>OW240923.1:96200433-96662400 GCA_933207985.1 Pelobates cultripes | reverse complement strand
GGGGGTGCTGTGTGTGTATCTAGGGTGCTGTGTGTGTGTGTGTGTCTGGGGGTGCTGTGTGTGAGTGTGTCTGGGGGTGCTGTGTGTGAGTGTGTCTGGGGGTGCTGTATGTGTCTGGGGGTGCTGTATGTGTCTGGGGGTGCTGTGTGTGTCTCTGGGGTGCTGTGTGTGTATCTGGGGTGCTGTGTGTGTGTCTGGGGGTGCTGTGTGTGTCTGGGGTGCTGTGTGTGTGTGTGTGTGTCTGGGGTGCTGTGTGTGTTCTGGGTCTGTGTGCTGTGTGTGTCTGGGGGCTGTGTGTGTGTCTGGGGTGCTGTGTGTGAGTTGGTGTGTGTGTCTGGGGGTGCTGTGTGTGAGTTGGCTGTGTGTGTCTGGGGTATGTGTGTGTGTCTGGGGGTGCTGTGTGTGTGTGTCTGGGGGTGCTGTTTGGGAATTAATTTTAAGTATATATATTTTTTTTTATTAATAATTTTTTTTAAAGTTATGTCCCCCCCCCTCCCTTCTTACCTTTAGCCTGGGAGGGGGAGGGAGCCGTTCTGCCTGGGAGGGGGAGCCTTGAGGGGACCATGCTGCCTTCCCTGGTGGTCCAGTGGTGAGAGTGAACTCTAACCTGCAGGTTAGAGTTCACTCTCGCGAGATCTGAGCGTTGCCGCGGCAACGCTCAGAATCTCGCGAGAGGACCCGGCGGAGCTGCTTGTTAGAGCTCCGCCGGGTCCTCCCTCCCTCCCTCACCCAGCCGGCGGCCGCATCTCCCTGTCTGTGGGCCGGTGAGGGAGATCTTTGATCTCCCCACCGGCCCACGGAGGCACACAGCAGGGCCGGCGCTCGGATAGCGCTGGCCCTGCAGGGGCTGGCCGGGGAGATCCCCTGCCGGCCTCGGCCCCACGGCCATCGCGGCCCACCGGGCATTTGCCCGGTATGCCCGATGGCCAGTCCGGGCCTGATCTATACACTAAAACTGCTTTATTTAGCTAAAGTAATTTATAGTGTTCCTTTCAATATACACTGATATCATCATAAGAAAGGGGACACATCAAAATCCATATTCAATCCCCTGGACTCCAAGCAATCCAAGGTGTGGATCCAGAAAGTCTCACATTTTTAACCCCTTAAGGACACATGACATGTGTGACATGTCATGATTCCCTTTTATTCCAGAAGATTGGTCCTTAAGGGGTTAAGAAGTTATTGTCTATCCTGCCCCCTAGTTTGCCTAGGGACAGAATCAATGATTTGCCATTTTAACATGGAAATTGTGTATTTATTATATGGGTCAGTGCTCTTCTGCATGTGTTAATATTGCCTATTCTTTTTCTTTCTTTGAAATAAAAAAGAAATAAAAAGTGAGATTTTCTGGCTGTGGTTCCTGCCTTATATAATATGTAATGGATACACTTAAATTGAAGATGGGATTGCTACATAGCAGGCTTCCCCAAACTCCGGCCCTCCAGATGTTGTTGAACTACAACTCCCATGATTCTATGAATCAAATAGATAGGCTGAGAATCATGGGAGTTGTATTTCAGCAATATCTGTAGCGCCGGAGTTCGGGGAAGCCTGCTATATAACATCCAATTACACACTGAATGGCTGTTTGCACTGAAAACACTGAATGGCTACAAGCCTATTAGGTAATATAATGCAGGAAACTTGATTGCTAACCTTGTTGCAATTAATTCATTATGGCTTTATTAGAAGACATAACAAGGATTATTATTTTTTTTTTTATATGGTTTCCAATTCTTTATTTTTGTAGTGCATAGACAGACATACAAACTTTTACTGACATATTATAAAGAGTAAATGAGACAGAGACATTGCATATATGAGACAGGACATGTCAAGACACTTGCACATTTAAAAAAAACATTTTAAGAGAGAATTTAAGATCACAAGTGTTTTGCGGTGCAGTATACAGACATAAAGTGGAAATGTCATATGATGTAAAAACAGAACGAGAGAAAAATAGGTGTATAGCTAAGCTGGGCATACACGTCTAGGTACAAATTAAACTCAAGATATGAACTCTTATGAAAAAATAAACAGAGTGTAAGACATGTAGCTGATTGGTCAGGCTTCTCAGCAAGTGTTAACTGATGGTATGATAAAATACAATTGTGTTATCCAGCTTACAAAAACATGGATAAATGTAGGAAAATTAGAGTAACGATTAACACGACTGAGTGTATATAAGCCCCTTGGGGGGCCCTCAATAAGTTGGCATAGACGCAATTTGACTGAGAATCAGCGGCATTATGTACAGACTGGCACAAAGAAAAAAAAAGAGGGTATAATAAACAAGTGCATATATAGAGAGCCTGTCAGACAGAAGCAACATATCGAATATAAATCAGCCTATCCCTTCACTCTTCGCTAAGCAATGGCACATAGGTTTTGATCTGTTCACAAGAGCCCAATGAGAACCCCGGAACCACATCACACCAGCTCCTGGCCTTCACATGAACCTGCACTCCAGCTCCACTGTCCCAGACATTAAAGGAACACTATAGTCACCTAAATTACTTTAGCTAAATAAAGCAGTTTTAGTGTATAGATCATTCCCTTGCAATTTCACTGCTGAATTCACTGTCATTTAGGAGTTAAATTACTTTGTTTTTGTTTATGCAGCCCTAGCCACACCTCACCTGGCTATGATTGACAGAGCCTGCATGAAAAAAAAACTGGTTTCACTTTCAAACAGATGTAATTTACCTTAAATAATTGGATCTCAGTCTCTAAATTGAACTTTAATCAGATTCAGGAGGCTCTTGCAGGGTCTAGCAAGATATTAACATAGCAGGGGATAAGAAAATCTTAATTAAACAAAACTTGCAATAAAGAAAGCCTAAATAGGACTCTCTTTACAGGAAGTGTTTATGGAAGGCTGTGCAAGTCACATGCAGTGAGGTGTGACTAGGGTTCATAAACAAAGGGATTTAACTCCTAAATGGCAGAGGATTGAGCAGTGAGGCTGCAGGGGCATGTTCTATACACCAAAACTGCTTCATTAGGCTAAAGTTGTTCAGGTGACTATAGTGTCCCTTTACCAAAGTCTGGCGCCTTTTTCCAGGGAAGTCACGGCTTCGAACGTTGCGGATGCCTCTGCCCTCCGTGGGTGTGGATGTGGGCGTCGAGGGGGGCATCCACCCAGTTTAGTTCCCAGCCTTGGAAGGAGTTGCTGCCGCACAGTGACTGGAGTAAAACTCAATTTGCACAGACCGGCATTCCGGGGTGCCGGTCTCCGGCTTGTTGATGCTAGAGAGGTAAGTGTGCCTTTGCTCACTGATGCAGCATCTCCCAGAAGCACTCAAGCAGCCAGTCATATTTAGTGAGGACAGCGGCGGGTTGCGGGGTTGAGTCAGGTACATGGTGATGCACCGCCATCTTGTAAAGCAGGTCTAAGTGCCTCTGTGTACAGATATTTTCCATTGAAGATGCAGGTAAGAGCGGCAGCTTCCCCAGTAGGGACTGGGATAACCTCCATCGGTCCAAAGGGGGAGGTAATGGGGTCAGCAAGATGTAGTGTTGTAGAGCCTACGTGATTCCCCTGGGCAAAGGAGCAGAGCGGCGGCTGTCCACACTACTCGCAGTCCTAGAAACCTCAGACACAGGAGCAGCAGCTCTCCCTCTAAAGAACTCCAAAATAAAGTTATTTTGGGTGTATACCCAGCTCCTGCAGCTGTTTGTTAAATATATTGCTGATTGTCTGTTGCTGGATGGTTAATGTTTCAGCTTTCTGTTTGTGCAGGAGCTCATATTGCGCACAGCCTGGTCCCTCCCTCCCTTTGTTAATTCTTTCCCTACTGTGATGCAATGATTTGGATTATGTATATTTGTATTTTAATATGCTCTTTGTTTGTATATATTGGTGTTTTTCTAATGTATTCTATTGCGTTCCTTCTGTTTGGTGTGGTAATGGTTAAGTTTTCACAATGTATGCCTCATCTCAGGACCCTGTTTAAGCCTTGTACTACAGAGAACTCGAGATGGAAGGATTTCCCCAAGTGAGTAGCTCATTTAGCAGACAGAGTAGGACCTGCCAAAAATGTGGTACATTGGCATTGTTGCAGGCTTATGCAATGTATGATCATATACTGTAACTAAACCCCCATTATTTTTTGCCTAGATTAGGTGTTTTTAATAAAACTAACAAAATTGTTTAGCACTAAAAAAAACAGTTTAGTAGATAAGTGAGTGCGCTGGATTTTCATTTTTACTGAACTTTTGGTGTTGCGACACCTTCATTGTTTTTTTTATTGCATAAGAGGTAAGTATAAGGAAACCTTGGATTTTTACATGCAAACTTTAACGAGCGGAGTGCTGACACTCAGATTTTTTTTGTATTATGATATAATATACAGCCGTGCCTTTAACAGCCAGTCATGATAAAACAGCTATTTATGACATAGGGGACACGTCAAATTATGACCTATTATATAAGAACTGCCAACAAATAATGACTGCAGGCCCTGCGTTTACCAGCCAATCATACCCTTAACTGCCAGCCATGCTTTAACAGCCATCCATAATATATCAGCCAGTTGTCACATGGCATCACCAATCAGTTATGACATAACAGTAAACTATGGTGTTAATTATCAACCATGATATAACAGCCGTTAGATAGCTCCAAGTGAGACAGCACATTTTAAATGACACCTGTCATGGTGCAATCATGACTTTAGATCAGTGTTCCTCAACCCAGTCCTCATCGACCACCAACAGTCCAGGATTGATGTATTTCCCTTTTTTATTCAAATAGAGATACTGAAAAAACCTGGACTGTTGGTGGTCCATTAGGAATGGTTTGGGGATCACTGCTTTAGATGACAATGTGACATAAGAGCCAGTATGTGTTAAACTGTCAATGTCAATAACAGTCAGCCATGAAATCACAACCAGCCATGTCATCACAACCAGCCATGGCAACACAGCCAGCCATGACAGACCAAACAGCTATGACATCACAACCAGTGTGGTAAACTGTCAATATGACATCACAGCCAGCCATGACATCACAGCCAGCCATGACATCACAGCCAGCCATGACATCACTGCCAGCCATGCCATTACAGCCAGCTATGAAATCACAGTTGGTCATGACAAACCAGCAAGCCATGATATCACAATCAGCCAAGACACAAGAGCCAACTATGACATCACAGCCAGCTACGACAAACCAGCTTGCTATGACATCACAGCCAGCCATGACATCACAGCCAGCCATGACAAAACAGCCAACTGTGACATCACAGCCAGCTACGACAAACCAGCTTGCTATGACATCACTGCCAGCCATGACATCACAGCCAGCCATGACAAAACAGCCAACTGTGACATCACAGCCAGCTGTGTGGTAAACTGTCAATATGATATAGCAGCCAGCCTTGACATCACAGCAGCTCTGCCTTTAACAGTTGTACAATATTTTCTTAACATGTGTTAAGGGAAATACCAAAAGGGAAACAAAACAATATTTTCTTAACATGTGTTAAAGGGAATACTAAAAAAAGGATTGCATCCAAAATGTAAAATTTTGAATAGTAATACCTAAATTAAACCTTTTATTGAGGAGACGTTAAAAGTGAAAATACACAACAACAAAAAAACACTTTACGAAACATACTGTGAATAAGTGAAGCGGAGGGAGGTAAGAGTGAATGTATAAAGATCACTGAGCAGCACTTAAATGATTGGCTACGGTATAGAAATACAGGGTTACAGTACAAAACAGGAATACCCTTAGCTGATGTCTGAAAACAGCCCTGAATACAGAAAAGGGGGGTTGAAGGGATAAAAATTATAAACTATAAAAAAAGCTTTATTGAGCAAATAACAAATATTATTTATTGATATAATAAAAATTTACATGAACATATGACCCAGTTCCCCTAAAAACACAGTGAATTACTAATCTATCTGAGGACAGCACAGGCTGGGTAACGGTAAATAGTGTATCAATAGCTCAAAGAGTTACACACTAATCTACCCTAAATACAGAAAAGGAACTCAGCACATATAAAGCCTAAACATGTGCTGTAATATTTACTTACCTCCATATTGTGCACACATTTTGTTGTATAAAAGCCTAAACATGTGCCCACATTACCAATCAGGAGGAATAGCAAGTAATACAGTAGAAAAGGACAGTGAAGATAGGCTACTATTCAGAAGAAATCTCTTAAAATTAAATATCCATTAACCTCGATACATGAACTTTGTACCTACATTACCAAACTCGATATAGAGAGGATAGATACCTTCCTTCTCAAAACAAAATAGCAGGATGAGACAGGGGTCCTCATAGACTGATAAAAACAGCTAATTTTAGTTAATAATTAGTTTATAGTCTCCGGAGACAAAACAAACAAAAAAAGTGTTAATGGTTAATTTTTTAGCTTATTTTTTACTCTGAGAAAATAATCCATGCATGCCTTTGACTTTCAATAGGGAGCATAATCTAAGCGTACACAGAGTTATTCACTATCAGGCATTTTAACGTAAGTGTGAATTCAAAGTTAATTTTAAATTTAAGGAAAAAAAAAAAATGAAACTATTGCTAACTTCAAAATGTTTACATTTCAAATATTTTGACCTAAAATTTACTTGAACTCACTTTAGTGTGCAACTCTATAAAATGCGAATTGCAGTAAATTCGAGTGAATTTCAAATTATAAACCAAAATTTAAAAAAAATAAAAAAATAGCTGACATTGAGTTTAGTGAGTTGTTAACTGACTTTGAAAAACTTGGACTAAAATATCTTCAATGTCGATAAGGGGGGTTGTGAGGGGGGGGTTTTCAGTAAATGAGGAATTGTGGGATTAAGCGAATTTTATCCAAAACAGGATGGAAAAAGCTACATTTTGCATCAAATTATCTTAGGTGAAAACTTGCAATTTATTGGTTAATTCTTGACAAGTAAATAACCCTGAAAGTGGTCAGCATTTAAAATTTAACCCTCAAATGAAATTCTTGAAATTCCTAAATACTTCCCAGGTTTTAACCATGTGATGACGGCTTTGTGGTGATAGGTGTCAGCATTTTGTCCATATCTTCCCCATACAGCCACCTGTTTATGTAAACGTGTCATAATAACATTAGAGTTACTTATTAAACTTTATGATTACTAATGATCATTTTAACACAGTAAATAAAAGATATGTATGCTTACGCAATGTATCATCATATACTGTAACTAAATGCTCATTATTTTTAACTATCAGGTGTCTTTAAAAAAATACTATAAAAAATAGAGAAGAGGGTTGCATTCAATCACAAAAATCACAGGGTGCTGAGTATGGATCAGCATAACCCATAGAATATACATAAAATAAAAAAATCACAGGGTGCTAACTGAGTATGGATCAGCATACCCCATAGAAAATACATTCAAGAATAAAATCTCAGGCACTCACTGTGATATTTTTAAAGCAGCTTTAAAGGATCTGCAACCTCTTCGACCTGTACCCAGATCTTTATCAAGCTAGTTTGATAAAGACCTGGGTACAGGCAGGGCCAGATTAAGAGCCCAGTGGGCCTGGTGCTGACAATTATGATGGGGCCTAATTACAGAATCTTATTGACCAAAAACACTAGAACAGTCATACCTCTCAAGCGTCATGTATCTGGAGGGAAACTCAAAGGATGCAGCTATAAGAAAACACATACTCTATGCTAATCTCTTTATCTAATTCATGGTTCGTCAACCTGGTCCCTACAGCCCACTAGTGAGCGTTTCAGGATTCCAGGTGGGCGTTAGGGATTTCCTCATTTGGAGAGATTGGGTGGGCGGGCGAGCCGGCAGTACCCCTGCGACCGGGTACCGCCATCACCATTTGCGGCCCGGGCAGCAAACCGCCGGGGCCACAGTCCAAGGGGTCCATCGGGTGGCCAATGCAGTCAGGGCCACCCAATGGATGTGGATTGTGAGGGGGCCCAGTCAGCACTGGGCGCTTTAACAGCGTGACCGGGCCCCCTGTGATTACATCACAGAGCTGGGAGGAAGTGACTGCATGGCACTCCTCCCAGCTAACACTGAGAGCCGCGCGGGAGGAAGACCAGGGAGCTCCCATCCACCTGAGCCACCACTGGACCTCAGGGAAAGTCACCCTCCTGCACCTTAAAGGTAGGAAACAGGAGGGTGACTTAAATATAATGTGTGTGTGTGTTTGTGTGTATGTGTCTTTGTATGTATGTCTTGTGTGTGTGTGTCTTTGTATGTATGTCTTGTGTGTGTCTGTATGTGTGTGTATGTGTCTTTGTATGTATGTCTTGTCTTTGTATGTATGTGTTGTGTGTATGTGTCTTTGTATGTATGTGTGTCTTATGTATGTGTCTGTATGTGTGTGTGTCTTGTGTCTGTCTATCTGTATGTGTGTCTTTGTATGTATGTCTTATGTGTGTGTATGTGTGCATGTCTGTGTGTGTGTGTGTGTTTCTGTATGTGTGTATGTATGTGTGTGCCTGTCTATTTGTATGTATGTGTCTTTGTATGTGTGTCTTGTGTGTATGTGTATGTGTGTCTGTATGTATGTGTGCCTGTCTGTTATAGTGGGCTACCTAGTTCAGCCTTCCTACTGAGTATTGCTATAAGTAAGGTTAAAAAATAGAAAAAAGGAAAAAAAAAAAGATGGGGAGGGGAATTGAGGAGGGAGAGGAGGGGAGCTGACGCACAGATGAGAAATCATATTATGCGCAAACAGAGAAGTCGTCTGAATTTCACCGAAAGAGGAGACCTTAGTTTGTTCCTTACGAAAATCGAACCAGATATCAAATATTTAGTCTCGCAGCATCAACCTCAAGGATCTCATTAATCACTAGTAAAGGTAATTTTAATTTACTTTATTGTTTTCTCAATAAACTTTATAAAGTTAAAAACATTATAAACATGCATTAAGTAGAAATAAAAAGATAAATGTACTTACATTTAATTTTTTTTAAATGCCCTCCCTACTAGTCGGTGCTGGTATTGCAGAGTAATCTCCGTTTATACTGAGAAAAATATTTGCATTTGTATTGCCGGTATTACTGCAATACCATCACGGCCAGGCAGCCTCAAATACCAGCTGTGCCTTAAAATACCAGTCACATGGCAATTTTTTTTTTTTAAATGGGCCAATTCCATGGGCCTGGAGCTGCAGCTCCATCAGCCCCTATGTTAATCCGGCCCTGGGTACAGGTCAAAACGTTGCCTGAGATTTTTTTATTTCATTTTTTCTTTTAAAAAATACTATAAAATTTTGTGAGCTTTTAAGCTGATGTTTAGTGAGTGAGTGCACTTAATTCTGTATATGTATATATATCAATAAGAAGCCAGCACTTAAAGGTATTCAATAAAAAAGTTGTAAATTATTGGTATTCCAAAAAAGTTACATGAAGGTAGTCAAAAAAAGTTGGCGTTTCAGTTCTATGTAAGAACTTTCATCAGGACGTAGTTTAAAAGTTCTAAGAAACAAATCCTATTTCTAAAAACAAATCTACCATCCACCTGAGCGCTGCTTGGCGTGTTCCGGTATCGCAGGCGTATGCAAGTAAAAGGGGAGAGATGACAGCAAACCAGAAAATAAGGAGATCCCTCTAACATCCTTAAGAATGTATAGAAAGCCAAAATACTATAAAAGGCTGCACCACAAAAATAGACCAAAACAGTAAACCTGATAAAATAGTCACAAAAACAGAAACACACTAAAAATAGCCACAAAAAAATCCATAAAATTTAAAAAGCAAAAAAGTGGAATTTATCAGCAGTTCAAAGTAATTTATGAAAATAAATTATAGTACATGCCACTAAAATAAGGCAAACCACAGCAGAGGTTTCCATGTGTCCAGTTTTATCCTTGTATACTCACAATAAATAGAGCAGAAAGACCACTCTATGTAGAAGGTGCTGGTGGTATAAACCCCCCTAGGATTCTTTGATAGGTTCTGCGTCCTGCGTGGTGAACCGCGTTGTGGATATAATGTTTTGCTTTTACTATAATAAAGGATTATTGGCTACTTTGCTTAACAAACTGTGCCATTTACTTTGTTATTTCTATTATTTTTTTTAATATATATTGTGTTCCTGCATTTCCTAACATCCTGTGCATCACCTACACAGGAATCAAAGAATGCCAGGTGGGGATCATACCAATGGCGCCTTCCATATAGAGCGGTCTGTCTGCTCTATATATTGTGAGTATTTTTTTATTCACTATCATCCACTGGTTTTATATAAACAGTGAGCACTATTGTTCTGTTTTTCGTTTTTTATTTTTTGGCTTTCATGATTGCTTTGCTGCTGCTGTGGACATCTATACCATTTCCTACAAGTGGGGATTTATACCACCGAATGCTGTGCACACTAGAGCTGGTTGTAGCTCTATTAAATGTGAGTAAGCCATCATTATTTGTTGCCTAAATTCTGCCAGTATTTACATACTGTAATATTGGATTATCTGTTGTGCTTTGCTTTCATACATATTCACACATCAAGATACCAGAATCCCTATTGTGTTTCTCCTCACAAGGATAAGACTGGAAACCATTGCTGTGGTTTGCCTTATTTTAGTTGTATTCACTATTGTTTATTTTCATAAAATACTTTGGACTGCTAATAAATTCCATGTTTTTGCTTTTTAAATTGTATGTTTTCATTGTGGCTATTTTTAGTGTGTTTCTGTTTTTGTCTATTTTTGTGGCTTATTCATTTCTAGCATTTTGGCTCTCATGTAATAATGGGCTATTGATAATTGGCGTCTAAATAAGGAAAGTGCGTGCTCTCTTAAAACCTTGCCCTGGGACTCATGCACATAAGTTTGTTTTTTTTTAATTTTATTATAGTTCACTGTCATTAAGCACTGCGTTCAATCACCACCAGCGTCATGTTGCTATTAGCAACCAGACGGATAACAACATCATTGTGCAATGCATGCTGAATGGGGATCTTCATTGGACACGGGGGGGACCTGACCGCAGTTGCTGCCAGGAGCTGCATTTTGATATCTATGGGAAGGCACTGACAGCTAATTAAGGGATCGAGGAAGCCTAGGATGTTGAAATAATTCTGGAGATGAACCCCACTTGTGGCACATGTGCCTGCGTTACCGAGCAGAGCTCAGGTTTATTCTTATAAACAGTATTTGTTTCTTAGTATATTTTAACTATGTCTTGATGAAAGTTCTTGCATAGAACTGAAACGTTGACTTTTTTTGACTACCTTCCTATAATTTATTTGGATTACCAGTAAAGGAAAGCTTCATTATCGAATACCTTGGAGTGCTGCCTACTTATTAACATTTATCTATCATTGTGGCTATCTATAAATACTCATACATACAAACAAAACAAACAAACTGGTCTTTGGACTGTCATTCGATAACTCACTTTAATTCCTTATCCCGGTGCAGTCTCAGGCTGTCACATGTGTTTAGATCAAAGATATCAGATCACTCAAGAGGCTTTACTGATAACGATAAACTTGTGCTTTTATTGCGGCATGCAACATTTCAATATTCTGGCTGAGAAGTTTGCCATAACCTTTTTGTCTGATTACGTTGTTTGAGTAGGCTGGCCTTGTTTACAGCAGTAGCAGCATGCGTGAGTGCGTACAGGTAAGGTTTTGTGTGATTGACTTTGTATTGTAGAGAGTGATTAGCATAGGGGCTAATGGAGCTGCAGCTTCAGGCCAGTTCCCGTGGAATAGTCCATTTGATCCTACACTTCTTTGTATTTTGTTTTGTTTTGTCCCTAAAGATCACATGCTCTTGCTCTAAAACTGTGGGGATAGTTGTGAAATGTAGTGCAGAAGGAATAGCTAAAGATTCACACTCCACTTCTCTATCACTGTCCAGTTGTGTGGTTATCCCACGATTTCGCACTAAGGATACCCCAATGCTGCCCTTTCTATTGTGCTTTTATATGTTTGAGCAGGGTCCTCATCAAACTCCTGTTATAGTTGACCCCATTTGTTGTTATATCGCCCTCTTATAATATTGTAAAGCGACATGGTGATAATAACATGGCTTTCTTTGTGGATTACAATACTCCCTGGTATATCTGTGAGTCATAGTCAGATTGGTAATCCCAGCATCAGCATAGAAAGTGAAAGGAGTGAAATTAGTTTGCTGGGAATGAGTATCCACCACCAGCGCTTTAAGGAGAAGAGAGAATCCAGCGGTAATAAAAACTGGGTTATCATTATACAGACACCAAACAGTGACATGAAACTGCACTAGTTATAGCTGTGTTTAAAAACATATTTCATGATTGCTATCCCCCACACTGCCTTTCCTATTGTGTTTTTATACCTCTATCCTCTAGATTGGCTTGGTCAGGGGTGCCCAAAAGGACGATCCCCAGATGTTTCAGAACTACAAGTTGCATGATGCTTTGTCATTGTAAAGGCATTCTAAAGGCATGCAAAGCCTCAAGGATGTTGTAGTTCAACAACATCTGGGGATCTACCTTTTGGGCTAGATTGTAAGCTTGTTTGAGCAGGGTCCTTGTGTATTACAGTTGACCTCATTTGTTGTTAAGTCACCCTCTTACAATATTGTAAAGTGCTGCAGGATAAATTGGTGTTATATAAATGACAATAATGGGAACTTAGGAGAGATGCAGACTCGATGCCTGTAGACTAGATGCCTGTAGACTAGATGCCTGTAGACTAGATGCCTGTAGACTAGATGCCTGTAGACTAGATGCCTGTAGACTAGATGCCTGTAGACTCGATGCCTGTAGACTCGATGCCTGTAGACAGGATGCCTGTAGACTAGATGCCTGTAGACTAGATGCCTGTAGACTAGATGCCTGTAGACTAGATGCCTGTAGACTAGATGCCTGTAGACTAGATGCCTGTAGACAGGATGCCTGTAGACAGGATGCCTGTAGACTAGATGCCTGTAGACTAGATGCCTGTAGACTAGATGCCTGTAGACTAGATGCCTGTAGACTAGATGCCTGTAGACTAGATGCCTGTAGACTAGATGCCTGTAGACAGGATGCCTGTAGACTAGATGCCTGTAGACTAGATGCCTGTAATAACCATTAAAGCTGATTTTGTGCACTGTGCTAATGCTTTTGCTGTTCTATCTCACCAATATCCTCCAATTATGATGTGAAGTGGTCATGCCTCAGTTTCTGCTACACTCACTACATTCACCTCTTTACCTACCAGCTCATGCTTATGATAAGGGAAGGAGAAGTGGCCAGAAGATACATTTTTTAATTGGTGAGATAGAAGAGATGAGCTGTTATCCATCATGTGGGCACAACCATTATAAGGATAAGGGGCCCTGGCTGCCATGGGTGCCTGGTGGGCAGGGCCAGCACGTCTAAAAGCGCTTCTAAAAGGGTGCCAGAGGATAAGAGGTGCAAAATCATAATTCTCAACCACTGGCCATCAACTTAAATTTTTTAAATACCTGCCTCACTCCTTGCTGCATTCACAGCTTTCTTAAGTCCCTTCAGGGCTCCAATATGGCAGGAGAGTTGGTTGGCCCCACCGATGATGTCAGGAGGGGACAACTTCCGCCGCCCTCCCCTAGACTCCCCAGTGGTCCTTCTGACCACCTGACAGACCAAATAGAAAGCCACCAGCCAGCCAAACACAGTGTTCAGCTCCACAACACCTTGGTGGGCCAGACAGCCACCTGGAAAGTCCACCCACACCATGGACAGCTTACCTCCTACCTTAAAAGGCTCCTAAGCCACCTGCCAGTGGCAGAAGCAAGCAGGGACATAAAGGGGCATTTAAAACCTTTAACTCATCCTCTTACCCCCTGTTTATTTAGCCCTGTGCCACTCTATTAACTAATCCTTATTCACCTTTCAAGGCTCTAACCACTTGTCACTCTGTCCCCTTAGCGATGTGTCACTCTGCCCTCCTCAACCCTTGTCCCCATAGCCCTGCTTCACTGCAGAAGTGAAATTTATTACAGAATTAAAGAGACTTTTTTTTTCTCATAAAGACCTTCTGATTTGCCATACATGCGCTCTAGCCTCCCAATGCTTCCTATGGGAAAGCATTGGATTGGCTGAGATGATTGACTAGATCAGGGGTAGGCAAGCTTCGGCACTCCAGATGTTGTGGACTACATCCCCCATAATGCTAGTACACCCATAATGCTGGCAAAGCATCATGGGAGGTGTTGTCCAAAACATCTGGAGTGCCGAAGGCTTCCTATGCCTGGACTAGATGATCTCAGCCAAGAAACTTCCCAATGCTATAGTGTTTCTTAGAACACTATAGAATTATTATTTTTTTTTTTTTAGAACATTATAATTATTTATTTTCGCTGTGTAATAATAATGTCAGATAAAGCTTTATATTGAGTACTGGCAGAAATAAAAAAAGAAAAAGATAATTAGAACACACACACACACACACACACACACACACACACACACACACACACACACACACACACACACACACACTGGCACTATAGTGGTCCTTTAAAAGTTTGCCTAACAACATTTATAGCAGATCAGCCTAAAAAACTATCACATCTACAAGTTTGTATAAAGCTTTTTTAAGGACATTCAAGGATAAATCATATCTCTGCCATATGTGCTTGACACTGAATATAGACTGTTTCCATCTGGAATGTTTTTACGGTCTCATGGGGTAAGATATTTTTTGGCAAACTAAGTTCCTTTTATCAAAGAGCTAAGGAAGTACTGAGCATTGGAGATAGTCGGAGGAGTAGGATATGGAATGAAAAAAATTGTGTTTAAAGTAGAAGAAGCAGTAAAGAGGAAGATCAGATAAGAGAAATGTGATAAATAATTCCCAAGAGTTAGCAAATGGTGAGAGCAGTCACACAGATACATTATGACAGGATAAAGTATTGAATAATGTTATACAGGAAATGTTGCTGTTCTGAAGATTTTTTGAAACAGAACTGGGGAAGATACTGTCTAGATCAGTAATTCTTAAAATTAGGTCTTGATAATTGGTCCCCACCTTATTATAGTGAGTCATCGATGGTTAGAACGGGCACATTTTTATTTATCAGACATTGCTGAGCTAACCACAATAAATTAGTTACCGTAGCAGCACTGCCCTTCCTAGAGCACTAACAAACAAGACTTGCTCTGATTATGGTCCAGAGTAGACTCTATATAACAGTGATGGCGAACCTATGGCACGCGTGCCACAGGTGGCACGCCAGGCCCTCTCTGTGGGCACGCGGCCGTAGGTTAGGCATCAATGCAGAGAAGGCACCTGCCTGCCCGAAACGGCAGGCGCCTACTCTGCTTTCTTATTGGCAGGACCGGAAGCAGGGGGAGGCATCTAGGAAGCAGCTCTCATGTCCTCCCGCGAGCTGTGTGGAGCATTGCCGTGTGTTACCATGGCAACGCTCCACACAGCATAGCGCGGGAGGACAGGAGAGCTGAAGGCTCCTGTCCTACATACTTACCACCACCGGACCACCAGGGATGGCTGTGTTCCCCCTCTCCCCTTCTCCAAAGGTAAGATGAAGGGGGGGGAATACTGATTCAAAATGCTTTTAAAAAACAAAGTTTTTAATGTATCTTAACCCCCCCCCCCAACAGAGCACCCCTACCCCCAACAGAGCACCCCTAAACCCCCAAAAGAGCATCCCTACCCCCACACACAGCACCCCTACGCCCTCACACACAGCACCCCTACCCTCCCACACAGCACCCCAACCCCACCACACACAGCACCCCTTCCCCCCCACACACAGCACCGCTACCCCCTCTCACACACAGCACCCCTCACACACAAACACATACACTGCACCCCTCAATGCAGTATATGTGTGTGTATTCAGCAGTCTTTATGTATTCAGCAGTCTGTGTGTGTGTGTATTCAGCTGACTGTGTGTATGTATTCAGCAGTGTGTGTGTATTCAGTGGACTGTGTGTATGTTTGTGTGTGTATTTAGCGGACTGTGTGTGTATTTAGCAGTCTGTGTGTCTGTGTGTGTATGTATTAAGCAGTCGGTGTGTGAATTTTTTCAGCTGTGTGTATGCATTGCATTTGTTGAAGATACTAATAAATATAAGCTTAATTTTATCTATTAATATCATTATTTAAAATTTGTATAATTGAACTCTCTGTTGTGTCTTTTAAAACAAAAGATATTAACTAGTTCGGACAACTGTACGAGTTGTTTTTTCTAAACTTAAATCTCAGTATTCAGGTTTAATTGCCGTGTTGGCACTTCGAGGAAAAAAAAGTTGGCATGTATTGCGGTTTGGGCACTCGGGCTCAAAAAGGTTCGCCATCACTGCTATATAATAACCTACAGATAGATCCATCTGATTTTGGGGAAAAATATACATTTTAAATCAACTTGATTGTTCACAAAAGGAGGAAGGAAACCACATGAGTCATCTAACTGCAGTTGCTCTAACATTCTTGAAGAAGAGTTGTAGGAAGAAGGGGTCATCCTGCCTTGTGTAGTTAGAATTTTCAAGGTACATACAATGTTGCAAGGAAGTGCTACCAATATGATTCTTTGAGTGATGTTCATGGTTTTTGTTTATATTATACCAGAAACATTGTATTGTATCTTGGTAGTTTAAAAAAGAGTGCCTCACTAACAATGGTGTGATTGGAGTATTTGGAGTATTTGTGGAAGGCGTCCTGATGCCAGGTGGACAAGAGACTTACCTTCATCATCAGAAGAATCGTTCTCTGGTTCTGGGGTTGAACAGCTGCTCTCTGTAGTCTGACTGCTAATTGAAGGTTGCTCACTGGCCTTGCGCCGTCTGCCATCTTGTGTTGACCTCTAGCAGAGAAAAGCATGGAGTTCTTATAATAGGTCATTCAGTTTATCTCACGAAGACTGGGTGATATTATGTCAAAAAATTAATATGTAGGACAGGGATGTAAAACGGCAACCCCTTCACTCCAAACTATGGTTGGACTGTTATTCCTGTATTAACTTGCTATATCCATAGGTTAGCAGAGAATTATTGCTGAAGGGGGCGCAATTCAACATTTCTGTAAAGTGAACATTTCTAGTATAACCAGTGCAGAGAGAAGAATATAGTTTTGTGGTAACTAGCTTTGGATGTCCTTGACTGAAGACCAGTTCGGAGAACCAGATGTCTAATCTGGGGAGGGGCTCAAAAACTGCACTCATTGTATAAAGCAATTGGGGTAAAAATAGCTAGGCTGGTTGGTGTAAAAAATGCTGCTTTAGGGAAGATTTGAAGGAAAACATTCATCTTTGTTAAATTTAGCATTTTGTTTCAATCTTATATTTAGGAGGTTAAACTCCGAGAGATTACCTGGATTCAAGAACTGGCACTGGGTCAAGTATTAGGCAGTGCGAAATGAAAAATACTTAAGATTATTTTAGAGAATAACTGTTAAAGATTGGCGGTCATACAGATAGTTTTGTGTGTGAAATTTAGGTCATTTTTAGCAGTGAAGGCAAAATGCAGCCACGTTTTTATAAGCTGAATGCTAATGTTGAATTACAAAAACCAAGGCTCTACTTCTGCAATAACTGCCATTATTAACCGCTCTTTATAAACAAAATGTAGAAGTACCAGTGTATATAGACTGCTCAAAAAAATAAAGGGAACACAAAAATAACATCCTAGATCTGAATGAATTAAATATTCTTCTGAAATACTTCGTTCTTTACATAGTTGAATGTGCTGACAACAAAAATAAAAAAATGGAAATACATTTTTCAACCCACGGAGGTCTGGATTTGGAGTCACACTCAAAATTAAAGTGTAAAAACACACTACAGGCTGATCCAACTTTGATGTAATGTCCTTAAAACAAGTCAAAATGAGGCTCAGTAGTGTGTGTGGCCTCCACGTGCCTGTATGACTTTCCTACAACGCCTGTGCATGCTCCTGATTATTATTATTATTATTATTATTATTATTGCCATTTATATAGCGCCAACAGATTCCGTAGCACTTTACAATATTATGAAAGGGGATTTAACTATAAATAGGACAATTACAAATAAACTTACAGGAACAATAGGTTGAAGAGAACCCTGCTCTATCGAGCTTACATTCTATAGGAGGTGGGGTGTAAAACACATTAGGACAGGAATGTGCAATCAAATAAGGTGGGCTGCCCTTTAGGAGAGGGCAAGAGACGGGTATGTGAGGTAGGGGTTAGTCTTGGAGGCCATAAGCTTTCCTAAAGAGATGGATTTTGAGGCACTTCTTAAAAGATGCAAGACTAGGGGAGAATCGGATGGCGGTAGGCAGGCTATTCCATAGGAAGGGAGCCGCCCGCGAGAAGTCCTGCAAGCGCGAGTTGGCCGTACGGGTGCGGACAACGGACAGGAGGTGGTCACGGGCAGAGCGGAGAGACCGAGAAAGGACATACCTGTGGATCAGTGAGGAGATATAAGAGGGGCTAGAGTTGTTCAGTGCTTTATAGGTGTGCGTTAGTGCCTTGAATTGACTCCTATAGCACACAGGAAGCCAATGTAAGGACTGGCAGAGGGGTGAGGTGTGAGAGAACCGACTAGAGAGGAAAATCAGTCTAGCAACAGCATTCATTACAGACTGTAGGGGTGCAGTACGGCTTTTGGGAAGACCAAGCAGGAGAGGGTTACAATAATCCATGCGTGAAATTATTAGAGCATGGACAAGCTCCTTGGTAGTATCTGGTGCAAGAAAGGGGCGGATGCGGGCTATGTTTTTAAGATGGAATCTACAGGATTTGGCAACATGCTGGATGTGAGGCTCAAAAGGTGAGACCAGGAATGTTGGGTACCACAAACTTGAAGGGAGAGTGAAAGAGGAGGATCAGTATTAGGAGGAGGAAAGACAAGGAGCTCAGTTTTTGAGAGATTGAGTTTCAGAAAGCGGGAGGACATCCAGTCAGAGATGGAAGAAAGGCAAGCAGTGACAAGTTGCAGGACAGCAGGGGAGAGGTCCGGGGAGGAGAGATATAGCTGGGTGTCATCAGCGTACAGGTGGTAGTGGAAACCAAATGAGGTAATAAGTTTGCCAAGAGAGGCAGTGTAAAGAGAAAATAGAAGGGGACCAAGGACGGAGTCTTGGGGGACTCCAACCGAGACAGGGCGAGGGGAGGAGGTATCATTAGAAAAAGAGACACTGAATGAGCGTTGGGAGAGATAAGAGGAAAACCACGAGAGGACAGAGTCACAGAGACCAAGCGATTGCAGAGTTTGAAGGAGGAGAGCATGATCAACGGTGTCAAAGGCCGCCGAGAGGTCAAGAAGAATTAGTATGGAGTAGTGGCCTTTGGATTTAGCTGCGATTAGGTCGTTAGTAACTTTGATAAGGGCAGTCTCTGTAGAGTGGAGAGGGCGGAAGCCAGATTGAAGGGGGTCAAGGAGAGAGTTGGAATTGAGGAAATGAGACACACGGGTAAAGACGAGTCTTTCCAGAAGCTTTGAGGAAAAAGGGAGCAGGGATATGGGACGGTAGTTAGAGGGGGTGGATGGGTCAAGGGATGGTTTTTTTAGTATAGGTACTACAGTGGCATGTTTAAGGTCAGCAGGGACGATGCCAGAAGAGAGCGAGCAGTTGAAGATGTGTGTTAGAGAAGGCACGAGACAAGCAGAGAGAGATCTGATAAGGTGAGACGGGACAGGATCGAGCGGGCAAGTGGTGGGGCAGAGGAGCAAAGAAGAGCAGCCACCTCTTGGTCAGTGGCTGGGGAGAATGTCTGAAGGGTAGGAAAGGCATGATCAATGTGTGATTGAGAAACAGAAAGGCAAGGAGGGGAGAATTCTTTCCTTAGCTGTTCAATTTTGTCAGTGAAGTAACATGCAAAGTTATCAGCAGTAAGGTTGGTTTGGGGGGTGGCCACAGCGGGGCGAAGAAGAGAATTAAAGGTGTCAAAGAGACGCCTGGGGTTGCGGGAACATGAACTAATGAGAGAGGAAAAATAGGACTGTTTGGCAAGGGCTGCACTGTATGAACACAGTATGAATCTATAATGGAGAAAGTCTGACTGGGTGCGAGACTTCCTCCAGGAGCGTTCAGCACACCGGGAGCATCTTTGCAGGTAGCGCGTTGATTTAGTATGCCACGGTTGGGGGCGGGTCCTCCTTGAGGTGCTTGTTTGGAGTGGCGCTGCAGTGTTCAAGGCAGATGTAAGAGTAGAGTTATATATGGAGATGGCCAGTGAAGGACAGGATAGGGAAGGGATGGACAGCAGTTGTGGATCAATGTCAGCTGACAATTGTTGGAGATCAAGAGAATTAAGGTCCCTCCTGAGTTGAGGCTGGTTAGGCGGAGGTTGTTGGGTGAGGGGGAACGTGAGAGCAAACGATAAGAGGTGGTGATCAGATAGAGGATAGGGAGTGTTGCAGATATTAGATACCGTACATGTATAAGTGAAGATTAGGTCGAGGGTATTGCCAGCAACATGGGTGGGTGAATTTGCCCACTGTGATAGCCCGAGGGAGGAAGTAATTGAAAGTAGTTTATTGGCTGCAGAGGTCAAAGTAGGGTTTATAGGAATATTGAAGTCCCCGAGAATTAGGGATGGGATGTTAGAAGAGAGGAAATAGGGTAGCCAGGCAGCAAAATGGTCAAGGAAGAGAAGAGGGGAACCAGGGGGACGGTAAATAACAGCAATGTTAGCAGCAAAGGGTTTGAAAAGGCGAATTGAGTGTATTTCAAATGATGGGAAAGAGAGGGAAGGGGGGGTGGGAAGAGGTTTAAAAGAGCAGTGAGGGGAGAGGAGAAACCCAACACCACCACCTTTACATTCAGAGTTTCTTGGGGTGTGGGTAAGTTGGAGACCACCGAAGGACAAAGATGCAGGGGTGGCAGTGTCAGAGGGGGAGAGCCAGGTTTCTGTTAAGGCTAGTAAATCTATTGAACGAGAGATGAAGTAGTCATGGACAGCAGTGGATTTAGTTATATTGCAAACAGAGCGTGCGTTCCAGAGGGCAGTATTGAAGGAGGATTTAGAGGAACAAGAGATGGGTATGAGATTAGTGTGGATCCTTGGGTTAGTATGTGTTGAGTTTGTTGAGAGGGGACCGGGGTTTGGAGAGACATCACCAGCTGCTAGGAGCAGAAGGATAGAAAGGAAGTGAAGGTGGGAGTAGGATTTGAAAGTTTTGTAGGAGGGTATGTATGTGGAGGATTTGGAGAGAGTCGGTGGAGATAGGCTGGAAAGGTATGTGTAGAGTGCATGGGATGAATAGAGAGGGGAGGGGAGTAAGGTGGAAGTAATGATGATGGTGTTGCCAGGGACAGTTGAGTGAAAGGATAGGGATATTTTAGTAATGACAGAAGTTAGTGTTAATGTGAAAAATAGAAGGGAGAACATTAGAGAAAATGTGTATTATATAGATATGTAGATCATATATACAAACACACAATATCAATATCAATAAGTGTTTAAACCATTGTAATGATGCAGTGTGTTAAATGAATTCAGGTGAGGAGTGGTTTAATGACTTGATTGGTGTGTTATGGAAACCTGCTGATGTGCACTATCTATAAATAAGATGATGAGGTGGCGGATGGTCTCCTGAGGGATCTCCTCCCAGACCTGGACTAAAACATCTGCCGACTCCTGGACAGTCTGTGGTGCAACGTGACGGTGGATGGAGCGAGACACGATGTCCCAGATGTGCTCAATTGGATTCAGGTCTGGGGAACGGGCGGGCCAGTCCATAGCATCAATGCCTTCGTCTTGCAGGAACTGCTGACACACTCCACATGAGGTCTAGCATTGTCTTGCATTAGGAGGAACCCAGGGCCAACCGCACCAGCATATGGTCTCACAAGGGGTCTGAGGATCTCATCTCGGTACCTAATGGCAGTCAGGCTACCTCTTGCGAGCACATGGAGGGCTGTGCGGCCCCCCAAAGTAATGCCACCCCACACCATTACTGACCCACTGCCAAACCGGTCATGCTGGAGGATGTTGCAGGCAGCAGAACGTTCTCCACGGCGTCTCTAGACTCTGTCACGTCAGTCACATATGCTTAGTGTGAACCTGATTTCATCTGTGAAGAGCACAGTGCGCCAGTGGCGAATTTGCCAATCTTGGTATTCCCTGGCAAATGCCAAACGTCCCCCACCTGTGGATGTCGAGCATTCATACCACCCTCATGGAGTCTGTTTCTGACTGTTTGAGCAGACACATGCACATTTGTGGCCTGCTGGAGGTCATTTTGCAGGGCTCTGGCAGTGTTCCTCCTTGCACAAAGGCAGAGGTAGCAGTCCTGCGTCTGGGTTGTGCCCTCCTACGGCCTCCTCCACGTCTCCTGATGTACTGGCCTGTCTCCTGGTAGTGCCTCCATGCTTTGCACACTACGCTGACAGACACAGCAAACCTTGCCACAGCTCGCATTGATGTGCCATCCTGGATGAGCTGCACTACCTGAGCCACTTGTGTGGGTTGTAGCCCCCGTCTCATGCTACCACTAGGGTGAAAGCATTGCCAGCATTCAAAAGTGCCCAAAACATCAGCCAGGAAGCATAGGAACTGAGAAGTGGTCTGTGGTCACCACCTGCAGAACCACTTCTTTATTGGGGGTGTCTTGCTAATTGCCTATAATTTCCACCTGTTGTCTGTCCCATTTGCACAACAGCATGTGAAATTGATTGTCACTTAGTGTTGCTTCCTAAGTGGACAGTTTGATTTCACAGAAGTGTGATTGACTTGGAGTTACATTGTATTGTTTAAGTGTTCCCTTTATTTTTTGGAGCAGTGTATTTATATGTTATACTTTACATCTATGGCCTATAAATATATCTTGTCCTATTCATTAGATGAATGTGCAATTATTTGTTCAATCCAATGGCACCAACTATTACTTCACCCTCTATCGTAGTGCTTTCAAAACTTTTCATATTAGTGACACACTTTTTAGACATGCATAATTTCACAACACAGTAATTTAGTTTTACTGGCAAACCAGAGATTAAACTACTACTAATCCCTTAGAAGAGATATGGACACACAGATAAATTGTAAAACTTAAATGATTTTTTCAGCTGTTGAAAAATAATGATTTCTTCTGTTTTTTTATAAACAAAGGATTATGCTCGTATTGAGCTAATCATGGTTCTGGTCAAAAACCAACTGTGTTTCATTTGCTACAAAACTTCCTCTTAGTCTGTATCAGAGGCTGCAAATGTATTGTTGGCTTATTTTTTATAATAGGAACTCTGCCACTGCATCCACCGATCAAGTTGAACACCACTCTTAGCAATCATCAGGAAAAAAATGCATCCTTCAAATTTTTGGAAGTTTATTTGAGAAGCAGCACACTTTCTTAGCTTCTCTCCACAACCCGTTGTCCGCACAGAGTGTGCCATCAGTGCGTGACCACGTCGTGATGCCCCACTTTGGTTGTCGGATGCACATTACCTGTATATGATCCGTCGACTGCGGTGCATACACCGGACAGAGAATGGTGCAATCGGCACTTACATAGAACAGTAGCGGTTGCACAACACAACTGCACACTCCAGCTGACACACAGTTTGGAAAGCACTGCTCTATCACCTAAGATCTTCCTGGTCTTCAATGCACCTTTAAAACTGAAAAGTAAGAAAAGGTCCGGTACTCCTGCATGTTTCCGCATGTTTTATTTAGCTTACAAAATAATGTACATGTTGACCACCTTGAGGCTTTTGCCATGACTTTTGACAACACTCAATTATAGAGGAGTGCCGTAACTTTTCTTGCTTTTGGTTTCTGTTGATAAAGTTGTGGGACTGGTGAACCCTCCACCTCAACTACATGCTCAAACATAGATCAAGGTTGTTTCCACAGAATTAGCAATGAGGCAACTGCTTAACTTGTGGACTTTAGTCAAACTACTTGATTGCTGGAAACACGCCTGACGGCATTGACACAATGGTTTTATTAAATTAACATGCAAGTGTCCCATACCTTGTGTTGTGGAATCTTTCTTGGAGCCAACATGCTGGTAATGTTTCTCTTCACAGTTTGCAGAACCCCATCTTTCTCGTATTGGGCTATATCAGTCAGGGGGTGCCAGGGCCTCTTACTGCAGATTCAATACAATTCGTAGTATAGGTCAGAGTTTTCATATCACTGAAGCATGGAGTAACCTTATCTGAACAGAAGATATCTATTACGACGGTCATAACTAATAAAGCTAACTGTTGTTTTTATTTACTTGATTTTTTTTGGTGTCCATATTGTGCATAAAATACACCAGGTTATTCACTAAAGAGTGAATTACTGGGAAACAAAGTCAATTTCAAGTAGTTGAACTAAGAACATTGGTGGCTTGAGGGATATTTCCAGATTGGCAATTTTGGCCTACAAATTGAAAATTCCTTACATTTAATGCAGTAAAAAGGCACTATAGTTACTAGAACAACTACAGCTTATTGTATTTGTTCTGGGGAGTAGAATCATTACAGCCTAGGGATACCTCCACTGGCCACTCCTCAGATGGCTGCTAGAGGTGCTTCCTGTGGCAGTGCTGCCTAGTGTGCAGTACTGCCATTCAGTGTCTCCACCCTCTGCATTCCTCTGCATTTCCTCATAGAGATGCATTGATTCAAGGGCTGTGTTTGACTTGTGCTGATTCTGCCCCCTTGGCAGTCTAACCTAATCCTATGGGAAAGCATGTGATTGGCTCACATTATCTCTTCTGATGATGTCAGGCATGCAGGCAGATCAAGGGCAGAGGCAGCAGCTGCAGACTTGAACACAAGTACGATGTTACTATATTTAGGGAGGCAAGTGAGGCTAGATGGTGTTTTTACCACTATAGGGTCGGGAATACATGTTTGTGTTCCTGACCCTATAGTGTTCCTTTAAGAAATAACCTTGTTAGTGAATTGTGTTTAGTTGTCAACGGAAATGATAAAATAGCCACAAAAATCCCCAATACACATCAGCACTGCTATATACAACAAAACCAGGCGATACTGTACTTACTCTTCATATTTATATTGCCATTCTTTCAACTCCTCATCATAGACAAAGAGATGGGAGCTCCACTCCAAATTTGCTTCCTTTCGCTCCCTTGTCGCCTTCCTTTGAGCTTCCTCTAAGATATATTTCTCATCAGTTGCTTGCTGTTGGTTACCATCGTTTATCGCACTTGTAACATGTTGCCATAATCTATAACAATATTAACAATTTTAGGGTTAGAATTATTGCATAAAACTCTGGCAATTAAAGTGACACCAATTTCAATGGGACCTTCTGGTTTCATGTGGATGTCATTTGGATGGAACTTCATCAAAATTCCAGCAGCCCAATTAACTTGGCGAGTCCAAAACAGTTGAAAACAAGCTTATTGTACCAAACAGGCAAAAATTTGGGATGGATTCTATTGGAGATTTAATAAAACTTCAACATACCTAGATTTTAACAAAGTAGCCTCAACAGGGCCTATTCACTAAGGAGATTTCTTACAGGCTTATTCACTATAATTCAAGGTATATTGAAAGTGAATTTCAAATTTTATTACATGACAGGAGGCTTCCTATTTTGCATAAACTTTCTTTACTTTATGCCTCCAGCAGCACAAGTCAATCAATCAGAAAGAAAAGTGTTTAACCAATCAGAGTCCAGCACCTCTTGTATATAAGTCCCTGACAGGCTTCCCATTTCCTCTTTCTTTGCTGCTTCCAGCCAAGACACAGGTCAGAGTGATTTTGTCTGTAATTGTTACTATACTGTTTATTGTTATTCTCTGTTGCTTTAATTATTTTCAGTATTAGTTGGGTACTAGTGACCTTATTACTGTCTTTTATTTTGATACTTTCTGTTTTTTTCGGATTTTACACCTCTCCCCTGTCTCCCCCCCCTCCTCAGTGGTTCTGCCTTTCGCTTGTGCTCGCGGCTCTTTGCCGCGATCGCGGCTTTAAATTGCCGTGGTCGCGGCTGGATACCGCGGCCGGGATCTCCCTTCTTGTCGGGCGGTTCAGGGTGGGCGGGGGGGGAGCGGGGGACCATTTTCACTTGCGGCCCGCGATCACCACGATCACGGGCCGCGCTTAGCTTTTGGCGCGAACGGCCATCTTGGATCTCGCTGCTCGCGAGATCCAAGTCAGCCATCTTAGGTGGGGAAACCGTGAATCACACGGTCGTCGTCCATCCCCACTCCTATCACTCTCAGCCTCCCAGGTTCCCTCCATAGAGGCAGGGGGCCTGGGAGAGGGAGATTTTTGCTCATTCCTTTTCTTTTCTTTTCCATTTTAATTAGCCTGACACCTTTTGTGCTGTGATTGTACTGCTGCCACTCTGAACAAACATAAGGCACCATCCAGTAACAACCCTGCCTGTCTATTATTGGTGCAATACTATATATAAATCAAATCAAATAAATAAATAAATAAAATCAAAAAACAGCCCTTCCAGAGGTGACCCCTCTGAGTGGGGTGACCCCCCACTGGCACACTGTTTATTGTTGTTAAGGGGTGACCCCCCTGCGCTGGGTGACCCCCAGGCGTGTGCCGTATTATCTGAAGAGCGGGGTGACCCCCCTACCATATATTGCTGATACGCATGGTCGGCACCCTCCATACTACGACTGGGGTGTCCTACACACTCCTCCTCCACAGGAGGGAGAATCTATCCTAATAATTCCCCACTGGGCTTTGAATTTAAGGGCATGGCCCGTACCATTACCAGGCTCTACGGCCTAGGCAAATTTGTTTTTTCTATCTCTGACCGCTCATACCGGTCTTCTGGAGGGTGACCCCCTCGCTAGCCCAGGATTACAGGCAGTGGTAATATACTACAAGACAGGATAATTGGTTGGGCCCGTTGGCCACACTAGGTGACCCCCAGTTGTAGGAGGAACGCCGCAACTCTTTATTACTGGCTTTACTATTCACGTACTTCGGTACCTGACCCTATCCTGTCTTCCACAGACAGAGACTACGGCCATGAACATGGGTGAACCTTCACAACAAACTCCACCCGATTTTCAAGCGCTAATTAATTCAGCGGTGGCGGCCTCAATGGAAAAGGCCATAGCAAAATTGTTGGTCCAAACCCCACATGGGGATCCGGATACTAAGGGCCCAGAGAAGTCTTCAGGGGATAGTGCCCCTTCCAAAAGACACTGGAAGGGCAATGGCCCAGCCCCACGGATGACAAAGGGCAAGGCCCCACTCAAGAGGAGCCGCTAGGCGGACCGCCTGGGTCCGTCAACCCCTCCGCTGATATCCTCCGATGAAGAGGGAGGTAACTCACCAGCCCCGCTGGAGGTTATGGATGAGTGGAGAGCGGGGGACTCCCCATCTGAGGAGGACGACTGGTTTGACATACCCCGTGGCCACACAGGGTCTGAACTGGTCGAGGAACAGGAAGCCCGTCATGGGCACTGGAAGGTCGACACACAGGCAGACAGCCTAGAGGACGGCACCTTCGTGGACCCCCAAGGCACCCCGATGTTTGATCCGCGTACGATACGTCACCCGAGATCATCGGAATGGGGCCTACCGGACCATTTAGCCCAATTTATTCACTTTTGGCTATGACAACCAATGGACAAAGAGGTACGGGCAAGACTGAAGGCCGAGTTTCCGAGACCCAGTCTACTGGACAAGATTGCTCACACACCAGAATTCGACACCACGGTAGTCGTATTCATGTCGCGGACGGGCCGTGACCCGCGTAAGGGCATTGAGAAGGGCCTCAAAGCTTCTCAAGACAAGTTACTGGATATGCTTGGCCCACTAGCTAAGATCTTGTACCTCGCAGACGGAGCGCTTACGCAGGGGAATGCCTTAGACGCCCACGATATCAGGGAATGGGCGCAACGCGCGATCTGCTTGTTGGGCAACACCAACGCCGCACTCTGTGGGGGACCACGGGCCAATGGCCAACTATTTGGAGAAGCCTTCATTGGAGAGTTAAAGAAACATGTGAACTTATTCACGACACTGAGCAAAGCCCAGACTTCCATTAAACAAGTTTTTCGCAACCCTACTCCAGCCAGAGGGGTTTTCGGCAGGGCTGGTCGCCATCGGGGCCGAGCCACCAGCCGTTTCTGGCCAACAGGCCCCAGGAATCAAACTTCTCAATCGTTCTTCCCGAGAGGACCTTTCTGACCCAGAGGGGCTCGTACCCGCGGACGCGGACGCTTCAATACAGGTGAGCACCCCTCAAGTACCGTTTTGCCTCTCTCATGTCACTGCTGGCAGACTGTCTCTTTTTTCACAGAACTGGGAAAAGATATCCTCCGACGCCTGGATCCTCCAAACAATCAAGGGCTACGAGATCGATTTTGCGCATACACCGACTCAAACACGTCGACCACAACCGATACGGACGTCAGCGGAACTCGCCAAGCTCATAGACGGCGAGATCCGAACGCTGTTCCTCAAAGGGGCAGTCGAATTTGCTCCCGACGACACAGGTTTCATCAGCAACATATTCCTGGTCCAGAAAAAGACGGGAGACTACCGACCCGTCATCAACCTGCGCAGCCTGAATTCATTCGTAGCCTACAGACACTTCAAAATGGAGGGCATACATCTTCTCAGAGATCTACTTCTGGAACACGACTGGTTCACCCGTTTGGATTTAAAGGATGCCTACCTGTCAGTTCCGATGGCACAATCCAGTCGACCTTTCCTTCGATTTCACTGGAAGGGACGCACATGCCAGTTCACGTGCCTCCCATTTGGCCTCAGCTCCGCCCCCTTGGTGCTTCACGAAACTGCTGAAGCCGGCCATGGCACATTTACGGACAAGAGGGATCCGATGCCTAATCTACCTAGACGATATACTGATTTTCTGTGACAACGCATCCAGACTTCGATCTCAGACGAAATCCATAGTGCACTTTCTGGAATCCTTGGGTTTCGTTGTGAACACGGAAAAGTCAGCGCTCTCCCCATCAAAAGTCGTGCAATTCCTCGGATTCGAGATAGATTCAGTAACATGCACGCTTCGCCTCCCCAAGTCGGAGATTGCGAACATTCGGAAGGAGATACGCTGTTTTCTACGGAAAGACACGGTCCCTCTGAGACTGCTAGCCAGGATTGTCGGCCTACTTTCGTCTTCCATACAGGCAATTTTCCCGGGACCCCTCCACTACCGGGCCATGCAAAGACTGAAAGCTCACCATCTAGGACAAGGACACTCATACGATCAGGCGATCAGGATAACCGCGGAAGTTCGGACGGAACTTCGTTGGTGGCTGCTCCACATGGAAGCTTGGAACGGCAGGGCCATATTCGGCTCGAACCCAGACTTCATCCTGGAATCGGATGCCAGCCTGTGGGGTTGGGGAGCCCACTGCGCACACGCATCCACGGGGGGCCCCTGGTCGGAGGAGGAAAAGTCACTACACATCAATTGTCTAGAGTTGATAGCCGGCTCATTCGCCATCCGCAGCCTGGCCAAGCACGTGTCCAATTGCTGCATACTTCTATGCATGGACAACATATCGGCAGTCCAATACATGAACAGACTGGGGGGAGCCAGGTCACGAGCATTGACGGAGGCTACCAAAGACATATACCAGTTTTGCCTCCCACGCAACATAACTCTCAGAGCGGAATACTTACCAGGCCTCAACAACCTCACCGCGGATTGGTTCTCCCGTCATTGGCGGGACTCCAGCGACTGGCATCTGGACACAGAGATCTTCAATACGGTGAGATCGATCAGGGGACCACTCCACATAGACCTTTTTGCCTCACGCACGAATACACAACTACCGAGGTACTACAGCTGGTTACCAGACCCCCAGAGCGAAGCAGTGGATGCCTTTCTACAGCACTGGCCTCCGATGGGAGCATATGCTTTCCCACCATTCTCAATGTTAGCAAGAGTACTCCACAAACTACGCACGTCCAAGACATCGCTGATCCTGATCACACCCTTATGGAGAAGCCAGGCATGGTTCCCCGACTTACTCGCACTATCTCACGACCATCCGCTGGTCCTGCCGAAGTTTCCCATGCTTCTTACGAATCCGGATGCGGAACCTCATCCTCTAATACTTCAAGAACGTCTAGAGTTGGTAGCTTGGACGCTTTCAGGGGATCTTGGGCAATCCCAGGCTTATCGCAAACGGCTAAGGACCTCCTTTGGGACTCTTGGGCACCAGGGACTAGACGTAGCTACATGGCAGCATGGGATGTATGGGACCGCTGGTGTATGGGAAGGAGCCTCGATCCCTTTACAGCACCTGTATCGGCCATACTAAATTTTCTTTCCACTTTGTTTTCCAACGGGAAATCATACCGGTCCATTAATGTTACACGATCCGCTATATCGGCGGCGCATGTTCCAATTAACGGTACCCCAGTGGGTCAGGAAGCCCTAATATGTCGACTATTACGAGGCATCAAATTGGCTAGACCACCGGCTCCGAAATATCGCCAGTTATGGGATGTGGATGTGGTCATTCGATTCATTCAGAACTGGCCGGATAACTCTGCCCTATCACTCAGACAATTAGCGGCCAAACTTACCTTGTTATTATGCTATGTCCACGTCGATGTTCGGGCTTTCGACGTGGACGGATTTACTATAACGCCCGTCGGTGTTACGTTTTTGATATCCCGAAGGACTAAGACGGACTCCAAATCCGTGTCCTACCCCTTTTTTACGGCGGTTCCTCGTCTTTGTGTCGTCTCCACCTTACTCCGTTATGTGGAGGTTACGGCGCCTCTTCGGGCTAACGGAACGGGACAACTGTTAATCTCATATACCAGACCATACAAACCAGTTACCACTACTACGTTAGCTAGATGGATACGGTGGTTATTGTCCCAAGCCGGGATAGATGCTAGTTTCGGGGCCCATTCGGTTCAAGGGGCGGCGGCATCTACGGCCTTCTCGGCGGGTGCCTCCCTGGCGGACATTCTACGTACGGCGGATTGGACCAGAGAAACTACCTTCAGGGTGTTTTACTTTCGCCAATCATCGCATGCGTTCTTAGCGTTTTTACCCCAGCGTTAAAAATGCAAAATAGTCATGTAATAAAATTGTAGATAATGCTAGCGTAGTGTACAGATAATCTTAATTTTAATAATGACAGGAGGCGAGTATTTTCCCCCCCTTGTTTTTGTTCCCTCCCTATACTCTTATGATTCACATACACTTTCATTTAGCTATGGGTAAAAACTGAGGCAGGGGACGCTTAGACCATATGTCGTTAACTAGTTAGCACAGTTTTCAGATCGGAATTGAACCACGCAATGTACACAGGATTATATATCTGTCAGAGATATTAACGTTGATTTTGTTAGTTTAGATTTAAGATACTAACGTTAGTTTCGCTAGCTTTAAGACTAGGATTAAACATTGATATGCGGACAACAGTTGTTTTCCCACGCCTTTCACTTCTTTCTATTTCTTTCAGCTTAACATCACTTCATGAGACAGAAGTCGGATCATAGATTTCCTCTGCATTCCCACAAGTTGACAAGTTATACCGTTCAAGTTTTCATCATCTACGAAAGAGTTTTTTCCTTCCGGCATGGTCACAACAAAGAAAGAGGAAATGGGAAGCCTGTCAGGGACTTATATACAAGATGTGCTGGACTCTGATTGGTTAAACACTTTTCTTTCTGATTGATTGACTTGTGCTGCTGGAGGCATAAAGTAAAGAAAGTTTATGCAAAATACTCGCCTCCTGTCATTATTAAAATTAAGATTATCTGTACACTACGCTAGCATAATCTACAATTGATGGTTAAAATAGCCAAACTGGAAAAATTCTCAATCTAAGTCAGCCATGCTTTTCATTCAGCTATTCTGGCCTTAAAGGAACACTACAGGGTCAGGAACACAAACATGTATTCCTGACCCTATAGTGTTAAAACTTCCATCTCGCCCACCTGGCCCTTCCTTGCCCAACTAAATATGGTAAACTCATACTTTTATTTAAGTTTACAGCTGCTGCTTTTGTCCCTGATCTGCCTGCTTGGCTGACATCATCAGAAGTAATTCTCTGAGCCAATCACAATGCTTTCCCATATGATTGTCTGAGACTGTCAATGAGGAAGAGCCAGCACAAGCCAAACACAGCCCTGGCCAATTAGCATCTTCTCATAGAGATGAATTGAATCAATGCATCTCTATGAGGAAGGTTCAGTGTCTCCATGCAGAGGGAGGAGGCACTGAATAGCAGTGGTGCACAGTGTGCTGCACTGCCCCAGGAAGCACGATTGGAGTGGCCATTGGAGGTATCCCTAGGCTGTAATGTAAACACTGAATTTTCTCTGAAAAGACAGCGTTTACTGCAAAAAGCCAGAAGGGAATGATTCTACTCACCAGAACAAATTCAATAAGCTGTAGTTGTTCTGGTGACTATAGTGTCCCTTTAACCCCTTAAGGACACATGACGTGTGACATGTCATGATTCCCTTTTATTCCAGAAGTTTGTTCCTTAAGAGGTTACATTTAAAATTCACTTTGAATATGGATATCGAGGTACAATACCTTCATTATAGCAATATGGAGGTCTTATTGACCCCCGTAATCTTTTTATTTAAAAAAAACACTTGTTTAACCCCTTAAGGACACGACATGTGTGCCATGTCACGATTCCCTTTTATTCCAGAAGTTTGGTCCTTAAGGGGTTAATGTGACTGCTGGATAGCAAGCCACATAATTAACCCTCACTCTGCCAATGTTTTTTTTTTTTTTTTATATTTTTTCTGCTGGCTGCTAGCCAGTAAATAACCCTGTTAGTAAACAGCCACATCAATGTGTATAATAAATTCCAGCTGGGTTGTTTTGGCCAAAATTTGCAATTCTCCACAATTACTGTTTAGTGGAAAACCCAGCAGGTTTGTTTATTTTTCTCTTTTCAAAGACCTTATTTTCTTGGAAACTATGTTTCATTAATAAAAAAAATTTTTTTTTTTTTTTTTAATCTGAGTAGGATCGCTACGGCAACCATCAGGTGTAGCTTGGCATTCAGTACAGCAGTTAACAAATCTGAACACAGAAGCCATAAATAGACACAGCTATGAAATAAAGAAATGCAAATCTCACTGTGTTCTTTAAAGAGACACTCCAAACACTAAAAGCACTTCTGCTTGTGTACAGTGAATCCTCCTTGAAAATCCTCACTTTTATAAATTCAAGATAAAACGCCTGATCTTTACAATTCTTAAAGGGACACTATAGTCACCAGAACAACTACAGCTTAATGTATTTGTCCTAGTGAGTATAATCATTGTATGAAGGCATTTTCATGTAAACACTACCTTTTCAGAGAAAAAGCAGTGTTTACATTGCACATAGGGACACCTCCAAGATGCCACTCCTCAGATGGCCACTGGAGGTGCTTCCTGGCTCAGGGTTGCACAGTAAGCAGCCTTGCCATTCAGGGTCCCCACTCTCTGCATGGAGACGCTGAATTTTCCTCATAGAGATGCATTGATTAAATGCATCTTTATGAGGAGGTCCTGATTGGCCAAAATGACATTTGGCCCCACCCCTGTGCTGGTTTTGGCCAACCCAATGCTTTCTCAATGGCAAATTTAGATGATGTCACAAAGGGGGCGGAGCGAACACTAGCAGACCCGCGCGACGCTGGAAATAAGGGGAGTTTTATACTTTTATAGGGGGCAGGGTAAGGGTGGCAAGCCACCTAAATGGTGGGTTTAACACTATAGGGTCAGGAATACATGTTTGTGTAAACACAATGTCTGAACACAACTTCAGGCAAGCATTCTGCACCCTTGCACTTTAGCACCTTGCACTTTTTCAGTTACTTGTATGTTCCAAGCTGCTGTCCTTATCGGCTCTTGGCCAAGTTTGGCTGTTTATTCATTTTATATATTTTGTGCTTTGTGTACTATTGTGTGATTTTGTTTTTTATGTGCAATAAACTGGACTGTTTGTACTTCTACTGACTGTTTCTTCCTCTTCTATTTATGGGAATCTCCTGTTACAGTTATATTTGTTGGTAGTGACTGTGGCGCCCTGTTGCCTGAAGTTGTGTCCAGACATTGTGTTCCCTTTTTATAAAGGTTGGAAGTGTCCTCTTGACAGTGGCTTGCCTGCATTAGACTTGTGACCTATTATCACCTTCACCACTCACCCATCCACTGTTATTCTATACATGTTTGTGTTCCTGATCCTTTAATTAAACATAATTGACAAGAAACAAAGGTTCACTGAAAACGGAAGAAAAGGCAAAAAAAAATAAATTGGCAAATAAGCGTCTATGTTTGTAATTTTCTGTAAATCCTTCATACCTCTCCGATTCTAACTCTGTCTGTTCTTCAAAAAGCACAATGTGTCGTTTCAGTCGCTGTCTTCGAATCTCAGAAGTTGGATTCCAAAATATATCCCTGCTGCTGCTCCGTACCTCCGTCAAATAAACCTCTCTGTCCTATAATAGCAGAATACAGTATAACATTTACTTTATATTTTAAGATGTCAGATGTAAAAGATGCAATAATACTGAGGTTTATTCCCTACACACCGATTTGTAGTGGTTTTAAAAGACCACTTCTAGCAAACCTGAACAGTGCTCAGATCACCTACAGCTGGAAGGAAAAGGCCTTATGCATGTCTGAGTTTCTGCAAGGTAGACTATGGAGGAAACTATCTACCCTTAATACTGGACACTATAATCGTATTGAATTTTAACCACTTGCATATTTTTAAACTATGTATCTCTAACCACCATTTCTTTGTTATTGTATCTTAACTGGATGTGCTTGTTCTTTAGTGTGTATGTATGTGTGTGTGTGTGTATATATATATATATATATATATATATATATATATATATGTTTCTATGTGTGTGTTTGCTCATACATACATATATTCTGCAGTTTGTCTTGTCCTGCATGCTAAATCTAGTTGCTCCCTGCCCTGCTCATCACTGGTTATCTCTAAAGACTTTCTCTGTTATTTCTTCTCCCCTCCCCCTCCTTATTTTATTGAAACCCCACCCGCATGTCTTGCTTGACCAATCCTCACCTCCTCTGTGCATCTCCATTCCATAGCTTTTATTGCAGTCCTGTTTTGACCCTATCATGTCTGTCTTCCACAGTCTGAGTTTTAAAAGACCACTTTTAGCAAACCTGAACAGTGCTCAGATTCCCTCATACTTGGGGACTTCAATATCCCTATCAACAAGCTCAACTGCCCTGATGCCTCTCGTCTGCTCTCTGTAACCTCCTCCTTTGGACTCATACAGATTTCTTCCTCAGCAACTCACACTGCAGGAAACACTCTTGACCTCATCTTCACCAATCTCTGTACCACCTCTGATCTCGCCACTGTTCCATTTCCTTTGTCTGACCACCATCTGCTAACATTTAACATCTGCATACCCTATACCAAAATTTCACCACCATCAACTCTCCACCCTCGCAGAAACCTCAACTCCCTTAATCTCCAGCCCTTCTCCACCAAACTCCAAACACTCCTTTTGCCCATCTCAAATCACAACTGCCCTAACTCTGCAACCTCACTCTACAACTCCACTCTCTCCTCTCAACTTGACATCATGGCACCTCCTACAGTTAAACGCAGAAAGCGCCCCCAACTACAACCCTGGCACACCAAGCTGACCCGTTACCTCCAAAAATGTTCCAGAACAGCTGAACGCTGCTGGAGAAAGTCTCACTTTGCATCTGACTTTGTCCACTATAAATTTATGCTGCGCTCCTACAGCATGGCTCTTTCCTCTGCAAAAGTAAACTACTTCAACACCCTCATAAGCACACTGTCCCACCAACCCAAACACCTGTATCACAGTTTTGATGCTGTTCTTCACCCTGTGACTCCCCCTCCTTACACCACCTTGTCCGCCACAAACTTTGCATCTCATTTCACTGAGAAGATCTCTACAATCAGGAAAGAGATCTCTAATCTCTCTCTTACCAGTATCGATACATCACCCAACCCCACTCCCCTGCCATCCTATGCTCATTTGCACCTGCTACAGTACAAGAGGTTTCTGCTCTGCTCCTGTCCTCCCGCCCCACCACCTGCTCCCTCGATCCCATTCCCTCGCATCTCATCCACACTTTGTCTCCCTCTCTTGCTCTTCCTCTCGCTAACATTTTCATTCTCTCCCTTTCCTCTGGCACATTTCCCTCTGCCTTCAAACATGCAACCGTAACCCGAATTCTGAAAAAGCCCAACCTTGATCCCAACTCCCCATCCAACTACCGCCCTATCTCGTTACTGCCATTTGCCTCCAAGATCCATGAGAGAGTTGTCTACGCCAGATTGACAGACTTTCTCGAATCCAACTCTCTGCTTGACCCCATTCAGTCTGGATTCCGCGCTGGTCACTCTGTCGAAACTGCTGTGACCAAAGTATCCAACAATTTAATTGCTGCTAAGTCTCGCGGCCAGTACTCTATCCTAATCCTCCTTGATCTTTCTGCCGCCTTTGACAGTGTTGATCATCAACAGCTTCTTCACATTCTCCGTAACTTTGGTCTACGGGATACTGCTCTCTCCTGGTGCTCCTCCTACCTCTCCCAGCACTCTTTCAGTGTTTCTTTCTCTGGCTCTGCCTCTTCTCCCCAACCCCTCTCTGTCGGCGTCCCCCAAGGTTCTGTCCTCGGCCCCCTACTGTTCTCTATCTATACTGCCTCCCTTGGTAAACTCATCAGCTCCTTTGGCTTCCAATACCATTTATATGCAGACCCAGGGTCGCCATCAGGGGGTGACAACCGTGATGGTTGTCACGGGCCCGGCGGCCCTGGGGGGCCCGGCCGCCCGGGCCCCACGTGGAGCGGCGAAACTGCCGCAGGTGCATCTGCACCGGGGCCCATCAGGTGGTCCAAGCATTTAGGGCCACCCGATGGGCCCTGTATCTTCAGGGGCCCGGTCAGCGATGCGCCGGGTGATTGCGCGACCGGGCACCTTTAAAAAAAAAAAAAAAATTGCGGCTAAACACCGCAAGTGCTTCTGGGAGGAAGTGACGGCCTGTCACTTCCTCCCAGCTTACTCCGCGCGGGGGGAGAGCGGAGGAGGGGGACACCACAGGCATCCACTCCCATCATCCCCAGCCACCCTCCTGCAACTTAAAGGTAAGAGGAGGGTGGCTGATAAACGAGGTGTGTGTGTGTCTGCAAGTATGTCTGTATGTCAGTATGTCTGTGTGTGTGTATGTCTGTCTGTGTGTGTGTGTGTGTATGTCAGTATGTATATCTGTGTGTGTGTGTTTATGTCAGTATGTATGTCTCTGTGTGTGTATGTCTGTGTGTATGTCAGTATGTATGTATGTGTGTGTGTGTATGTCTGTGTGTATGTCAGTATGTATGTCTGTGTGTATGTCAGTATGTGTGTGTATGTCAGTATGTATGTCTGTGTGTGTCTGTGTGTGTGTGTGTCTGTCTCTGTGTGTGTGTGTGTCTGTCTCTGTGTGTGTGTGTCAGTGTGTATGTCTGTGTGTGTCTGTCTGTGTTTGTGTCTCTGTGTCTGTCTGTATGTCAGTGTGTATGTCAGTGTGTATGTCTGTGTGTATGTCTGTGTGTGTGTATGTCTGTGTGTATGTCAGTATGTATGTGTCTGTGTGTGTATGTCAGTATGTATGTATGTCTGTGTGTATGTCTGTGTGTATGTCTGTGTGTATGTCTGTGTGTATGTCTGTGTGTATGTCTGTGTGTGTGTCTTTCAGTATGTATGTCTGTGTGTCTGTGTGTGTGTGTGTGTGTGTGTATGTCAGTATGTATGTCTGTGTGTGTATGTCTGTGTGTATGTCAGTGTGTATTTGTATGTCAGTATATCTGTGTCTGTGTGTGTATGTCTGTGTGTGTGTCAGTATGTCTGTCTGTGTGTGTATGTCAGTATGTCTGTGTGTGTATGTCAGTATGTATGTCTGTGTGTATGTCTGTGTGTGTGTCTGTGTGTGTCTGTGTGTGTATGTATGTCTGTGTGTGTGTCTGCAAGTATGTATGTCAGTATGCATGTATGTCTGTGTGTGTGTATGTCAGTATGTATGTGTGTATCTGTGTATGTATATATCTGTGTGTGTGTGTCTGTGTGTGTGTCTGTGTGTGTGTCTTTCAGTATGTATGTCAGTGTGTATGTGTGTGTATGTCAGTATGTATGTCAGTATGTATGTCAGTGTGTGTGTCTGTGTGTATGTCTGTGTGTATGTCTGTGTGTATGTATGTCTGTGTTGTGTCTGCAAGTATGTATGTCAGTATGCATGTATGTCTGTGTGTCTGTATGTCAGTTTGTATGTATGTCTGTTTCAGTATTTGTGTCTGTTAGTATGTGTGTATCTTTCTGTGTGTCTGTGTCCTTTTGTGTCTGTGTGTGTGTATTCCTGTGGGCGGGATTCGGGGGTGGGGCTAGGAGGCGGGCACACGCGGGCCCAGACCTTGAGCTGTGTTAGGGGCCCCACAATTTCTGATGGCGGCCCTGTGCAGACCACACGCAAATCTACCTGTCCTCCCCTGATCTCTCTCCGCCCATCTTGACTCGTGTTTCTGACTGCCTCTCTGCTATTTCCAACTGGATGGCTGCTCACTTCCTTAAACTCAACTTGTTCAAAACAGAACTTCAAGTGCTGCTACTCCTGTGTCTGTCTCCATCCAAGTCAACGGCGCTACTATCACCTCTACCTCCCAGACTCGCTGCCTAGGGGTTCTTTTTGATTCTGATCTCTCTTTTACTCCCCATGTCCAGTCGATAGCCAAATCCTGTTGCTTCCAACTCAAGAACATAGCGCGCATCCGCCCATACCTAACGCCGGACGCGGCTAAGGTACTGGTTCATGCTGTTGTTCTCTCTCGCCTTGACTATTGCAATCCCCTTCTCACCGGTCTTACGTGTTCACAGCTTGCACCGCTGCAATCTATAATGAATGCGGCTGCGAGGCTTATTTTCCTGTCCGGTCGCACCTCCCACGCCTCCACGCTCTGTCAGTCCCTGCATTGGCTTCCAGTTAGATATAGGGCCCAATTCAAAATTCTGGCACTTGCTTACAAATCCCTACATAATGCTGCTCCAACATACCTATCCTCCCTCATACACAAGTATGTCCCGTCGAGACCCCTGCGCTCAGCCCAAGACCTACGCCTATCCTCTGCCCGGATCCCCACCACGGATGCTCGCCTTCAAGACTTCTCCAGGGCTGCACCTATTCTGTGGAACTCCCTTCCCTCCTCAATCAGACTTTCACCCAGCCTCCACTCCTTCAAAAAATCTTTGAAAACTCACTTCTTCATTAAAGCATATCAATTAAACTGTCAGCAGGTTTCTCATCCACCACCCCATGACTCCTTTCCTGCAACTGTCAAAAATGACCTACAAAGCACTCAATAAACCCTTCTGTAACAAACTATTTAATTCCCCTACTTTAACCCTTTGTGTCACTATACCCCACTCCCTCTAGCATGTAAGCTCATCGAGCAGAGTCCTCAACCCCCTCTGTTCCTGTACGTCAGTGGTCTGATCTCAATTATGTGTCTGTTAGTCCACCTATTGTACAGCGCTACGGAATTTGTTGGCGCTATATAAATAATAAAATAATAATAATAATAAATTGAAAAGCAGATTGCAAAGGTTAATATAATAGCTATGCTGTGACTATAGTTGAATTGGATAAAAATGTATATTTAAAAATAAGATATTTTGACCTGTATTTCAATATTTGATTTTCAGTTAATTATAAATTGACATTTAGTGAATAAACTGCACTAAAAGTACATACTGTGTTTAACCCCTTGTGTGCAAGGAATAAGCCCAAAACAGCGCTAAGCATTTCACTGTTCACACTCCTGGCCCTCGAGGGGTTAAATAGCTTAGTAGTGTATTATATGATGAGTAAAATCTTTCTGTCTTGTGTTCAGTTTATAAAACATGATTCATAGAGAAAAGATCATCCCGTGAAATAAATAAATGTTTAAGATCCATTATCATTCATACTCTTGTGATCGATTTAATAATAGAGGTTCTGCTTTAACCCCTTAAGGACAGATGACATGTGTGACATGTCATGATTCCCTTTTATTCCAGAAGTTTTGGTCCTTAAGGGGTTAAAGGGACATGATAGGCACCGAGACCACTTCATCTGATTGAAGTGGTCTGGGTGAAGTGTCCCTGTTTCCTTAACACTGCATGCAATGTAAAATTTTGCAGTTTGAGAGAAAAGTGAGCCTGGCATGAGGTTCCAGTGACAGGGAGGGGTGCAATTGGCCATATGAAACAAAAGTTTGTGTTTAGTGAGTGAATGTGCTGGATCTTGTATGTTTTATGAACTGGCCCCAGCAGCACCCTTATGATGTATCCATGTTCAGGTGAGTGCAGCCCTCTTGGTTATATATAAGACATGTATCCTAACAGAATCATACCCAGTGTCCGTCGAGCGTTGCCAGAACTTCGCCTCCAGCTGTGATCTTTCCACATATCTGATTTAAGGTTTCACTACCACCAAAGAAAGGCTGTAAGACATATAAAAATCATGTACAGTGGGACCTCGGTTTACAAACGCCTCGGTTAACATAATTTTCGTTTTACAAATGAAAATCCATTGAAAATAATGCCTCGGTTTACAATTTTTTTTCGCAATACAAAGCAAGTTTCCCCAGGATGCATTGCACCTGGGAGGTTTATAGCACCGCCACCTGCATGCTGGAGCCTGTGGGTAGCACGTGGCGTTGAGTGTGGAGGTGTTGGAGGTGTAGGGGCGGCTTTTGCATCGAGTTTTGGAGCCATTTTGGAAATTGTTTGCAGTTGTTTTGGGACTTTTTGGTATATTTCTCAAGCTGTGGAAAGGTACGGAGCTGAGCTTTGTCGTTTGCATGCCTTTTACTGTGTGTTCTGCATTGTGGGTTGGTTTCCATGCCAGCTCATTTTTACTTTATTCTGACCTTCGGAACGGATTAATTGATTTTCAATGCATTCCTATGGGAAACTGCGTTGCGGTTTATACATTTTTCGCAATAAGAAACGTCCCGGAGAACGCATTAAATTCGTATTTAAAATGAAATACAACAAGTATCATTAAACATATACTAAAGATGCTATTATATGGAAATTCATACTGTACTGCCAATAAGCAGGTGCCCTGCCACCGCTGACATCACAGAGACAAAGTATTTTGCATTTAGGATCAGAATAATTCTGGTACAGAGAGGAATGCCCGCACACATTTTGTTTTCTTTTAGTTGCTGAGTTATTGCATTGAGAGTCTTGCTGTCAGCAGTTTGGGCAAACAGACATGTGGCTTATTTATTAAACTCTGACATTTCGAAAATTACATTTGTAATTGCAAAATTTACATTGAGGTGGAAAATGTGTCCATATTAGCTATATTTGCCTTAATTTTGTAATTCAGATTTTAGGTTGCTATAATAACCCTGAGGTTTATTCTTAAACTAGTAAAGTGAAAAACAAATTGAAAAATATTTGGACAAAATAGCCATGCTGGAAAGTAGGTGAATTGGAACATGTTTCTGTTGAGGTTATTTCAAAATTTGAAATTTTGTTTTTTCATTTATCACAATTCACCATTTATTAAAGAAGCCCCATAGCCTTGCATTTGCCATAAAGTATCTGGAAATTCTGGAGACCGATCATGGGCTCTGTAGTTGTACAGCAGCTGGGGGATATAATATTTGGCCACCCCTGGTCTGTTACCTTTAGTTTGAATTCCAGTTCCGTTGAATATTGGGTTTTCTGGCAGTCGATAGTAACTTTTCCTCCTAACTCCATTGTCATGGTACCATATAAAAGACCTAAGAGAAAATAGATCGAGGATTATGGCAAGTACAGACATAACTTAATTCTCTCCCACCAACCCTCCATCCTTCATAAAAAAGACTTTGATCTCATTGTAACTTTATTTTATCAGCAAACACTCCTATGAATAATGTAGGGATCTCAACAGTCCTGCTTTCGGCTTGATAGTCCCAATTTCGGGGTCCTGTCCTGTCTTTCGTTCCCTACTATGACTTTGCGTATTTTAATTAAGGATAGAAATAAAGGCAATTTTTAATGTATATTGGTGTGCATCCTTATTATTATATGTGCATCTGTTATTATTATATCATTATTTTGTGGCACCCGGGGCAGTCCTCCTCGGGTGCCACAAGGTAGGGGGATACCACCAGGGCTGGCCAGGCATGGGGTTCTGTGAGCTGTGTGGCTGCACAGGGCACCATATCAGCAGGGGTGCCGGGGGGCCGACACAGCACACACACAGGGGCCGACAGGAGCACAGCAGGAGTACAGCACTGAGAGCTGGGGGCAAAGCCAGATCGACAGTGGGGGCAGAGCCAAATTGGATGCGGGAGTGGAGCTAAAGGCAGCTTCCACTCGCTTCTCTTACTGCAGCACACAGAGGAGAAGCAAAAAGGAGTCCCTGCTTCCCGAACTACAACACACCAGGGACTTCAGTGAATCCACTCCTCCATGTCATACAGTAAATGAGAGTGTCTGTGTGTCTGTGTGTAACTGGGATTGTGTCTGTCTGCCTGTGACTGTATGTGTCTGTCTGTGATTGTGTGTGTGTCTGTCTACCTGTGACTGCGTCTATGAATATCTGCTTGTGATTGTCTGTGACTGTGTGTGTGAGTGTCTCCCTGTGACTGTCTATCCCGGACTGTGTGTGACTGTCTGCCTGTAACTATGTGTGTGAGATTTCCATATTTAAAGATACCAAATGAATGTGCTGTTTAGCACAGAGCTCTCTTATTTGCTGTCCTTAAATATGATATCTGATAAACAAAGATCACAGTTAAGAGATGTCAGCCAGCCCACAATAAGAAATCTGGGTGGCTAATGTGAATTCTTTGCAAATTTGGTGACTCAAAACAATTGAAACATGCTTTGAGTTACTTACTGTGGAATAGCTACAAGGGCCTTTGGCACCAGAGGCACTACATAGTTCTGTAGTAGTTATGGTGCTTATGCTGACCCTTAAACTAAGATGTATAAAGTGTACGTAAAAGTATAGTGAGATAGCAAACACATCAACTTGTCAGTAAATGATAGGGGCAGGCAAGCATGAAAACAAGCACCAAGCTTTTAGAGTTTTTCTTCTTGTGCTCCAAAGTAACCTGGGTCTACATGTACCAAACTCTAGCTAGGGGTGAGTGGGATTGAAATTTACTTGCTTTATCTTGTCCAAGAAGAATCAATGGTGAATAATTTCTCCTTCTCCAGTATCCAGGACTAGCGCATCCTTTAGGCAACTGAGGCAGTCGGGTAGGGTGCACCGGCCAGGTGGGCGCCAGATCTGAGTGATCCAGCAGGAGGGAAGCGCACATCGCTCCCTCCTGCCAGTCACATTTAATGTAGCGTGGCAGGGTGGCATGGACCGCGGTACAGGAGCATCTGTTTTCTGTACCCAGACGTACTGACAGGAAGTGCTCACTGAGAGAGCACTTCCTGTCATTCTGGCCAGGTACAGGAAACTGATGCTCCAGTAAAGCGGTCCGCGGCACCCGGCCATGCTACAAAGATAGGTAGGAGGCACAACAGGAAGGGGGGATAACACTAAGGGTGTAGGGAAGAGGTAGGGAGGACCACCAAGTGGGGTAGAGGGAGTGAAGGACCACTAAGAAGGGGGGTGGGGATTGGGGGGAGGAGAGGGAGGACCACTGGGGGGGGGAGGGAGGATAACTAAGAGGGTTGGGGAAGATGGAGGAACACTAAGGGGTTGGGGAAGAGGGAGGACCACTAAGGGGGGGAGAGAGGACCATTAAGGGGGGGAAGAGGGAGAGGACCACTAAGGCGAGAGGGGGAGACTGGAGTGGACCACCAAGGGACGGGAGGGGAGAGGAACACCGAGGGACAGGGAAGAGAGGGGAGAGACCACTAAGGGACAGGGGGCAGGGGAGATTTCTAAGGATGGAAGGGACAGCTCTAAGGGAGGGGAGGAGAGAACACTAAGGGACAGAGGGGTAGGGGAGATCACTAAGGAACAGGGTACATCAGTGACAAAAATACTGGACTTTTACAAATCATTGTAAAAATGTTTTTGTTGTAAAACTATTTTCACAATAGCTTATTTGTGTTTAAGAATGAATGAGCGCCTTTCCTGGCCTCCACACCTTTGCAGTGAGCGTATGGCATGGTGATGGTGTAATCTTCTTCTCGAGTTAGGAATGTAAGCCTTGCATTTCCATCTAATATCGCAGAAAGGGAGTTGCCTAAAAATTTAGAGGAGAAAGTGAAAAAAGCATTATTATTCCAGATCCTACAGACTTACAGTGTTGTAAACAAAAAAACAACAACTTTACAATATATAAAAAAACACATCGTACAAAGAGAATTTTAAGACCATTTGTGAAATGCAACTAACTCATCCAACCAGTAAAGAGTCAATGAGCACCCCTTGGAACTGCAGCTCTGAACATGTCATGATATATCTTATTCTTTGTGGTTTAACAGAATAATGCCGGGACTCCTAGCACTGAAATCATACAATAGGAAACTGCTCTCAAACAGCGGTGGATCCATAACCCAAACTCAGGAGATGTCACTACTGGAATTTGTGACAAATCCTAAAAGGTCCATACAAAAACACATGCATAAATTTACAAATATGCATACAGTGGCAAGTACCTACACACATTTTCTTCTTGACAAATTAAATGACCCTTTCGCCAGTATGTGTAGCAATCTTAGAGGGATACGCAAAGACCCAAAATCAGCTTTAGCTAAATGAAGCAGTTTTAGTGTATAGGTCATGCCCCTTAGAGGGAGGTTAAACTTGTAATGAAAACAGAAACAAAATCAATGTTACTGCTAAATGGCAGTGAACTGAGCAGAGAAATTGCAGGGGCATGACCTATACACAAAAACTGCTTCATTTAGCTAAAGCTGATTTGGGGTCTTTGCGTATCCCTCTATGACTGCTACACATACTGGCGAAAGGAAGCTTAACCTTTAGAGGAAGGTTAACCTTGTAATGAAAACATTGCTGTTCCTGCAGAAAGACAATGTTTTCTGCTGCGGGGGTTAAAATAGGGGTTACGTGGCACCCAGACCACTTCAATGAGAAGTGGTCTGGGTGCCTAAAGTGTGTCTTTAACCCCTTAAGGACACATGACATGTGTGACATGTCATGATTCCCTTTTATTCCAGAAGTTTGGTCCTTAAGGGGTTAAACATTAGATCACTCTTAACAGGAAATGTGTGGGTAAACTGTGTAGGTCACATATGGGGATGTGCGGCGAGGGTTATAAAAACTGTGCGGATCTTGTAAAACTTTAATCAACCACAAACTAACTACAAGTGATGTGCAGGATGTGAAATTTTTTTGCTCATAAACAATGATTTGCAAAGTTTTATCTAAACTATTACAGAGTGTGGGAAAATGGGGATTTCACTAACTATGTACTGACATTCTGTCACCCATGTCACCTAGATAGCCAGTAAAATGACACCTTTACATTTTGATATTTAGTAAATAAACTTCAGGGTGGAATGTAGTGAATTCAAAAACAAATTGCAACATTTATGCTAATATAGCTGATTTGGAAAAAAAGAAAAATCTCCAGTTAAAGTGACACCATCGTCACCAAAACAACTTTAGCTTAATTAAGAAGTTTTGGTGTATGGGTCAATCCTCTGCAGTCTCACTGCTCACCTCTCTACCATTTAGAAATCAATAAAGCATAAATCAATTTTGTTTCTGTTTATGCAGCCAGAGCCACACCTCCCCTGGCTGTGACTCACACAGTCTGCATGAAAAAATTGATTTAATTTTCAATCAGATGTTACATGCAGTGATGTGTAACTAGGCTGCATAAACAAAGTGATTTAACCCCTGAATGGCAGAGAATTGAGCAGTGAGACTGCCAGGCATGATCTATACACCAAAACTCCTTCATTAAGATTAAGTGGTTTTGGTAATTATAGTGTCCCTTTAAGAAATGCTGGCCCTGGCGTTTTTAACAACTCTGATGCAGGCGTTTGAGGTAAATGAAATAAGAAGAAAGATCAGTGCCTAATAGAATTGAGTGGACACCTGGATGTTCGGGTTAGCCAGGCCGAACTTCGTCAAAAGTTTGAGTTCGGGACTCGAACTTGACCCGAACTTGACCCCGAACCCCATTGAAGTCAATGGGGACACAAACTTTTGGGCACTAAATTGGCTCTAAAAAAGTCCTGGAAAGGGCTAGAGGGCTGCAAAAGGAAGTAAAACATATTGCCTAAGTACAAATATACTTACTCAATGGAGGAAGAAGAATGTTACACTGTATAAAATTTAAAATAAAAAGTATACAAACATAGCCAGGATTCAGCTGTAAGCATTTGCAACACTTGCAACAATCAAGTAACACACATTCATATAAAATGTAAGTTGCCAGTAAATGTAATGACAGGAATGAATAAGTAGATAACTCCCTAATTCCCACGGTATTAGAGAGCTATCTACTAAAAGGCTGAAATACCTGAATTGGTCTTCCAGCCAAATTTACTAATACTAAGTAAAGATTATTAGCCTATGGCTGCCCACTGTTAAAAAAAAAAAAAAAAAAGGTTCCCCCCTCCTGAGCCCTAAAGTAAAATAAGGGGGCCCTAAAAGTCCCATGCAGTGTAATTTGACTCATAACACTCTGATTGGTTACTTAATCCACCAATCAGAGTGCTCTGTGTCATTTTACACAGCGTGGGAAAGTTCAACCCACCAATCAGAGTGCTCTGAGCCTAATTAGCCTAATTGCAGGGCGGGGCAAGGCTTTATAAGCCTTCCCCCACCCTGCAGAGCTCAGTCTGCGCGGAGCCCTCCATTGGTGAAAAAGTAAAATTTTAGAAGAAAGAAAACATTAAATGGTACGTTTTATTTTATTTTTACAGGTACTTAGTTAAAGGTCCCCCCCTCATTATTTTTAGGGTGAGGGTGTAAGTAGGGGTTAATTTTTTTGGGGGGGTGACTAGGGGTTTGGGGACCCATAGTCACCTGGGTGGGGGGGGTTACATTTTTATTTAGGGCCCCCACCCGCCGCTCAAGGGTGGGGGCCAGGGGGGAGGACAATAGGCCCCCCATTGGTATTTAGGGCTCACACCCACCGCTTAGGGCTGGAGGCCAGGGGGAAGGACATTAGGTCCCCCCCTTATTCTAATTTAGGGCCCCCACCCACCACTCAGGGGTGGGGGCCAGGGGGAGGACATTAGCCCCCCCCAATTTTGATTTATTTAGGGCCCCCACCCAACGCTCAGGGGGAGGACGATAGGTCCCCCCGCTTATTCTAATTTAGGGCCTCCACCCACCGCTCAGTGGTGGGGGCTGGGGGAGGACATTAGGCCCCCCAATTTTTATTTAGGGCCCCCAACCCTGAGCGGTTCCCCCCCTTATTCTAATTTAGGAACCCCACCCACTGCTCAGGGGTGGGGGCCAGGGGAAGGACAATAGGTTCCCCCCTTATTGGTATTTAGGGCCCCCACCCACCGCTCAGGGGTGAGGGTCAGGGGGGAGGACCGTAGGTCCCCCCACTTATTCTAATTTAGGGCCTCCACCCACCGCTCAGGGGTGGGGGCCGGGAGAGGACATTAGGCCCCCCAATTTTTATTTAGGGCTCCCAACCCTGAGCGGTCCCCCCCTTATTCTAATTTAGGGCACCCACCCACTGCTCAGGGGTGGGGGCCAGGGGAAGGACAATAGGTCCCCCCTTTACTGGTATTTAGGGCCCCCCCGCTGCTCAGGGGTGGGGGCAGGGGGGGGGCAATAAGCCCCCACTCGAACGTCACGTCAATTTTTTTTTTAACAGTGAGCAGCCACAGGACATTAGGCCCCCCCCAATTGGCATTTAGGGCCTTCACCCACCGCTCAGGGGTGGGAGCCAGGGGAGGACATTAGGCCCCCCCAATTTTTATTTAGAGCCCCCACCCACCGCTCAGGGGTGGGGGCCAGGGGGGCAATAGGTCTCCCCATTAGATTAAAAGCCCCCACTTGCACGTCAGGAGTGGGGGCTCGGGAGGGGCGCCCTGGTTTAAACATTTTTTTTTAACAATGAGCAGCCACAGGCTGCTCACTGTTTAATAGGCATGCTCCTACTAGCTTATATAGAGGCTGGGTCACATGCTGCACTGGCCAATCACAGCCATGCCATTAGTAGGATTGGCTGTGATGGCTTCTAAGGGCACACGAGTCAAACGCTTTTTGATTGGCTGCCCTGCAGATTTTCATAACGCACCATTATATCGCTGAACACCGAACTCGAACCCAAACTGTTACTGAAATGTCCGGGCTCGGGTTCAGGGTCAAAAAATCGTAATGTTGGGTACGAACCCAAACTTTACAGTTCAGGTTCGCTCAACTCTAGTGCCTATAGAGGGACAAATCTCAATACTATCAACCCAGAGCCACAAAGACTTGCAGGTAAACCTCACACTACTCCCCGGATTGCCACAAATAAAAACCAGGATAGCAGCAGTGAATATGACGAACAAAGCAAAACATATTCTACCACAGAGGTTTCTGCCTCTTCTTTTCATTACTGCCGTGGGATATTTTTGCTCTGTTGAGCATTTCACAGTGATGTCAATAAAGACACGAGCGTTTGGGATTGTGTGTCAAAATGTCATTGTAAGTTAAAAAGTACTGCGATTTACCAATGAGATAGGACACATCCTCTTTGCAACAATTACACAATTTATGCAGACTGTAAGTGTGATAAAATCAGTTGAAGATGGTAGGTAGGTGGGTTTCTATGCAATTGGATAAGACTAGACATGTTTCAGTTTTGAAAGCGATACACTGTATATTCATTTTAGCGGAGTACTATCTGACAAGATACTGGCAGACAGGAAGCTGACAGACGCTCACATATTAAAAAAAAAAATATAGGTGCTTTATATCATTAAAACAAAATGTCAAAAATAATATATAATTTTTAAAGATTTAGCACACCTCTCTATATATATTCTTTACATTTGTGTTTAGTGTTTGATTTATTGAGCTGTTGCACTTTATATATGCTGCTTATTTGTTTTTCACAGTATTTTGCACAATATTGCATTGCACATTTTTATCTATTTATAAGACGTAAGTTAGCACCTTTCTTTTTACTTTTTTTTAACTTGAACCAGCTACTTAGTATCACACTTCCTGGAGGGTGTTGCTAAAGCTGAATTGGCCTAAATATAGATCACCGTGATCTGTGGTACAGCTACAATAACACTTGCAATGTTTCATGGGAGATGTAGTTCTACAACAGTTGCAGATCTTTGTTTGGCTGACCCCAGCTTAATGCTTTACATCTCTATTGCTTCGTATATCAAATGCTGCATATTTCAATCGGCCTGTATCAATATTTTCACTTTAAGTGAACTTTAGCTTAATTTAAAATGTAAAAAAAAAGAATTTACAATCAATGACACAAGTAGAAAAATATGTATATCTGATCAGTTAGTGCAATCATGGAGCCACAAATGTTGCCGAATTACATCTATCTACAGTCTCAAAGTTACCCTGCTATCTATGCAGTAATAAAAAAGAAACACACTTTTTATTATTTAGCTGGATAATTCTGAAAAAGAATTTATGGTAAATGTAGCTTTAATTATAATATTTATCATCATGGTTAATCACAAAAGGACACAGTTCTACTGCATTATGCATTCAACAGTTAGACAATTTGCAGAATATAATGCACAATTTGCATTTTTCAAATTATGACAATGTCCCTGCAGACTGGAGAAATGCTTGCTTTGTAACATTTCTCAGCTTGTAATGTAGGACACAGCTGCACAGAATTCTTAACAACTTATATCATTTTTCAGTTATTATATTCTGCAATGAAGAAAGTTGTCATATACCATAGCATCATAGCAGAATATCTTGAGTGACTGTTATAAGAAGCAGGTTTAATACATCAGACTGACCATTATACTAATACATGTAAGGATCTAATTAGAATTCTATAGAAAGATTGTATCATACTGGCATGGCTGTCGTTAGGGTAGGGTAAAAGGGGAAATGCTTAAGGCTCCATTAATAATAAATATAGCCTTGATCATTGAGAATTCATAGTGAGATGACTGACAACTCTCACTACAAAACTAAACCCCTTGCACATCAAGACCCTGCCTTGTTGTTTGTGTTTGCTCCTTGTCCTTCTACTGTCTATCATCAACGGAGGACGTGCAATTGTTACATCGCGTTAAAGCTCTACAGTTCGAGCTGGACAGCAGACTACTGTTAACTATGGAAATAAGGTAAATAGTTTTTGTTTTTACAGACTCTCTGACTCAAGGTTACATACCATCCATAATTTTATATTTTTGACAGGTACCTGTTACATTGCCAAATCGACCAAGAGCTTCTGGTAATGTATTCATGGTAATGAGAAGCACATATATGTTTTTACAAATACAGTTCATATATACTTACAGGTATTATAAGTTAATTAAACATGGCATCTCTTCTTCGTTAATTAATTAATACAGTTTCCATCCAGTAGTATATGAATTTTACAAACTGCAAGAAGCACTTTTCATTTACTGCCCAAATGGACAAACATGCGTGGAGGAAATACATGATGGATCTGGCAACTCTAGGCACAGACAAAATGGTTTGCCGTGTCTCAGGCTATAGCTTTCAGGGAAAAGTTGGGGAAATTCAGGGAATTTTTGGAGCACACACTCCAACAACAAGATTTGTTTCAACATTTTCGAGGTTTAGACTATCACACCAAAGATGAGGGATTTCTCTGTTAATGTTTGCAGTACCGTAAAATTTCGATCTGGCCAGGATGCTCCCTGTAATGCAGAACCCATCCTTCCTATTACTGACGTGAAAGGCAGACACGGGAGGATGGTGGCTGACCTGTTCAAAGAGCAAGATGTCCAAGTTAGTCATTGTAATTGTCATCCTAACGCAACAAGGCATCATCTGTCAGTTGTTTTACTTTTTTTAAATATATTCATTATTTGAGCTTACAATGCCACAACAACATCAGTAATAACAAATGGTATAATAATTCAGTGTGGCATGTAGATTGACAGCACAATTTTTATGTATAGTAAATGAAATGTAGCAAAGTTGAGTCTCACCGATTGAGTTGTATTTTAATGGTATAAAGAGAAGCCCTGTAGAGTGATATAGATTACCGCTCACTTGGTGGGGGGGATTCGGTGGTATCTTATATTTAAGGATAGCTCAGATGTCGTAGCACTGAGTCTGATATCTGTCGGTTGTTTTACATTAACACGTTTAATACATTTATTCACTTTATTGTTAATAAATAAATAAATAATAATATAGTTGGCCAAATGTCCAATGAGGTGTTTCTGTTGGTTGAAATGTTAGACCAGCACGTTATGTATGAAGCAGGCAAACAGATTGTCAGATAATCATGATTTACAGTCAGGTCCGTAAATATTGGAACATCGACACAATTCTAATCTTTTTTTCTCTATACACCACCACAATGGATTTGAAATTAAATGAACAAGATGTGCTTTAACTTACTTTTGGTCCCTTAAAAAGTGGGAGGCACATATACAAACTGTTGTAATTCCTACACCGTTCAGCCGATTTGGATGTAAATACCCTCAAATTAAAGCTGAAAGTCTGCAGTTAAAGCACATCTTGTTTGTTTCATTTCAAACCCATTGTGTTGGTGTATAGAGCCAAAAAGATTAGAATTGTGTCGATGTCCCAAAGTTTATGGACCTGACTGTATTGTAGCTGGTTTTGAAAATAAACCTTTTACAACTTATAAAACTTGGCCTGTGTCTGGGCCATATGTGATCACTTGGATGAAGACAAAAGAAGTATAGCAATTTCAGAGTAATGAATCAAGCTTAAAGATCTCTCCTGAGACCACCCAACCCACCAGATACTACCACGTTCAACTGCCAATATAACTAAAAATCTAAGCAATCATCAGCTCAGTCTAGTATCTGTTTTAGCAGCCAGGTTAGGTGGAAAATTAAGAAGTGACTTCTGTGGACCAGCCTTTAAAGATCTGCTCTCTAAATGTTCTTTAGACTTCACACAGGAAAATCTACCAAATATTCAACTGACATCTTTGAAAATGATTTTGGCTTCAGCAAAGCTATGCAATTACCTGAGTTGCTAATTCTTATCAGAATCTTTTTGGATCTAACTGAGCTGACATATTTTTCTCAGTAAACAAACATTTTTATTCAAACATGAATTCTTTTGAGATGCTAGCCAGACTCTTGTGTCTGTCAATGATTACAAATTTGGGACATGTTACGTTTACCTGTTCTGCTATATAAAAGGTGTGACTGTTCGTCTGAGGGTGAAACCAACAACATCGAAATTTTTCGCCAAGGATTGAGTTATACGGCTTTTTTATCCCCTAAAAATGTTTGAAACACATAGGTTTAAAATTGTTATCACGGGATAATACAATATCTAACAATAATAAATGATTCATAATTAGCCAAGAGAAAACATGTTCAATTGTGTAATAAAGGCTGTTATCACAGAAGAATGAGTGGGACTGGGATAATCAAATGGATATATTTAGACCAGAAGCAAAATACATTGTGCAATTTGGCTATTATTACAATCTGGAGAAATTGGATTACGTATTACAAGTTGCCTGTGAAGTCACTAATTAGTGAATACATTATTTTAGCAAAATACCATTAAACAATGGACTTAATACATTTTAGTTCACAATGAAAATGCAGAAGCAAAATTAATTTACTTATCATTTTAAGATATAAAAAAATATATATTTTTTTTAACTAACAATGCTTAAAATATTTACTAATGTTGGTCTGCAACCTCATCTGTATGCACAATAATTAAAAACAAAAACAAAACTAAACTATTTTAACAAAAAAATGCTTTGAATCTTTGGCCGATATTGTTAAGCCCTTCAGGGTTATATCAAGATAGGCTTTACACATCAGTGTCATGAATGGGTTAAAGGGACACTATAGTCACCAGAACAACTACAGCTTATTGAATTTTTTCTGGTGAGTAGAATCATTACCGTCAGGCTTTTTTCTGTAAACATTGTCTTTTCAGAGAAAATGCAGTGCTTACATTACAGCCTAGTGATAACTTCACTGGCCACTCCTTAGATAGCTGTTAAAGATCCTTCCTGGGTCATGGCTGCCTAAAATGCATCCAAACATTCAGTGTCTCCTCCCTCTGCATGCAGACACTGAACTTTCCTCATAGAGATTCATTGATTCAATTCATCTCTATGAGGAGATGCTGATTGGCCAGGGCTGTGTTTGAATCATGCTGGCTCTGCCCCTGATCTGCCTCTTTGTCAGTCTCAGCCAATCCTATGGGGAAGCATTGTGATTGGATCAGGCTACCACTTCTGATGATGTCAGCAGACTGCTTGTTTTTTCTGAGGCAAACAGCATGCAGAGTTACAGCTTCAGACTTGAATACAGTAGAATTTTGCTATATTTATGGAGGGGCCCAAGGCTAGATGGTGGTTTTAACACTATAGTGTCAGGAATACATGTTGTGTTCCTGACCCTATAGTGATCCTTTAAACAATACTCACGCTGTAATACAGTAAGATAGTATGCTTGGAAACATAATATACTAATGTGTTCAATGACATGAACAAATTCAAATAAGGATGTGAATTGCCTTTTTATTTTTTTTATTTTTTTAAAAGGCAGTATTGATGGATTGATGTCCCTAGAGGTCATATCATGTAATAGCTGGATCTGCACCGTTTAATAAACGAGTTCCACGAGTTTGTAAACAACTATACTAAAGTGTATTTTATATAATTATGTGTTTTACCTTTGGCTTTTTATAAAATCCAGACAAATACCATTTCAAAACTTGTTTCATTCGACAAAAGGCATCCTCTTCAACTGCAGCTCTGCAGATCAGACCAGAATTATCACACAATGTCATTTTTATGGTTGTTAAAAAAACATCCAACATTAACCCAAGTTTTTTTGAGAAAAATAAATAAACAAAAGCATGACATTTATTTGAAACATTAGAATTCCTCGTCTCGCATCCTCTCGCCACTGGCCACAATTTAAATCTCCTGGATCAGCTTTTCAAATAATCACAAACCGTTGGAAAAAAATGTCAAATTATTTATCTAGAAATAGTCCCATAGTCTTCTGAAGATAAGTCATTTGAATATTTTTTGTAAGATATTGTAATCATTTGAAAAGCTAATCCAAAAGACGTAATTAAAAGCCACAATCAGAAAAATTATTATTCTCATTGAATATAATGTAGGAGTAATATACTGGAATATTTGAGGATGCTATCTGAATATATATACATAAATAAATAATTAAGTAAAAAATAAACATATAAGATTGTTTGAGCAGGGCCCTCAACACCCTCTGCTCCTATGTGTCAAACTTGTCCTGCTACAAATATTTGTCTGTTAGTCCATTTATTGTACAGCGCTGTGGAATTTGTTGGCACTTTTACAATTATTAATAATCATAATGAAATAGTGAATTGCAAAGCATTGAAGGAGAATTGCTATAATCTGGTTAAAATAAAGAAGCAGCACGCTGTGACTGCAGCCGAGTTAGAGACAGTGTTCATTTTGTTGACTAACAATTTCAGTCAGATTTTAGTCGTCTAAAATGTCTGAGATTTAGTCTACTAAAACTAAAACAATTCAGATGACTAAAAAGCGACTAAAACTAAAATGGATTTTTAGTCAAAAGACTATGACTAAAACTAAATTGATGTTTGGCGCCAAGATTAACACTGGTGGGTAAGACATATGGGGGAGGGAGGAGAGGAAATTAGACACATGGAAGGGCTGAGCGAATGAAACACGTGGAGGGGCTTGGGGGGAATGAGACTCGTGGAGGGGTTGAGGGAGTAATTGAGACACATGGAAGATGGGGTAATGAGACACATGGGGGAGATGAGATGCATGAAGGAGCTGGGGACACACAAAGCGATATAGAGGGGTTGGGGGAGAAAGAGACAAGGTGTGAGGGGAAGAGACCCACAAATAGTGCTACAAAGGGGCACAAAGAGACACAGAGGGGATGTAGAAGGGACAAAATAGACAGATAGAGGCTTTAATTAAACCCATAAAATTTTAGTCGTATTGACTTAAATCTACTGGAGATTTAGTTAACTAAAACTAGACTAAAACTAAAACAATTCAGATGACTAAAATACAACTAAAATAAAAATGGCTTTTTATGACTAAAACTAAATTGAAATTTGACACCAAAATTAACACTGGTTGCAGATTGTTTCTAAATCTGCTAATTTGAACAGGAATTTTTAAATTTTTGATTAAATTTTAATTAACCGTTGTGAATAAATCTTATGGTTAGTTATATTATCATGATTAAAAATTAGGTAAAACTGCCAAAATCGTATAATCTCCATTACAACTATGTGGATTTTATTTTCCAACTATGCTGTTCCAGCTAAATGGATCACCTTAAATTGTATCCCTGCATATCAGACCAGAATTAAATACTTCCCAACATTGAGAGAGATTAAACTAGGACAAGGGTGGACGGCCTACAGGAGCATGACGGTGACACCATTCACAGCACTTTACAACCATATGGTGAGAATAAATAACAACAAGCAATTGATATACAAAATAATACTGATGACGATCTTGCTCAAAGAATTATAATTTATTGGGACACTGTAGGCAGTAGACACATTTCATCTCATTGAATTGGGTAGTAGTCCTCTCGTATGGTCTCTCCAGTCATTATTAAACCATTATCGAGCAGTTACCCAAAGCCGCCCCTACTGGAGGTGTGGCTAAGGTAGAGATTACATAATTCCTTCTAGCCATACCAATTCATTCAATCAAGGTACAGCTGTGATAGGCTGAAGTAATCAGCTGACATTATCGACGAATCACCACCGCCCATTGCTGTTTAAGGTAATGCTTCCTCATTAGCCCAAGTAGCACAGAGAGGATGAGCTGCTGTGGACTCTTGTTTAACATTAAAACATTTGAAACAAAATGTTTTAACAATGAATGCCAAGGGACTCCAAATACTATAAACACTTTAAATAGATGAAACGGTTAAACTGTCTACAGTGTCCCTTTAATTGTTAAATACACCATCTCTCATTATTAATACCCCAGCTATTTTAAAACTTTTTTAGGGCACTACTCAAGGTTCTGCATGATGGACTATTATTCGCAAGATTCTTTAGACTCAGAAAATAATGAAAATGTTGCTGGAAAACGTTCTGCACAAAATAAATACATTTTTTGGTCAATGAAAGAAATAAAATCTGTATTTGAAATGAAGAACAGCACAGAATGGCATTTTCTCTGTGCAAATAAAAAAAAATGCAACCTTGCTTAAGTGGAATAAGCAGAGACGGAGAGAGAACATTTCCATAATAATACGTATTGTGTATAAAACATCCGTTCTTTCACCTGCGAGGGTGAGGGTACAAACTCTGTGTTCTCACAAAGTCTGTTCTTGGCATGAAAGCTCGCTCTCAGGTACATTGTTTAACCCTTTGAGTCACAGTTTGTTGAACTTTACATATCACTATGGAAGTTAAAGGGGTAACTTAATATAACTACTGTCACATCACACAACCTAATAATTTGTTTTTATAGTACCAGATCAATGAAGTGATGTGCAAGGTATGTATGTTTTTTTATATAGATATTCGCTGCTTTTTTTTTTATAGAAACAACATAGTTATTTAGCTAGTTAGCCATAATGTTATTATTTACTTTTGATTATTATTATAATTGATAATTTAAAAAAATATTTTGAAATTATTATTTATTAGGTTATTAACTATTAGGTAGATTAGAATCCCACATAAACCAGTTTTGGAGGTATGACCCATTGTGTTATGTTTTTTTTTTTTTTTTAAGCTATGTGCCTTGATGGCAAAGAACAGTTAGAATTCTGTACTTGAATCACTAACTTAGTTCAGTGATACAAGGCCATTAGTGATGTCAGAATGCACGAATGCTTCACAGTGCAATGATGAGACTGTAGAATGAGTTATACACGAGGGCTAGCTATTCAAGCAGAGCAAACCCAACAGAGGGTGTTTAGGATTAACTTACTTCTTAAGAAAACAAATAAACAGTACTATTAAAAGAATACATTAAGTAGTGATTTGATCTTTTCATAGTTTAAGAATACTTTTACATATTCATTACCTAGTATGAGAGGTTCAACAGTAAAAACATGTGAGAAAGGCTTAACTTGATGTACATGTCGCTTTTTAGCCTATATAACAATTTTCTTTTCTATGCATATCCAGTATTTTATTTTGCATCTATATTAGTTTTTTTCACATAATATGTATGTACATCAAAGACCTTAGATTCTGTGTTTTGAATATACTATGAGTATTGAGAGTACTATTGGGCAAATACTATTTCTACTGTTTAATTAATTTATACAGCACTTTATAACTAATGTTAGTAGGAAACAGGTATCACATTGATGCAAGTGGTTCTCTATGTATCACTTTGTGTTTTCGACTAACAACTTTCAATTTCTTCTATAAAAATTATGTTTGCTCCCATGAGCTTTTTTTGGGTACATGAGTTACTATATACCTGAATACAACAATAGTACATACAAAATGCAAGCAATTTCTAAAGCCATTTCAAACAGCAGATGATGATGTGATAAAGAAATCTGAGTGTAACTATTATATGCAACTGGATCTGGCCCAAATCATTTCTGTTTGTAAATGTCTGTTAAATACTTACTCATTACTAAATCGAATGCATCTAATGCATTCTAACTTGCTATACCCCATACCCAATGGGAAATAACCGAGATATGAAAAATAACAATTTTGTACATTTCTCTCCTGAACCCAAATGTTAAAGCCTTAATGTGATTATATAAATATGATTTTTCTTTTAGGTTTCTCTTTTGTAAACATTTTATCTATTTAAAATTCTGTTCATTTTTAACTTCAATTTCCCCATTTATCTCCCCATAGCTTTGGTACTTACTGGGAAAGTATATCAGCGTGATAATAGTAATCAGAAAGTTTATTCAGGAATGAGCGTGGCTCCAAAATGAACGTCGGTAGGACAACCCTCGAAAGGTCCATCCCCGGCCTCATCTGTTTTAGCAACGTCCACATCAAACTTTTATTCTCATCGGATACCATTTCTGTTTGCGACGCTTCACCAATCTGTCGGCAAGGAAGGAATTATAAAATATATACTTGCTAAAAGCTCAATAGTTTTTCTATTTCCCTGGATTTTTAATATTGTCCTTCATCAGGTCTTCTGAGATACCTAGCACAATATGTTCCTTTACCTTCTGAGATTGACTTTCTCTGTCTAATTTCATATTTTCAAAATATTTCACAAAGTTCTCTGATCTCAAAAGAACCTTTAATGCTATTGTCTTACTATTTTTATGGAAACAACACAGCTCATCACAATTTCTACACTTAATAGGATTTATTCACAACACACAGTACATTTTGGGGCATTAGAAACTGAAAGGATTATTCACAAAAGTGAGAATTCAAAGTGAATTCAACATGAATTTCAAATTTTAAGGTCAAGAAGCTAAATTGGAAGCACATCTGAATTTGAGAATTTTTTTCAGTTAATTTATTTTGAATTTAAATTCTCACATTAGTGAATGTCATCTACAAAATTAAGGTTATAATAGCCAAACTAGAACTATAGTTAATTTAGAGGGTTTTTTTCAGACCAGCTATTTGAATCTACATTTTCTAATTTCCTTTTCAGTTCATCACAATTCATTGTTTAGTGCAAGTTGTGTACAAGGGGTGTGAATACAGTGCCCATGAACTACTTACTGTTGAGCTAAATTGTCCTCCCCATCCCTCTATTTAGGTATTTATGGAAACATTTGCAGATGATATATTATACACCTGTTTATCATTAGATCCACATACATAAGTGTATTTTAAGTAATGTAACGTCTTCATGCTATGCTGTTTAGTGAATAAACCCTTAATTGTTTATGAGTACGATAAGAACTGCAATGTCTATCAAAGCCTGGAAACATTCTTCGAGCTGCTCTATTTTGGCAAATCGTATTCAATCCCCTGGCCAATTCCTGACTACACATGGTTTACTGAATAATCTGGGAGAATGGTTTCTGATTTGTTCTTACAAATGCCTTACTGTTGTCAGGTTAGGTGAAAAGTGTGATATGGCATGTTGAGCTATGTATTAAAGATATATCCTAGAAATTACAGAATGTAGCCAGATGCCATTTCAAACTGTCTTGCTTGTTAGTGCAATGTAGGCTTTACTGCACAATCTAAATTTTTGTTTATACAGTATAGGCAGGTATTGTAAGACATCCGATAGAGAAAAGAAAACAGTTATAAAAAACTAATGACTGTTCCCTCTTATTTATGCAAAAAAACAAACAAAAAAAAACCACAGAACCTATAACATCAATAATACTATTTGTAATAAATAAATCTATGCATTAAAAAAAAAAACTGTGTCTCAAACACAAAATTGTAGTGAAAACCAAATTGCTAAATTTAGCAAAGTAATGACTAAAGCTCGGTTGAAGAATAATTCCTATTTGGCTTTTAATTTTGAAACTTCTTTTTTTAAATTATTTGCAATTTTGTGTTTAGCGAATAAGCCCATCAGTTTAGTGTGGAATCTGTGAATGTAGTGAAAAAATTCTATCCTGCAAATACATGTAATTATAAAATTAAAAGCATTTTAATAAACTACTATGAGATTAAACCACGTTAACAATTTAATAAATATTATTTTACTTATTTTTGTTTAGCTGTAGCAGATGTCCCCATCAGTTACATTTTTTTTTATTATTTTGTGTGGCTTCTATAAACCGGCTTTTATTTTCTTTTCAAGCACAGAAGTATCTTAGTCTGCAGGAACTGCAAGAGTTTTTATTTTAATTAAAAAAGCTTTTAACAGTAAAGACTAATGCTCCCAAAAGTGATCTTGTGTATTATTTTAATCTTATTTTTCTCCTTCAGATCTCCTTCGGTATAATTTTTTTCCAGACAAAAACCACTCCGTAATGGGTTTGCAAGAACAGCAATCCTTGACCTGATTCCATTTATCATTGACCGTACAAGAGGACCATTCTTCTACCCATAAAATATATGTTGAGGATATATTAGTATCTATAATAATATCAAACAAATGAATTTGAAAAAAAAGTCAAGCAAAGCTAAGTTTGTCATTGCATTGCAAACGAAGCACATTGGCATCATAGCCCTGTTTGCATTGACATGTGTCATTACTGAGTGTGCTATGCCCCCAACAGAATGTGTAGAGGGACGTGAGATAAAGGATGACGTTAGGAAGCAATCATGTGAATTTCATTTTCAGTTTACAGAGTTTTGACGCACCCTAACCATAAATAACCCTGAATTTAAATTCCTCGCACACACATACTGTACCTCTCCGAACTCCTCATAGATCTCTTCCATATATGTTGTACCCTCCCGGTCAAGAGAGATCTCTCCGTGTAGTTCTGATTGGTCACTTTCGCTAGTTTTTCGGCTATGCTCGTTTTCGGATTCTTCAATGGTATCTTTCTCTGACTTATCTGAAAAGGCATCATTTTCTGGCAAAGGTTCATTAAGCCTAAATCACAAAGAGAATATTGAAAGTGACACTGCATCATAACAAGTGATCCCTATTAAACTAAATTTAAAGCATTACTAATTGGTGTAGCTGCTGACATACAATATTAAGTGAGTTATGCATAAAAATCAGAAAAGCCCTGTGATATTATCTGATTTTATGACTTCCAATTATAGCGCACCAGTAAATACTGAGTTAAGGCTTCGGTAGAAAGCATTGCAGACGTGGTTATTTATTGCCTCAAATAGTGAATCATAGCTGCCAACTGCTACTGTATATAGTCACAAAATGTTACAGTAAAAATATAAAATATGCATCGTGCTGCTTCGATGTGGTTCTAAGAGAGTGACATTTACTGCTAATGTAAATAGGCAATCACAGAACGACCTACACTCAGCTTTTCTAACTGTAGATTTTAGACCAGCAATGATCAAAAACAAATCTGACAAGTTGTCATTTACATATAATGTCTAAAATATTTTCTGTCTTTTACTTATAACGTCTAAAACTTATAATGTATATTTCATATTTTTGCTAGCTGGTGAAATATATTTTTTGGCACCATTACAGTGGTACCGTCTACTGATAGCACCAATATTTGTGTTAACACACCATAACACACACAAGTTAGTTGATCAGTGTGATGAGACACTCTATAATAATCACAACCTACAGTTTTCATAGAAAAATGTCAAGGTTAAAAAAAACTTAAGTTGGAAAAATTTCCACTTCACATATATTCGAGATTTTTTTCCATTTCCATTTTGGACAAAATTTTGAATTTTTTACTGTGAAAGCACGAAGAATCTCTGTTTAAAGAACAAACCCTGGCTATTGTTGCTCCATGACTGTGAATGATCTACTCTGACTAAGCTTTGTTGACAAGTTCTCATGTTATTGTATGAGATTTGGTCTTACTGGAAGAGTTCTTGCTCAGACACAGTTGCCGTTTGAAGCAACGTATAAAGGCTGGTGTGGTTGACATCAGGCGAAGATATTGCATCACTGTCCTTCCCTTGCTTGGGCATATTAAGCTTAAATAGACTGGAACATCGGAGAGCCAATTCAAGGGCATCCATCCAACAGCGACCTGCATTAGGAGAACATGGGTTTTTATCAGACTTGTGCAAAAATGAACTTTGGCCGATTCGTCCGAATCAAAATACTTTTAATCTAAACCTGAATTTATCAATTCACCTGGGGTTTACCCGTGGGATCTTACTCAATTATGAGATTTCCATAGAAAAATCCTGGGCAAAGTGATTTCTTTTGGTGTTATTTGGGTGTGAATTAAAAGCATTGTGATTAGGACCAACCAGACAAAACTAATTTTTGCACAAGTCTAGTATGTATTATCCAAGCATTCTCATGTGAGGTGGAGATAGGGATTACAAGGGCAGTCTATACACCATAACCACTGCAGCCTCTTGGTGCTATGGTGCTAATAGTATGTAGGTGCCATCTTGCAGTGATTTGTATAAATATTATCAGTTTTGATTACTTCTTCGGTGGAGGATTGGTCTACACTGATTTTAGTTTAATAAAGATACATTTGTTTATGAGGTTTTTAAAGAGAATTTTAAAAAAACAAAACCAGTGAGCAGTATTCTTAAAAGAATAAGGAATGCATCTAATTAAACAAAAATATTAATATTAGCATCAGGATATTCATGAATTCATGATATTTAGGAGATTAACATTATAAATGGTAAGTTTTGTAAAAATTTAGCCAACTACAAAAGTTCTAAAACTTAGAATTGCTTCTAACTTGGCGAATATTTACTTAAGTCAGAATTGAAAGTGAATTTAATGTGAATTCCGTATTTAAGGCCAGAGTAACTGAAATTAATTGGTTTTTATTTTAGCTCTTTTGACCTTAAATTTTAAATTAATTTTGTATTCACTTTGAATTCTCACTTTAGCTGATAACACTTGTATATTCTAAATTTTTAAAAATTTTTTTAAATATCTCCACATATTCAAGTTAAATAACATGCAAACTACAAAACAATGGAAGAATAGCAGCGGTATTGGACAAACAGAACCCATATGGCTACAAAATAATTGTTTTAGGATTGGAACAGTATTTAAAAAAATAAGAAAAAGAAAAAAAACAAAAATAGAATAATATAAAGGCAGAATGAGAGAGAGTACGTGTGAGAGATTCAAAGATTTTGTACTTAAACTCTATTACCAATCATATATTCAACCAAAGTATATCAGTCAACATTAAAAACACTTTTGTCACAATGTTATAAACTAAGAGGGTTATATACAAACCAAGAATTGTGGAGAACAGACAATGGGATTTAAAATAAAAGATAAAAAATTGCCAAATTGGAAAAATTGTTCATTTGAGCTATTCTTTCAACTCGGCTGTTTAGATTCAATATTTGTAATTCTCTACATGTTCAACATTTCTCCGTTTATTGAATAACCCCGAGTCCAATTTAACAATGAATTCAAGTCTGCACTTACCGTCGGATTCTGACGAAGCTCTGAATATTAAGTGACTGCTAGGCAGAGGAAGCGTAATGGACCCCACATTCTCCCCTTTTGGGCCCTATTGAAGAAAAAGAAATCAGAATATTATTTGATCTTGCTCCTGTAGCAAGCCTATGTACACATTGTCTTCTTGTTGTAAGCATTGCTATATTTGTTAACCCTTTTGTAAGTTTCCTAATGAGAATAGTGTAACATTTATTTTAAACAATAAATGCAGAGTCTGCATATAAATACAGGTTTAAAAACAATTTTGTGTAGAATCATGAATACCCCCAAAAATATATTATTTGTATTTTCCTTTATTTATTCATATTCTTTCATAGATATAGGGTGTGACGGAAGTTCCCATGCCTCAAAAGTTTGGAGAGGCTTAAAGGCCAGCTTCCTGCCCACAAATATGGGCATAGTCCCAAGAGCCCTTAAAATGGACTCTTGTTACTATGGGGTGGTATATGGGGGCACTTGATGCTTACTGTGCATCCCAGCCAGACTTGACAACCTCTGTGGATCGCCTTGATTCATTTTATACTCTGAGAGCCTGACCAGAAGATACCGTGATTGGATCGAAACTATGCTAGCTATATAACTATACAACTATCCAACTCATGCTTACAGGTCTTCTCGTGGGTGGCTCCCTTCCTATGGAATAGCCTGCCTACCGCCACCAGTCTCTCCTCTAGTCTTTAATCATTTAAGAAGTGTCTTAAAACATATCTCTTTAGGAAAGCTTATGGCCTCCCAGAGTAACCTCTACCTTACACACCTGTCCCTTGCTCTCTCCTAAAGGGCAGCGCCTTGCTCTCTCCTCCAGCTCTGCTTCCCTCCCACCTTATTTGATTGATATTTCCTGTCCTAATGTGTTTTATACCACACCTCCTATAGACATTAAGCTTGTTTGAGCAGGGCCATCTTCTACCTATCGTTCCTGTAAGTTTTCTTGTAATTGCCCTATTTATAGTTAAGTCCCCCCTCTCATAATATTGTGAAGCGCTACGGAATCTGTTGGCGCTATATAAATGGCAATAATAATAATAAGGTGCAGTAAATCTTTAAGCGGGTATCGCTCAGTCCCCTGACCTCCAAATACAGTGCTATTTGGATGGGTGATTGAGGAGGCAAGAAGGCATCAGAGGCTCTGGGAACCCCTTTTGTGGGACTGATACTAAACTGCTGCACACCTGGAACTCCTTGGCGGACTGGATTCTCTGATCAGAGCAATTTTTAGACAGCAGAGGCACTTGGTGCCAAGCTTTTCCTGGATATACATTGCCTGTGCAAAGGGAATTAAGTATGGAAACTTAAGAGGGATGTAGGGGAACAAAACTTGCATGAACCATCTGACAATTAAATTAGTTAAGGTAATGCTGACTTTGCAAGCTGTGCAAATGCTCTTGCTGCTTCAGTCTCTTTAACTCTGTGGCATGTCCCCTTTCTTCTACACTCACTACATCCATCTTTGCGCCAAGCTCAGGGTGCTGTCTGCATACTGCACCCTTAAATGGCCAGTCTGCATGATTGGCTGGGAGCCTGACATGCATTCACGCCAGGCTGACCTTACATTTAACCTGGCAGACACACACCCTTTCTGCTGATTACATGAGTGCACTCTTCTCTGTTTCATATATACGAACTAACACCCTGAGACGTATCCACTCCAATTGAAGAGAATACGTCTTATGAAGTTTCCCTGACTATCTACTGCTACTCTAGTGAGACCTCCTACCCTACTATTTTATTCGTATTGGCGCAGCCCTACTCCATCTTTTTTGTGTAGTATATTAAGTGCTGCCCAGCAGTATGATGAATAAATATGCTGCAGGTTGGAACCCAATCCAGGGATCTAAAATATTGCTTTTCATGTCTATAAGCATGAACAAATGCCAATATTTATTGGATCTGTACATTTGTACATTAGTAGAATAAACACAAATTAGAGTTAGGTTAACATTACTTAAATGCTCAACTGCACAGCATTACCAACATGTTAAATGTTTCCTCTTTGATGGGCCAATTAACCTTGCTACTGGCCTGCCGGTCATGCTGGAAATGCATTGCAGTCTGTTTACCACAAGATACGTAGATTGGTTCAATGTACATAGAACCTCAAGATCAGAAGACAAACGGTAAATACTCAGCCTTGACTGAGTTATGTCTAGAAAGCATAACAAGGCAATTATAGTTCTACACGTAAGTGTAATTAGGGATGTGTTAAGGGATACAAGATCCAGTTGTGGGCCTGTTAGCCTTGATTGTGTAAACAGAGGTATATTTACCACCTTCCCCACACCGCCATCAGATCTGCCTTACCCACTAGATGAATAAGTATTGACCTAGGGTTTAGTCACAGGATATTGTCATAGGCTGATCTGAAAATCTCCATTGCAGCAGCAAATTAGGACTACTCCCAATGTATTATATTACAGAGAGCAGAGAAGGACAAGAAAGAAGTCTAATAATGGTGAATTAGGGGACAAGATGCAGAACCAGCATGCGTTAAGACCATGAATGGGCCTTGAGGTTGAAGTCAAGCTTTGCTTCAGGATTAAGTCCCAGGTTCGTATGAAAACTATCAGCATTTCGGAGTCTACCTTTCAATCACCCTGCTTTAGATTGCATTTAGACAGAGAAATATTTCCCCTTGATTTCTTCTTATCAGGTTTGAATTAATGAGCATGGTTCTATGATACAGAGAATTCTGATAAAATAGTTTTACCTTGACTGCCCATATTGACTGGTCCAGCGGGTGATATAATTTGAAACAAAACCCATCTTTTTTAGAAGGCCTCTCAATCAGTTCACAGGAATGAAGCAATAGCGTTCCAACCCACTGACCAATCTTTGGTGTTTTATATATTAAAAGTAATCCTGGCTTAAGGACACACCATAGTTTCGTCCAGCTCTTTAGTGATCCACGGATCTAAAGCAAGAGAAAAAAATACTGAGAAAGTTTTTCTTATCAACACCAATATCACAGCTTAAAAATTTCAACATTGAAGATCTATAGCGTTTGGCTTGAGAATTAGAATAGCATGTAACTGTGTTCGTAAAAGCAAATAGCATATTTTCATTAACTCCTTTAATACCAACCCTATGTGTACATGGTAACAAAAAGCTACAAAGTGAAAGACTACCCTCTAACTTAATTTTATTATTGATCCTGAGCTGATCTCCACTTGACAGAGAAACTAATTTCTTAGATGGTACTCTGGTCAATCCTTATGTTTGCAATGCCACCCCCATTCTGCTCTGTACAGCTCACTACTGTAGGGGCAATGTAAAGGACAGTGTTGAAAGAGATAATGAAGGCAGCGGGCACCTATCAGGGCTTATATATGGGCTGCAATATACATTTGCCTTGCCCTTTCATATAGAGACTTAACTATAGAGATCAGAGGTGTTCAAACCATCAAAATCTGGGAGTCTAAATTTTGGGCACTCCTGGTATAGAGATTTTGGGAGAATGACTGGTTCAAATTTTCATGAATAAAAATTTAAAATTAAAACAAACAAACAAAACGACAGATAAAAAATGATTAAGCCACTAATTACAATCCCTTTGAAGCAGTGGCTACGTTCTAGAGTTTGATGTATATTATTGTCTACCTTTAACCAATCTGCTACAATGACCACACTGGGGTCTTTTAAAGCACTGAATAGCTGTTTGGTCGCTCTTTTCTTTTCTTGTCTGTAATTTTTCTTCTGCACCTGCAATGAATAAACAGGATATTAAAATCAGAGGTGGAATTATTAAAACAGATCTGGAAGTCCGATTGGATTATTTATTTGTACTTTTTGTTTTATCTGACGTAAAAGTGTGGGAGCTAAAGATGGGTTCAATGACTGATAACGAGAAGTTACACACACACACTCCCACAAACACACTCTCTCTCTCGCTCTCTGCTTTGCCGGGACACATGTAAATGTTTATACTTTTTGGCAGGGCATGAAAACTGCTGTCCTTGCTGTATATTTTTTTATGCAGCAGTAGGGAAATCAGATAATCAGATACGTGAGCAAGACAGTTCCTTTGGGATCTCTTCTTGATTAACACATCATTTTCCTTTTTACAGCAAATTAATTCAGCATCCTTGGGGGGAGAACTTTTCAAGAATAGCCCAAAGTGTTATGTATCCAGGAAAACATGGTGGAGTGGGAAACCTGATTCAGGCTGCTGAATTCCATATTTTTGAGGGATCAGTCAGTAGAATAATACAGTTCATTGCATTATTGTCAGAACACATGGACCATGCTGTGAAGGTATGTAAATACCTTCATAGAAATTTGTCTCATCTCAATCCTTGTTGCTGAGACCTCACTTCACCCAACCAGCTCACAGCAATACTGAATCTCTCCACTTTCTCTAAGCACTTCCCATCCACCCAGTTTTATTTACCCAGGTTTTTATAGCATGCGCTCTTACTCATTAACCTCCTCATTCCCTTCATATTTTACCAGAAGCTGCCACTTTCCATCAATTTCCTCAGGCCATCACTTCCAAACTCCCCCTGCTACCCTTTGACTCAAATCCCAATTACACCCTTTAGATTGTAAGTTCACATGCTGTCTATCTAAGCACTTTGTATAAAAGAGCTTCAATGGCTAGATCTCAGCTCACGGGCAGGGCTCTCTCTACTTTTTGTATTTGTCTGTGCATATTGTATGTTCTCCCCTAATTGTCCAGCACTATGAACTATGTTGGTGCTTTATAAATGCCAGTAATAGAATAAATGAATACATTTAATACCTTCATGACAGATTTTGTGTCAGGACCATCGTAATATTATGGGATTTGCCTAAACCTTTGCCCTGTAGTCACTGAGTTAGTTAGAAATCTCATTAATTCAATACTAGCATTGTCACATGTCACTATATGTGGTAATGTGCAATGTGTTCTGTTACTCAGCCTCTGACATTTACACAGTTAACTGCACCCAGAGTGCTACTTCCTTATATGAGTAGATTAGCAAACAGCTGCTCTGTATCAACTAAAACATGTTCAAACATCTTATCTACAGAACAGTATGTGACAATAATCCCATTACACCTTAGCGGCAAGAAGCTCCTCTTAAATTTTTCCAAATAGTGGATTATAAATGAGGTAGAAGCTGAGCTGCTTTCATGGGATAATAGCTATTATCTTTAAGATAATACATAAACAAAAAAATATATAACTAGCAAGCACTCATACCTTGAGAGTGTCCATTTTAGCTGTCTTAGATGTGGGAGATAAACACTCTTTGTCTGGTCCATTGCAAAGTTTGTTATCAATCTGAAAAAAATCAAGTAAAAATATAAAAATATGTAGAGTGTTTCATCATGTAGTTTAGTTGAGATATGACGTAGACTGGGAAACATTTTGTCTGCTTGACTATCTTGGTCTTAAAGGGTTTCCACAACCCTTTTATGTTTATGATAGAGTAATGCCCTAGGCATTATTCTGTTGGTCTCTCCTGCCTCCCACAAAACTCTCAAAGAACATTTTTAAATGGTTGGACTTGCTTCTATCCAGTGTTTTGCTGCGCTCTTAGCGCTGCTTCACAGGCAACCCTATTTGACATTGTGGGAGCTGTGCCAATGTCCAATCAAAGACTGATCACAGAAAAATCTTAGATTGGACCATTTTACCAGCTCGGGGCGCATGTACACTAACTGAGCTGTTAATGGGAGGGAGCGAAAGCAGGGGGGCAGGGAATTAAAAAATATTCTGAAGGGGATATGAAGGAGGGATGACTTAACTCAGTGTGGAGGCATCTAGGGAGGAAGTGGAGACAAGGGAGAAGTAGTTACGTCTTTAGCCAGCGTGCACTGTACATTGATGACAAGTAGTGATGTCGCGAACCGTTCGAGAACTTGCCGCGAACGGTTCGCCGCCGGTCAGCTGACACATCCCTGCCAATCTCCGGCAGACCCTCCCTCCCAGACCCTCCTACTTCCTGGACAGCATCCATGTTGAAGGCAGCTTCAACATGGATGCTGTCCAGGAGGTGGGAGGGTCTGGGAGGGAGGGTCTGCCGGAGATTGGCATGGATGTGTCAGCTGACCGGCGTTCACCGCGAACGGTTCGTGGCGAACCGTGGCGAACCGTTCGCGGCAAGTTCGTGAATGGTTCGCAACATCACTAATGACAAGCTTAAAATATGCACAGAATTGACATTAGGCTGGGCTGACAATGTCACATGTGCTGGTGTGCAACTTGTCTCTGGCATGCCAATGCCAATTATTCTAGATGTACAGTATTTCAGCAGAAACATAGCACATCCAGACTCCTACAACCAGGATTACTTATAAAAGCAAAGTGGTCACGGTGGTTGGAGTAAGCCTTTCAATTTGAAAATCACTTTGAATTCCTGACAATTCTCATGTTAGTGAATGACATTGCTAGCCATTAATCAATCATGTTTGGAATTTAGTGACTAAACTTTTAAATTCTCACAAATATTTATTTACATTCTGTTGAGCTTCCAGATTCCCAGCACCAGTATTTTTTGTTATTAATAATGCACCGTGGTACTGCGTGCACAGCGAAATTATTAAAGATTAATCTAAATTATTAATTAACAAACTGGTGCATGGAGCAAATTCAAGACTTTGCTTTAATGCAAAAGATTAAAAGTATACATTTTCATGCAAAACTTTAGTAAGTAATGATATAAGTAATGAGATGCTGGTATCTCCCCTGTGCTAATTCTCACACCTTAGACCTAGCCTCTTGTCTGAAAAAATAATAGCACAACATTTATTTATTAAACATGGGGTACATAGCTAGCGCATAAAGGTATTACAAAACATATTAAATATAGGTATAGATAAAAAATATGAATTGCTTTATTCTTTGGGGGTGGGTGGTTGTCATTTTTAGGCCAAATGAAGACATTAAATGGGTGGAATGAGCTTCTGGAAGAGTAATTTATTCCTTGATATACTGGTGATCATTCGTAGAGTATAAATGCAGATAAGTGAACAAATGAAAGTTAAAAATGTGTATACATGATTTTGGCAAAAAATAAATTAAAAACGTTCTCAATAGAATTTTGGGGTTTGACAGTATTTTGAGTAACTAGGCAACAAATAATAAACATAATAATAATAATAATAATAATCAGAATAATAATACTAACAATTAGAAATAATAGTAACAATGATCATAAAATACATTTCCATAGCACAATACCTTGTTAGTTGAATTTGGTAACTGGATAATATCATCTTTCATAACTGATAGGGTGTTGGGGTCCATCTCTTTTCCTGCAAAAAGCACACGTTTCTAGAGTTACAAAATATGACTTTAGTCTGAGAAATATCTTGGAGGAAACGAAACAAGATTTGACAGTTATTATAATTATTATTATACTATTTGAATGCCATGATTTATAGAAAGAGATGAAAAAACATGGTCTTCAGACAAAGGTGATGTTTCCAAAAAGGTCTTCATCACTGACCACACATACCAGTCACTCAGGGACAGAGCGGGCACTCACACATGTAAGATGGAATGTGTGGTTTAGGAGAAAGACAATTATTTATTTAGGGTGGTGTTTTTTATTTTTATTATATTCGGACTGAAAACAGATTGACAAAACCTGGAATATCTACACCCAAAAACCGCTTGCACTAAGACGGTGGTTTCGATGCACCATAACCACTTTATCAAATGTAGCGCCATTTAACTTTTCAATGTTAAACCATTTTCAAGCAGTTTAACACTGAATATGTGTACCAAGGTCTCAGTCTGCTGATTTTCCTCAGGCTGAGAGTGTCGATTGAGATCATTGGTCACCCATTGTGAGTAACAACTACAAATGTATGTATGTTTACTCGCCATGGGTGGACAGTGATAAGCTGATAGCATTAGCTGACCCCTCTTCTCTGTATGTACTATTTTTCTTAATGGGCTTTAAGCCTATCCGCCTGCTGTAACCCTACCTTGTACTCAACTGCAGAGAGGAACAGAAGCAAGGAGACTGAACTGCTAGGTGCCGGGCCCTAACTGCAAGATTAAACCTTTGCCAACAGTTCAACCTCTCAAGATATAAAATCACCTGGGCGCTACTACCCTCGTGTTCACATTTATGACTTCTATCTGCTCCCAATGGTTTTAAGAACGCGTCTATAGGTGAACCAGCACAGACAAATCATGGGGCCATTGTTTATGCTAATTTCGGCAAGATGTGGTCTGGCTGATGAACAAGCAATGTTTTTTACTGTACCAAAAAGAAAAGCAAGCATAAACATTTTCTAATCAGTAGAAAATATAACTGAATAAATCTTCCTGATTAGCTTTTGTAATCACATAAATTAAGGCATTATCTGTAACCTTGTCTGTAAGAATACATGATGTCTTTTGTTAACAAAGCAGCTCCTTTCAATCATGACTTCAACATAATATGATCCACCACAAAGATGTCATGTGTAGCATCACAAAACTTTCTTTCCATATGTATGCAAATGAAGTCACGACAATGTTCTAAATGTGAGTATTTCGTGATGTTCGTATGCGCAATGAATGAAGCATTATGTCAGAAATGAGGATTGAATAAAATATGAATAATTAGTTGGTACAAGCACCATGTAATTAAACATTGTTTAATGTAATGGCATGCATTTAGACAGCCAGGCCAGCATGTAGGCTATGTACAAAACATAGAAGTTCCGAGCCCTATCCTCAGTCTTTTGGCACTATATCATCTATCTATCTGTCTGTCTATCTACCTGTCTATCTAAGATGCCAACTAAAGATAATTTATTTATTACATGTAAGATTAACCCCCATTGATTGTAGACTAATGTCGGGACACCTGGATATAAGAGATCAGACTTATTGGTCCACAAACTAACAGAAGAAATAGGAATAGAATGAAGCATTGCAGGTGTAAAAATCTCTAAGAATGAAAAAAACAACAACAAAAAAACGAGGTAAAAAAAGCAAAACCAGGAGCTTGTCAAAAACCAGGAGCATAGAGAAATGTCATGACAGGTAATTTAATGGCTGAATGAGCTGAGGTCAGAAAACAGCAATGTGGATAGTGATCAAATCTAGGTCACACCAGAATGCTCTAACTAAGCAGAAACTGTGAACCGGCAACAAGAAAATGTCACCTTAAACATGTCCAGCATGCGGCCAATTAACTTAACATTGATAATAAGAATGCAAAAAAAGATGCTAGAGTGACAGTGAAGATGAAAGAGTGACTTAGATCACAACAGTACATATATATCTATTTTGGAGCAAAGACTCCTGGATTTTCTGTGATTATTTATGTATCTATTTTTTGGGATTGGTTGAAGATGTAGAGTGACTCAGATCACAAGCTTGCTCATGGGAGTTACAGAGCAGCTCTGGGGACTGAATCCCGAGATGTGGAGATCTTTGTTGGTGAAGTAGCAGGTGAATATTACTGGGTTGTTTTTTTTAGTTTTTTTTTAGTTTAAATCAGCCAGCTACTTGTTAATGCAACGACCTATTATACAACGAAAGATGGGTAGTACAGTACTCTGCCAGGCCATGTAGGGATATTGGTGATGTCCCTCAAGAGACTGTCAGTAAGAGGTGTTGGGGGACACAACTTTTCTGCACACCACTCTTTTAGGTTGGTATATATTAGTTGCACTGTATATCTGGCTTTGTAGCATGTGCTTGTTTCATTGAGATCGCTGTTCATGGGTTTAGAAGATGAGACATAACGTGTAAAGATGAGGATATGTCATCACATATGTCTGACTCTCTGTTAGTATAGGGGTCATCAAGTTTTCCTCTGGGCGCAAGCTCAGGTTTTTTGGGATCTGGCAATGCCCCTGAGCTTTCTTCAAAAGCAGCCCCGCAGCCCCTAACTACAGTGATAGAAAAGAACTGTGTCGGCCAGAAAATTTCACAAGAAGGCACGCACTGGGGTACTGGGCAGATATGTTATACCCATATTTTTAACAGAGAATGTGAATTATTTTGTGGTTCTTATGCCTCATTCTGTTTCAGGCTTTCAAAATTTCTTGCCTTGGTTGATAACATTTACCTCAGTGTGTCTATAGAAAACCCTTATGATGTATTCTAATAATCTGCACAAGTGGAGGCGCTCGTCCAAGGGTCAAATGGAATAAGAAACTAAAGAAACTAGGTGGACAACCCTTGCCTTCAACAAGACAGAAATCAATAAAGACAATGTATGAGGAAACAGACCTGTATCACCTGGACTTATATCATCTGCTCCAAAGGATGAGTTTCGTGTCAGTTTGTTTGCATCATTCTTCTGAGGGGTAAGTGCTGTGGGACAGAGGGAAAACCGACGTCGAAGAAAGTTCTCCTCCTTCATTGTATGACCTGAAGATGTTCTCTGCAGAAGGTAAAAAGACACATAGTTAATGACTAACATTAAGTAACGATATATTGTCAGTAAGCCATGCAGCGCAACAGTCGGAGCTATGCCAATCGGTTGACCAACATTTTAGGGAATTATATTAATGTTCATTTCCATAATCTGGAGAACAACAATTGACCCAAATTGGTGATTAAAACTTTTCTCACTGTAACTAATTATTTAGTGACAGCTCATGAACTGGAATCCTATTATAAGTAGTATCAGCAATACTATACTAAAATAGCTGGATGACCAGGAAAGTCAGGTAACTTAAAACTTAGAAGCAAATGGGGAATCAAGTTCTGCACAAGAAGAGACCAAGAAGATAGAGGACCATTCACCTTATCTCTCAGATAGTGTTCTCCAAGGTCAAAACATAAAGGGGTTCAGGACATCATTTGAACCAAAGATCACGAATGCTGTGCATCCAACCCACACAAAAACAGAACAAGTTTAACATAGTCACCAAATGCAGAGAGTGTGGTCAAAGGTAATGAGAAGGACTGAAGAGGACTTACATAGACGAGGCACGCCTGATAGCAGTCCTAATACCCTGATAGAGGCTTTAGTGTAAGGCAAAAAATTGCCTTATTTTATATATTTTGGGGTTTTATAAAATCAGGCATGCCTCTTCTATGTAAGTCCTCTTCAGTCCTTCTCATTACCTTTTACATTGGGTTATGCCCTTAATACCCTACAACCTACTACAACTTTGGTGAGGACTACCTCCCTCCTCTACTGACGCTGTATATTTCTAGAGTGTGATAAAACTACAGGTAGATGAAAGTGTGTAGAGACGATACAGAAAAGGTTTAATAAGAAGATGGGGCAAGATGATCCATCAGATGAATTGAAACAGAGAGCTTAATGCCCCTCTGCACAAACTGTAATCTTTACTACTGGACAGGTAATGCACGTTATAAAATTATATATTAAATATACAGGGTTATTTACTAAAGGGAGAATTCAAAGTGAATTCCAAATTTAAGGACAATCTAGCAACAGTGAAAGCCAAATTTTTCCAATTTAGCTATTTTGACCTAAAATTTAAAATTAATTTTGAATTCTCACTTTAGTAAGTAACCTTGTTACTAAGCAGCCCTCCATATACTATGGAATTGTTGTATACCCAGATGACTGTGAGCACCATGTACTACAAAACCCACGCTGAATCCGTGGGCTTGCTAAAAATCTAAAATCCACAATAACTTGTTGTGGACTTGTTTTTAATGAATTGAAATTTGTCCGAATACTGTCCTAAAAAAAAGATAATTAATGGAAAAAAATGAATTCTTGGCTAATTGTTGATTTGATTCACTGATCAATTAAGAAGTGAGAAGTATAGGGAAATAAAAGGAGGAACAGAAAAAAATAATCTATATTTATATTGTATATATTTAATAAGGATATGATTTATTAAAATAGATTTTTTTACTACTCCACCTTATTTCCCTGCATTGGTTACTTCTTCTCACTTGATCAAAGAACCAAATGGCAGGAAAATGCTCCAAAATATGTACAGAATATTGATATTCCGCAGTACTGTGATTGGCCCATTCTCACATAATTTTGCTTTGTCCGAATAGTTTTTCTTGAAACGAATAAAACCTGAATCGCCCAACAAAATTTTTTGTTTTGGAGAAAAAGATTCTGACCCAATGTTTTTGTCGTGCACAAGTGTGATAACTAGTATTGGAACTAACTAGCTGTAGTTTAGCTAACATTTCCAACATAGTGGGAAAAAAATATATAAATGTAAATCTTTCCACACACAGCAGTTTCTAGAGTTTACAGACAATAATGTGAAAAGCAGAATCCAGTGAATGGCAGGTCCGTGGGCGTACATGGCTTGCTAATGAGAGAGGTCACAAGAGAAATGGCCAGACCGATTTAAGCTGTCAAGAAACTGACAGTAGCTAAAATAAGCAAGTGTTGCACCAGTACTGGATGAGAATCTCTGAATGCATGAAATATAGCAAACCCTGAAAAGGATAACAGCAAATATTAACAAACACCCTACGCGTTCCACATGAAAAAGGCTACATTCGATACACAACAAACTGGAACCACAGAAATATGTCACCTAATCTGACAAATCTCAGTTCCTATTAAAAAATACAGTTGACAGGGTTATAATTTATTGATATAATTGTTACGGTTTGTGATAATTAAATTGATTCTGAAAATTTAGATGGGTGCTTTATGTCCCTTTTGTTCCCCACAATTTTTTTTTTTTATATTCTTTATTTTTGTCAATGCACAGGTGTGAAAATACATGCTCAGTTGGTACATAGATTATCAGTGTACAAGATACAAAAGCATACAGCGATAAACTGTGTCTAGAAAAACTGTCCTGGGAGTCAAGGTTTTATGTTTTATGTAAGTTTACTAGGGGGGTCTTGCTAGTGGTTGGTCATGTTGAGGGGGCATTAGTGAGGGCTACCTTGCTTTGCATACCCAAAGGTCTGGCTGTGGACTGGCTGGTGTGGCCATTAGTTATTCAAGACCATAAAGTAGATAAAAAACAAAACAAAATAATATAAAAGTACGAGGGGACATTTATGAGAGTGTTAGTCGTCCGGTTGTGGAGCAGCGCGCAATTGTGACACGCGTGGGTTGTCCCCAACTTTTGTTTTCATTCATTTAAAATGTTGGTTAATTATTAATTTGACATTTTTTTACCAAAAAACATTTGACTAGAATTAATTGCTACATCCTCCCTTGCATCAGTTTTTCAAAATGGTGGCGGCGATCATGATGTAATAATGTAGGCAATATTTGTGGCACACGTTAGGTCCTAATAAAAGTCTGGCATTTTATGAATTTTTTTTTCCTTAACATTTACTCTGGAGTCCATATGCAGTGTAATAAATAGGTGAGAATGAGTTAGAATAGTTCCAATAAGTAGACGAGAAAAGTGTAATAAAACGATACAAGCGGAATAAAAACGAGGGCTGCAGCTCTGCAAGATAAATTATGGGAAGATTTACAATACTTCCTGAAAAATTTTCTCTCCCCGTAAAATCTAAGCAAATAGTTCTTGCTCATTGTCTTAGTAGATGTTTTAAAACCAGGGAGTTTATATTTTTGGCATACCTGCTTATTTATTTGTTATGCTGTTTGCATACCTGAGATTTATTCTGCTTTTATTAGTTAATTCCTTTCTTAATGTTTTCTTTTTTTTTTTCTCCCTTCCTTTTTTTTCTAAGTGGCTGCTGAGATTTTAGAGACAAAAAAAATTAATTCAATGTTGAAGCGTGTTATTAAACGTGAGTCACTAACCTTTTTCGTACCGTGTAATTTACAGAGATTTAGGACAACTGCCTGAATTCCCAGACTTCTCTGCATAAATATCTCATAGATCACAAAAACAATGAATATATCATTGAATACGCACTGTATCTCTGCTGCAAACTATTGAGCTTCATAGATTCTTGAAATCCTTCGTTTTTCTCTCTATTGAACTCCTTTTTTTTTTTTTAAAGAAAAGATTTCCATTATTGTAGAAAGTCTGCTGTAGACCAAGGGATATGTTATTATGGGCAAAATTCACTCTGTGTACTAACTTACAAGGATCCAATAATATTTGCTGCCACCAGAAATCAACCCATTCGAAACTTGTGCCTGGTTAGTATGGAGTCCTGATGTCACTCAGTGAGTGTGACATTACACAGTAGTTTTGGTTCTTTTATGGACCTAATTGCTATAATGACAATGACAAACTATTTTAAAAGGTTGAAGGGCCAGTTTTATTTAAGTGTGATTAGTAGGTTTTGTAGTTGGCCACATGTAGATGTCACATGTGCATATATACCTACTTAAATTATAATTGTGATACATTTTTACAGTAAGCATGCATATCAGATGGCATAACAGGTGTTTGACCGTGCATTGGTAAGAAATTAGAATACACTTTGTTTTGTATCTAACACCATTGCATTAACCAGTTCATAACTGAAGTTATCAGACACTCAAAGATTATAATATGTAGAAATGGTCAGGCCGTGGAATAACAGTCGACAATGTTTTGATGTGATCAATTCCCTTTATTATTGTTGTATTGTTAACCAGTGAGGGCTGGGCACTGCAGATATTTGTGAACTGCACTTCCCATGATTCTTAGCTGATCTATAGATTGACCATTGCTGTCCTCTATGTTTATATCTGGAAAACATACATGAATTTATCTCTACAATTGTGATTTTAATGTAAGTGAAATAGATCACTGATATGAATTAGTATATGTTTCTAATAATTTTATGAGTAGGTCTGGCATTACCATATGCTGGCACAGGAATTAAAGTTTTCATTAATGTTATCAACGGCCTTAAGGTGCCCTGGCCTGGGGTGCATAATCCGGCTGACTGTCAGGAAGGGGTGCACAGAGTTCCTCACTCCAGCCAGAGACTCTCTAGAGAGTGGCCTCATGGACCATTGTAGAGGGTATTCTTTATCATTGACCTGGTCTGACAGGGAGTTACTCGAAATTTCTAGAAAGGGTGGGGAATGAGCAGCAACATGCTTCATCTCAGACTAGCTAAAGGGTAAAGAATATCCTCTACCACGGTCTGTGAGGACACACTACAATAGTGGGGTAGAGGCACAAAAAGGGATTACAGGGGAGAGAAACAAAGGGTAGCAGAAACAAAAGAGAGAGGGTAAGAGACACAAAGGGGGGTAAGATACAAAGGGGGAGGGAGTAAGACATTAAGGGGAAGAGTTGGAGCCACAGTGATAAAAAAGACAAAATAGGGGAGTAAGAGACACAAGAAGTTGAGGTGTAAGAGCCACAAAGGGGGAAAAGTCACTAGTGGGATAAGAGACATGTAGATATTGGACACAGTGAAGTAAGGGACATGGGGTAAAAGACACAAGGGGGATAAGCAAAGAGGGGTAAGACACATAAGAGGAACAAGAGAGGGATAAGATACACTAAAGTTAGTAAAATGAGTGGAAACCACAAAAGGAGGATGAAGACACAAAAGGGGGAAAGAGACAGCTATAGACTTCACATCACATATCATAATACTTCCATTGACAATAAGTGAGTTAATCTTGTAACTGAAGGACTGTTAATGAATCTGTTGCTGGTTGAGCGAAGGGCACATATGGCAAGTTGTACATGAAGTTATTTGTAAATTGGGACTTGAGTAGAAACGACAAGCGAGCTGTAAAATTGCAGTTCTTCAAAATTTCCGGAATAGTGAATACAAGCAGAAAATATGAATTTGAAGTGCAGTATACAGTGCAACTGGAACGTAAAGGGTTACTTCAATCACCATAACCACTGCAGTGGTTATGATGCCAAGAGTACCCTAGCCCGGTTCCTTGATTATGGTGCAAACTATTTAGCAATGGTTTGCCACCGTACCAGGGTCCCTATCTGGCTCCCATCCTCCCTGGTGGTCCAGTGACACGCTCCTGTTTTCTTTAGAGCCGCAGAAGCCAGAAGCTATGATCGTCGTCATTCATTGGCTGAGTGTGTCAGCTGACCGCCGCCAGCCAATGACAGATGGTCTGTGTGATGAACGTTGAATAGAATTTGGACATTGTCATTCAAGAACTCTAGGATGACTGATGACACCACAATGATGCAGCCTGGAGTTACAGCTCTGGCAGCTTATGGGTTATGTCCAGCATTTCGTAGCATGGTCATGGTGCTTGGAGTAACCCTTTAATGAGTTTTCTGATTTGTATTTCAATGTGAACAGTCATGTTTAGGACTTCAACACATACAATTAGGTATTAATTTCATTTGCATGAGTTGCCAGTGATTTAAAAGTGTATTGGTCCTAGCGAACACATGCACACTGCCTCAATTTCATTGTAAATGGTGCCTTGCTTCAATTAAAGTCTGCAGTTGATGATCTTGTGTTTCTGGACACATTATTGTGTTTCAGTCAATTGCATTGTACCACAGAAATTCCCTTTAAAACAAACTTCAATTACTTTGAATTAAGGTCAACAGGACTAAGTTTGGAGCTACCGAACTCCATAGTTCTGAAACGTTCTGTAACCGAACAAATGATTAATGCAATGGATAAGAATATTTTTTTTTAATTCATGATTCAGAGTTTTGCTCATAGGGCCAAAAAAAGAGATAATTGATTGGAAAAAAAGAACAAACCGAAACACATGGATGACTATCCAGCTACCAAAACAACTTTTTTTTCAGACAATTTTTTTCGCCATGCAAAAGCCTTATTGCCATATCTCAGATGGTACGGATGGAAGTCTACAACAGGATGCGCTGAAATCCAATAACAGGTTGACGAATGTTACTTGGCATCCTTAATATCTAGTTCACACGGCCTTTGATCGTTCGTTTGGGTAAATACAATACTCTAAAGAGTGCTATAAAGAAAAACATTTCACCATATCAAGAAGAGAGAATTATGAAATAAAAAAGAAATAAAAAGAAATCTAAAATATAATATAAATATAGATTTGGATTTCAGAGGAGAAACAGTATGTAGGCAACTCATCCCTATCGATCGCAGTATAAAGTCACATTTTATTGATAGACGAAACTTGTATAATGCACTGTACTTTCACACAGTAAAGACGGTAACAATGGGCAATTTGCAATTCGTCAGCCAATTCACCACAGTTCCTGGTCTAGTGTTTTGATCCCATGATACAATTTACTTATTGCTCTTCTATGTGCTGCCATTATGTTTAAAGGGACACTAAAGTCACCAAAAACAACTATAACTTAATGAAGCAGTTTTGGTGTATAGATCATGTCCCTGCCGTCTCACTGCTCAATTCTATGCCATTTAGGAGTTAAATCACTTTTATGTCTGACCATGCAGGCCTAGCCTCACCTACCCTGTCTGTGCCACACACATTCTGCATGATAAAAAAGTTTCATTTTCAATCAGTTGTTAACTTGCTTTGGAAGTTTTTAATCTCCTGCTCCGTAGATTGTACTGTAATCCAACACAGGAGGCTCCTGCAAGGTCTAGCAAGCTATTAACAGTGTAGAAAATAATACATTTTAAAGTTCACCAGAATTTGCAATAAAGGAAGTGCAAACATTAGATCTCACTTTACAGGAAGTGTGTAGAAGGTCACATGTACAGAGATGTGATTAGGCTGCATAAACAAAGTAACTGAACTCCTTGATGACAGAGAATTGAGCAGTGAGTCTGCAGGGGACTGATCTATACACCAAAACTGCTTCATTAAGCTAAAGTTGTTTGGTAACTATAGTGTCCCTTTAATGCCTTCTTTTGCTTTAAAGAGGTGTTAGCAAAGCATAACAAGAGTTATGGGAATAAATTCACATAAGGATGTAAAAGAAATATGCCTTGCCATATGTGGGATAAATGTACTTTACACTATTCAGACCATTGTGTAGCTTTGTTATTTTTCTGGATTTCTTGACATATGGAGTGTTTAGTAATTAGACTATTTTCCGCTACGCTATATAAGAATTTTAGCATCCACTGAGAATACAGCTCACGGCTTATCCTAGCAAATTCAGACACGACCTTTACTTTGCCGTATTGCTGCATGAAATAAATCATCCAGTCGTGCATACAAAGAATGCTGTTTTGATCAATCACAATGTCTAGATTTGCAATTCTAAAACACTTCATCTGTCCAAAATGCAATGAAACATTTCTGGATTGTTGCAATTTCTAAATACCAATTGAAATCAAAATTTACAAATACCAAAAACTAAAAATAGTGCTTTGTTGAATAAAATAAACAGATAATTACGGGAGTCGAAATAAAATTAACTTGCTGATCGGTTTATAATGTCACCAAAGAGTATTTTTCTGAATGTTTAGTGGATGAATGCCCATTCCTCTTGGCTGATGAAGAGTTTCTAATTCCTGGAAACATTAAGTCGGCATGCAGGGAATAACAGCGATAGTGAATATAAAACAGACTATTAAACAGATTTAAACATCTACTCTATGGCTCAAAGCACTAAACAATGCACATCCAATACAACGAATGTTTACGGCTGACAAGGCTGTAAAGGACTGTTATATAATACTGGAGATAAGCAAGAAACATAATTATAGCTACCTTTTGTACCCCATACATTCGTGATTTATAAAGCAGTCAAGGTTACCATCACTGTTACATAGTATTTTGCAACAAACATCTGTATATAGTTCACACAGATACAAAGAATACTCTATAATCTTGTATGTGCACAGTCCCACTCACCCAGGAGCTTAATGCCCTGGAAATGTTTAACCTAAATAAGCAGCCGGCTGAAATAATGATAGGAAATGCAGAACGACTGAATAGCTACAGGCAAAAACAGGCTGAATCCACAGACAAACACAATGGTATGTGCATTAAAAGGTGAATGTAATGCAAGGTAGGATTCTGTATGTTAAACACATAATGTAATTAACTGTAGAAGCAATGGTGAAAGTATAAAAATATGGACATTTAGTGTCCCGAACTAATAAAAGCATATATGATAGCGAATTGTTTAACATGTGCGTCCTCCACTGTTAGGTCGCGGCAGTGCTATCTACTCTGATTCATCCAAGAAAGGTAAATATTTAAACCGCGTTATAATTTTATGATATGCTATAAAAGTTTGATTGCCACTTTGCCATGACTAAATGGTAATGAATTAAGGATTCCCTTCCTGTGTGTATTCCCTTATAAGGTTGTTGTGGAAAGGGCAATAAAAAGTCACATATAGAGCATGCCATGAAAATGAGCCTTGATACATACAGAATATGTAATAACAAAGAGTGATAAAGGTGGAATAAATGTACTTTACACTATGTAAGGCTGTATCTCTCATGCAGAGAGAACTTGCTGGCATTTCGGATCTGGACTGCCCATATGGGTGGGACCAGTCTGATATGCTTCAGATATGTTCTCTCTGTAATGGCACAAGATGAGCAAAAATCAGCTTGAGAACTGAGCGGGGACCGACCGAAGGGCAGGCTATTTCAGCTACTGCCCGTCCTCAGTATTCTCTTGCGACCCATTTTTGACTCTCTACTTTACACTATGCACTAGAACTTCCCAGAAATGTTAAAGAAGTTTCAATCCAGTGATTGAGGAGGCAAAGGTGTGAGCCTCCAATCTGTTTTCTTTCTTCAACATTGTGTATGGAGTTATATTATCATTATAACTATTTATAAAGCAGCCCCATTTTCCAAAGTGCTGTATAATGAGACACATGAGTAAAATCAACAACATATGTTTGACTTAGCAGAGCAGGAGGTAATAACAGATCTGATCAAATGAGCTATCTTAAGAAAATAGGGTAAAACTGCACAAAACTAAATGTTAAAGAACATTGATCCAAGACGAATTCTGATTGCCATTATAGAGTTAAAAAGGATTTATTTTTTTCATTTTGTGGAAGAATTGGAAATGGCAACAATTTTTTTTTTATTTTTTTTTTTTGCTTTCTTTTGGATAAGCAGCATAAAATAATGGGTTTCAAGGTTTGAACTTGAGGGACCTTAGTCTTTTTTCAGCCTAACAACTATTTAACTATGCTAAATGATTAGCAATAATGACTTTATTGTCTATAGGCTATAGGTTATAGGTGAAGGTGAAGAGTGGATTCATTAAGACAAAGTAGATAATGTGGTAGTAGACAGAATGTAACTGATTAGTTGATCTGCCTTCCTAAATTTGTTTTTGTTTTTTTTACATTCGAGAAGGTCCACAAGACTGGATCAGCAAAAGAGTAGATTCCTCTTCTGCAACTGTCACTAGTCTAATACTATCCTTACCTTTTTGTGTCATTTTACCCCACTCCCTCTAGCATGTAAGCTCATTGAGCAGGGCCCTCAACCCCTCTGTTCCTGTGTGTCCAACTTGTCTGGTTACAACTACATGCATGTCCGTCCACCCATTGTAAAGCGCTGTGAAATTTGAAGGTGCTCTATAAATATCATAATAATAATAATAACAATTTGAAAGTCACAGTTGGCAACATGGGTTGAATCAGAGGAAAGGCAAACGTCTTCCATTTCTTCAGCAGGAGGTCAGGATGAGACATACTTGATTCGTAGTGAGGATATATAAATAGGGCAGTGATATAGAGAGCATTGGAGGTTAGGACAGGGATTATGGATGAAGTCAGGGAAAGTACAGGCAGCAAGTGTGACAGATGGATGAGGTATGGATGGAGCAGTAAGGTAGGCGAGTCTGGCAGAAACATTAATTACGCATTTGAGAAGGTAGACTGGGTTTGAGTGAGTCCAGTGAAGAGAAGACTACGGTAGTCAATTAGCGAGATAATGAATATATTCAATGGGCGATATAATAAATATATTCAATGGGCGAGATAATAAATTCATCCAATGCACTTACGCTGTGTTAATTTTGGACACACCCGGGATGGCAGGACAAGAGGATGGATGGGGGAAGGTCTTGACAAACCTGCGACCGTTTGGAGGAAGTGTCTGCTTTAAATAATTCTATAAAATAATCAAGCTAAATGTATTTTAATTGAAATAGTTTGGCATTTGACATTTTCTGGAAAGCTCACTTACCTTCGTACTGATAAGCAATTTCTACAAATAAGCGGAACAGGAATTGAGAGGATATTAAAGATTGCAATGAAAATACAACCCGCAAGCAATCAAAAGATAAATAAATTATAATTTCACATATTTAATAGTTCGAAAAAGCAGGATAATATTTATGTGTTTGTGTTAATGTTAGAAAATGAATGTTAAATATGGTTTAAATACAGCAATCCACTATCTTTTCCCTGTAACTCTTTAATTTGCATAGACACATATTCATTTGATTACAACTATATTTATTGTACCCTATTTTGTAGTCTGTTTATAGAACATTTTTATTTAATACTATTTATGGGTTTTGTTATATGTATCTTAGAATAAAGTTCACGAGGTGGTCCAATTTAGAATTCTAACATCTCAATCCTGCTTAGCTGAATTCTGTCTGTTTAGTTCCAACTGCAGGTGTCCTTACAATAGTCTATATATTATTAGTAGTTAAAATTGACTCAACTGTGAGATGAACAAATTAGGAAACAGCAGCTCAAAGCTTTCACTAGAGTATATGTAGGGATTGATTTTTATAGGAGTAACGAGTCTCTAAGCATTAATGGCTAACTTTGGCACCGCAGATATTTGTCAACTACACTTCCATGATTCTCAGTGAGCATAAGACATTTGGTTATTAAACATCTGCAGAGCCTTAGCTATCCCTCATTGCTCTAGAGATTTAAAGTGACACTGTGACAAAAAAATTATATATCTATGCATCTTTTTATATGTTTTATATAAATCACTTTAACCTCAATCTGTACCTTATGTTGATAATTTTTCCCTCTGAAGAGCAATGATACATTCAACGCAATACGGTCCCCTTGTGTATGAACAATTCACAGCTCTACTACTAGAATATAGTATAGGTGTGACTTTTCATTTTAAATATATAATTTTTAATAGTCGGTTTGTTTTGAATGGATTATTAAAAACAAAAAAGAATTGGTCTTTATGAGGTTAAATCTGTTCTGTTACTTATTTGTACTTAATCTTTTTATGTTTTTATTTCATTTAAAAGAACACCCTTAGTGTTAGTAGTAATAGTAATTTAAAATGTCATGATTCCCTTTTATTCCAGAAGTTTTGTCCTTAAGGGGTTAAAGATGCCTATGCCGTTAATGACTAATCTTTGTCCCTCGAATCTGTTGTAGATTTTTTTCAACTCAGAACAGCATCCTGTTAAATGAATGGCCCCCTTAATGTCTAGTGATCCGAGTAGGTATCACAATTAGTATATATCAGCATGTTATATAACTGGTTACAGAATGTAGAAGTATATTCCTGTGAGGCCACTGGATACAACGCGTGATAACTTGTAGCACTAATGCACATTATGTTCTTGCAATTTATAATGTCCCTTATGTACAAAATAAGACATAATTGTGCTACTGGGACAAATGTACCATTGCGGAATTGATTACATTGTACATACAGCAATTAGTGCTTGCACGAACAGTTACTATACAACATGTACAACAATACTGAATCCAGGTACAAACTTAATTTTTAATGTATAGAAGAGGTGCAGGGAGCAGCGCCTTACAGGGGTCCTCATGTCCAAGAAGGAGTGAGGTAGTGAGGAAAACATGAAAATATAGAATGGAATATAGTGTAGTCTTTTGATAGTTCTGGTGAAATAAATACAAGTATTACACCTACAATCTTCTGGTGCACAGTAGTGTTACAACAGGAGTTTACCAGTATAGATAACAAATATAAATAAAGATATAAAAATAAAAATAAAATAGTAAGCTGTAACACTACTGTGTACCTAAGGTGATAACACCCAAATGCTTATTATCAGAAGTCATCAACTGGCCCTGAAATACTCTTCATGAAAGCATCAAGACCACAGACATATCCACGATGGGCATTACACGGTCCAGGCACACATATCTGGAGCTGATCATACGCTCCAGAAAATTGTTAGTTTATTTATTTTATTTATTCACCAGAACTATCAAAAAATCTATACTATATTCTGTTCCTTGTGTTCGATAAAATTCCACCTGTGCATTATGTTTACAAAATCTCCAGGACACATACAGATTAAATTAATGGAGTTCAATTCTGCTCTGACCTGAGGTCATCCTTCTCATTAGGCCAATGGACTGTGAGCATCTAGAAAGTTCTTTACATATTCTCACAAAGCATTCTGGGATTTCATACAATGTATTACTGGAGCTAGTACAATTGTCTTTAATATTTTTATTTAGAACATAGATAAAAAAACAACTGAATTTTATAATAAAATGTGTACCGTATATATACAGTACATATATATTTGCAGCCTTTTGGATAAGACAATGCATAGATACAGTATTTTTTTTATACTATCAATGGGCTACGGGTGCTTTTTTATGACTATAGCGGACCCCTGGTAACCTGACTGGTTTCCTTTGCTTGAATCTCTTCTCACCCAGACTGGAACTGTTCGTGATTATAGCTCTCTTTCCCCCAGTAACCAGACGAGACTGGGAGTCAGGGGCGGACTGACAACTTATAGGGCCCTCGGTCAATAGTAGATCAAGGGCCCCCCTCCCGGTGCAAGGTCTTTGTGCAGCTCTCATACAAATATGTGCGCACTACCCAGCATGGCTGTCCCCCAAACAGGGCCAGATATACTTTAAAGGGTTAATCCAACCAAAAACAGTGTTTTAATAAAACATTGTTTTTGAGTGGAGTACCCCTTAATAGCTTGCCTTACGCTCCCCTCCCCCCCTCCCCCCATTAAAATAAAGACATAAAGCACATTTAATTAGACCCTTCCTCTGTGTTTGTTGGTGACATCACAAGCAGCATCCCCCACATGTTCAACCATACAAGCAGCCTCCAAACACGTGTTTGGAGGCTACTTGCGTGGTTGCATGTGTGGGATGCTGCTTGTGTTCCTGAATGTCAACATGTTGAATTAGAATTAATTGTTTGACTTGTTTTACCTATTGTACTGCGCTGCAGAATATGTTGGTGCTATATAAGTAATTGTAATAATTGCGTTTGTATGTATAAGGAGGCTGTATGCAGTATTGCAATGCTGGGGATGCCTCTTGTGATGTGTGTGTGTATAAGGAGGCTGTATGCAGTATTGCAATGCTGGGGATGCCTCTTGTGATGTGTGTATGTATAAGGAGGCTGTATGCAGTATTGCAATGCTGGGGATTGTGTGTGTGTATGGAGCTGTTTGCAGTGTTGTATGTTAGTGGAGAGGGCTGGTTGTGTTGCAGAGAGTGTGTGGATAGGGGCTGTTGTGTGTGTGGGGGATAGGGGCTCTAGTAGGCAGCTGGGGGATACTGGGACTGTAGTGTATGTTTGTATGATACTAGAGGCTCTACTGTGTGGGGGAGATACAGAGGCTGCAGTATGTGTGTGGATAGTGGCTGCAGTGCATGAGGGGGGATATGGGCTATAGTAGGTGCAGGGGGGCATACGGACGGTGGGGGGATAGCAGCTGCAGTGGAAGCAGTGAGGGATAGGGGCTGTAGTGAGTGCCGGGAGGGATAGGGATGAGAGTTATGAGGACTGTAGTGGGTGCAGGAAGGCATAGGGGTGAGGTGGGTACAGGGAGAGAGAGGCTGAGTAGTGTACAAGAAGGCACAGAGGCTGTGGTGGGTACAGGGAAGGATAGGAATGACAGCGATAGGGCTGTAGTGGGTGAAGGGGGAGTGGGATCTGGGATGGTAAAGGGGCATAGGGGCTGTGGTGGGTCAAGGGGCATAGTGGCTCAGATGGATAAAGAGGGCAGAGGGGCTGTGAAAGGGGGCTCAGATGGATAAAGGGGCATAGTGACTGGGATGGGTGAAGGGGGCACAGGTGGTGTTATGGGTGAAGGGGGCACAGGTGGTGTTATGGGTGAAGGGGGGCACAGGGCTGGGATGGGTAAAGGGGCACAGGGGCTGGGATGGGATGGGAACATGGGGGCCCAGAGGCTGGGATAGGAAAAGGGGGACCAGAGGCTGGGAAATGAAAAGGGGGGCTCAGAGGCTGGGAAATGAAAAGGGGGGCTCAGAGATTGGGAAATGAAAAGGGGGGCCCAGAGATTGGGAAATGAAAAGGGGGGCCCAGAGGCTGGGAAATGAAAAGGGGGGCACAGGGGCTAGGATGAGTGAAGGGACACAGGGGCTGGGCTGGGTGAAGGGGCACAGGGGCTGGGATGGATGAAGGGGGGCACTGGAGCTGAGATGGGTGAAGGGGGCACTGGGGCTGGGATGGGTGAAAGGGGGCACAAGGGCTGAGATAGGTGAAGGGGGTACAGGTGCTGGGATAGGTGAAGGGGCACAAGTACTGGGCTGGGTGAAGGGGGTACAGGTGCTGGGCTGGGTGAAGGGGGTACAGGTGCTGGGATGGGTGAAGGGGGTACAGGTGCTGGGATGGTTGAAGGGGTAACAGGGCTAGGATGGGTGAAAGGGGGCTCAGGGGCTGGGATGGGTGAAAGGAGGCTCAGGGGCTAGGATGGGTGAAAGGAGGCTCAGGGGCTAGGATGGGTGAAAGGAGGCACAGGGGCTGGGATAGGTGAAGGGGGTACAGGTGCTGGGCTGGGTGAAGGGGGTACAGGTGCGGGGATGGGTGAAGGGGGCACAGGGGCTGGGATGGGTGAATGGGGCACAGAGTCTGGGATGGGTGAAAGGGGCACATGGGATGGGATGAGTAAAGGGGGCACAGAGTCTGGGATAGCTAAATGAGGCACAAGGACTAGGATCGGTGAAGGGGGCACAAGGACTGGGATGGGTAAAGGGAGCACAGGTGCTGGGATGTGTGAAGGGGCACAGGGGCTGGAATATGTAAAGAGGGCACAGTAGCTGGGATGGGTGAAGGGGCACAGGGGCTGGGATAGCTAAATGGGGGCAATGGTCTGGGGTGGATAAAGGGGGGCCCAGGGGCTGGGATGGGTGAAGGGGGCACAGGTACTGGGATAGGTGAAGGGGGCACAGGTACTGGGATGGGTAAAGGGGGCACAAGTACTGGGATGAGTGAAAGGGGGCACTGGGGCTGGGATGGGTGAAAGGGGGGTCAGGGGCTGGGATAGGTGAAGGGGGCACAGGGCTGGGCTGGGTGAAGGGGGTACAGGTGCTGGGATAGGTGAAGGGGCACAAGTACTGGGCTGGGTGAAGGGGTACAGGTGATGGGATGGGTGAAGGGGCACAGGGCTGGGGTGGGTGAAGGGGACACAGGGCTGGGGTGGGTGAAGGGGGTACAGGTGCTGGGATGGGTGAAGGGGGCACTGGGGCTGGGATGGGTGAAAGGAGGCACAGGGGCTAGGATGGGTTAAAGGAGGCACAGGTGCTGGGCTGGGTGAAGGGGGTACAGGTGCTGGGCTGGGTGAAGGGGGTACAGGTGCTGGGGTGGGTGAAGGGGGCACAGGGGCTGGGGTGGGTGGGATATTAGCTTAAAAATAATATTTACTTACCTGTCTGCCAGGATTCAGCAGATTCTGCAGGACAGGAAGTGATGTAACTTCCCCTCTTTCGGCCCGCCTCTTCCCCTCACACGAGCTCCGCAGTCATTACATGGAGGAGACCTGGCAGGAGCAACAGGATCACTGCCAGGTCTCAGAAGGTGGGGGTGGAGGGGAGGCAGAGCGGGGAAACAGAAAGAGATAGGTTGCAGGACCTATCGCTGGAATATGTACAATTCTGGCTGGGGAGATCTGTGATCTGATCTCCCCAGCCAGAGCATGTTAGTGCTGCCAGCCGGGCCCCTGACTGCCTCGGGCCCTCGGTCCATGACCGATCTGCCCGACCTGTCAGTCCGCCCCTGCTGGGAGTAATCTGTTTTTATGACTCAGAATGCAGCCTTTTATGCCCAGACCCCCAGCACTAGGTCTCAATTCTATCACAGATTGATCCTGCCCAGGTGTCTCTGTGTCTGGGAGATAATTGAGTCAAAGACTGGTGAGTTAATTATGTCCTGGATACAGAGAGCTGAACACAGTAAAACCCTGAAAATACATGGAAAACAATTATAAACCCCCATAAGTCTTATATCCCCAGATAGCTCTCAGTGGAGTGCCCAAACTGTCCAAATAACGCTCTGATCCTTGAGATTTCTATTGGAAAATGTCACCCTGTTAAAGTTCTGAATGACCATTAGCGTGGTCTCTTGCCGGAAACAGTTCTAGGCAGTTAGAGGTATTGGCCCGTCTTTTAATAGGGTCTCTGTGCGCCTGTAGCAGGCAGGCTCCCGCTGGCTGATAGGTAGCGATTGTTCCTCTCCCAACTGTATGGCTCCCCTCCAAAGAGTGCTCTCCTCTTGTTTAGAGAAAGAGATGAACTGAAGGGCAAGTTAACCGGGGCAAGGTACTCTGGGTGGGCGTACTGGAGTTCCGGGGTGAACTATGAGAAGACATGAATGAGTGTCAGCTGGGATCTATGGAAGGGAGAAGGAACAGAGGGCCAGGGAAGTGATATAGTCTTTCGGTTACTGTAAGAGGTGTTTGCCACAATGACCTACATGTTTTTCGTACACATTATTTCAAGTGAATCTTCATACAGAGTAAGTACCAGCTCTGCTCCTAGGACAACTTTTCTTCCACTGCTACTTCTTGAATTTGACCTCACAAGAATCTGAAATTCCAAACTCTATACGGTATCTAGACTATGAAATTCCAGGATCTTTATTATCTAGAACAACTACTACCAGTATCTAGACCACAGGAAATCCCAGGCTCTGCAGTTGTTCCACACCATGAAATCACTTTAAAAAAAAAAAAAAATGTATTCTTTATTTTTATTTTATTTTTCCTTACTAAAAGCATCACAAATTTACATTTATAAAACAGGATACATAGTTAATATACTTAACTAATGTATTGCTTACATATAAACATTACACATTCAAACATGTACATTAACATAAGACTTGGTGGTAGTGTTTCATTGGAATCTCTCATATTAACATCAGGTACGTTGTTTTAAATATTGCTACTCCTATCTACTCCTGGACTCTGTTCCAATGTCTATCTTCTCCTAGTTCCTTAAGGACCTTATTCCAAAAGTTATATTGACTGATATCTTTACAGGAATATAACTTAATACCTTTTTCCATTCTACACTGGAAACTAAACTGAGTTTTAATCAAAGGCCAGTTAATTGAGTACTCTGATTTCCAGTTTTTAGCTATATTTATTTTTACTGCTGTCATTAAGTGTACAAATAGTATTTTCTGTTTCTGATTTAACTCTTCTATAGATAAATGCAACAAAGCCCTAATGGGCGTGAGTTTGAATTTACATCCTAACCAGTTGGGAAAAAAGTCACTAACTTTAACCCATATTGAGTCTAGTGAAGGGCAATTGCACCATATATGTAGTTGATCCCCCACAAATCTCTTGCATCTCCAACATCTATCCGTGCTACTGGGGAACATTTGAGCAATTCTGGTCCGGACCAAATGCCATTTGTTCATCAGCTTAAATTGTAGTTTGTTAAGATTTAGGCAATGGATGGCTCGATATGATCATTTCAATGAATTATTTCAGTCAACTTGTGAAATGGCCATTTGAAAATCTTGTTCCCATTTTTTAATTGCGACTGGAGGGTGATCTGTCATCAAAGTTTTCAATATGAGATGACATTTAGTCAACAATTTTTTTTATAATCCTTCTGTTGAATCATATAGTTTAGAAGCTTACTAGCTGGATCCAAATACCACTATCTACATATTTATTGAATATGCCCTTCACTCTCAAATATTTAAAAGTTTTGTTTTGATGTATTCCATATTCCATTTGTTAATTAATAAATTATTTAACTTCTGTCCTGTTCTATATGTCTTTAATACTTCTGATCCCTTTATTTAACTATGAAATCAGATCTAAATCATCAGTTAGATAGGTTATGAAATTCAATGGAAAAGATATTACAATTTTATATTGTAGATTTAATTTTTTTCTGGTCACTTTCCAGTTGCTTAATAATGTGACGTAGTGCTAAACTTTCATCTAGTCTCAAAGCGGATCTATTTTTATTCAATGGGTTCCAAAAAGCCCTAGTAAGATGTTTATCTAAATTAACTGCATTTTTCACACTAGGAACCAGCCTTCCTTTGAGCTGCCTTCTTTTTGTGTGATTATCGCGTGCATTAATATAGCCGCCTGTGCATAATCTTTTATCAATGGAATCCCTAAACCTCCTTTCTCTTTTTTTTTTGTTATAAGGTTTGAATCCCAACTCTTGGCTTCTTACCGAGCCATATAAAGCGATTAAAGAACGCTTGTATTGGCTCAAGCCAGGGTGTTGGAACCATTAAGGGTAGAATTCTGAATATATATAAAAACTTCGGAAGAACGTATGATTTTATTAAATTTATCCTGCAGCACCATGATATTTCTAGGCCTTTCTATTTCTTTAACCTCTTGTTCATCTGTCTAAATAATAGTAATAGATTAATCTTCATCCAATTTGTTGGGGATAAAGATATGTTTGTAGCTAAATATAAACATATCTGCCCATGTAAAACCATACTGTTGATCTAGATGGGTAATTTCCTCAGCCTTTAAATTTCTAGCTAATGCTACTGATTTTACCAAGTTCAACTTATAATTTGAAACTCTTCTGTAGATCTCTATAATTTTCTTTTCCAAAGAAAGTATGTACAAAGCGTTCCGTTTGTATACTGGAACCACACAGATCTGACTCCTGAACCTATGACTCTACCCATAGGTGCGGAATAGAGGGCCATAATAGCTCAAAATATATTTCTTTGAATCCCAAATGCCCTGAGTGTCTCTCTCATAAAATCCCAGCTGACCCTGTCAAAAGCCTTTTCGCCATCAAGTGACATTTGTCTCCTTTCGGCGTCTACATATAGGCTCAACAAGCTTCTAATGTGGTTTACTGAGGATCTTTTAGGGATAAAGCCAACTTGACCTCTATCTATAAGACCCTCCAATAGGGGTTTAAATCTTTCTGCAATTATCCCTGAGAAGAATCCACATTTAACAAAGAAATGGGCCTGTAACTTGAAATATCAGTTGGGTCTTTTCCCTCTTTCAATATGGGAATCACATTTCCTTTTAACATTTCGTCAGGAAATTCACCTCTTTCAGCTATCTCATTAAACAATTCCACTAAGTGGGGCATTAATTCATATTTGAAGGTCTTATAGAAAAGAGCATCGAAACCACCTGGAACAAGTGATTTTTTAAATTTAAGTTTTTCGATCATTTTATCTATTTCCGGATTGTATATGGTTTATTAATCTCCTCTAATGCCTCAATTGGAAATATCTTATTTCTAAAATATTCAGGGATTTCTGTACCACTGGTCCCTACTGGTAAGGAGTATAATGCCTTCCTGATAGTATCTGCTAAATGCCACACCTAACCCTTCTGGTGAAAGAAATGTTTCCCCCTCAAAGGCAATTTTTTAAATTTTTGAATCCGCCTCTTTATTTTTTATTTTATTTGATAGCATTCTGTCGACTCTATTCCATTTCTAATATCTTATTGAGTTTAATGCATCTAAATTTGATTTGCTTTCTCTAACAACCGGATGTTTAACCGATTCTCAAGTTCAGCAATTTTATTAGATATATTCCTTGAGGGCCTTTGTTTATTTCCCTCTTTAGATTAAATAATTGAAAAGAGATCTGAGATATTTATCTCTGATTGTTTTTTTTTGCTTTGGCTCCCAACTTTATTAGATAACCTCGAGCTACACTCCTATATGCTGTCCAGATCGTAGAGTGAGAGATTTCTGGGGATACATTTTCTTTAAAATACAGTGGTGATATAGTTTTTATATACTCTCTATTTTTTGAGATTTTATTAGCATATTATTTAACCTAAAGCTCTTTTCATCTTAATTACTTTATCTTTTAAATCCAGTACTACTGCGTTATTATGAGTCCAGTTTAGGTCTAGAATTCTTACATTCTTAACTTGATTTATAGCCCCCAAATCTCCTAGCATCAAATCTATTCTAGAATAAGCGTGATGAGATTTAGAGAAGCACGTATAATCTCTTTCTTCTACATGATGTAATCTCCACAAATCATATATTGATTTTTTTTCTAATATCTCACACAAATTCTTTGCTTGTCTTATCACATTCCCATCTATATTTTTATTTGAAAAGGTCTTTTTATCCAGCTTTGGATCCAAAATGCAATTAAAGTCAAGTTACCCTGTTTCACTTGTTCTATTCTACTAAAGACTGATGAAATAAAATTTTGAGGGCGTTTGTTTGGGACATAAACATTTACCAAGGTTGTATTAATACCGTTCATTTCTCCTACTAAAATTATGACCCTTCCGTCTGTATCAATCTGTGTCACATTTCAATTGTAAGTGTACCTCACTTGCCACCATTATAGCTACCTCTCTTTTTCTTTTTTTTTTCTTAGAAAGAGAGGAGGTAAACATTTGTCGGAAATGTATTAGATTTTACATTTAATTTATCCATAAGCCTCCAATGTGTCTCTTGTATACAACAGATATCAATTTTTTCCTTATACAAAAACTGGGTCAGAATGGACCTTTTTTGTGAAGAATTTAACCCCTTAAGGACCAAACTTCTGGAATAAAATGGAATCGTGACATGTCACACATGTCATGTGTCCTTAAGGGGTTAAACCTTGTGCATTAATCGTATAGAGTCTAACCATATTTAATTACGTTTTCCATTTTGTTTTCAACATACAACATATACAACAATTTACAAACCCATATACTAACAAAAACATCCTAACTACTATCCCCATATAGTAGTATGAATTATGTGTCCCTTTGCATGGAAATGATGAGCTATATCTAATATGGCTCCAAGAGCCTAAGAAGTGAGGAAGCCTTCATTTATGTTGAAAAAAGCCCACATACCAACAGAGGCAGAGAAAAAAAAAAAGAAAAAACAAAGAGAAATTTCTGTGAAGTTTTGTGATAACTAGTGATGTCCCGAACGGTTCGCCGAACGGTTCACCGAACGGTTCGCCACGGACGGCGAACATATGCGGTAAACTTTGACCCTTTACCTCACAGTCAGCAGACACATTCCAGCCAATCAGCAGCAGACCCTCCCTCCCAGACCCTCTTAATAAAACTTACATTTGTATAACCAGCATAACTATGGGAACAACATATCCACAATTCGTGAAAATTGGTCCAGTGGTTCGGGAGATAGCTGGAAGTCATATTTTGGCCGGTCTATGTCCCTTGTTAACAATAGTTCAAATAGGCGAACGGCAACCGTTCGACTTGTCGAACAAATTGTCGAACCGCGTTCGAATTGTCGAACGGCGTTCAAATTGTTGAATGAGTTGAAGTCTGGAGAAGGTAAAACTTCAGCTGAATTAAAATGGCCGCCGCCACGTGTTCGTTTGTTGAATGGCGGCTACTTCGACTACTTCGGCTGTATCTGAATTGCCAATTTAAAGTTGCAAATTTGCTCCAACACAATTTAAAGGGGCAGAAAAAGTACAATAAAATCCAATATGCCCAAACAAAGTTTTTAAAGGGCCAAATCTTCCAGGGGCCATAGTCACAAGGCAGGAGGCCGGCAATTAGTCCTCTCCAGGCACAAGTGGCGAAGGGCACTGCGTCACACATGGATTCCTTTGAGTCTGTGTTTGCTGTATACAACAGCTTTGAAACACAACTTAGGAAAAGATGCAAAGCCAGTGAACCACTTATGGACAGCTGTTTCATTGTTAATGCAAATCATCAGCATGAGGTTGGTTACTGGCTTGCTATTGAGGCTTGGCAGTCCTTGCGAAGCAAAAACCCAAAAAGTTATGGTGGGGAAAAAGTGTGATTGAAAACCCCTTTCCACCTGAAATCTGTAGATAGTCAATACAAGGTTAAACAAAAACCGGCACACCAGTCAAGTCATAAGACTTGCTTTTCTTACAGAAATCACAAATTTGCAGTCATGTTACTACCACAAAAGATTCTGGGTGGGCATATGCAAATTAGTCATGAGTGGTTCACTGGCTTTGCATCTTTTCCTAAGTTGTGTTTCAAAGCTGTTGTATACAGAAAACACAGACTCAAAAGAATCCATGTTTAAAATGAAATGATGCAAAAATTTGATTCTTTGTTGAACTAATTTGCATATCCCCATCTAGTATCCTTTGCGGTAGTGACATCACTGCAAATTTGTGATTTCTGTGGGAAAAGCAAGTCTTCTGGCTTGACTGGTGTGCAGATTTTTGTTTAACGTTGTATTGACAATCCACAGAACTTCTAGAATGTAGACATAACATAGTTCATAATTATTCAGTATCTAGACACAGTGCACTCACCCCTTCAGTATCAAAGTAATGTTCCAGATTTTCAAGTGTCTATATCCATTCAAATTGTGGGCATCCCATTACCTAAACTCAGTAATATGCCTGGCTTTCTAGTGTTATTAATACAATAATTATATAATTATCCAAACACAATGAAATCCCAGTATCTCTAGTATCCAGAGACAATGTAATCCCAGGTTCTCTAGCATCCAGACACAATGAAATCCCAGGTTCTTTAGCGCCCAGATAAAGTGAAATCCCAGGTTTTCTAGCGTCCAGAAACAATTAAATCCCAGGTTCTCTAGTGTCCAAACAAAATTAAAAAACAGTTTCTCCAGTGTCCATATACAGTAAAATCCCAGCATCTCTGGAATCCAGACACAATGAAATCTGAGTTACGCTAGTGTCCAGACACAGTGAAATCCCAGGAAACAGTAGTAAAGGGTCAGCGCTGATAGAACAAACTGGGAAAAGTGAAATTAAGGCAGCTTTTCTCCAAAAGGAAGGGAATCTCTCTATCCCTATAGCAGTGAGGCAAGTACAAAATATAGAAAAGTGTAGAGGTACAAAATATCAAAAAGTGTAGAGTACTACTGTGTTAATAAAGGTATTTTGGCTACTTTTACATTGAGTGTGCCATTTTACTCTTTTTAGTTCATTATTATTCTTTTATTATTTTATTCTGATTTTACTCCCAGTAAGAACTACTCAAGAAATCCTTAGGTGGGGATTATTCCACCCACGCCCTATCCATAGAGCAGTTTGTCTGCTCTGGTAAATGTGAGTAATATTCTCTTATTTATTCTTCTGGTTGATTTTATACAGTGAGCACTATTATTGTTTCTTTTTATTTATTTTTTGTTCATCCATCATTGAAACCATTCTTCACATATTTCGATAAGTCGGAATTGTATCACTGTACGCCTTTCATACTAGAGCTGATTTAAAGCTCTCAAAAACGTGAGTAGGACCATATATACTTTTTTTCTTATTTTTATATTTTCTGGACATACTGCACCATTACCCCCTCCTTCTCTCCACATATGGACCGCATCTGATATCACAACAAGAACATTTTCCTTGAACAAGTTTGTGATTGCTCCTCTGGAAAGTATATACCATCATCTTTTTATCTTTCTATCTTGGACTTATATTTAATATTTTATTTTCTATTTATCTTATTTTATAATGATTTGTTTTTAAGGCATCTCATGCTGGTTTTAATATCCTCACCAGTGTCTTTCTAGAGTGGCGCTAATCCTCTACACTTTTTTATATTTTGTACAGTGAAATCCCAGGCCTTTATTATCAGTATACAACAACATTCTAGGAATTCTTTTATGTTAACCTAGTCATTAATAATCTAGCTTCAATAATGTTAGAGTACATAAATATATTTTGCAATGATACCAGGTGGATGATAATCAGTTTGTAAATAATATGGAAAATTCCTGTTTTCATGTTGAAGGAAATTGGAGGATTCTTAAGTGGTCTCAAGAGGCTTGTAGCTCAAACCATTAATTAAAAGCTCAACCTGTTTGCATTTAGCTGATGGCTTTGGAGATGTCAGGGAATGTGATCCATACTGATTAACAGTTCTCCATGTTGTGTATTATCTGTGTCTTAATTTTGCTTCTTTCAACACGTTTCTTCTGTATAGAATGTTTTAATGAAATACAATCACATCGAGGGATGTTCCTATTCAGCTGATTGTGTGACTAAGCTGATAGAAAACTGTATAAATCTACAAGAAAGACATAAAACAAAACATAGTGTGATATTGTTATAAAACACAGTATTCTGTGCGCAGCAATCTTTTTCACTCACAAGATGTAGACAGGATAAGCGCTCATAGGGTGCCTCCCCCGATATGATGGGGGGCTAGCTGGTACTTCTTATCACCTCTGGATCCTTATTCCACCAAAAGACATCCACAGGTCAGGGTTAAATAATAAAAAAATGTATTCAATAAAAAAGTAGTCACCAACTCAGCATAGGATATGAATAGGAAACAAAATAGTCCTACGCGTTTCGTTCTACATGAACTTCCTCAGGGACCACAATTAAAACAATAACAATGTATCAATACACAATATAAAAATTGAACTTCCTCATGGACCACAATTAAAACAATAACAATGTATCAATTCAAGCTATTCAGTATTAGAGCATGTAGACAGGTAAAGAGTCTGCAGGGAGAAACAAGCTGAAGAATGCTCTGCAATAGAGCCAGTATTGGAGCCAGTTCACGTGATGCATGACACGCAACAATGAGTGTATTGCAAAGGAGGTAGTAAAAGCAGGTACCAAATCGGCTCTGCAAGGAGATACAGTGAGCACAAGGTTCTGCCTGTAGAAGAATTCTCAATAAAGCTCCAGCAATAAATGCCTGCTCTGTAGACTAAACAAAAAGCACTTAAAGGGAAACTATTGTGCCAGGAAAACAAAGTTGTTTTCCTGGCACTATAGTTCCCGTTAGTGCCCACCCCCTTCTCCCCTCTCTTATCCCTCCCCTCCGCCCCAGTGCAAAAGGGGTTAAAAACAATGCTTTCCTATGGGATTTTGGGTTACGCTGGACATTCTCATGCATAACGTGAGGACCACTAATGTCAGTTAGGCAACTAAAGGTCGCCTAACAGCCCGTAATCCTTCTAGTGGCTGTCTGGTAGACAGTCATTAGAAGTGGAGTCACCACATGAAGCTAATTATTGCAGTTTAAAAAAAATAAGGGTTGCAGGGTTAAGGGTGCTGGGACACTGCACCAAGACCACTTCAATAAGTTAAAGTGGTTTGTGTGCCTATGGTGTCCCTTTGCAGACGTTGGCCATTGATGACACATTTGGCACTCCTTACAATGCTTATATGGCCAAATAGTATGCCACAGGTTAGCCATTAACCGCACGGGCCGCCTGCAGTGTGGGTAATCAGTTGGCTGTTTTAAGGGGCTTTGTACGGTTCTAGAAATATATTGGCCTGAATTAAATATTTTTGGATAAGCATTTCAAATAATTAAATTTTTATTGCTGAAATAATAAAATATTTTTGTTAAAAATATTTTAATATAACAAATATTCCATATACAGCCATTGCTTTAATTATTTTGTATACGCTTTTAAAATGATCACAATCTTTTCAAACAATTTATCGACAAAAATTCTCACAGACTTTATTAGTGGGTAAATCATTTAAAAAGTTTATCCAAAAATATTAAAACATATGAAAAGCGTATGCAAAAAATATTAAATCAAGGTCATAATAAAAACATCAGTATGTTAAAAAAAAACCTAACTATTAAAATATTTTTCATAATATTAAATAATTTTAATGGCTTATACAAAAATCTTAAATAATTAGAATATCTTATTCAAAAATATTAAATCAAGGCTATTATCGTAGTGACGTAAGCCTGTCCTGTCACTTTCCCGGAGCGCACAGAACAGGATATTCATGTAAAACCATATTTCCTGCCGGGACAAATTGAAACTTAGAATTCTCATGTCTGTCTGCAGGCAAAAATAAGCATTGGAAGTGCTTCATTTTGTTTGTAATATGACATAAAGGATAAAAATCCTTTAATCTTTTCACATATTATAAAGAGTAGATAGTTTCCTAATCCTGGAACCGAGACTGAAGGATAAAATCCTTTAATCTATTTGATATATTATGAAGGGGTTAGTCCTAATGTCAGCATATACACTTCCACAATTCTTTTTTTAACCTGTTGTGTGCCAGAGGAGAAGACACTTCCTGTTTAACCCCTTAAAGGCCAATAGTGGAGTGAATTCATCAGAAGTCTATATTTTACAGATCCTACATTTTGCTATAATTCCCTAGTGAGCATATCGTCCGGGAGTCCCTGCGTATCTTGTCTAGGAGCTTAGAATTATTGGTGTGTATAAATGTTTAATAGTTAGTCACAGCCATGAAAATTACAATAATGGGACGTTATATTAAATATGTTTCTGAAATAGTTTATGTTAATAAAATAATCTGAACATTTTCTAATTATTTTTGAATTGCATAAATGGCTGACTCTAACTCATGAAGTCAAATTAAATTATCCGTCTCCTATCAATACCTCTGGCCTCACCCTTAATTTAATAATATCCCTTTTTGCCATTTGGAATGTTGTCAAATATTCAATAAGGGTAATATTGGGGAATAGTGACAATCATGGTATCACACTGTCCCCTTGCACCAGTGTCAGCTTATTGAAAACGTTTTCTTCAATATGTTAATAATTTTATTGACAAATATTACAATTGTGAAATAAAAAAAGGTCATATTGTTTAATTGGTAAATAAACATTCATTAGTTTACTTTTTATTTTTTTAAACAGCTCTCAGCTAACTAAATTTCCTTTCTCAATCACTTTAAAAATAATCTAGCTGTACTTTTAACTATTTAAGTGCAAAATAAACAAGTTTCAAACATTTCTGTATACCTGCCAACATTTCAGAGGGACACTTTTATTTTAGGGGTGTGAGTGTGGCAGGGAGCGGGGTTGTTTTGCAAATATTTAGGGAACGTACTAATAACAATTGGTAATTAAGAAGAAGAACAATGTATCTTATTTACAGAGACTGGTTTCTAAACACATTTATTGTAGATTAATGATAAATTACTGTAAGTGTTATTGCTGTTGAGCAATGTGGTCAGGCACACCAACAATATAGATCCCCTAGAGAAAAAGAACATTAGGATAGAAAAGAGGGACAGACGGACTTGGGCACATAAGAGGTATTGACTGTCCCTCCTAAAGAGGGACACTTGGGGGGTATGTCTCTCTGACACTGTAATCAAATGAATTGATTATTATAATATATTATATTCATCGACGGTAGATATAAATACAAGTAATCAGTTATGAATTTATTGTCCCCACCTTTTTGTGGCATTTGTATATGCAACTGTAAGTCTCTTTTTTGTTTGCTGTGAATTCAATCAGTACAAAAAACAGATTACCGACATCATTATGAATAGGGACCATTACCCTCATTGATACAAGCTGCTGTAAAAGGCAGGATGCAGGGTTCTCATCCAGAAAACATATGAAAAAGCACACCAGAATTCCTCAAAGTCCAGCTGCACAAGCTGTCTGAACATACCAGTAATTTCCTTATTACAATTCTTCAGCCAAGCTCCCAGTTGCAACTTCAAATCTCTATATCCTGTTTTTCACTAATCCATGTCGCCTCTGCTGACAAATACTGACAGAGACCCAAAATCTTCCAGAGTCATAAAAAGTAGCAATCTTCAATCCAATCCAATGTCTAGTTACATGGGATGTATTGAGAATTTAGTTTTAAACCTTGCATCGCTGGCATCCTTCACTGATAGTGTAGGCTAGAAAGCCTGACAAGTGATCTGTGGTGCGTGCCATGGCAGTCTGTTGTCTGATCTTTTTCACCTTGCAGGCTATGCCATTCCAGTCACCATTTGCCTTGTATCTGATCTGGCTTTGCACTATTTTTCAGGACTGATTGAAAGCCAAGATAGCTCAATACGGAAGAGTAGGGAGGTGCTCTATAGGGCTTATGTGCAGGCTGCAACTGCAGCCTGTGGTACCTTTCTGGGGTTGTTTACAGCACAATCTCTTGTTTTTAAACATTAACATTCAATACATGTGATAATTGTACAAGGCCCGATGTGTGTCTATTTTACACTTTTTGCAAAAATTAAGAATACCATTTGACGGAATGTTGTTTGTGTTCAATAAAAGTAATTAATATAGTAATTATGCTTTTGTGCTTTATATGTAAAAAACACAAACAAATAAATTAGGATATAATGTAACTGGGAGCAGTCAAATCCACCTGCCTCACTTTTCCAGAAGCTTAAAATGTTTGGTGTGTCCGAGTGTTTAACCGAGCTGTACAGCAATAAAACGCACACTATCAGCGCCATTAACCAATACACATTTCCATCATAGTTAAGGTTATGGAAGCCTTTGGGGAAAGTGGTTCAATTTTTTTTACTTTCATTTGACAAAAAGCAGGAATCTCCTGACATCAAATGCTGATTAACTATAACCATGGTCACACCACCAGCTGCACCCCTTAAATAAAACAGTCACCCTTTAGCCATTAGAATTGTTGGAATTATAAGTATTTTATGAGCTTCCTTCTTACTGAGAAACAGCCAAAATAAAAATGGAACATCTCATTATGTTGCAGAACACGTTTAAATATTAATGTACAAATGTCTGTGCGTGCCCACTCATCGTGTTACTGATGTTAATTCTAATATAGTCACCAAGCAAACTCATTTCTCTAAATATCAACCTGGCTGTGTGGCCTACTTATTAAAATAATTCAAAGTGCATCTGCTACTAGTGTGTATGGTAAGAAATATTAAACTGTTGTTTAGGACTTCAGTTCCCACGCCTAACGTTTACTACTAGGCCTCTCTCCAACCCGTAATTAAAGATAGCTTAGAAGTTATTGCCCCAACTGCAGTATTGCAAAGTGGCAGGTTTGGCTCCTGGTAGAGTAAACCCGTCTTCCCTAAGGTCGATAAAATGTGTAAGATAAAGGTGTGTAAGGGTAACGCTGAAACCTCATTGCCAGGATAACACTGAAACCTCATTGCCAACATGAAAACAAGCAAAACGAACGATTATTCACTAACAGAATACTCCAGACACACTTGCTGACATGCTTTATGTGTGAACAATGTGCTCTTTTTTTTCATATTACAAAAAATGGCAGGTTTCAATAGAATCTCAGACTGTTATAAATTAACATTGTTACACCCCTGTGGCTGTCAGACAACCGGTCCTGTTACTTCCTGGTTTGTTTAGCTCAGTGGAGATAAACTCAAGAGGAAGCAATTTCCCAGAGGAAGCAATTGCCTTGCAAAGACTTCTCATTGAGCTGCATTGGGAAGGCTGTGATTGGCCAGAAACAGAAAGTCTGGGGGGGAGTTAAAGGGGACGGCTTTCAAAGGGTGGATAAAGACTCGTTGAAGTCTAAATATTGCCTTTCCATTTCTAGTAAATCTGCATTGGATTAACCATTAAGTGCCATCTGTTTTTTGATACTTATATTTAAATAGTTTGATATAATTTTTCTCATCAAATGAAGCTCTCCCCAAAAGTGCTTACACGTAACACTGGGCTCAACAAATCCCAATGACCTGACCCAACTTAATACACACTTTAAACTTTTCTGAGCCTTTCTAAACAGAGCGCAGGTTTGTGAATGAAAGCAATAGTTAATGAATTATAGATCCAGCGAGGAGCAGGCTGATTAGCATACATTAAAACAGACTGTTGACAGAAGGAGAAAGATGGGCTTGGAGGCTGAAAGGAGAAATTGCTCCCCAGGCTGATATAGATCGTACACACTGCAAATACCACCGCAATGAAACGTGCTTCAGAAACCCCTCAGACAATCAATGCTTTGCTCCAATACGGAGAGATAGATTGTAGGAAGACAAGTAACTATACACTTTCAAAAGGTTCTGTAGCAGCGGAGGGAAAACGAGCGTGTTTTTTCCACTAAACGCCATATTGTAGCGAATTAAGATCCAAATGACTAAACTAAGGATAAAACAGTCAAGCTGTGATTAGAAATAAGCTGGATAATTTTTTCGAAATCATCCGGTTTAGCCTCAGTTTTGAAATTAATTTGTTAAACCACCACTATTCCATAAATTATGTCAAGATTTCAGAGTTTAGCAGTGAGTTACAGAGAACTGCCAATTGGCAGGGTTTTTTAATAAACGGGGAAAATTATCATATTTTAGGCAAAAATGAGCTAGCTCAAAATTGGCTTTTTTGCCCTAAAATTTGAAATTCCCTGGTTTATTCCCAACAATTTTCAATTTAGTGGATAACCCCCAGGTTCCCCCTAAATTTATAGCATGCTCCTCCAACTGTTTAAAATTCTCACTCACTTACCTCGTAATTCCCTTTATATTCTACCAATATCTGCAACTCTCTGTTTCCTTATTTAGCCATCGCTTCCAAATTTCCCCTGCTACCTCTTGTCTCAAATCCCCACGGTATCCTTTAGATTGTAAGCTCACGGGCTATCTACCTATGCACTTTGTATAAGAGAGCTTAAATTGCAAGATTTCAGTTTAAGGGGGGGGCCCTTTCTACCGTTTGTATTTGTGTGTGTATACAGGTGATACTCGAACAAATTAGAATATCGTGCAAAAGTTAATTTATTTCAGTAATGCAATGGCGTAAAAGGGGAAACTAATATATGAGATAGACGCATTACATGCAAAGCAAGATAGTTCAAGCTGTGATTTGTCATAAGTGCGATGATTATGGCTTAAAGCTCATGAAAACCCCAAATCCACAATCTCAGTAAATTAGAATATTACATGCAATCAATAAAACAAGGAGTATACATTGAACAATATCGTACCTCTGAAACGTATAAGCATGCATATGGACTCAGTACTTGGTTTGGGCCCCTTTTGCATCAATTACTGCCTCAATGCGGCGTGGCATGGAAGCTATCAGCCCGTGGCACTGCTGAGGTTTTATGGAAGACCAGGATGCTTCAATAGCGGCCTTCAGCTCTTCTGCATTGTTCGGTCTCATGTCTCTCATCTTTCTCTTGGCAATGCCCCATAGATTCTCTATGGGGTTCAGGTCAGGCGAGTTTGCTGGCCAATCAAGCACAGTAATCCTACGGTCATTGAACCAGGCTTTGGTGCTTTTTCCTGCTGGAAAATTAAGTCAGCATCCCCATAAAGCTCGTCTGCGGAAGGAAGCATGAAGTGCTCCAAAATCTCCTGGTAGATGGCTGTGTTGACCCTGGACTTAATGAAGCACAGTGCACCAACACCAGCAGATGACATGCCTCCCCAAATCAACACAGACTGTGGAAACTTCACACTGGACTTCAAGCATCTTGCAGTGTGTGCCTCTCCATTCTGCCTCCAGTCTCTGGGTCCTTGGTTTCCAAATGAGATGCAAAAGTTGCTCTCATCAGAAAAGAGGACTTTGGACCACTGAGCAACAGACCAGGTCTGTTTTTCTTTAGCCCAGGTAAGACGCTTCTGATGTTGTTTGTTGTTCAGACGTGGCTTGAAAAGAGGAATACGACATCTGAAGTCCATGTCCAGGATCCGTCTGTGTGGTGGCTCTTGATGCACTGACTCCAGCCTCAGTCCACTCCTTGTGAAAGTCCCCAACACTTTTGAATGGCTTTTCCTGACAATCCTCTCCAGGCTGTGGTAATCCCTGCTGCTTGTGCACCTTTTTCTTCCACACTTTTCCCTTTCACATAACTTTCTATTAATGTGCTTTGATACAGCACTTTGGGAACATCCAACTTCCTTCGCAATTACCTTGTGAAAGCTTTTGCCTGTCGCTCTCTGGTTTCTAGTTTCGCCAAAAAGGCGTTGAGGATTGCGGTCAGTCTTGTCATGACAATGACAGTCTCCCCTCCGCAGCCGTCATGGCCACACGTGGTGTCCACCATTGTGTGGGCCTGAGGAGCTGGGGGTAGCCTGTAGGGCTCCGCCATCCGTGTCAGCTGTGGCTCCTGTGTCTGGCAGGGTTGGACTGGGATCACCCCCACCGGTCCTAAGGGGGGGGGAGCGGGCGATCGGTGGCTCAGCGCCCCGGCGTAGAGGCGAGGAGAGCGGCCACCTCCCCCCATCCCCATCCCCCTGTAGGCCGCAGCGGGCCACCTCCATTACACGCTTGCGGGAAATACCGGTGTCAGTCGATTCGCCAGAGTGCCCTCAACCTGGGCAGCATATTCTGGCATCAAGGTAAGCATCGGATCCGTGGAAATTTCCCTGAAATCAGCAATGGCTTTGGGAGCTCCTCTGCCATGAGACTACTCCATTTGCAGGTCAGAGCGTTTAAACGAATATGTACTTACCTCAATCCAGTACATGGGGAAGCGCTGCTTGACACACCCCTGTGTGATGTCACGGAAGCCACTCCTAGATTAAATCAAAGAGAAGCCTTTGATTATAGCTTCTCTTATAGAAAATTGAAAGGTCTTAGAGTGCATGCGCACATGCTGGGCCTGCACGGGGAGGGGGAAAAGTGACTAAATGGAGTGGGAGGGAGATGGACAATTTAAAAAAAATTCCTATGGGATAGGGAGGCGGGAAGGCGCCGACTATTATTAACGGTCTCACGGCAAGGGTAGCATAGTTAAAAACTCTGCTCGTGTCACAAGCACAAGCTTAAAGGGCAAATGTGTCACTTCCACATGTCCCTTCCAGTTCTCATTGTTCCATGTTGTTCCAGCACCCACATTAACAAACATTTTGGGGTTGCAGGCATGACATGCACCAATCAAAATTACCATAAAGGCAATTTTCCTGGCCCTATCTACTGTGCCCTATTATGGTTTCTGTTCCCAGTAGACTTTAGTGCTGGCCTTGATTCTATGTGTTATTTTGTGGCATTGACCTTGGTTTTGTTACTGACTTTATCTTTAACCCTTTCCTGTGTTGTTTGCACAAACTCTGTATGTTGGGGTTTTACCTCATGTCAGAGTGCAACTTGTCCCCAGCACACAATTAAAAATATCTATGGATGTTCCTGTTTCAAGTTGGAAATACAATATTTTAGTAACAGTTATGCCACTGGTAATGATTATTCACTTTGCTTTATAAGTGGAATCATGAACCACTTGTCAGCTTCTATCATTTACACAAGAAATAAAGGCACGCCACATGCAAAGTAGGAACCCTGTCTTCTTCTCTAGGGTTCTGCTCTCTAAAGGCTAATTTAGCTGAATGCACACATGAGATAAATTTGCTATGACAACAACCTGAGAAGTTAGTATTCACTTAAACCAAAGGGATCCACACAAGCACCAACAATGGTGATACAATTATATACTGAGACCTGCAGGCACCACAATGCAAGAGTGTATTTTATGGAATATAATTTGCTGAGACTCCTCGAACAAAAACTCAAGAATCTATTTGACACAGCATCATGTGGAATATCCTACTATGTTGCAAACTGCAAGCATGGTTTTTAGTAAAATGCAGAACCATCCTGCAATAAAGTCAGGGTTGGATTAAGAGCCCATTGGGCCTGGTGCGGACAATTATGATAGGCATAATTACAGAATCTTATTGACAGAAAACACTAAAACAGTCATACCTCCCAAGCGTCATGTATCTGGTGGAGGTGGTGCTGGAGGGAAACTCACCGGATATAGCTATCAGAAAACACATACCCTATGCTAATTTCTCGCTTTCAACTTTCCAGTAAATCATACCCTCTAACAGCAGTGTCCAGTGAAGCAGGATTTCGGTTGGTGGGGTAAAAGGGTGGGCCACTGATGTGAATCACGTAACCAGAACCACTCAAAGAGACAAAGATGCCCAAAAAGGGGGCCTGTATACCTGCTGAATTGGAAGGCCAGCCTGGTGTTAACGCACATCAGGCTGCCTGCCAATCATGAAGGATGGCCAACAAAGGTCATGCTATGCAGACAGCACTCTGAGCTTGGCATTAATGCATCTAATAATGCGCTCAGTCCATGCTTTTTAAGAACTGTCCCCTAGCACTAGCTTGTCCACTCCTCTCCTTACCTTCATACTAGCCCAGAAGCTCCTGTTATACAGTCTGGGACAGAAACAATTGTATGTAGTAAGTGTAGAGGAATGGGAACATGCTACAGTGTTAGAGAGACTGAGGCAACAAGAACATTTGCATAGTGCACAAGGTCAGCTTTAGTTTTTTTTTACCTAAACTAATTTCATTGTCAGCCAGTCCACACAAGTTGTGTTCCCCTACATCCCTCTTAAGTTTCCATAATTAAGCAAGAGCATGTGAAGAGTAGTAAAAAAACAATTATTACATATTTTTAATGCATTATCTACATCCATCTAGCAATCTATCTGCATCCAATGTGGACCTGCCTTGCATGAAACGGCTGCAGTAAAATGACAGAAAGGACCATATGCCTAGTAGAAGGTTGATAGCTGTGGGGACAGAAAAGGAATGTTCTGTAGAATCCCTTCTAACAGGCTGTTCACATGTCTCTCCAGCTGAAATTCCGAGAGCTCCCAAGGCACCTTAGATGTTACTCAGTGCTGGGGATTCCCTGACAAGTCACTCGTGACTCATTATTGCAAGACTAACCTGACCAACCGTGGATACAAGTGTTCACAGATGAGTGCAGTTCAATGTATCTGCTTTCTTTGTGTTTTAGCTACTCTCGTCACTTGTTAAAAAACAGTTTCAGCCTCATGGGAGATTTATCGTCATTGTGATCTGTGTAAGACGCCACTCCCTAACACGTAGACAAAATCAGTAGAATAAAAAAATCTAATTACATATCGGGGCAGTGGTATTTTTTATGTAAGTTACTTTCGCAAGAGATCTGCGGGCAATTGCGGAAACCAGCAATGTCTTGCCCAAATCTTACATTTACATTAGCAGTTACTGAGTATTAAGTGACAAAATGCTAGTGATGTCAATTATAATGAGAACTAATGTCAATGGGACAATGAAAAGTCATTATTAGCTGCCCTTCCTCTCATTTTTATAACAATATTAAGTAGTCTTAAAATTGAAAGGGGAACCATCACTTACCCAAGATTTTAATACCATGTTGACATATCCCCTCATAGTTAATAAATTTGGGTTTGTGTGGTTTAAAACAAAATTAAATGAATATTAAACATATACATCCAAACATTTATCCTGGAGTGGACTGGTGCCTCTCCAATTTAAGTAGTCAAATCATTTATTAATGATTCAACGCCTTACTTTGGATCCACCAGGCTCTGCCCCCTGCCTCCTCTCAGTTGGAAGCTCTCAACTTAACTGGCAGTGCAGGGCTTAGCTCATTGGCTGAGTGTGGTCCCTCACTGCAGGGCTTAGCTTGGGAGAACGTCTCGCTCACGCTTCTAACTGACCGAAGGTGGGGTGCAATGCAGGTAAGAATTCAAACTGTTAGTAAATGGTTTGACCACTTATATTGAATGGGTACCAAAGGCTAGCTGTAATGGTTATGGTGGCGGGAGTGTTCCTTTAACACAAGTAACACATGAATTTTAATGTTTTATTCAAAACATTAGTGTAATTTCCCCAGTAGCGAAAGACAACCGCATATTCCAAAATAGAATGTCCCAATTAATGAATAACTGCAGCTGAATCGAACTTCCAGTTATAATATAGCAATATGATTTATGCTTTACAGACTAGATTGCAATGACAGCAACATGTAGCATTTGGTTCTTAGAAGGTTAATAGAAATTATCTTTATTAAAAGCTACCATGACAAATCCTCTGCCCACAATTTATAAAGTCAAAATGATGTGTTTTCTTAGGATAGTATTCCCATTCTATATTAATCTCTCAGCTTATTTTTTTTCACTTTATTTTTTATTTCCAGGATTTTATCCTACACTTTCATTCGCTGTAACTGTTTTGAAGACGTCTTTATTCCATGAAGGAATCTCGATTCATTTCAAAAGTTGATGACTAAGGTAGTGATTTCTTTTCCAGAGACCACATGGCTTTTTGGATGTTCTGCATGGCGCAATGTGAAAGCATTCCAGTAATTGACAAATCCATGTGACTCAGTTGATAATTATCACAGTTTGATTAGCTTGATGAAAAAAGGAGTTTCCAATTCCTCACACAATAATGAAAGATAGAACATATTATCTGCTACTACTGAACTGTATTATTCAGTACACAATGACCCTTGGGCTGGAGGGAGGAGGGGGGTCAGGGGGAAGCTATATTAAGACAAATGAAAATGGAGCACAATTCTTAAAAACTCTTGGTAATGGAAAGGACTAGCTCAAATGATTTAATGATTTCTTATACGTATCCCCTTAAGTACCAATGACATTGTTTCTCACCATCTCAAAATGTGGTCCCTCAACACTTTGTGTTGACATTTGATATTAACAGCCCTATAATTAAGACACTGCCTGTACCCCATGTCCAGTGTGACAGAATGCAGAATAGATTACCAGTGCCAATCTTCCAATTAATAAAGCAGTTATACTGTGAAATCACGCTATCCATCTTTTATTGCTTTCAGTTACATGGAACAGAAGCTCCCAACCCAAACTCAACCTGCTATTGCAAGTCTGTTATTATCAACGTATTGTGACTGGAATCAGAGGAAGCCCGGTGACATCGCACCATGTATTGAGTAAGCATGTCTTGTTGTCTTCCTAACTTCATACTATGTCTTATTGGGGATCCAGACAGAACCTGGACTGTGGCATGTCTTGGTCACTGGGTTGGGAACCACTGGTCTGAGAAGATAGAGTCATCAAGGATTTATTCACAAATCATTAATTGTATTAAATTGGTTTGGGTGTTCTGAGGGCTGGATTGGAAACCATGGACCTAGGTCTATCTTCCGACAGACCTAAAGTACAGACAATGCCTTATAAGAAGACTACTTTGCAGTCTTCTAATTGGCTGGCAATGCAATAAAAATTAAATGGTGCTAGAGTATTTTTGGCACATGTTTATGTTCATATACTAGGCCCGTCCGTCCCACCTACACATGAGGACTTCACAAGTGTCTGTTTCAAAGATCGGCATTTGTTGCAGGATATTTGTACATTTTTTATTCTATCAGGCAGGGAGTGAATGTGCTTCCTGGAAGAATGTTGAATTCACGGGTTCCTAATGTGGAATAAATTAATCGCTACAAAGGTGATACTGAAATATGAACCTCTGTGTAAAGGACCTAATGTTGGTTGCCCACATAGTTAGCACATAGCACATGGCTTCAAAGCTGCAACATTCTAATTATTTAACAAGCAAGCTATCATATGCTCATCATTAGACAGGCACTAATTAAACCCCTGCTGTTATTACAGATTTAGATTGTAAGCTTCAGTAAACAGCACTTTCTGCACCACCTGCTTTTATATGTGATTGTTCAGAATGGTCTAATACTTTTATGAAAACTTTTTTACAAGAAACATAGTTATATTCAACTAAACAAAGCAGGTGAGGAATGATTTATGATTCTGTATCTAATCACACTACAAACAGCCCTTGACCTCTTTCACTATTGAGTTATCATGTAGTAAACATTAATATAGCGTAATATTTATTTGACACATGAATGCATAACGAGTACATTAAAATGAGAGAAATCTTGTACTATGATGTATTTTGACATTTCTGTCAAATCTCAATAAAAATTGTTTGAAATAACGAGATGAAACTGGAATCTACCTTCCAAAACTGTCGTCAGACTGTATGTGTGCGTAAAGTTAAAGCCAGGCAGTTGTTCTATACTGTGAATTGGGGAGTGCTATTGCAGCGTGCAAAGAAGCACTTTAAAGAGCTGCTCATTTGAGAGTGTGAAAAGGATTTTCCTTTGTGGAATGTGTAGGCATTATAATGAAAATGTACGTTCCACCACGCATATTTTTGCAGCATATTTAAACTTTCTAGACTTGGGGAAAAAAGCAGACTGCATTTGAAATAAATGTGCGAAAAACGTATCCTTTTTTTCCTTAAAACCTTATGAGTAAGAAGCTATTATAAGGCACAGCAGGGAGATCAGTGGGCAAAGGAAAATCGCTTTAACCATGGTTTTGCAAGCTATGACGGCAAACAAAAATATTCGTGAATAAATTTATAACAAAAATGTTTTATTTAGGAAACATTTTATTATTTTTTTCCTTTTAATTAATGAGTCACCACTTGTTTTTTTTTTTTAAACCAACATGGTTTACTGCCAAATAAACAGCATTTCTTGGCTTCTTATGGGAATGTAACACCAGGCTTATAAAAAGGATTCAATAATTCTGCTGATTATTATTATTATTTATAAAGTGCCAACAAATTCTGTAGCGCTGTACAATGGGTAGACTAACAGACAAGTATTTGTAACAAAATGGGTTGGGTGCACAGGAACAGAGGGTGTCAAGCGCCCTGCTCAAAGAAGCTAATATTCTGATCATTCTCAAATTTCCAATATGCAAAAATTAAATATATTTAAAATATAAATATTAAAAAGTGCAATTTCTTACATGCTCAATAACATAATCTAAGCTGTCAATGGTGTGACAATGATTCTGACCAGAAAGCAAAATCCCTTTCAAAGGGACACTCCACTGCCCAAATAAACAATTTTAAGAAAGACCACTATTTAATAAATATACCATTAATAAAAACATACATGCAATTTATTAGACATTTTTTCATTGAGGTATATCTAAAAATAGCTTGCAAAAGCAGTTCTCTTGTCTGCAGTCTTTGTAAGCCCTCCCCTGCTAACCCCGCCCAGAGTTTCTGTGGCTGTCCTATCAGAGACTTCCCAATGCAGCTCAATGAGAAGTCTTTGCAAGGCAGGTGCTCTGGGCAATTGCTGCCTCTTGAGTTTAGTTCCACTGTGCTAACCAAACCAGGAAGTAACAGGACCAGTTGTCTGAGTGACAGCTGGGAGGCTGGGGAGTAGTAACAAGATTAATTTATAAAAGTGACAGTTTCTATTGAAGCGTGCACTTTTTGTAATTTGTAAAAAGAGGACACACTTTTCACACATAAAGCACTTGAACAAGCTAAAGTGATTTAGGGGTCCTGAGTTTCCCTTTAATAAATACAATTGTTTAGTGTAACGGCACCCCCAGGCATAAAAGGGTTAAACCGCCGTTTAGTAGATCTTCCCCTTCCAGAGACACAGGCACAGCTACTGCAGAACCCCAAACTCCCAAACAGGATACCAAGTAGCACTCCAAACGCCCGAACTGGAACCTCACGAATAGCTGCTAGCAGCTGAACAGGAAAAGCACCCAAGCGGCTTACACTCCTGGCAATTAGTCTCTAACAGCATACAGTAAATCCCCCAAGAACGAGACAAAGCTCCGTGTTGAGGGTCAAGCAGTGAACAGATTTACTGGTGCTAACTGCCTGGCTTTTATGCACGTCTCCCACCTGGTGGACACTCCCCTAGGGGACCAAATGGGAGACTGGGACACAAAGGGTAAAAGGACCAATCACAGACTTACACATTTCAACGATCCCACAATGCATCACAATCCCTCCTCTCTGCCCTGGAGATAATTGGGAAGTAATCCAATTATCTCCAAAGACAGAGGCAAAACTCCATTAACCACATGGCAGAAAACAAACAGTAAAAGACATAAAATTACCTACAGTTACATTCAGTACATAAAACATATATGTTCTACATATCCCCAGATAGCTCAGATCTGAGCGCACATTATTACCGAATGGCGCTCTGATCACATACATACAGTTCAATCGCCATGGAGCCAAAGTCCTTCACATAGTCTTTTCGTTACATGAACAGGCTCCATGGCTTAGCTATCTGGGTGATGCTGTTCATCCGGTTAAACTACCGAATGAACAGTCATTCGGTTCCGCTCTCGAATGGGAAGGGAAGGAGGCTGGCGGCTCAGCGGTGTTCGCGCAATTAAGTGTCCGTTTTCAGTTCCATAGTTTAGGCGCTGAACACCGCTGGCCGTTCGGGAGGTAAAATGGCCGCTGCCACGTGTTCGGCAACCGAACAAAGGCCTCCCAGCGTTCATCAATTAAGCTGCGGTTAACCGCAGCTTCTGGGCGGTCAATTGACGGCACACTCCAGTTCCCAGGTGGTCCATCGTTCGGTAGTTTGTTCGGTAGATTGAATCTACCGAACACCCTGGCAGAAAGGCATGAATAAACCTTTCAGCAGAGAAAATAACAGGTCTGAACTGCAGGGCCATAGTCTAAAGGGAGCGGGCGAGCAACCAGGCATCTCCAGTGTACAGTGGCGAGGTTGGTTTCGCCACATTTAGTTTTATCAGAGTAAAATGATAAGTTACTAAACAAAGACCTGCAATACACTAAAATGCAATATATTATTGGTCAGAATTGCAGAGTGATTAAAAAAATCAAGGGGTAAACAAAAAATAAAACACTTGAGTGCCCAAATCATTTATGAAAAAAAACTTGATTATGCTAAAATGTCCACTTATGTTGTTGGCATACTATTTTATTGGTTAAAAGAGAATTATGAGACTGATATTCCAGAAAATGATGCCATTAGCCATCTAGGGCAGTGATGGCGAACCTTTTTGAGCCCGAGTGCCCAAACAGCAATACATGCCAACTTTTTTTTTCTTCAAAGTGCCAACACGGCAATTAAACCTGAATACTGAGGTTTACGTTTAGAAAAAAACAACTCGTACAGTTGTCCGAACTAATTAACAACTTTTGTTTTAAAAGAACTGAACTGCTGAATACATACACACAGTCTGAATACACACACACAAGACTGCTGAATACAGAGACTGATGAATATACACACACACACACACACACACACACACACACACACAGTCTGCTGAATACACATACAGACAGACTGCTGAATACACACACACAGAGTGCTGAATACATACACACACAGGCCGCTGAATACACACACACAGAGTCCGCTGAATACACACACACACACAGTCCACTGAATACACACACACGCACACACACACACACACATAGACTGCTGAATAAACAAACACACACACACACACACTGCATTGAGGGGTGCAGTGTATGTGTTTGTGTGTGGGGTGCTGTGTGTCGGAGCATTGCTGTGTGTGTGTGTGAGGGGTGCTGTGCTGTGTGGGGAGGTAGGGGTGCTGTGCTGGGCGGGGGTAAGGGTGCTGTGCTGTGGGGGGTGCTGTGTGTGTGTTGTGGGGGTAGGGGTGCTGTGTGTGTTTAGGGTAGGGGTGCTGTGTGTGTTTGGGGTAGGGGTGCTGTGTGTGTGGTGGGAGTAGGGGTGCTGTGTGTGGTGGGGTAGGGGTGCTGGTGGGTGCTGGTTGTGCGGGTTGCTGGGTGGAGGGGAGGGATGCTGGGTGTGGTAGTAGTACTGTGTGTGTGTGGGGGTTGGAGTACTGTGTGTGTGGGGTAATGTAGTTACTGTGTGGGGGTAGGGTGCTGTGTGGGAGGGTACTGTGGGGGGTGGGGGTGCTTTGGGGGTAGGGATACTGTGTGTGTGTGGGGGTAGTACTGTGTCGGGTAGGGGTGCTGTGGGGGTGGGGTACTGTGTGTGTGGGGGAAGAGTACTGTGTGGGGGGTAGGGGTGCTTTGTGGGGGGTACGGATACTGTGTGTGGTGGGGTAGGGGTGCTGTGTGGGGGTTAGGGGTACCGTGTGGGGGTAGGGGTACTGTGTGTAAAGGTGTTTTTTTTAAAAAGTATGCTACATCAGTATCCCCCCCCTCCCTCCTTCTTACCTTTAATGAAGGAGAGGGGGGAGGGCACAGCCATCCCTGGTGGTCCGGTGGTGGTAAGTTCTGTAGGGAGCAGCTCCCCTGTCCTCCCGCGCGATGCTGTGTGGAGCATTGCAATGGTAACGCGCAGCAACGCTCCACACAGCTTGCTCGCGGGAGGACAGGGGAGCTGCTTCACAGATCCCTTCCCCTGTCTCCCGACACGGAAGCAGAATAGGTGCCTGCCGTTTCAGGCAGGCAGGTTCCTACTCTGCATTGATGGCGAACCTATGGCCGCGTTCCGACAGAGAGGGCACGGCGTGCCACCTGTGGCACGCGTGCCATAGGTTCGCCATCACTGATCTAGGGAAACTTGGTAATCATAATGCATTGGAAGAAAATTGTCAGCCTAGAGAATTAAGTACATGGTAGTAAAATAGTAAAATCTAGGAATTATGGGATGTATGTAGGTGGTATGAGAAAATGTCAGTCTGGAATATTTTGGAAATGGTAGTCTACATGATCATAGTTATGGTAGGTCAATTAGTAAATAAATATACTCTTTCTGATTATGGACTAGTAGTCTAATGGTAGGGAAGCCAAGCTCGATAATTATAGTCATGGTTGTACCAATGGTCAGAATTGGTAATGTATGGAACTAAGGTAATGGTAATCCAAAGAACTGTAGTTTATAGTTATAGCAAGACAAAAAATGGGAATAGTAGTCAGGAGAATTAAAGGGATTGTAGTGTATTCTTATTATACACAGTTTATTTTAGGATAGTAGGCCAATGATAAGCTGAAGAATTATGAGAATGACCATCAAATGGTAGCAATGACACACCCAAGAATTATGGGAATATGGACTATTTTTACAGAAATCTGTGGAGTTATGGGAATGGTAGTCCACCGGTAGAGACTGATTTGTCAACTGCCGAAAGGATAAGATCAGCAAATCTTTCATAAATAATTATAAATTAGAAAGAAAACAGGAAATGACTATAAACAATGCAGACATAGGGTATGGCTATCTGCATATTTTGCATTCACAATGAGGAAAATGCAAAACTACTCTCAGTAATAATAATACACATTAACTGCTAGGATAATAGCCACACATCACACAGCCTTCAACCACATCCACAAAATGCACTCACCTTCTCAGCAAAGGACACTTATAGTCTGTGTCATCTGATCAGTCCTAGTGAATCTTCTATGAGGTTGCAAACCCAAAGCAAACAGCTAACTTCATTCTAAATCATTGCATCTTCCCATCTCTCTCCTCAATCTGTGGCTGGAGAGGATTCTGGCAGTGATTGCACACAGTACCCGCAGCAGTTTCTAGTGTCCAGTCTAGTCACCTCTCTCAGTGCATTCCTCACCTGATAAACCAGCAGGTGTTTCTTCATCAACAAACAATATCTTAATGGTGCTTTGCTAAGCTGCACAGTTGATGGCTAGAACAAACCCACAGGGATAATCGTGCAGCTGTTTAATAGAGAGGCTGAGAAGATACACTGTATCACAAGACTGATCCATCCTCTGAAAGCAAGCAGGCATATTGTGGAATGGAGGAGAGGATGGGGGATGCTGTGTGATGATCAGAGCCCAGGATTGGGAGGGAGTTAGCTATGTGACTGGGTACTATTTATTGCACAGTAATAAAACCATGCTCGGTATTCAAGCTGTACTACATTAACAAAATAAATATATTGATTTAACCCCTTAATGGCCAGCTGTATGCCAGAAATGACCTTGTGGAAAGGGAGTTGCCTAACCCATTGTCATTGAAGGGGTTAAATTAATTCATCAAACACCCAAACACTTTCAAAATCTATTTATAGTATAATTAAATCCATAATTTGCTGTTCTCAACCCCTCCAACATACATATTATTGCCACTGGTCCTAATTATTGAATTGCTACATGCACTGCTGCCCTTTTTAGAATGGCATGAACTCAGCCTGGGGACTGGCAGTCTGACTTTCTAAGATACAGGTTTTTTGCTTTATTACAATTGACATTTCCCTTTGCTAGTCGGTTTACATCTCCCTAGGATACATTCCCCACAATAATGCATTTTCTGACATTTTTCTTTTGGCCCAGATCCCATGGAAATGGGTCACATCTTGTATGTTTTGTGCAAACTCTTGTGTTGGCAATGTTTGTTAAGCATTGTCATCACACACACCCAGGGTATATTCTCTGATTGCTAGCAAGCTGTTGGCAAAGCTGAAATTAACCTCATCATTGCCAAGCAAAGAATTAATAATGCTTCATAAATACTTCGTGCAAAACAGGAATTAACCTCATCAGTGCCAAGGGAAGATAAGGTACTACTTATTGCATTACTGACACATGATGCAAAACAGAAATGAAACCCTTCAGTATCAAAAATAAAACATAGGGTTATCCTTTTACTGCCCCATGAAGAATAAACTGAATTAACCCCATCACTGCCAATGGAAGACTATATCCAAACACTACCATAAACCTTATCATTTCTGCCAAGGGGAGAACATGGAATTAACCATATTACTGCCACATGAAGAATAACAGAATCAACCCCCATCACTGCCAAATGAAAAATAACTAATTCCATTATTGGTACACAATCTTGATGAGGAATTAACCCCATCACTGCCAAATAAAAAAGGACTGGTTCTTTTATTGATACATAATGTTGACCAGAAATTAACCCTATAACTGCCATGTGAAAAAAGAAGGAATAATTCCATTATTGATACATAAGGTCGACCAGGAATTAACCCTATCACTTCCAAGTCAAGAACAGGGAATTGCACCTATGACAAAGAACATGAATTAACCTTATCTCTGCCAGAGGTGTATGTAGAGTAGGGAATGATGTTATTGACGGCAGAAACACGAGATGTAGTGTAAAAGTTAACCATGGATTGACTCTTCACTGCTACAGGAAGATGCGCAGTATAGATCACATCACTGCCAAAGAAACATCCAGGCCAGAGATTAACACAAACATTGCCAAGCCCAGAGGGTTATGCTGCACAGAAATTAACCCTATCATTGCTCGAAAAGCCCGCAGACCAAGGATTGAAACCCTCTTCTGCCAGCAAATAACGTGCAAAATCAAGGTTGCCAAATCACTGCCAGGGAAACATTCTCCAGGAATAAACTATATCACTGCCAGGAGACCAAGGTTTCACCCAATCAGTTCCCAAGGGATTAACTGCCAGCAGAATTGCTGACACAATTTTCATTGCTCCCACCCTACTTCCCTCCCCTTCTTATTCATCCCATGCACTCTACTTGTACCTTTCGAGCTTATCTCCACCATCTCCTTCTAAATCCTCAAAATATAAACACTCTCACAAAACCTTTAAATCCTGCTCCCATCTTCCTTTCTATCCTTCTACTCCTAGCAGCTGGTGATGTCTCTCCAAACCCCGGTCCCACCCTTGCAAACCCATCATGTGCTAACTCCAACAATCACTCCAATCTCATACCCATCTAATGCTACACTTCCTTTAAATCCTCCTTCCACACTGCCCTCTGGAATGCACGCTCTGTTTGCAGTATTACTAAATCCACAGCTGTGCACGATACTTTCATCTCTCGTTCATTACAATTACTAGCATTAACAGAAACATGGCTCTCTCCCTCTGACACTGCTACCCCTGCATCTATATCCTTTGGTGGTCTTCAATTTTCCCACAACCCAAGAAACTCTGAATAAAAGGTGTGGTGGAGTAGGGTTTCTGCATTCACCTCACTGCTCCTTCAAACCTCTACCCACACCCCCTTGCCTCTCTTTCTCATCATTTGAGATTCATTCAATCTGCCTTTTTAAACCCATCTCTGCTAACATTGCTGTTATCTATCGCCCCCCTGGTTCCCACTTCTCTTCCTTGACCACTTTGCTGCTTGGCTTCCTTACTTCCTCTCCTCTAACATTCCATCTGTATTTCTTGGGGGCTTCAACATTCCCATTAGCCCACCCTTTACCCCAGCAGCATCAAAACTACTTTCTATTACCTCCTCCCTTGGGCTATCACAGTGGGCTTATTCCCCCACCCATGTAGCGGGCAATACTCTAGACCTTATTTTCACTCATGAATGTACAGTCTCTAACATCTGCAACACTCCATTTTCTCTCTCAGATCATCATCTCCTATAATTTGCTTTCAATAGCCCCCTCCCCCAACAACCTCAGCCTAACCCCCCTCAACTCAGAAGGAATCAGAGTTCTTTAAACCTCCAGCAGCTGTCAGCTGCCATTGATTCCCAACTATTATCCATTCCTGCATACTCATGTCCCTCACTGGTTATCTCCTCATATAACTCTACTGTGACGAAAGCAACTTCGCCACTGGTCTTTGGAGAGGACTAATGGCCAGCCTCTTGCCCTGTGACTATGGCCCCTGTGATAAACCTGGCTAAAATACTTTAAACAAGCTCTGTTCATGCGAGTTATGTACTTTTGTACTCCAGACAAAGAGACCGACCATTAGCCCTGATTCTATGGAACTGTTTTGGGAATGGGGCCATGGTTGCGGTCGGTCAAAATGATGACTTCCAGGAAATTCCTGAACCCCTGCTGGATTAACCCTGCAATGTAAACATAGCAGTTTCTCTGAAACTGCTATGTTTACATCTGAAGGGTTAAAACCTCGGGGACCTGGCACCCAGAACACTTCATTGATCTGAAGTGGTTTGGGTGACTATAGTGTCCCTTTAAATCCCCCCTCTAATAATATTGTGAAGCGCTACGGAATCTGTTGGCGCTAAATGAATGGCGATAATAATAATAATAACTACATAGCACCCAGGAGAATATGAACATTAGACATTGACACCAAAAGTGGTAAAGATACGTGAGGGACATGGATTAACCCCATCTCAGCCAGAAATATATGCAAATCAGAAATGAATCTCATAACTACCTAAGGGACATGTAAATCAGAAATTAATGCAATCACTGCCAGGAGAACGCACAATTCAAACATCAACCTAAACACTGCAGACAAATCACGAAGAACAAAAATGAATAATGTCACTGCAGATAAACTGTAGAGACAACAATACAGGGATTAGATCACCTGTTTACCTCTTTAAATTAACCTGTGTAGAAACAACTGGTCCTCGAAGATCTCATGTACAAACACATGGGTCAAACCCAAAGCTGGCTCCCCATTGCTAAAACACTGGGTGCCCACTGGAGGGAACAGGCATATAATATTAACAATCCACAGTGCAACTGCTCAGAACAAAACATTTTCAATAACAGAAATTGGAGACTATGTCTAATAATGAGAAGAGCTTAGTTATTATTATTTTATTTTAATATACTGTTGGCTACATATGATAGTGGAACACTTTGTCACTGAACTCATTTTACAATTCAATATTGATTTGCTAAGCTAATATACGGTACATAAATTAGGATTCCTGTCAAAAAAGGTTAACAAACATGCATTATATGGATCTTTCCAGCAAGCAGTATGAGCACGATGCCAAGTACAAATTAAATGATGCACATTGAGTGGGCCTTTGTGCCTGAGTGATGTGGGTGGTAGCTGAAATTTGTTAGTGGAGGTGTCTGAGAGTGTGTTTGTGTAGAGGAGTCTGAATGTGGCTGTGTAGTGTCTGAGTGTGCTCGAGTAGGGGAGTCTGAGTGTGGCTGAGTGTGCTTGTGTAGGGGATGAGTGTGGCTGTGTTGTGTGTGGCTGTGTTGTGTGTTTAGTGTTTGAGTGTGCATGTGTAGGGAGTCTGAGCATGGCTGTGTTGTGTGTGTAGTGTTTGAGTTTGCTTGTGTTGGGAGTTTGAATGTGGCTGTGTTGTGTGTAGTGTCTGAGTGGGCTTGTGTAACTATGTCTGAGTGTGTGTGTAGTGCTTGAGTGTGTTTGTGTAGGGGAGTCTGAGTGTGGCTGTGTTGTGTCTGTAGAGTCTGAGTGTGCTTGTGAAAGGGAGTTTGAGTGTGGCTGTGTTGTGTGTGTAATGCCTGAGTGTGCTTATGTAGGGGAGTCTGAGCATGTCTGTGTGTGTAGTGTTTAAGTTTGCTTGTGTAGTGGAGTTTGAGTGTGGCTGTTTTGTGTGTGTAGTGTCTGTGTTTGCTCGTGTAGAGGAGTCTGAATGTGGCTGTGTTGTGTATAGTGTCTGAGATTGCTTGTGTAGGTGAGTCTGAGTGTGGCTTTATTGTATGTAATGTCTGAGTGTGTTGGGGATATATTTTTTATTTGCTCCCTCCTGCTTGCCTTTTGGCAGGAGGGGTATAATCTCTGGTAGTCTGCTGTAGAGTACATTGGGAAGCTGCATCCCTTGTTATCTCGTGGGGAACACTGTGGTCTGCACCAATACTGAGTGCAGATAACTTTAAAAGCTCCATCGCAGTCCAGAGCTCACTCAAACAATCTTACTGCCGGCTCATGGAACAGTCATAGCCAGAGATCCGGGCTCAGACATGGACCCACCAAGCCCCAGTCTGAGTCAAGGCCCTACACAGCCACCTATGTCACCGCCAATGTCACCGTTTATGTCACCTTGCGGGTAATCTGGAAATGAAAGCCAATCCAAGAGCAATCCAGTTTTTTCCTCTCACCTACAGGGGGTGCAGATAGTTACTTACTAAGGTTTCTACAAGCATAATGAGCTGGATTCAGATATCCAAAGCTTTAGGCCTCACGTAGCCCCTGAATTTATTAAATTTGGTGGTCTATGAGATATGCCAGAAGGATCTGTTCCTTTGTTAGCACAGATCTCTCTGTAACCTATTTAGCTCACATTAAACTCATTATATTGCACTATCCTCCATCAATCACACAAGACTCACCAAGGCACCAGAATTAAATAGATTCCATTGTCACATCCCCTTAAACCACCAATGGGAAGTATTATTACTGCGAGCAAGTGACATTTCAATGCTGCCCAGTTAGACGGAAATGGTAGTCTGTCTGTCTGTCTGTCTATCTATCTATCCATCCATCTGTCTGGTTAAATGCACAAGGTAATGTCCAAATGACATACCCCACATGCATATTCTGCATAAAGATATAGAAAGATATTAAAACAAATAACTAAATACAAAATATCAACAAAAGTAATAAAGTAACAAGAATGAATAAATAAACAGTAGCTAAAAAAAATAAAATTAAAAAATGTGGGTATATAAAAAAAATCCACGATTCACGGATTCACGGATTCACGGAATACATACATATATGGCACAATATCAGAAAAATCGTTTTCAGGCTTTACTAACATCTACTAGGCATTTGTTTTTGCTTCAAAATAACCAGGAAAAAAAACTGATAGGATTACAATTTAGAGATTTGTGCTGCAAGGTATAACAAAGATTTCATCATAATGAAGCTAAAATAAATGTCTTTAATTTGTACATTGGCACAGCTGTTTTCTCGCTGTTACAGCACATTCCCAAGGGGTAAGCCAGTTTAAGAAAGAAAAACAAAGTTGCTGTTAAATTAAATACAATGTTAACCCCTTCTGTGTCCACAAAATGTACATACATGATAAGAATTGCAAGATTAAATTTATCACATAAAATCCCCCCATGGCTTTTTCTCCGCAGAAAAAAATTAATTTCTCAGATTTCCATTTTGTCCATTTGTTTTAAATGTAAGCTCTAACTTTGTGGTTGCACTCTATTAGACAAAGAATGAGATGTCTGAGTACACTAGAGGCATTCTTTACAGGCTGATCTGTAATACTGCAGTATTCTGTATAATACGTTATTTGAAAAACCAGAACTGTGTGAACATAATTTTTACTTTTTAGGTAAAATTACTGTTTATGTGTTAGGCATGTAATGTTTTTAATTAATGTTGTGATTTTTGTTTTAGTAAGAAGAAGTTGAAAGTGAGTAGACCAGTGGGTGTATGCCAATATATAATGAATCATTCTCATTCATATATAAACCTTGTAAAAGGGACAATATAGGCTTTAAAACAATGTTAGCTTAATGAAGCCGTTTTGGTGTATAAATCATGCACCTGCAGTCCCAATGCTCAATTCTCTGACAGTTAGGAGTTAAATCACTTTTATTTCTGTTCATGCAGCCTTAGCTGCACCTCCTTTGACTGTGACTGACACAGCCTGCAAGAAAAAAAAGGTTTACTTTCCAATCAGATGATAACTTGCTTTAGAAGTGTTTATCTCCTGCCCTGTAAATTAAACTTTAATCACACACAGGAGGCTCCTGCAGTGTCTAGGGGTTATTAACAGAGCAGGAGATTAGGATTTCTAGTTTGAACAGACTGCGCAATACAGGAACCTAACACAGTGAGGGAGTTTAAGCATGCGTGGGATAGGCATAAGGCTATCCTAGACTTAAGGTAAGGCCAGGGACTAATTAAAAGTATTTTGAAATATTGGGCAGACCAGATGGGCCGAATGGTTCTTATCTGCCGTCACATTCTAACTTTCTATATCTAAGTTATGTTTCAAGAAGTGTTTTGGAAGGCTGTACAAGTCACATGCAGGGTGGTGTGACTAGGGCTGCATAAACAAAGTGATTTAACTCCTAAATGGCAGAAAATTAAGCAGTGCGACTGCAGAGGTATGATCTATACTTAAAAACTGTTTAATTAAGCTAAAGTTGTTTTGGTGATTATAATCTCCCTTTAAGGAAAATGCATAAAATTACATTTTCTTAAAGAATAAAAAGGGAGCTCTCACTCAACAAAAGTGTTTTTTGTGGGGTATGAAAAAATAAATTTAAACATGGAAATCAACACTTTGTTTTGCTTCAGTTGGGAGAATCTGTCTTGGCTTCCTGACAACTGAAAGCTACGATAGAGAGAAGTAAAGAAATTAAACCATGCTCCCATTTCTCCTCCTCATTTACATTGCATGCCCAGGATGTGCCAGGACTAAATTAGAATGTGATGTAATTTGTTGAATCTTGAATAGAAATTTAAAAAGACAATTTAACATCACATGAAAAATTAGTTAACATAGGTTAGATATGATTTTCAATAGTTTATTTCATGGTGTGATACTTGGTATAGATGTACCTTAACTTTGAAGATTTATAAACTATTTAACTTAAAATGCTTTCTTACTGTATTGCAGACATTAGAATAGTAGGAAGCTTTTAGCAAGAAATGCTCATAAAACAATAAATAAAGTGGGAAGTTGATAGCATCTCTCACATAACTGTTTAAACAAAGCGATATTATGAAAATAGATATGCACTGCTCAAAAAAATAAAGGGAACACAAAAATAACACATCCTAGATCTGAATGAATTAAATATTCTTCTGAAATACTTTGTTCTTTACATAGTTGAATGTGCTGACAACAAAATCACACAAAAATTAAAAAATGGAAATCAAATTTTTCAACCCATGGAGGTCTGGATTTGGAGTCACACTCAAAATTAAAGTGGAAAAACACACTACAGGCTGATCCAACTTTGATGTAATGTCCTTAAAACAAGTCAAAATGAGGCTCAGTAGTGTGTGTGGCCTCCACGTGCCTGTATGACCTCCCTACAACGCCTCTGCATGCTCCTGATGAGGTGGCGGATTGTCTCCTGAGAGATCTCCTCCCAGACCTGGACTAAAGCATCTGGCAACTCCTGGACAGTCTGTAGTGCAATGTGTTGTTGGTGGATGGAGTGAGACATGATGTCCCAGATCTGTTCAATTGGATTCAGATCTGGAGAACGGGCGGGCCAGTCCATAGCATCAATGCCTTTGTCTTGCAGGAACTGCTGACACACTCCAGCCACATGAGGTCTAGCATTGTCTTGCATTAGGAGGAACCCAGGGCCAACCGCACCAGCATATGGTCTCACAAGGGGTCTGAGGATCTCATCTCGGTACCTAATGGCAGATCAGGCTACCTCTGACGAGCACATGGAGGGCTGTGAGGCCCCCCAAAGAAATGCCACCCCACACCATTACTGACCCACTGCCAAACCGGTCATGCTAGAGGAGGCAGCAGAACGTTCTCCACGGCATTTCCAGACTCTGTCACATCTGTCACATGTACTCAGTGTGAACCTGCTTTCATCAGTGAAGAGCACAGGGCACCAGTGGCGAATTTTCCAATCTTGGTGTTCTCTGGAAAATGCCAAACGTCCATGCGGTGTTGGGCTGTAAGTACAACCCCCACCTGTGGATGTCGGGCCCTCATACCACCCTCATGGAGTCTGTTTCTGACCATGCACATTTGTGGCCTGCTGGAGGTCATTTTGCAGGGCTCTGGCAGTGCTCCTCCTGTTCCTCCTTGCACAAAGGCGGAGGTAGTGGTCCTGCTGCTGGGTTGTTGCCCTCCTACGGCCTCCTCTATGTCTACTGTTGTACTGGCCTTCTCCTGGTAGCGCCTCCATGCTCTGGACACTATGCTGACAGACACAGCAAACCTTCTTGCTACAGCTCACATTGATGTGCCATGCTGGATGAGTTGCACTACATGAGCCACTTGTGTGGGTTGTAGACTCCTTCTCATGCGACCACTAGAGTGAAAGCACCACCAGCAGTTAAAAGTGACCAAAACATCACCCAGGAAGCATAGGAACTGAGAAGTGGTCTGTGGTCACCACCTGCAGAACCACTCCTTTATTGGGGGTGTCTTGCTAATTGCCTATAATTTCCACCTGTTGTCTATCCTATTTGCACAACAGCATGTGAAATTGATTGTCACTCAGTGTTGCTTCCTAAGTGGACAGTTTGATTTCACAGAAGTGTGATTGACTTGGAGTTACATTGTGTTGTTTAAGTGTTCCCTTTATTTTTTTTGAGCAGTGTATATTTATATCTAACTGGATGAAAACTGCATTCAAACCACTTAAACTGTGATTTTCTAAAAGTCAAAATATTCTGTCGGAATCTCTAGCTTTATCTATCTTTCTGAATATTTTTTTTATTATTTAATGATTTAAAAAATATGTAATAGTTTGGGTAACTAAAATTATAGATCAGGGTGGTGCAGTAGACATTGCTTACCTAGATTTCAGTAGGGCTTTTGACACTGTTGCACATAGAAGACTTATCAATAAACTGCAATCTTTAAGTTTGGATTCAAATATTGTTGAATGGGTAAGGCAGTGGCTGAGTAACAGGCAACAGAGGGTTGTAGTTAATGGAATATATTCGAAGCTTGGACTTGTCACCAGTGGGGTACCTCAGGGATCTGTACTTGGACCCATTCTCTTTAATATTTTTATTAGTGATATTGCAGAAGGTCTTGATGGTAAGGTATGTCTTTTTGCTGATGATACTAAGATATGTAACAGGGTTGATGTTCCAGGAGGGATAAGCCAAATGACAAATGATTTAGGTAAACTAGAAAAATGGTCAGAATTGTGGCAACTGACATTTAATGTGGATAAGTGCAAGATAATGCATCTTGGACGTAAAAACCCAAGGGCAGAGTACAGAATATTTGATAGAGTCCTAACCTCAACATATGAGGAAAGGGATTTAGGGGTGATTATTTCTGATGACTTAAAGGTAGGCAGACAATGTAATAGAGCAGCAGGAAATGCTAGCAGAATGCTTGGTTGTATAGGGAGAGGCATTAGCAGTAGAAAGAGGGAAGTGCTCATGCCATTGTACAGAACACTGGTGAGACCTCACTTGGAGTATTGTACACAGTACTGGAGACCGTATCTTCAGAAGGATATTGATACCTTAGAGAGGGTTCAGAGAAGGGCTACTAAACTGGTTCATGGATTGCGGGATAAAACTTACCAGGAAAGGTTAAAGGATCTTAACATGTATAGCTTGGAGGAAAGACGAGACAGGGGGGATATGATAGAAACATTTAAATATATAAAGGGAATCAACACAGTAAAGGAGGAGACTATATTTAAAAGAAGAAAAACTACCACAACAAGAGGACATAGTCTTAAATTAGAGGGACAAAGGTTTAAAAATAATATCAGGAAGTATTACTTTACTGAGAGGGTAGTGGATGCATGGAATAGCCTTCCAGCTGAAGTGGTAGAGGTTAACACAGTAAAGGAGTTTAAGCATGCATGGGATAGGCATAAGGCTATCCTAACTATAAGATAAGGCTAGGGACTAATGAAAGTTTTTAGAAAATTGGGCAGACTAGATGGGCCGAATGGTTCTTATCTGCCGTCACATTCTATGTTTCTATGTTTCTATGTTTCTATGTAATGGAAGATGTATTTATTGATTAAAAAAACAAAGCAAAACACTATAAGGGCAGACATAGATATGACCTCACAAAATTAAGTAAAAGCTCAAGAGTGCGGAATAATTACAAATTTAAAAAACACTGCTACTGTATAAGTTTTTATAAATGTGCGTAGGACTGGAATTTTATATCTGGTGACCCTTAGGGCAAATATAATAGATTCCAATCATCCATAAATTAAAAAAAAGTTTACCCACTTGCCTTCCATGGCACATTGCTGACGTGCTGCTAAAACTGCCCGCAGGATGGTCCGGAAAGGAGTTAAGCGAAATGCATAGGAGGTCAAGTACTTTATCGATGTTGGTCTTTCTCTGTACATTTTATTGTCTTGTTATTAATAAATCCTCAAAGAGATTTTATGATCGATAACTAGTATATTCCTCTTTTCTATCGTAACTTTTTTAATATTGGCAAATGTGTTGCATGTAAAGTGAAGTGTTATCCTTATTTGGACACTATTTTTTGAATTATGCATTTTTACATTGGGAATATACCTAAAACATCTTGCGAAATGTAAAAAAAAAGTAAGAATCTCTGGTTAGTAGATATAACCTCAATGAAAAAATACATGCATTACATTTTTTTTTTTTTACATTGGGGATATATCTTAAAAACAGCTTACAAAAGCTGCAGAACTCTTGTCTGCAGTCTTTGCAAGCCCTCCCTTCATAACCTCGCCCAGACTTTCTGTGGCTGTCCAATCACAGACTTCCCAATACAGCTCAATGAGAAGTCTTACCAAGGCAGCTTCTCTGGGCAATTGTTGCCTCTTGAGTTTAGCTCCACTGAGCTAACCAAACCAGGAAGCAACAGGACCAGTTGCCAAAGGTTGGCCTGTCAGATCTGGACAAAGTGAGTGTTCATGTATTACATGATGTTTTGATATACTTAATATATATTAGCATTATTAATATTTTTGATTTGTTTTGTTATTTAATGCAAGAAGCAATAATTTCAATAGAAAAACATATAAGCATTTTAATTTCTTTACTACTACATTGTGTAGAATGTCAAATGTGTTCCACTTAATTTGCCAAAATGTAACCATATCGTCTTTGATTTTCTTATTGTAAGGGTCAGGGCCGACACCAGAAATTTTGGGGCCCCTAACTCAGCTCAGGGTCTGGGCCCCCTGGGACCCACCTCCAATCCCGCCCACAGGGTCCGCCTCCAAATCACGCCCACAGGAATACACAAACAGACACAAACACACACACTGATACAAAAGGACACAGATACACACACACAGATAAATAAACAGACACACATACTGAAACAGACATACACGCATATAGGCATACATACTGACACACACATACTGAGACATACACACATATACAGACACACAGGCATACATAGTGACAGACAGACACATACTAAGATACATACAAACACACATGCATGAGGACATACAGACACATACATACATACACACTGACATACATACAGACACCGACATACATACACACATACATACATACACACAGACAGACATACATTCATAATGACATACATTCATACTGGCATTCATGCATCTATACAGACATACTGGCAGACATACATATATTCATACAGACAGACATAAATGCATACTGACATACATGCATACAGATACTGACATCCAAACACACATACATACATACACAGGCATACATTCATAATGGCATACAGACATACATACATACATTCATACTGACATACATTCATACTGGCATACATACATATATACAGACATACTGACAGACATACATACATTACATTCATACATACTGACATCCATACACACATACACACAAACATACATACAAACATAATGACATACAGACATACATTGATACTGGCATACATACATACATACATACAGACAGACATACATACATACAGACATACATACAGACATACATTCATAATGACATACATACATAATGACATACATACATACTGACAGACATATATACGGACATATATACATACATACTGACAGGCATACTGACATACATACATACAGACACTTACATCCATACACACATACATACATTCATAATGGCAAACAGACATACATACATACATTCATACTGACATACATTCATACCGACATACATTCATACTGGCATTCATGCATCTATACAGACATACTGGCAGACATACATATATTCATACAGACAGACATAAATGCATACTGACATACATGCATACAGATACTGACATCCAAACACACATACATACATACACAGGCATACATTCATAATGGCATACAGACATACATACATACATTCATACTGACATACATTCATACTGGCATACATACATATATACAGACATACTGACAGACATACATACATTACATTCATACATACTGACATCCATACACACATACACACAAACATACATACAAACATAATGACATACAGACATACATTGATACTGGCATACATACATACATACCTACAGACAGACATACATACATACAGACATACATACAGACATACATTCATAATGACATACATACATAATGACATACATACATACTGACAGACATATATACGGACATATATACATACATACTGACAGGCATACTGACATACATACTGACAGACATACATACATGCATACAGACATACACACACACACAGAGCTCATTTTACAGCCACCCTCCTGTTTCTTACCTTTTCTTTGCAGGAGGGTGGCTGAGGCTGATTGGAGTCGGCACAGCTCTGCCTCTTCACTGGCGCTCCTCCCGCCCGGAGTGAGCTGGGAGGAAGTGACCACTTCCTCCCAGCAGCAGTTGCGTTGCGGCTGCATTTTTTTTTTTTAAAGGGGCCCGGTCACGCTATTACACGTCACAGTGCTGACTGGGCCCCTGAAGATATAGGGCCCATCAGGTTGCCCTAAGTGCGTGGGCCACCCGATAGATCCCATCAGCGTGCGGGCCCCGGTGCAACTATACCGGCGTCAGTTCCGCTGCTACACGTGGGGCTCGGGCAGCCGGGCCCCCAAGGGCTGCCGGGCCCGTGGCAACCGTCATGGTTGCCACCCCCTGATGGCGGTTATTCACTTAACTCCAAATTGCAGCAGATTGATATCCGAAATGGAATTTTTAGGCAAAAATAACTCATTTGAAGAAATTCTCCAATTTAACAAAAATCACAGCACGGCTATTTTAGCCTACAATTTACCATTTGGATTTGAAAACAGTTCTGAGCTTCGCGAAGACCCCGCCAGTATGCTCATGTACTTAATTTACCACTCTGGACCACCTGACCTCTCTGAGTCATGCAAAGGGAGAGAGCAATGTAAAATAAGACACGGTCCAGCATTTAAAACATTGAACCTTGGTGGATTTATTTATTTCGATATTTTAATTGTTTCCTGGGAGCTTAATACCTTTTCATTACTCAGTTATTCAAAAAGGCATATCAAGGGAGTGTTTGGGCTGCTGGTGGTAAAACACACAGGGTTATTCACTGGTATGAGAATTTACAGAAATTCAAGGTCAATTTTAAATTCAAGGCCAAAATACTTGAACTGGATGCTCAGCTGAGGTGGAGAATTTCTGCTGTTTGGCTATTTTGGCCTTACATTTGAAATTCTCTTTAAATTAAATCTTATATTCCTGGCAATTCTCACTTTAGTGAATAGCTCAGAATTTAAACCTCTATACTACTGGTAGGCTTTGAGTGTGTTGGGTGTCAATGCATTATAAAATAGATACCAAATAAAACCAGATCTTCTCTCAGACAGGAAAGTGTGCGTTGTATGGCTTTTCATCCTACCAAAAAGTGAGTTGCAATGGGTGACTTGGGTCGCACAATCAGTGTAACTTAATTGTTTGCTCTTTAAACACCAGTAGTTTCCCCCTCACCATCAGGCAGCTAGAAGTGATACATCATTGACCGAGGCAGGTGAATGTTTCCATGGCAACCATGGCAACCTGCATTAAGCAACATTTTATCACGGACATAAACACCTATGGAAAAAAAAGAAACATTGCCGTGTTGTCATGGCAATGTACTCATTCATGAAGCGGACATTTATAAAATAGAGTACTCTAAAAGATAATGATAAGCTTTTCGAATTGAATTTTGTCACCTCCGGGCATCCTGAAAGTCCTAATCTATTATATTCCGGGTATTGCCAAAAAGGCATGATTTTATTTTCTCTTAATAAAATCGAAATGGAGTTCAGCTTATGAATGAACGTGCCTTGCCAACACACAGCTTTTTTAATTTTATTTAATATGGCCATTAAAATAAGCACAGTAGACGCTTATCTATTTAAAATACCGCAATAATGCGTCTTCACCATGTCATTATTAAGGTTAACCTTAGACATACTGAGAATGATGTATCAGTTTTTGGAATGTTTGTCTGACATCACATTCTTGCTGAGGACTCCATTTTATTCCACGGAGGCTCCTGTTCTGTCTGTTCTCAGCCCTTTAACCCCTTAAGGACACATGACATGTGTGACATGTCATGATTCCCTTTTATTCCAGAAGTTTGGTCCTTAAGGGGTTAATCCTTATTCTCGGATTGATTTACTAAACTCCAAACTTTTTAAGCAATTAAAGTAAAACAAAAATATTCATTGCAATTTGGAGGTGAAATCTAAAAACGAATTCAATAAATGTATTCCACTCCAAATTCCTCAAAGCTCATCTCTGTATTTAATTTAATTAGCCCCTCTGGAAAAAAAGCTCAGAATTGGCCACAAGGTCCAAACATTGGCCCACACAAGGCCAGGTCCCTCAGCTAGCTGAGAAGAATATTACAATCTGACTCCAGATTCTGTCATATCTCTATATCTATCTGTATAATTTTAAGGAATTCAGATATTTTGTGTTTTTTAGTTTATTATTTTATCAGACACAAATCAGACACAACGGTCTTGGGGTAAAACTCAAAATGTGTCCCTAAATTGCCTTTAGTGAAAACCCAAATGTAAATTTATGGCTAAAGAATTTTCTCTAACTTTTGAAATGTACAGCCACATTAATAGCATAGTGATTTACTGAACGTGCTTTTTCTCTGGCACCCTTTCACAAGCCAACCAGTAAAGATAGAGGACTTCAATCCATTGATTTACAAATGTTCCCAGGTGTTTGATTTAATTTTTCTTTCCTTTCTGTTTTTATTGTTATATTGTTTATCGAAATTGCTTTTCAATGGTTTTACATTAAGGTTTGCACCATTATTTTTGTTATTTTTAGATTGTGTTCTGTTCAATCCATTAAAATGCTCAATAAATTCTGGTCACTCAGGAGAAACTTTGGCTCTGAATATTATTATATCTGTGTCCATAACACGCATTTCTATTTTTATTTACTGCCGAATGTCATTAATTTTTCAAGGAAGCCTGCAGCTTCACGTGTTGACTCTCTGCTTGATAGATCTCAGCGGATGCTTTCTTAACTTGCAGTGGAATGGTAGTATTGTGTCAAGCACCAAATGTCTGGTGTGTTTTTAGAGGAAATATTCATAAATAGATTGCTTTAGATAGAACACTACACTGTCATATCATAAGGCAATTATGAAAAAGCCCCCTCCAGGCACAGAAACTCAAAAAATATGTGTCTCCCAGAATGCTATGCAAAATATGCAAATAAGCACAGGCAGTTCTGTCATTTTTTTCAGACTTTCAGCCAATATTTCTGTAGACTCCCTTGCAGTAACCCAATGTTTTCAAGATTTGAACGAACAAACACCCAACTGTGAGTACAGTAGAGCATGATCCACAGTGGCATCTAGGGTAGTTAACTCACTCCCCCCAATCTATTGGAGTGGTAAGAACATTTATCCATTTTATGGGTAAGTGCTTAGTCTACTCTAACGGGATTTCAAAAGTCAGTTATTGGCTTTGCATTGGATCATCATAGCCTATATGCCTTGAAATTCATGCCTGTGTTTTAGGGCTTTCACTAGAGTTAAGCCTCTTTAAAATATTTGTTGTTTCTTATAGAAATTAATAAACAAAATCCATTTACATAAATGGATACAAAGTGAAGCTAAGGTTCATACAAATTGTTACATTTAAATTGTTATTCAGATACAGGGACATTCCAGGCACCAAAACAACTGCCTCAATAGTGCGCAAATATTTGCACCTTCAAATTTGCATAACATATAAAAAAATAAAAATAACAAAGTGTATAAGTTGGTGCTATACCTTTAAAATAAATAAATAATAAAACAATTGCAGCATCTAGTGTAGGCCCTGTGTTGAAACAAAAATATTATTGCAATAAAGCCCTAAAGTATGTGTAGTTTTTTCAAAATACAAAGAAATGCTTTGTACAATTATGAACAAGAAGCCTGCCTCCATTATGAGTGGTTAATGAGCTGCACTGCAGGAAGTCAAGTAGCTTAAAGTGACACTTTAGTCATTAGTCATGTAGTTGTTCTGGTGAGTATAGTCTGTCCCTGTAGGATTTTGGCTGTAAACACTGTCTTTTTAGAGAACAGGCAGTGTTTACATTACAGCCTAGGAACATCTCCAGTAGCCACTCATCAGACTGCCACCAGAGGAGCTTCCTGGGTCAGTGCTGCACAGTGTGCAACACTGACGTTCAGCGTCTCCATGCTCTGCACGGAGTCGCTGAACTTTCCCCATAGAAATGCATTGATCCAATGCATTTCTATGAGGAGATGCTGATTGGCCAGCGTGACGTTTGGCTCTGCCCTGCCTCACTTCCTTGGCTGAGATCATCAGGGTTGATGATCTCAGCCAATCCAATGCTTTCCTATGGGAATGCATTGTGATTGGCTGAGATCATCAATTCTAATGATCTCAGCCAAGGAGGCAAAACAGCGGCAGAGCCAGCGCCAGGGCAATAAAGGCTTAAGGGGGCTAAATAGTATTTTTAACACTACAGATTCAGAAATACACATTATTTTTCCTGACCCTATAATGTTCCTTTAAATTACAAAAAGAGGACGCCCAGGCAGTCGCATAGTAAGTATATGTTCCTATGTGTTCCTGCATTCATGGACACACTAAAAGACTTCAATAATTTACAGTTGTGTGGTTGTGTAAGTGCCATTTAGTAGACCTGTACAGGGTAGTTTGCAATTAGTACTGCTCATTAGCTGAAATGCCAGTAATAATTAAAAATCTTCAACACATCTATTAACTGAGTGGGAGTTGGTTCATTTACAGTGCTTTTCAGATTGCGATCAGTACTAATTGCAAACGAAAATGTTAAAAATATAAATCTTAGTCATAGATATAACTCATAGCTTGTTTGAAGCATTGTTTAGTAGGGGCATTGTGTGCATAGTACACAACACAATCTGAAATTTGGTAAGCAATCAGCTCCTTAAAAATGAATTGTTGAAATCTCCTGAGAAATTACACATATTTATTATTCAAAAAGTATTTATTTATTTATTTAGAATACATTTTTGAAAATATTGTTCAAAGCACTTTTAAAATTAACGTTCATTTATACTATATCTGTACTTAGTTAATGATCAAATAAAATATGTTTCTGTTAGTAGTGTGCTTCTCCTAAAACGTTGTACCTTTAGGAGAAGATACCCATTATTATTATTATTATTGCCATTTTTATAGCGCCAACAGATTCCGTAGCGCTTTACAATATTATGAGAGGAGGATTTAACTATAAATAGGACAATTACAAAAACTTACGTGAACACATTATATCAGAGTATGTGAACGTGCAATTTTCTCAGATGAATGGAACTCACTTTCTGTGTTGTATCACACTGTGTAATATTATAATATGGGAAATCAAGCAACTCAACTAACAAAAGCTTATTATATACACGTTATATAACAAACAACTGTTTGATGGACATCTTGCGATAAGAAAGCACCCGGGTCCTCCTTTCAGAATAACTTTATTCCGATGATTTTCTAATGGTGCCTGGAGTTTCTATTTAAAAAGTTACTCCAAGAGCCCCACTTTGCTTGTCATACTTTTCACTTTAAAATAAACAGCACAAGTGAGGATCTTTGTCAAGGGAATTGCATTATTAAATGAAGAAAAGCTGAGTTGAAGAATTTTCCAGCCTCATTATTTTGGCCTGAATTTACTATTCCCTTGTCAATTCTTCACAGTTCCTGGGTTAGAGAATAAATCTCTGTATACATTGGCCACATGTTGGCCATAGAATATGTCCATTTAAATTCAGCGTCAGAAAATCTATATAGGCTGGTTAAGTGGTCCAGGGCACTCTTCACTAGCAAAATGTTTTATACAACATTGTAGAGCGTTCTTACATTTTTGTATTTTTTTTTTTATTTTAGCATAGAGAAAGAATGATATCATCTGTCCGAAATGGGGGTGTAGTTAAATGTTTAAATGTTAAAAAATAACGGCATTTACACATAGTAAATGATTTCTCCAAAGGTTAAATAACAAAATATTAATTTCTTGTTTTATGGACAAATCAAACATTTTAATTATATCTAAATCAAAAGTATATAATGAGAATTTGTGGACATGAATAGCACATTCCCTCAACTTGCAATGCCATAATGAGGATTTTTTACCTCCTTGTTTATCAAATAGAAATAGAAATAGAATAGAAATCCGCAACTTTTTATCATACTTCTGGGAGCCAGCATCTTAGATCCCTGTCAATCATAGTTATCCGTTCGTTCCTTTGCACCTGCCAGTCAGCATAGAGTAAGAATATGGAGTAAAGGAGAAATTAAACAATGTATCTTTTTCACCTCATTTGCAATAACGTTTGCGCTGGCTTGCCTTGACTGAACTGGATTATAATAATCCATTATAATGTATTTTGCTAAAGGGACACTATAGGCACCCAGGCCACTTCAGCTCATTGAGTGGTCTGTAGGCAGGATCTCTGTGCTATGCTTTCCTGTGGGGAAGGACTAATGCGCACTCGGCGCACGCCACGCATGCACTTTAGGTCTCCCAATCAGATGACATCAGAGGAGGCGGAGTTAAGAGCAAAGAACAAGTGCTGAGGGAGTTTTTCACTGGAATTGGGTGAGTAAATAAAATGTTTTTAACCCTTTATGTGCCACAGGGGGGAGGGGGTGGCAGCACTATAGTGTTAGGAATATGAATTAGTATTCTTAACACTATAGATTCCCTTTAACATATTTATTTTTAAAGAAAACTGAGTATCTCATGAAATAAAAGTTTTACACAAGTTATAGATGAATTCCAAGGATGTAAAGCAGGGGTTCCCAAAAGGTTGATCCCCAGATGTTGCAGAACTACAACTCACATGATGCTTTGCATGCCTTTGAAATGCTTTTAGAATGGCAAAGCTGTAGTTTTAAAACATCTGGGGATCTACCTTTTGGCCCCCCCTGTCATAAAGGTTTTTCAATTAAGGTGCAATTTTCAGAGAGGCGACAGTTTCCCTTTAAAATGAACACTGAAAAAACTTACAATTTTAATACCAATGGATTGACACAGCGAGTTTATTTTATATAGCGATGCCTAAAGTTTAACGTGATTGAATCCTCCCATATACTGTGTTTATTGTATCTTGTTGGACACCCATGAGCATGCAATGCATAATCACACCATGCAAACACGAGAGGCTCATTTCCATGCTCGATATATTAAAAACTAATGTTTACGCAATGTTAATGTCAGCAGCTGGTAGATATCTGCAGCTAAAAAATAGAAACAGATATCCATGATCAACACTTGAATTTACTGTTTGGGTGCTACTCCCATTCATCTCCAATGATCAGCAATTAGTTTTTACGGCTTTGCAAACTGGACGTACATCAAGAAAAACATGCATTTTTTTCAGTTGCCGTCCAATTCCATCAGGACATGATTAACGGAATGCTCAGCAAGCGGACACTTCACCTGTTAATGTTTAAAGGACCACTCTAGGCACCCAGACCACTTCAGCTTAATGAAGTGGTCTGGGTGCCAGGTCCTTCTAGGGTTAACCCATTTTTTCATAATTATAGCAGTTTCAGAGAAACTGCTATAATTATGAATGGGTTAAGCCTTCCCCCAAAGCCTCTAGTGGCTGTCTCATTGACGGCCACTAGAGGCGCTTGCGTGCTTCTCACTGTGATTTTCACAGTGAGAGCACGCCAGCGTCCATAGGAAAGCATTGTAAATGCTTTCCTATGAGACCGGCTGAATGCGCGCGCAGCTCTTGCTGCGCGTGCGCATTCAGCCAGCGGGGTGTAACGGAGGAGGAGAGAAGGAGGAGAGCTCTCCGCCCAGCGCTGGAAAAAGGTAAGTTATTAACCCTTTCCCCCTTCCAGAGCCGGGCGGGAGGGGGACCCTGAGGGTGGGGGCACCCTCAGGGCACTATAGTGCCAGGAAAACGAGTATGTTTTCCTGGCACTATAGTGGTCCTTTAAGTTAAGCTTCAGGTTTTCCCTTGTCCAATTGTACTGTTATTTATTAAAAACTATATACACTAAGCTTGTAGACAGATTAGGTGTATTTATGTACTTAAATATAGATTACATTTATTATTAATATAGTATATGATCAGAGTTTACAGTCCTTATTTTGACTTTATTTCTTTACACATAGTCCTAGAAGATACGTATGATACTGTAGATTAATTTTTACCAGTTAGCATGTAAACCAGGTATAAAGTATCATTTAGCATCTCCTATTAAACTTTCATCAGACGCTTATTGGCAGTGGTTAAATATTAACTAGGTTATTTGCCAAAGTGGGAATAGCCAAGAATTGAAAGGTAATTCAAACTTGATCTCACATTTAAGGCCAAAATCTAACAGTATAATTCACTCTAAGAATTATTTCACTTCTACTACATTGGCCTTAATGTTGCTATTCCCTTGTAACTCTCAGCAATGTCCATGGTAGTGAATAGCCCTGTAGGTTTTGTTGTACGGAAATAGCCATTAATCACTGAATATAGCAATGGCCACTTTACTGATTGCTGACTTGGTGATTGCGATAAGTATAATCCTTCACCTCTCTGCTGCTTTTGACACTGTTGATCATCAACAGCTTATTCTCTTCCTCTGTAATGTCGGTCTAAGGGATATTGCTCTCTGTTGGTGCTCCTCCTACCTCTCCCAGTTATTTTTCAGGGTTTCTTTCTCTGGCTCTGCCTCTTCTCCCCAACCCCTCTCTGTTGTTGTCCCCAAGGTTTGGTCCTTGGTCCCGTAGCGTTCTCCATCTAAACTGCCTCCCTTGGTAAACTCATCAGCTTCTTTGGCTTCCACTATCATTTCTATGCAAGTGACAATATCTATCTGTCCTCTTCTGATCTATCTATGCCCCTCTTGAATGCCTCCCTGCTATTTCTAACTGAATGGCTGTCCACTTCCTTAAATTTCACCTGCCCAAAACACAACTTATGGTCTTTCCTCACCAGAGTAGTGTTGCTACTCCTGTCTCTGTCTATCTCCAAGTTCATGACGCTACCATCAGCTCTACCTCCAAGGCTCATTGCCTGGATGTTTTCTTTGACTCCAACCTCTCCTTCACCCCTCATGTCCAGGTGATTGCCAAATTCTGCTGCTTTTATCTAAAAAAAAAGGGGGCATCTGTCCCTGTGTGTATGTGTGTGCCTCAGAATATGCATCTGTTAGCATTTGTCTGAAATGCTGCTGTAGCAGAACCACTGTTTATTTGCATGTCTCCCCTTGTATTGTGTGTTTTCCCCTGTATTTTGTGTGCTGTGCCGTGTTCTCCCCGGTGCCCCATTAGAATGTTCACACCCAATTAATTAGAATGTTCACACCCGTAACATAGGTGTGAAACCGCAAGGGAACTAATTAATAAATGCTTCCATGGGTGGCCCCCATTTCGTATAGACGAACGCCAACCAGGGGGAGCATTCATATCCTGAAAGGAGACACTTCCCTTGCGAACAGAGACCAGCCGGGGAAATGTACGGTGTGGGGTTCATAAGGTTGGTGGGGACACTTTTGGGGCACTGGCTAGTTTGGCAGACTTTCTGCACCTGGGAGACAAAGAGACTAAGTCCCTTCTCCCGCGCCCAGGGACCCAGGTACAGAGTATCCTGGGATGGAAACCCCTGTGTGTCTGTGTGGAAGACCCCTTACAAGGGGTTATGCATAAGAGCCGTGTGTGGCATAATAAAATCGTGTTGTTCTCCCAGAGCTGTGTCTCCCAGAGCTGTGTCTCGTCCAGTTACTTTTAGTGGTTCCAGAGTGGTCCTCTACAGCTGGGTCTGTGTGTGTATGTCTAGGAGTAAGTATCTGTATGTACCATTTGAACTTCATGATTTGTTGCAGGTCCAACTCTTTAGCCCTTCCCCCCTAATTTTATGGTCTTGAACCTCTAGAATCCCTTGTTGTGATATTTATTAGGATTCATAGTGTCATTGTGTGGAATGCAGGTTCCCTGGAAAGCAATCATTATTTTGAGTGTATTTTCTGTGTAAATGCAATAGATGTTTTAAAGATAAAAGTGCAAATGGATCGATATAATGAGATGAGATTTCTGTTGATGTCTGTCTTATTCTCGTAGGGTCAGGGGCCTTGAAGATGGAGAGAGAGTTTAGCATAGATTTGCAGAAAAGGAAAAACAATACAGATGAGAAAAAAAAGATATTATAAATCTTACAATAGTTCTACATGGAAGACTTAATTTGCTAGCATGAAAGTATGAATTATGGAAGGGTAAAACTGCAATTTCATCTAAAGGACACTGAGACTTCGTGAATGAATTGGGAGTGAATCAGGAGTTTAGGAGACTTGAACTGAAATTGTGGAAACTGGCCCAGAAATTGCAAATTGTAAGCCAAAGTAGCTGAATAAAAAGATGAATCCACATCATGGATTTGAAGTGGTGATGGTGCCTGGAATCTGTAGGTGCAGTGGCTTGTTAGGAAATGCTGCATATACAGAGATTAACTCTTCTGCTGCCAGAGGTGTAACTGCACCTTCAGCAGCATAATTGGGCATCATTAGCCGGCCCGGAACAAGAGTTCCATGCTGCCTAATTTAAACTCTGGGCATAACTTGCATCTGATGCCAGCACACACATCATACCACCAGACAATTAGTGATGGCATGGCTGCCTTTGTGTGCCACCTCTGTCCTCCCCTCAGCCTAGCTCCCTAACTTCCAATCCCCCGCAAGGTGGAGTGAAATCAACCGAGTAGGTTCGGGCTATAGGGAGAAAGTGGCTTCTGCATTTTTACATAGATAGGTCTTAGTGTTTTTTTTGTAAGGTTTGTGAGGGCAGACCACCTTAAAAAGGGTTACTTGGACCAAACCCAGTATTTTATGTATACACTGGTATTAAATTGGACTAAACCTTTAAGTTAGAATTGCCTTATTAAGTACCCACAATTCCCAGTTTACCGAATAGATCTCACTGTTTGAATGATCTCACATATATATAGTGGTATTCCATATTTTTGAGCCTAACAAGAAATTCCACACAGTGGGGTTGATTAACTAGAATTGTCAACAGGAGAGGAACCACTCCATAGAAAACGCCATATTACCTTTCAACTGGGTGATCTTGTGTTTTTTTTTTAAAGTAAAAAACAAATATTGGTTTGTGAAAGCCCAGCATTGGTCCTGGAAGAAAAAGTGGCTCTCTAGCCCCATCAGCTGGGGATCCTTTGTTATTGTTTTCTTGAAAAAGGGTCATCACATATGAGTAACCAGAGGTCTTGGTTACTATTTGTTCTTTTTCATGAGAGAACCAATTGCAGGTTTACTCTTATTACATTGATATCCAAAGACAGGTGGGATAGAATATATAACTCATGCTGTTTTCGTTGCTCAATGTCTTATTTACACAACTCTCCTTGTCCATATCCAATAGACCACCTTTCTCTCATAATTTTGAAACTTTTAAAGGCACTCCTCATCACCCAAGCCTCTCCAGCCCTTCTTAACTCCTTTACTGCTGCCTCTAAGTCCAATGAATCCAACGCTTCCAACCTGTGTCACCTTTACCATGTCTTCCACCTACCCCCTCCAGATGCAAGTAGACACATTTAGATTCAAATTGACACTCCCTCCACACCACTCTTTTCTTTGCTCCCCCTAACATCTCTTTCCTCAGTCTTTTTTAAAGGACCACTCTAGGCACCCAGACCACTTCAGCTTAATGAAGTGGTCTGGGTGCCAGGTCCAGCTAGGTTTAACCCTTTTTTCTACAAACATAGCAGTTTCAGAGAAACTGCTATGTTTATATTAGGGTTAATACAGCCTCTAGTGGCTGTCTCTTGACAGCCACTAGAGGCGCTTGCGTGCTTCTCACTGTAATTTTCACAGTGAGAAGTCGCCAGCGTCCAAAGGAAAGCATTGTGAATGCTTTCCTATGAGACTGGCTGAATGCGCGCGCGGTTCTTGCCGCGCATGCGCATTCAGTCGAAGAGGAGGAGAGGAGGCGGAAAGGAGGAGGAGAGCTCCCTGCCCGGTGCTGGAGAAAGAGGTAAGTTTAACCCCTTCCACCCCCAGAGCCCGGCGGCAGGTATGTTTACCTGGCACTATAGTGGTCCTTTAAACATTCTCTTTTTCCTCCACCCTCAATTACATATTTGTTGCCTTTCACTTTATAAGCTCTCACATTTTTGATTATGTCCCATTTGACTACCACCACCACATCATTTAAAACTGATTTTTTTTTACTCCAACACATTTCATTATATTTATTACTGTTACAATTATGACAGACGTGGAGGTGCTCAGTTGCAGGATATAAAGGTATACATTTCTACAATTGAGTGTATTTTACACAGCTCACAAATAGATATTTTTTTAAATTTAGGGATAAGTAACGATAATATGCACTTCGGCATAAAGAATACACAAGCAATGTACAGTTGCAAGAAAAAGTATGTGAACCCTTTGGAATGATATGGATTTCTGCACAAATTGGTCATAAAATGTGATCTGATCATCATCTAAGTCACAACAATAGACAATCACAGTCTGCTTAAACTAATAACACACAAAGAATGAAATGTTGCCATGTTTTTATTGAACACACCATGTAAACATTCACAGTGCAGGTGGAAAAAGTATGTGAACCCTTGGATTTAATAACTGGTTGAACCTCCTTTGGCAACAATAACTTCAACCAAACGTTTCCTGTAGTTGCAGATCAGACGTGCACAACGGTCAGGAGTAATTCTTGACCATTCCTCTTTACAGAACTGTTTCAGTTCAGCAATATTCTTGGGATGTCTGGTGTGAATCGCTTTCTTGAGGTCATGCCACAGCATCTCAATCGGGTTGAGGTCAGGACTCTGACTGGGCCACTTCAGAAGGCGTATTTTCTTCTGTTTAAGCCATTCTGTTGTTGATTTACTTCTATGCTTTGGGTCATTGTCCTGTTGCAACACCCATCATCTGTTGAGCTTCAGCTGGTAGACAGATGGCCTTAAGTTCTCCTGCAAAACGTCTTGATAAACTTGGGAATTCATTTTTCCCTCGATGATAGCAATCCGTCCAGGCACTGATGCAGCAAAGCAGCCCCAAACCATGATGCCCCCACCACCATACTTCACAGTTGGGATGAGGTTTTGATGTTGGTGTGCTGTGCCTTTTTTTCGCCACACATAGTGTTGTGTGTTTCTTCCAAACAACTCAACTTTGGTTTCATCTGTCCACAGAATATTTTGCCAGTACTGCTGTGGAACATCCAGGTGCTCTTGTGTTTCCACAGTGGCTTCCTCTGTGGTATCCTCCCATGAAATCCATTCTTGTTTAGTGTTTTACGTATTGTAGATTCGATAACAGGGATGTTAACATTTGCCAGTGACTTTTGTAAGTCTTTAGCTGACACTCTAGAATTCTTCTTCACCTCATTGAGCAGTCTGTGCTGTGCTCTTGCAGTCATCTTTACAGGACGGCCACTCCTAGGGAGAGTAGCAGCAGTGCTGAACTTTCTCCATTTACAGACAATTTGTCTTACTGTGGACTGATGAACAGCAAGGTTTTTGGAGATACTTTTATAACCCTTTCCAGCTTTATGCAAGTCAACAATTCTTAATCGTAGGTCTTCTGAGAGCTCTTTTGTGCGAGGCATCATTCACATCAGGCAATGCATCTTGTGAAAAGCAAACCCAGAACTGGTGTGTGTTTTTTATAGGGCTGGGCAGCTGTAACCAACACCTCCAATCTCATCTCATTGATTGGACTCCAGTTGACTGACATCTGGCTGACATCTCACTCCAATTAGCTCTTGGAGATGTCATTAGTCTAGGGGTTCACATACTTTTTCCCCCTGCACTGTAAATGTTTACATGGTGTGTTCAATAAAAACATGGCAAGATTTCATTCTTTGTGTGTTATTAGTTTAAGCAGACTGTGATTGTCTATTGTTGTGACTTAGATGATGATCAGATCACATTTTATGACCAATTTGTGCAGAAATCCATATCATTCCAAAGGGTTCACATACTTTTTCTTGCAACTGTATACCCTTAATGGAAGCGAATTAGGGATAAAACACATGAAAAGAACTTGGGAATTATTCTAGGCAAACTATGCAACAATATGCAATGTCAATCAGCAGTGGCCAAGGCCAGTAAGGTATTGTCATGCATGAAAAAGGGCATTCATTCTTGGGACGAGAATATCATTTTGCCTCTTTATAAATCACTGGTAAGACCACATATTGAATATGCTATGCAATTTTGGGCACCTGCTCTAAAGAAGGATATTATGGCACTAGAAAAAGTGCAGAGGCACGCTACAAAATGTATAAAAGGAATGGAACATATCAGCTATGAAGAAAGGTTAACAAATTTAAACCTATTTAGTTTAGAAAAACATCGCCTGAGAGGGGATATGATAATATTATACAAATATATTTGGGGCCAATACAAACCATTGTGTGGAAATCTTTTCACAAACAGGACGATACATAAGACACGAGGTTATGCGTTTAGACTGAAAGAAAGAAGATTTCGAAAGGCAAAGGAAAGGTTTTTTTACTGTAAGAACAATAAGGATGTGGAATTCTCTGCCTGAAGAAGTGGTTTTATCAGAGTCCATACAGATGTTCAAACAGCTACTATATGCATACTTGCAAAAACAGAATATTCAAGGATATAATCTTTCAATGTAGGGTAATAACTGCTTGATCCAAGGATAAATCTGACTGCCATTCTGAGGTCAAGAAGGAATTTTTTTCCTAGCTTGTTGCAAAATTGTGCTTCAAACTGGGTTTTTTGCCTTCTTTTGGATCAACAGCAAAAAAACAAATGTGAGGAAGGCTAAACTTGATGGACGCAAGTCTCTTTTCAGCTATGTGACTATGTAACTATGTAATATTAAAGGTCCCGTGTAGTGACAGCTCCCCCTTTACTGTCATTTTTTTCAACGACAAACATAGAATTAATCCAACTGGTTGCATATTATTTGAGTTTTCATACAATGTTCTACTACTTTCACTCTGTTTATGCCTTAATAAAATAATGCTAAAAAAAATGTGCACAGACTTACCTATAATGTAAAAATCCCTGTAATAATGGCATAACACAGATAAAGTATTACATCCCATGGATCTTTGTTAGGAATAACCTAAATAAATCATTGCATGACTCAGAACACTGGGTTTCTCAGATTCAATGGCAAACTGCCAGAGTACAATACGTGGGTTGCCTTGAGGTGCATTATTAATAAATCATTTCACAAATCGCAATAGTCGTATTTATATCACACTCAGGGATAAATATCTCATCTCTAAAGAGTCCAGAGACAGTGACAAAAGGGACGTCAAGTCAATTAAAAGAGTGTGAAATTCTGTTTTGAGCAAGAGTTCAAAATACACATTTTTAAAATTACTGAATTTTAGACTTCGTGGAATAATTAAATAGATGGATAAATATTTTGCTACGTCCATGGTTAAAGTTAGGTTAATGTAACTGAAATTCTCTGAAGTCTATTATAGTGCATACTTAAGTCCGAAGCACATGTTCGGCACAACAAATAACATAAATCACGAAGGAACATTTTTTTTTCTTTTCTTTTTTGTCATTCTGACTCTCTGCCTCTTGTTAGGCAACAATCTGTTCACATCGTCCCCGTGCAATACATTAATACCCGCAAAAAGGCAAAATAAACTCTCCACCAGCCTTGCAACTAAATTAGGTGCAATGCAGTATCTGATCTTACAAGTTATGCTGCACATTTATCACACAATAGACTCCCGTGGTTTTTTAAAACCCACATGGTCGCATCCGTCTGCACACTTTAAAAAAATAAAAATACACTCTTGGCAATGTCCTGTTGGGATACAGTTAAAAAAAAAATGCTTATTGTATTCTATTGGAAAATGTGTAACATTTTACAAGTCGCCTGAATTCTTCAAGGGAAAATCAATTTCCAGTTTTTTTCTTTTCTTTTGTCTTTTTTGTAGCCTGACATATTTAGTACTGATTGGCAGGTACGGCACTAATTACTAATTGATTCAATAATAGAATTAAATAATGTTTATAACAACAACAAAAATACAGACAAGCATGCACATTGCTCATGTGATCAATATATTAGAGTATGCTGCATTGCATACTTACTGTACAGCAAGGCATAGGTGATGCTTAGAGTCCAGTACAATTCTTTTCAAGAAGGGATGAATATATCCTTTCATTTTCTTCCGTAGTAGCCATGCAGTGTGAGAGAAGACAGACACAAAAAAAAAAAGAGTTAACATCCAATCAAATTCCCAGGAGCAGCTAGTCCATTAGGGGACATTTCTCTCCTTGGTTCTCCTGCAAATCTGTTCTCTGTACAGTATAAGAGACACTGGCAGATAGAGCTTAGAGCATGTGACATTTCAGCATGTACAATTTAGGGAACCCAGTGACCCCCCCACCCCACAAGGATAGCTATATGCTCATTTCTTCTAGAGACTGAGAGAGCTGAATAGCAAGGGAGTGCAGTATAGGATAATAATTGGATTAGCAAATCAATAGAATGGACCTTCATCTCTCGATAGGAATAGGGTCATAGCTGCAGCAATCTGCCATTTCATAGAGAGTTGAAATAACAGTCTCGTGTTACGGTGTCTTAAAAAGCTATCTAAGCAGTTATAACATTTTGATTTCTAAAGTTATATTTCAGGCAGATGTGCATTTTTACTGATTTCATTTTAATGCTCATGTGCTTGTCACATTCGAGATTACATCTAGAATTTTACAGGTAAAAAAAAGAAACAAAACAATCACTATAAACACAGGGGGCGTAGGTAGAAACTTGCGAAAATTGCCCTGGGGCCCCATACCATATGTCTCCACCCGCCCCTCCATGTGTCACATTCCCGCCCCCAGAATCTCCACGTGTTTTATTCATTCACCCCACAGGGTGAGTGTGGCACGGTTTGGGGGATGAGTATGTGATAGGGTGTGACAGAGTGATGGAGAATGCGTGTGACAGTGCTAGAGAAGGTGAGTGTTATAGGGTGAATATGGCAGAGTGATGGAAGGTGAGTATGGCATGGGTGAGTGACAGGATTGTTATTGTGAGTAAGGCATGGTTACACAAATGCAGAAAAACAGACAAACACACTGTAGTGGAGCTCCAATACCCAGCATAGGTATCTCCGCTATTCCTTCCTCGGAGCTGAAAGAAAGACTGTAGTAATCCAAGACCCCTTTCCCCCAGCAACTAGACGACACATAGTTCTGGGAGTCAACTGATTTTATTTTGGTCACAAATGGCTTTTATGCACTGACCCCTAGCATGGGGTGTCCACATCAAAATTTCAGGGGTTTTCCTCCACCATGAAATTCACATCACCGAATAGCTTGGATCTGAGCTCCCACTCATAATATTGATCACATCCCTTTGGTGGTTCAGTAACACCATTCAAATAAAGCTTTGACCAGTTGGCAATGAGGTGATGCCCCAAAACAGTTCCAGAGAAAACAAGGCAACAACCGATCATCTTTCGGGGGTTCTCGCATGAACACTGATGGATGTATCACCTGGCTGTTAGGGAGTGAATGCTCCCCCTGTTCGGTAGTTCATGCCTCCCGAACACCATTATTAAAACTGTTCAGGAAGTTGGATGGGCAGCGATAGTAATTTCCCAGGTGTTCGCGGGGTCGCATATCCGAAAATAGTTCCACGCTGTCGACGACCATAACGATGCTTACGTTCGGGAGACAAACAGGGAAAACACTTGCACTAACGATCAATTTGTGGTTAACAGCCAGGGGTGGTTGGTGATTAAAAGGTGCGAACAAGGTGACCACACAAAGTTGGTTTGGTAAATGAAAAAGGGGGATAGGGACAGCCGAACAAAAAGGAATAAAAGTGTAGTTAGTTCCTCTATTCCGCTACACAGACACTGGCATACATATAACATACAGATACATACACGGACACACATGCTGATACACAGACACGCATACATATACAGACACACATGAACGAGGGGGATAGGGACAGCCGAACAAAAGGGAATAAAAGTGTAGTTAGGTCCTTTATTCCGCTACACAGACACTGGCATCATATAACATACAGATACATACACGTACACACATGCTGATACACAGACACACATACAGATACAGACACACATACACACAGTCACACAAGCAAATACACAGACACACAAACTAAGACACAGATGCACAGAAATATATATATATATTGGGCAGACTAGATGGGCCGAATGGTTCTTATCTGCCGTCACATTCTATGTTTCTATGTTTCTATATATATATATATATATATATACATACAGATACATGGAGATACACAAACACACAGAATGACACACATTCAGATACACAGAATGAAACTCCTACAGATACAAACACTGCACACATGCAGATACACAGACACTTAATGACAAACATTTAGATACACAGAATGACACTCATACAGATATAAACAGTGACACATATACAGATACATAGGGCAGACACTGACATACAGATACGCAGATATACAGATACACATATAGACACATATGCAGACAAAGAAAAACAGAAAAAGAAAAAAGTTAACTGTACGTGTTATCTAATAAGAAAGTACCCAAGGTTTTAAAGTGTACCCTTACAAACACTTAAAAACACAATAGTGAAAAAAGAAGAAAAAACCAAAGGTACAAAGCAATATAAATCACCAAAGTGACACAGAATAATAAATATATACCAACTGGGTATGTGGAAATATTCTGTTTAGGAATATATCTGAAAATACATAAAAACTATATAGTGTGATATTGTTATGTCCAAAATAGGAGCATAAATAGTAGAGAACTCACAAAATTAGATGAAATCAGGCGTATCTCCCAAAATAGGGAACTGTAGCAATCTGGAGGACCTCCAGCGATGATCTTATAGTAGATTTTTTCATTCACTCCAAGTAAAGAGAAAATAGATAGTGTAGATGGTACAAAATATAACAATTTATTATAAATAAGTAGCACTTACAATGTTGCAAGTTAAAACCAGCGTGTCTCCACTCCAGGTGGTATTCACATGCAATAACTGATCCAATGGCAGCACAGGATATTAGACAGCAGCAAAGAATGGAGAGTACAAATAAACAATAAAATAAATGAATAAAAAGTAGAATAAAAAGTTCCAACGCGTTTCGTCCGTCTAGGGACTTCCTCAGGGATATGTGGTGCTGATAGGAAGAAAAAATCCTCTTTTATATCCACCATAAATTAGTAAATCCTTCGCCGGTGTCGGCGTGCGTTCCACTGTGGAACGCATTCTGCTTCCGCATGACGTCACTTCCGGTTTCACGGACCCGATGTAAAACAACGATTCTTGAGCTGACACTATCAGTTACAGCTGAAAACACTCTCCTCACTAATATATTAGTTCCCCAACAGTCCAATAAAAGAACTGGAGTTATATAAAGAATTAAATATATAATGTAGTACAATAATCAACATAGAGATGAAAAGTATTAACATTGTAGATGTTCTTAATGATATACAATATAAGTATTGAAATATATATATATATATATATATATATATATATATTCTTATATTTCTCACAGTCTAATTTATATCAATTTAAATTTTCAAAATACAATATTATTAACAATAGAATGGAAAAAACGTATTGTTTGGAATAATATAGTAATATAAAAGATATGCAATAATATAAAATAAAAAACATAAAAAATATATAAAAATATCAAATCCATTTGTTGCTACTATCCATCTCTTTACAAAAACATATCCCTTTGTATAAAGAATATCAATAACAGACATATTGTGTATATTATTAAACTTTATATATTGAAAAAATTATGTAAGAAAAATTCTTTTTATGAGGGAAAATTTCTAAAATAGAAAACAAATATTAGTAATCAAGTATGGACCAATCGAAAAAAATAAATAAATCTGAAAATATAAAAATATATAAATAAATAATAAAAATGAATATGAAAATAAAAATAAAAATAAATATAAAAATGAAAATAAATATAAATAATAAAAATAAATGAATAAAAGTAGGAATAAATATGAAAATAAATAAAAATATATTAAATCAATCCAACTAGATCTATTTCTTGATTTAGACCAAATTTTAAGGTTTTTAAATTAAAAATCCACTGTGCTTCTTTTGTATTTAATAAAATTTCTATATTTCCGCCTCTCCAATGTTTATCTATTTTGTCTATCCCAATTGCTATAAAAGTATTCCACTGGAAAAGTGGACAATGAGCACAATGTTTGGATACACTGTGTTCTAGTTTTTTATTTTTTATATTTTGAAAGTGTTCCAATAATCTGACGTGCAGTTTTCGAATGGTACGGCCATTGTATTGTGCTCCACAACCACATTGGAGTAGATAAACCACATGCGTAGTGGAGCATTGGATAAATTTTTTAATTTGATAGATCTGCTGGGTATAAGTACCTGTAAATATATTAGTACTCTTTTTTTGAAACGTACATGTAGAACACTTTCCACATCGGAAAAAACCTTTCAATATTTGATTAGAAAAAATATGTGTATGTTGAGCAGGGATAATTTTTTGAGTCGGTAAAATACTTGGAGCTAATTTATTCTTTAGATTATCTGCCTTTCTGAAAATTATAATGGTTTTTTTTGGTAGAATATTGTTTAAAAAAGTATCTTTCTTTAATATATGCCAGTGACGATTGATTATACTTTGAATTTCTCGAGCTTGAGAATGGTATTTTGTTACAAAAGCAAAATCAAACTTATTTCCATTTTTCTTTTTGTTTTTGTTATCTTTTAAAGTAAGTAGTTTGCTACGATCTATATTAACTAAAGATGTTTCAGCTTCTTCAATCATTTTTAAATCATATCCCTTCTCGATATATCTTTGTTTTATAACTTTAGATTGAGTTTTAAAAGTATCTACATCTGAACAATTACGTCTCAAACGGGTTAATTGTCCTTTAGGGACATTTCTTAACCAAGAAGGATGATGTGAGCTTGAATGCTCTATGGCCGTATTACAGTCAGTACTTTTAAAGAAAGTTTTTGTTTTCAGAATATTATTCTCTATATAGATGGTTAAGTCCAAAAAATCTATTTGAGTAGTATGACAAGTAGAGGTGAAACTTAAATTGTATTCATTATTATTTATATATAAAATAAAATTGTCCAAACTTATTTGATCGCCTTCCCATATAATAAGCACGTCATCTATGTAGCGTCGCCATAGAACGAGGCTCCCCCCCAGCGTCTGACCCAAAGAAATACATCTAGATTCCCAATGGGAGACATATAAATTGGCGAAGCTGGGGGCGAACCTCGTCCCCATGGCGACACCACATAGCTGCAAAAAATACTGATCGTTAAACCAAAATTTTTTTTTTGATAAAACGAAAAACATACAATCAATCAGAAAGTCAATCTGTTTCTTCGCAATAGAGGAATGTTGTTGCAACCAATCCCCCATTGCCCATAAACCTTTTTGGTGGGGGATATTAGTATAAAGGGAAACTACATCTACTGAAGCTAGAATGTAGTTTGATTTCCATTTTATTGATTGTAAATCATTTAGAAGATGTTTAGAATCTTTAATATATGAAGGTATCTTAGTCACATATGGTTGTAAAAAGAAATCTATGTAAGCCGAAAGATTACAGGAAAGTGAATCAATGCCACTTATAATGGGGCGACCTGGTGGTTGTGAAATAGATTTGTGTATCTTGGGTAAGAAATAAAAACAAGCAATTTTACAGTGTGGGTTGTACAAAAAATTATATTCATCTTTGGTGATTATGTTATTTTCCAATCCAATATTTAACAAAGTGTCTAATTCTTTTAGAAAGGATTCCGTAGGATCTTTGTCCAAATATTTATAAGTATTCCCATCATTTAAAATTCTATAAGCTTCTTGCATATAATAAGATTTGGATAGAATTACTGTACCACCTCCTTTATCCGCCTCTTTAATAACCAGCTCATGGTCTTTCTGTAATAGCTGAAGAGCCTTTCTTTCTCCTATAGTTAAATTACAAGGTGAATATTTGTTTTTTTTATTGTTTTTTTCTATAAGTTTATCAAAATCCTCCTATACGGATTCATTAAAGACCTCTAGATATTTATTTCAGTCAGACCATGGATAGAAATTCGATTTGGGTTTTAAATTAGAATGTTGTATAGGTTTATTCGAATTGATAGACTTATCTATATTTTGTTCCAAATCTAAATTTTTTATTGGATATTCTTTCAAAGTGTTTTCATATTTGATTCTTTCAAAGAATCTTGTTCTTGTCAATTTTTTAAGAAAAGTTTGATTATCCAAAAACAGTTAAAATGAATTAGGTGTACTTGTCGGGGCGAATTTTAGGCCTTTATGTAACAAGGACAATTGATTTTCATTTAAAGGAACACCTGATAAATTGAAGATGCCTTCCATTTTATTTAATGTAGTCTGTGTGGGAGAGTCTGGTATGATGTTTCTCCCTGGTCCTCTACTTCTATATGTGGTCGTTTTTTTATGGGAGATCTCAGACTTGAGAAGCGGTTTTGTGTGGGAATAGTATATGTCGCCCGATGTTCTTTTTGGCCTGGCTCCTTCTCTAAAAAATCTTTCTGTTGTGTATATGTCCGTGTAGAATTACGAGAAAAAGGTGTTTTAGCATATGGAGAGCTTTTTTGATATTGGTTAAAAGATGTAGTACGTTTAGTATAAGGAGTACTATTTGTATAAGTACTATTATGTTGTCGAGTGTCAAAAGATCTACGTGTAAAAGAATTTTTTGAATGACCTTTATGTTGATTATCTAATTTAGACCAATCTTTTTGACAACCTGCTTTATAATCATCTTGATCTCTTCTATATTTAGAGGATTTAATATCTGAGACTTTTTCATCTAATATTTTTATGTTATCTTTCAATTGTTTATATTTTTCCTCTAATAGCCTTTTATCATCTTGATTATTTTCTATTTCAATCTCAATAACATTTATATCCTCTTCAATTTTCTTAAGTGATCTTTTTTGGAAGTCAATTAAGCTTCTCATATATTTAAAGGAACATTCGTCACTTGCCATGTTCCATTCATCTGATAATGTTTGGTCACCTGTTCCAAAGGCAGGGACTATTAGAATTCTGAGACCTCTAGGTATAATTTTAGCACTCAGATATTGTTCTAATGATGTGATCTCCCACCATTTTTTTGTTTCTTTCTCTAATAATCGTTCTAATTTTGTGAATAAAATATTAATAAAGAAAAACAGATACACATGCAGACACATACATAAACATAAACTTACAGAGACACACACACATACATTCACACAGACACACATATACATACAGACACACACATACATGCACACATACATACAGACACACATACACACGCACGCACACATACACACACATACATGCACACATACATACACACACATACATACATACATACAAACACACACATACAGAGACAAATACATACAGAGACAAATACATACAGACACACATACACAAACACACACATGCAAAATGTTTTAGCCACCCTCCTGTTTCTTACCTTTTAGGTGCAGGAGGTTGACTTCCCTGGGGTCCAGTGGCTGGCTACAGCTTATGGGAGTCAGAGTTCCCACTCTGACTCCCTCCTCTACTTCCTCTTCCTGTGTGGCTCTCGGTGATTGCTAAGAAGGAAGTGGCCAGGGCTGTCTGTCGGAATGCAAACACAATATTTCTGTTTTTTAATAAATAGATTATGAAATGTCTACGTCACAAGCGCCTTCGAAAAAAGCCTAGGCAATTCATTTCAGAAAAATAAAATATCTATTTAAATAAAAACATTTAAATCAGCCTACATTACCCATCAGGTTCATCCACTGCACAGAACTGACAATTGTAAACAAATATAGATGAATATAAAAATATCCATTATAGAAAGATGTGGCTTGGAAGAACATGTCGGCATACTAGTGGAAGTATCAAAGTTAGAAAAATAGGCTCCGACCACTTCAAGTAGGATATGCAGACTTTAATTTGAAATCAACAAAAGAGATAACATTTTGGTCAGATATTTGACAAAGATCGCATTGTGTGGACAAAATATTATGTCATGTGTTGGTTCCAAATTAAAGTCTGCATATCCTACTTGGAGTGCTCAGATCCAGTTTTTCTAACTTAGAATATGTTAAAAAATCTAGCCGCCTTGAATCTAAAGTAACACCAATGGGGATATTGATATAAGTGGATTGGATTGTGCAGTCTCTACTTCTGTGAAATACACAAGTGAAGGTGTGTGACATTTGTGACAGAGGTGCCTAAGTCCCTCCCCACAGTTGCAATAGCACCTTTCAGGGCCTCTGTACACTATACAGGTTGCACCCAAGCGCAAAATCGTCCCAGTGCTCTAAAAACCCCAAACCCTCTTTCCTGCACCAAGACTTCAGCCACGCATTGACCTCTCTAATCCCACGCTGCCTTTCTGCTGTAGCACATGGCACAGGTAATATTTCTGAAAATATTACCTTGGAGGTCCTTTTCTTTAGCTTACTTCCTAGTTCCCTGAACTCATTCTTTAGGACCTTCCATTTTCCTCTGACTTTGTCATTGGCATAGGCGTGCGCAGCCTATTGCATTAGGGTGTGCACCCTAAAGCACAAGCACACGCCGCGTATATATATATATATATATATATACACACACATACACTGCTGTGTGAGGGTGCTATTAGTGTGCTATGTGGGTGAGGGTGTTTGTGTGTGTGCGCTTGTGAGGGTGCTGTTAATGTACTGTGTGTGAGGGTGCTGGTAGTGTGCTATGTGGGTGAGGGTGTTTGTGAGGTAGCTGTGTGTGTGGGTGCTGTATGTGTGTGTGAGTGCTGTATGTGTGTTGGTGCTGTGTATGTGTGTAGGTGCTGTATGTGTGTGGGTGATGTATGTGTGTGGGTGCTGTGTATGTCGGTGGGTGCTGTATGTGTGTGGGTGCTGTATGTGTGTAGGTGCTGTCTATGTCTGTTGGTGCTCTGTATGTGTGTGGGTGCTGTATGTGTGTAGGTGATTGTGGGGGGTGGAGGTGGGGGTACATTACTTAATATCCCCCCTCCCTTCTCACCTTATGTAGGGAGGGGGATCCTTGTTGCTGCTGTCTTCCCTGGTGGTCCAGTGGTGAGTGAACTCTAGCCTGCGGGGCTAGAGTTCACTCTCGCAAGATCTGAGCGTTGCCGCTGCGGAACCCGGCGGAGCTGCCGGCAATAGCTCCCCGGGTCCTCTCCTGCCTCCCTCACTGCCTGTGGGTCGGTGGGGAGGGAGGCTGAGAGCAGAGCCGGCGCTCGGATAGCGCCGGCTCTGCATGAGCCGACAGGGGAGATCCTGAGATCTCCCCTGCTGGTCTCACTCCATAGGCGTGCCTTGGGGATTAGGGTGTGCCCAGGCACACCCAGCACACCCCATGCGCACGCCTATGGTCATTGGTACCAATATGGACCATGACAGCTGGGTCATCCCCAGCCCTTCCCAATAATCCCTCCACTCTGTCGGCAACATGTTGGACCCGAGCACCCGGGAGACAGCAAACTACCCTATCTACTCTCTTAATAATAGAGTGCCCTACCACCACAAGCTGTCTTGCCTTCCTTACCCTCTCAACCACACCCATACTAGAGGGTCTGTTCCCACGGCTGTTAGAAGGAACAGCTTCCTGCAGTACAGCTACTCCTGAGCTGATGCTTCCAACATCTTCACTCAAACTGGCAAATACATATGTAACATATAAACATAGAACATTTTAGCAACCATACACAATATAAATAGTTTGGAACTAAAGCATGTCAAACTGAAAGCAGAGCCAGTCAATAAAAACATTAACAATAAGTTTTTTTTTGTTTGTTTATTAATAAAATACTTGCATTTTTACAAATCAAATTACAATGATTTAGCCCTTTTGTTCCCATTTGAGTTTGCCACGCGACAACCCCTTTCATACAAAAAAGGCTATAATTTCCATTAATTATTTGGTCCATCAAAACCATCCTTCAAGCAAAACATTACAGTAAATCAAATAGCAGCAATTATATTGGAATGACACTTGTATTTTAACATTGATAATATACACAACATATTAAACAAAGCAGGAGTGAGCATCAGTCATAAAAATAGATATTTTATAGAGAAAAATTACACATTTAGGGTTGCCCAATAAATAGCAAATTGTTATAAATTGACAAGAGAATAGAAAATTGATTATCACAACAGATGGCTAGAAACGAAGCACATTTTTTTAAATTTGTATATTTTGGGCTACATTTTGTAATTGAATCAAGTGAATTCAAGTGAATGACGACCCCCTGTTTAGTGAATAGGCCAGTTATTGTACAGGTAAATGCATGGGAGTGAAAAATTTTGTTTGTTATGACGTTCAATATTACAACTGGGCTGTATATATAAAAATGACAAATATTTTTTTATAAATATATATACAAATATGGTTTGTAGATTTTCTGGCCTTTTTAAACAGCGAGGAAAGTGAGGATATAAAGCCCACTCTTTGGTGACTCATGGCCCATCATGAGATGATAATGATTAAATAGGGAACACTTGTTATCACTTTAGGAATATGTTTACTGCACAGAGAATGTGACACTACGCCATACGTCAGATTTTAAGATTGTCCATTATCACAGTCAAAGGTTAATACGTCTCAAGAATAAAAAATAAGAACAATAACAACAGTTTTGAACAACAAAGAATTTTAAGATCCGGACAGAAAGTTGGCTGATGGGGCAGTTTCCTGCATCATGATGTACTGGTGACAATATCCAGATCGCTAGAACATCCTCTACAATAATCCCCATCACTACATGTCATCCCTTCAGTTCTCCTCTCAAAATTTTGGGAGAATTGACCAGTCAATTGCATATTTGGGGCCAAACGAGCTGAGATAGAAGAAAAGACAAACTTGCGATTTTTAACCAGGTGGATAATCTAGCCTAAAATTTGCAATTCTGGCCAATACTACAGCATTTCTGGTTGAATAAACCTCTCATTATATTTTCTGTCTGCCAATCTCCCTACTCAAATCAAGAGCAAGTTGAGTAACTAGTTACGGGCATAGGCAACCTTTTGTACTCCAGATGTTTTAGACTACACCTCCCATTATGCTTTGCCAGCATTATGGGAGTAAGAGCATTATTGGGGATGTAGTCCACAACATCAGGAGTGGCAAAGGTTGCCTATCCCTGAACTAGTAGATGCTTTAATAAAAAAAATTAATAAAAAATTGCGATGGTGCAAGAGGTATGACCTCTTACTACAATGTCACATACAAAAGTGCAATAAAGATTGCTTACTATATTTACACATACACAGGAATAAAGAACAATCACAAAACCTTTATTTTTATGCCTATATATTGTTTTTTTTTTCTTTCAGTGCAAAAATATCCTGAGTAAAAAATGTAGAAAAGAATTATATTAAATATCATCTATACCTACCTTTAGAAAACAAATCACCACATTATCAGACATGGCATACAATGAAGACGAATAGAAATATTATATAGTCAAAATAGCAAAAATAAACATATACAATTCTGCATAAAAATTACAAAAAGTACAAATTTAAAAGAATATCTTTTAAAAATGTTACCCCATATAGAAAATATTTTATTATGCTTTACTTATGGAATGCTAAAATTGCCATGAAACTATATCTCTGTGTTAAATGTATGTGTAATTAAATGATCACAAATAAATTAAAAAACAAAACAAACAAACCGTATTTACTGCTCAGAAATAAACAGTAATATGAATATACGTGGCAGTGTATGGTTTGGGAGTACCACAGTGCAATCTTGGACGCTTCCCATAATGCGTGCAGTGCAATCGTAGACTACAACGCATAGAATGTTAGTGTTCGTGAAGCACACTTTACAGGCCTAGTTGTGGTTGTTATCGCTCTACCAATGATCTATGGCAGGAAAAGGCAACCTTCAGCATTCCAGATGTTGTGGACTACTTCTCTCATAATGTTCTTACAGCCATAATGTTGGCATCAGAAAAGAGACAGTTCTGAACATCTGGGATGCCAGAGATTGACAACCCCTGATCTAGAGGTTTAAGTTGACATTTTTGTATAATAAAACTCCCCCTAAAGGTTTTTTTGTCACGTGACTAACTGTATATTTTACAGCCTTTAAAGAATTACTTCAAGCACAATGGCCACTTCAGTGTTTTGAACAGTGAGTACTTGACCTCAGTGCTGGAATAAGGGTTTTGGTTTTTTGGGGTGGGGCGGCATGCCCTCACGGCTTACAAAACAAAAAAAAAGTGTTTTAGTAAAAAAAGTGTTTTTTTTGTGGTTGGAGTGTTAAAGTGCTTCCAGTTCATTTTGGCAATATGAACTTTATTTCTGGGAATGGTCCAACACTGAAGTGGTTACGAAAACAATATTTATAATAGATTTACCATGTAGTTTGTGGAAACTGAAGGCTTCGACTGCTTAATTTGTGGTCCAATATAAACAGTACTTAGAGGGGATCCAGGAGCCTTTGTAAGACCCTATATTTGCACTTAAATAAAATGTTCGAAATGTGAATCTACATTCTGAAAATACATGTGCCAGTTGAGAAATGTTGATCATTGTCCTGCAAATGCTTCACAAATCTCCAACGGGACGTGATAAAATGCCATTTTGTAAATAGTTTTGGACAAAAAAACCCCAAACCAGAAAAAAAAAACCCCCAAAAACAACAACTTTGAGTAAATATGTTATAAGAAATTCTGAGCCAATGTCACGGTTTATCAATTTCAAAGTAAATAAAATAATCTTTCTTCTCCGTTAAAGTTAGATACAATACATCCTTCCAGCAGATTTAAAAGTAAACCCAAAACATAAATCACATTGTTTTGTACATTAAATTAATAAAAGAAAAGTATTTAAAACTAGCTATTGTGAACGGATCCTTGAAAGCGCTTTTCTCTTTTTCCGTTTTAAGACACATTTATAGATCCTTCTGCTGTCATAAACGCCTCGGTGATCCACACTAGACTAGTCGCTTGTGATGTCAACAGCAGAGTTACTTTCCTAGCTAAACACTAGTCCTGCTGTATACCGAAGACGGTGAAAAATTCTCATAAATAGCACTAGCGTTGTGGTAAATAAGATCAGGTTTGGGGACTTCTCTGCTTTTAATAAAGTCCAAGGCGCACTGATTCAGGAAGATGTATTGACTCTGTAATTGAGAAAAAAAAATAGTAAAATGAGTTATCAAAAATAAACACATGATCAAAACGGAGGATAGACTGACCCACCAATACAGCTTCTAAGAATTTATCCAGGGTTAGATTTGCACTAATAAAAAATTACACAATAAAGTGAGATGGTGCTTTGTGTATAGTAAACATTATCTGTGGATTAACATAATGCATTCAGCAGCACTTAAATCTAAAAATTATTGCACCCAACACACAACACAAACCAGCCTCGGAGACGTTTATTCAGTCTAAAGATTGCCGCTATACATTTCACAGTACATGGTAATATGCCTTAATTGGTTTTGGGAGAGAAGCAGAACAAAGTTATATATAGTTGCTCTACACCATAGAAAGATCTATTTAGCAAACAATAGCTTTGCTCACTAGCAGGAGAGAAGGACAATGTGTGTTATTTTTCTTTGTGTGACAATGTGTGTTATTTACCTTGACAATGCTACTGTGTACACTGGATGAAAAGGGCATTGCCTATCGGAACCTTTAACCTATAGTAATTTATATATGTTTATAAATCCAACTGTGGATAATTCCCTGTACCCTGAGCTGGGGGTTCCTCTAGGTATTAGGGATCCTAAGTGAGAAATATTTATAAGCTTGTGAGAAGTGTTCAATTAAATTTTTGCATCCATAGTTATGGCCTTAATTTGTACTTTAGCAAATCCATCCATGTAGAATGTGTTGCTGTTGTATAATTAGTATATAAGCATTACGTTGTTCTGTGTTCTCAGTCCAAACCAACTTGCCTTGAGTTTCCCAAATTGGAGTCTACACAACCAGTCTGAGCTTGGCTGACATTTGTCAGAAATTGTATGGCATTTGGCTCTGTTAGTCAAGAAGCAGTTACGCTTTAGCACAGGTAAGCAATAAACAAACATAACAAGGCATGTTCTTACATCTGTTTGCACCATTAAGCAGCGATGCATTCGAAGGTCATGTACAATTCCATACACATCGACTCGGTCCTCGGCTTCAATTTGCTTTATAATGCGATCGAGAGCAATCAAAGTGCCTGTCCTGCCCACACCAGCACTGCAAAAAAGTTTAAACATGTGTTAATAAGTGTATTGAATCCAAAAGAGAACACAATGTAAACTGGTATTCTTTAAAGGGTTAATCCAAACCTTATAAAAAAAGGAAAAAAAATCTACTTTTTCATTTTAGAATGTCCTGTAGGGTATTACTACTTAAGTCCCAGCCCCTAAAATGCAAATTAAGTGTTTAGCTTACCCAGAATCCAGCACCTGGAAAACTCCTGGCACTCCACTCCATACCTCGTTTGACATCACAGCCTTACTTCTGCAGTCCAATCAAATGCTTCTCAAAGAGAAGCATTTCACTGGACCTTTCTCAATGGCTCTGAGTACATGCGCCAGTGAGGGGAGTGAGTTAGACAGTGGATGGGGATGGAAGAGATTAGTTATTTATATATGGAATAAAAGTCAGTTCACAAAATGGAGGGAGGCGGGAAGGGCTAGGAGGGACTGCACGGATGGAGGGAGGTTCAAGTTGACCATGTCTGTTACCACCAAGCTGTGTGCTGGGCGAGACATGTGTTTTTTGCACAGATTTTACATTAGAGGTGGAACTGGCCCTGACACAAAAGTGCAAATATCTCTATAGTTGCAGCGCTTTTAAGCAGAAATGCGGCACATACACACGTCTACCAAAATCACAGAAGTGGTTTTGGTGGTTGTAACATCTCTTTAAATGCATAACTCTGTATGACTCTGTCCTTCTTAATTATAAACTATTTTTATACAGTGACAAATGCAAAAGACAATAATTGCCACTAAAATATCATTTATGATTCCTTTTTTTTTTTTGACACTTCCTACATGTATCCAGCAAACCATGTAAACATTATCACAAATCTACTTTGCCACTAAAAAACAAAAATGGAGCATGTTTGGCTTGTCACCATACCTGCAGTGCACCAATATTGGGGATTGAGGACAATTCTTCATGTAGTCACAAATGAGATTTCTGAAACTTATTAGAACATCAGTTGTCTCTGGAACGCCATGGTCAGGCCACGCGGTAAAATGGAAATGACGAACTTGTTGAGACTGTCTGCTCCGAACCTGGAAGATTAAAGAAACGATAGTGTAGGTAAACCAGCCTTGGATATTGTACAAATGAGGCAAAGGATGACACGTGGTCGTATGTCAAAGGCTAATGAATCACAAAGTGGACACATCAGCTCAAAGGCATTAGTTTAATTCTCTTCACACATAGAGCACTTCAGCATGTAAAACTGCTTTAGGAGTCTGGGTGTCCCTTTAACGTAATTCCAAAACAAAGGTTTAAGGAAAGAAATAAAAGGAAATACATTGTAGTCTTATCATCCATTTGCCCAATTTAGAGCCTTGTTTTATTACTTAATAGAGAGTTACCGTCCAGGTAACAAAAAAACCCTTTAAATGTCTGTTATTGTTTATCACTGTATTTATGTTTTCTGCATTAGATATTCACCATTTTATTTGTACCTGTTTTTACGTGTCAAAACAAGTAACATATCCTTTTTTTTTCTTTTCCTTTTCTCCCCCACAGATTTTCTACTTTTGCTGTCTTTCTTATATTTTCAGTTTATCTATTTTATTCATCTTTCTTTGTTGACACACATGTTTTTTCTTCTTTCTACTCTTTCTATACATTGTAATTGGCATGATGTGAATGTCAGCCTTGATGTATTTGTATATCTGCCTTGATGCCCTTCATGATAGTTTTTTGCCCCGCATAAAAATATTAAAAACAAAAAACAATTCAGCCACAGTCCCATGTTTCCAAAAAGGTAAATGAAACGATTTTGTAAATTAATCTTTAGTTGCAACACTTCTATGAGTTTGGATCCTTCACTGAAAGTTGCAAAGAAGTGTGTGAGGGAAATAGGGGCTTGCATCGGGGCGCCTTCTTTACAGGGAATTTATATATATATATATATATATATATATATATATATATACACATACATACATACTTATACTTACCTCCATATACTGGGTAACTCTTGACATTTAGAGACCAGCACAAGACTGAGAATTTCAGCCAATGCTGGTGCTCCTTTTGTTTTCAGTGGGAGTGCTGTAAGTTTGGGAAAGACTAAAGGGTATGTAGTTCTACAAGCTACTCCCAGGACTCACAGCCACCAAACACTGCAGATAAAGGGATAAGCAGAGGTAGCATTTCTCCTCTAGACTGTAAGCTCGTTTGAGCAGGGTCATCTACCTATTGTTCCGGTATCATTTTATAATTGTCTCATTTATTGAGAAATGTCCCCCTTCTTCAAAATTGTGAAACGCTGCACAATAAGTTGGCGCTATATAGATACCAATAATAATAACAATACAACAAACCACCTGCAAATAATGTTATCAATACAGATCTATCAAAGGTTCAATATCTAGATAACAGCAAAGCCAGCATGGCCAGATGTTGTTTTCAAATACATCCTAAAATACATTTCTAAATGCTATGAGGCTACTTAAAGTCGCCTATCTCAGCAAACAAATGTGTGTGCTGAGATAGGCGATATTAAGTAGCCTTATAGAATGTAGAAATGTATATTATGAGTGCGCTGTTATGTAATCTATATTATGTATACATTTTGGTCACTACGGCAGCGCCATTCCTGCAAGATGCATGATCCGGGTGCATCTTGCACGTTTTTATTTTCAAATACATCGTCATTACGAAACATAATGGCATTACTCTTATCTGAAGTAACAGGATAAAATACTGATCTGCTCATGCCAGGAATGAAACCTAGCAATCTAAAATTATATGACTGGAGCTCTATCCAATGAGCTATCTGACCAACCATGATGCATGACAGTTCAGTTGATAACACCTCTTCAATAAAACGACTAAACGCTCAGCTTAGTTTATTCGTAGCAATTAAAAGGACACACTATGCAGCTCATTTCACTTCAGTTCATTGCAGTGGCTATGGTGTAAGGATGTTGTACCTGCTTATTCGTGAAACTTTTTTTCGCAGTTTAACCAAAAGCACCCTGCATGCAAAGCCTGTCCCTTCTAAAGCTGCAGTTACACTTCATCCATAATCGTCCAATCTTGTGGCAAAAGGGTACAAAATCAAAGCACTGCAACCTAACACTAATAGCACTATAACTATACAATGACACGCAGTGCTTACTGTGCACAGGTTGTCTTTTTTAAATAATTAGTTGGTGACTTCAAACAATGTTTCATATACATTTTTTGCCAGACGCTTGTCCGTTTGGTAGTGACGAATGTTATACATGTGTCCTGAAGACTATTTAATACTCACATTAGTTACTTGGAAATCTCGGATAGTCCATTCGGAGAAGACAGATGCATTCTTCATGGAGACTGATAATCCATTATATTGCTTGACTTGTTTTGAAGGCCAGTACTCCTCACATTTCACCTACGATACAATGATACAATGATTTACACTGATTAACATGTATCGAAGCTGTTCTTTCAAGTTTTTAAATTTGATACTGCTGTGTTATCTAAAGATTGAACTAACAGACAAGCTTTCTGCTAGCCCAATTAAAAAAAGGTATTACAAAAACTACAAAACATTTTTTTGTATGTACATTACTAGACTAATACGGCAACTCGGCAACTCAAATATCATGACTGCTGTCTGAACGTATTGTTTAAACCTAATGCTTTATCAGCTAGAATTGCTCTTCTTCCAAATTGGTAAAAGAGATATATTTTCCAAGCACATCAATATTTCTAATAGATATAGAAACAGGCTTCAATATTTGTATTCACTAAATTGTGATTACATTCCAAAACAGTAGACATTCAGGTATTTTCCAACATTGTTTATGTTGACCCAAATTTTGAAATCCCTTCGCATATATACGATCCACAATGACCATGTTTAAATTTGTATTCTGTCTGTTGTATTTAGCACATGAACTACAGAGGGAAACACAATGAGAAATGCGGTTAATTCTTGATCGAGTTACGGCACAGAGAGCACCCATGTTGAAATCTAGGGCAATAAAGTGTAATCTAGTAGCTAATTACTGTGCTCTATTTATAATACTTTAGAATCATTTTTTAATATAAAATTCTGTGATATTACAGTTTCTATTTTTATATACACTTCTTTAAAAGAAATTTGTTAAAAGGAACCGGGGTCATCAACAAAAAAAATAATCTATTATACTGGAAATAACAAAGGAATATCAACTAAATTCTATACCTTTCCCATTTCAACGCATCTCGTCAACATTACAATTGCGTGAACTTGTTTCTCCCAAATCATTCTCCAGAAATCATTGACAGTGTGCGGCAAGGGGCCTTGGGATGCAATGAACTCCCTCTCGGTCTTGTATCCCTGGGATAGAAGCAGTGTGTGTTACTTTCCAAAATGATTACTTTACATTTAACAAAACTAAAAACTAATACATTTAATAAAGGCACTTACGGGTATATAGTTTGCATTGACAAAATCATCGGTGGGATTATCCATAATAGATAGTTTGACCCTAGAAATGTCATCTAAAATAGGTAGAATAAACAAAACAAATAAACATTATTACTAACATGACAGTATGTGTAAATAATAACATATACAGAGAGTCTATTAATGCAAGTAATACACAGTCTGTAGAATAAATAATATATAGTTTGTGTTGATGTTTCAGCAACTTCCTTTTAGAATTGCACCCATTTGTAAGCTACTCTTCTCAAATGTATTTACTGAACACCACTGTTCGTGCAGGGAATACAAATATCTTGAAAAAATATTTTATTTTCAGAATTGGTTCTATTAAATAAGCTAAAGTAAAAAAAAAAAAATAACTTTGTTCCGATCACTAAAGTACAAAACTTAAAAATCACTCAACTTCTATTCCAACTTGAGCTAAGTGCCACAGACCAATAGATTTGAAGTTTAACACTCTGTTATTTACAATTAATGAAAATTTAAAAAAAACAAAAAACAAATGGCTAAAGGGCAACCCTTCAGCTGTAGTAGAACTATATGTCCCATGATGCTTTGTAAGTTTAAAGTTCAATCAGAGCTCCAGTTCTACAACAGGTGGGGCCTAATTGTTGACCACCCCTGCGTTATATATTGTATGTTTTTCAACATTTATTTCAGACTGATTTTTGTGGAAATTAAATATAGTAACTTACATGGCAACACGTTGTTATATCTGTTCTTTGCTCGATTTTCATGATTCTCAGCTGCGGTTTTAGGTTGCATAACGCCAACGGACCCAAAATTCTAAATCAAACAAAATAATCTTCAATTAACCAGTTCTACAAAAACAACATTGTCTGCTGTCAGGTACCTCTTATCACTTATACCTGTCCTTGTACTAGGATAATTCTGTCATATATATGTTTTCCAACCATGTGAAATAATCAACTATAGGAATCATTTATATTTCTCTCTACAACACTCAAGGACCTACGGCAAGACCACTGTCACCCTTCCGTGAAAGTGGCAGCACCAACACGTATTACAATTTATTTTTCAATCAACATTTTGTGGTTGGTGTATTCCTTTGTCATCAACCCCTCAGGAAGCAATACAAGCTTTACAGGAAACAGATACTGACCTCATACTCTCTGCGGAATCCGAGATTTGAATCGGCATGTTGTTTAGCAAAGTGGCTAGCAAAACCGGATGTCTTTATTCCCTGAACCCTGCACAATTCAGACATATTGCGTTAGAAACACTTCGCAGCCAACCAGAATACAAGGAATTTACTTAAAATATAAATTACTTACTTGGCCATACGTCTTTAGTGAGTAAATGGACGAAAAGGAAAGAAAAAACAATATTATGCAACTTTATTTTGGAAACAATGGATTTTTTTTTTACAAAACCGATCTTGGTATTAACATGACATGATAACAAAATTACTGCAGCTAGAAATATATCTCTGGAAATTCAAAAAATTATAAATATGCATACAGAGCAATAGGGCATTTATTGCACTATCCAACCAAAAATTTATAGCCACAGTTGTGCAGAACTCCTGCATTACGTTAAACAGGGGCAAAAACTGTTATTAAATTTTTTTTGTTGCATATTTGCAATGCTAGCTACAAACACGTTGTGCCTGAGCAGTAGACCTGCAGTATAGTCTGCTAAAGTAGCACACGGGTATTTTTCTTATTAAGTTGGAAAAGGTTAGTATGTGCAAGCAGCTGCTTGTTCCATTGAGCTGGGTAAGAGAAGCAGTGTGTATACAATCACGAGACATCACGTTTGTGCATGTCCTGTCCCACAACACACTTGAAAGGTCCTTTATTCAGTTCAATGGAAATTGCATGAAACTGAGGAAGGTAAGAGTGTTTAATTTGTATGACATTGCTCCCAAGTGTCCCTATTTAGAAGGGAAAGTCCCTATTTTGGGCTGAATCACTCTGTCCCTCTATTCAATCCAAATGTCCCTCTTTTCTAGGAGCTCCATGTTGTTGGTGTGTCTGAAAGTATAATGGAGCTCCACAGCAATAATACTACCAGTAATGTGTCTTTAAACTACAATAAATGTGTTCTATGTATCTGTATAAATTAGTTTGTGTAAGTAAATATTTTGTCTTTGTTCTAAATTACATTTTATTTCCATAAATTGTTATTATATTTTAGTAGTGGTAGTAGTATTTAATTACTATCAGTAAGTCACCTACCATTTGTCAGAACAGCCCCCTCCTGGCCACAGCCCTACTCACACCCGCAAAATGAAAGTGTCCCTCTTAAAGGGATTCTATAGTGCCAGGAAAACAAACCGTAGAATCCTATAGTGCCCTCATCCCTCGCAGCTGAGAGGGTTAAAACCCCTTCAGTCACTTACCTGAATCCAGCGCTGGGTCAAGCTCCGCCAACTCTATGACTGCACTTGCAATAGGATTTCTTTAAAGGAAAGCATTATTAAATACTTTCCTATGGGGAAAATCTAAAACTGGAGGTCCTCATGCATAGCGTGAGGACGTCCAGCGTCAGGTAATGGACCAAAGGTCCGTTTCAACTCTGGAAGTCCCTTTAGTGGCTGTCTGGTAGACAGCCACTAAAACAGGAGTTAACCCTGCAAGGTAATTATTGCAGTTTCTCAGAAACAGCAATAATTACTATTACAGGGTTAAGAGACATGGGACATTGCACCCAGACCACTTCAATGAGTTGAAGGGGTCTGGCTGCCTACCGTGTCCCTTTAAGCATTTGGAATGTTGGGATATTTGTGTATGCACCTGTTAAACTGAAGTCAGTGTAAATAATAAATAACATGTATTTATATGCTGACTGAATGTATTAAAAATGAATGTTGGCTTGGCTTTATTGACGTGTCTGACATCACTGTTCTAATTGAGCGTTCACTAATTTCACTGTTCTCCCAGTATCTTTATTCTGTGAGTTGGGGTACCTTTACTCAGTTAGATCAACATTCGCAATAAATAAGCAACTTTATCGTTACTACAATAATTACATAAACAATATTTTTTTGCTTTTTAAAATGTGTTACTATGTATCCGTATTATATTGCATGTCCAATAAAATCATAAACAAGGTGTAATAAGTACATTTTAAAATTTTCTTTATCCCTAAAATGTCTACAAAAAAATGGGCTGAGTGTGAAACTAACTTACAGTTTAGGTGACATAGTGGATTAAGAAAAAGAATATCAGCCATTAAGCCCAGATGGAACTTTTTAAAAATCTTATATTTAGGTCTAAAAATTGCAAGTCAATTAGACATCATTACAATGGCCCTTTAAGTGAACAGCCATCTTCATTACATGTAATAACATATCTTATGTCACATAATGCATTCAAAGTCTACAAATACAAAATGTGAAATAATCAGAACTTACAACATTTTTTCTCCCTCTAATGTCTCCTTTTTGTCTCCTTGCCTGCAGGGAATCAAAGAAGTATAAGATTTTAGAAAAATAACGAGCCATCACTTTACTGACAAATAAGGAAAACACTTATTTTGTATATATGCTAAATTAATTGACTTGCTGTATATTCAAAGAACATTGTAAACACGACCTGAAGACTATCTACGAATATACAAAATCTACAGCATAGCTTCTCATATGCTCACATCGTGTGCTGACTCAAAAATCAATTTACAGGAGACCTGTAACTTTAGATAGGTTTGGGTATGTGTGTGAGATCAGTTACACTTCTTAATTAAGATTGAGGCAAGAAGGTAGATAATGAAGACCAAAGCTTGACATTGCGTGTTTCTGTGGAACAACTGTCTTTCTGTGATTTAAGGTGACTGCATATGATGTGATCTGTTTGTGAATGAATCTGTCTGTGTCTCTCTACCTATCATTTTCATTTTGCTACAACTGCTACTTCAGATTCCAACTATTATTATTTACACAGCAAAGATGACTGGATGTAGCCAAGGAACTGTATAGACATTTATGCATGAGATTGTTGCCTTGTCCTAATTTCATATGCAAGTTAGTTTAAAAAAAATCAAACTCATTACTGAATTAAAAGTGGGACTTACAACAATAATATAGTAATAAAAGAGTTGTAAGGCTCAAGTATTTGCAAATTTAGAAAGAATATTGTGTGAACCCAGACTATGCAGCCCTGGGAATCTGTCAGTTTACTCCAAAACCCCCAAATTATGTCAATTCACCTTAAAGCTCTGACAATCCTCCCATCATCCTTACACTCTGATAAACTGCCCTTTCACCCTGATAATATTCCTGGCCTATCACCTTGAAAAAAAAAGCATTTAATCTGGCCACTTATCTAAGAATTCTTACAAATATTTAGGGGGTTATTTATTAAACCAGGGCATGTGGTGACTTGAAAAAATGGAAAAGGCAAATGCACATTTTAAACGATAAGAAACGGAATACATCTCTGTATTGAAGAATTTTACAAATTTGGCTACTTCGGTCTAAATAGTTCTATTTCACTGTAGTTTCTTCACAATTCAAGATTCTTCGCGGTTTTATTAAATAAACCCCGTAGCCTTTGGGGAAAACATAGATTTTTCCAGATATACTTATGTGTATTTTGTTATTTAATACATTTCTTTTTAAAATAAAAATAAAAAACAATTGCAATGCGCACAATTCTTTTCACTTGGCCAGGTATTAATATAATAACATAATTCTAGCATAATCTTCACATTCAGTTTGTTTATCCTTCCATAAAGTGCACAATGCGGCAAAATATGACAGCATTATATAAGTAATGAATTGTATCTCTCTGGCAAGAAGCAGAATGTGCAACTCTCAGTAAATTGTTCAAAAACATTAATCAGATGAACTAATACATGTTACATTGTGTTAAAATGATACAACACTGCCACATGCTGGCCACAAACAGTCAAGCAATGTGTAACAACATTTACAAACTGCAGCTGACATTTAACGCATGCAATGGCAAATGTCAAATTGTACAAATTAACAGTAAAAGCTGCTGGATAATCTCCACATATCCACAGTGAAATGAAACTTGGTGATACCAAGAGGCATACAAACATGTACCTATGTGTGTACATTTTGGAGTAAATAGCAACACAGAAACATAGAATGTGACGGCAGATAAGAACCATTCGGCCCATCTAGTCTGCCCAATTTTCTAGATACTTTCATTAGTCCCTGGCCTTGTCTTATAGCTAAGATAGCCTTATGCCTATCCCACAAATGCTTAAACTACTTCACTGTGTTAACCTCTACCACTTCACTGCTGGAATGCTATTCCATGCATCCACTACCCTCCCTGTTATGTAGTACTTCCTGATATACTCTCCAAAGTATCAATATCCTTCTAAAGATACAGTCTCCAATACAATACAATACTCCAAGTGAGGTCTCACCAGTGTTCTGTTCAATGGCATGAGCACTTCCCTCTTTCTACTGCTAATACCTCTCCCTATACAACCAAGTATTCTGCTAACATTTCCTGATGCTCTATTACATTGTCTGCTTACCTTTAAGTCATCAGAAATAGCTACTCCTAAATCCCTTTCCTCAGATGTTGAGGTTAGGACTCTATCAAATATTCTGTACTCTGACCTTTTTTTACACCCAAGATGCACTTTATTTTTCTTATGTATGCATAGTCATTATTTACACATAATGAAAATACAATCATGGCTAAGGAAGGTGGTTTGTATTCCCATAAAATATACTATTTGCTTCTTCTATACGGGATGAAAGGAGGAAGAATTTGGAGCCATAAAGCTGGCTACTTTTTAAAACTGTTTTGGATTTTTCCCCCTTGTTATTTTGGGATAGTTTGTTATCAATACATTGACAATACATAGTAAGACAAACAGCAGCATGTTCAATAGGGTTAATAGTTGAGATTACTTGAAAAGAAAAGAAACCTCTGTCTAGAGAATAAATTATGGCAGGGCTAAAACTGCTCAACTGGGAAAAATAGAGACTCCACTAAAAAATCCCTAATAGTGCAAACATAAGAAAAATTATTAAATAAAAATTTAATAAAATATTCAGGAGTAGTTTATAGCTTTGGACTGATATTTATGCAATGGTTATAGATTGCAGAAAACTATTCAATAAAAATGAAGCAGTAGTATCCAATATTGTGCTTTCACTGAAAAAGAAACTTGAAACTTTAAAGTCCAATATATTACAGTCTTTCGATTAATACTATGTAAAAAAAAAATTAAAATTAAAAATAAAAATGTAAGCTAATTCAGTTCACTCCAGTTATTGATGAACTGGTATCTGGATACTGAATTAGTTATTTAGTATAGTACAATATAACAATGTATGTGGTCCTTATAATTGAAATATTGTATCTTGTACCAAAAGAGGAAACATAACGTAACCAACAGACTATAATAAGTAGCCTTTAGTTATAGTAATACTTTATTCCTAATGATAGGAAATAAAGTTATAAAATCCAAGTGCTGATAAAAAATATATTTATTGTAGAATAAGCTTTGTATAAAAAAGTAAAAGATACACTCACATTGTATAAAATATATGCTGGATTTGAAGCAGGAGGATGGTGTAAGCAGCTAGGAAAAAATAAATAAAACGTCCGATGGATAGATGGATCGGTGATATTCAAGCCGTTTCACCGAGCTCCCCTTCTGCGTTCCAGATAGAAGTCGGCAGTTTTTCGGTAGATGCCGGAAAGCAATGCAGTGTCGTCCTGAATGTCGTCCTTTCAGGACGACACTGCATTGCTTTCCGACTGTAATATATTGGACTTTAAAGTTTCAAGTTTCTTTTTCAGTGAAAGCACAATATTGGATACTACTGCTTCATTTTTATTGAATAGTTTTCTGCAATCTATAACCATTACATAAATATCAGTCCAAAGCTATAAACTACTCCTGGATATTTTATTAAATTTTTATTTAATAATTTTTCTTATGTTAGCATGTTCAATAGGTTGCTAAATATATTTGTTGAGTAATATGTGGAGACGTATGTAGCAGAGCTCCCTATACCCCGGCTGGGTACCTCTGCCAAGGACTGCTTCCTAGCTGGAACAGAGGACAAACCGCAGCACTTCTGCCCACAGTCGCCGTGACTTGACTGGGGCCAAAGGTGTTTAAGTACATGAAACTCCCATATACAAGCATATAGTCCCTCCCCCTTTGCCATATAGTCCCTCCCCTCTGTGAGATAATTGGTTCAATAACTGTACTAAGTCTAATCCAATTATCTCCAAGCATAGAAAAAAACATACTTTTTCAAAACATCCCAAAAGTACCCCTAAAACACAGGGAACCCCCACAAAAGTCATATCCCCTGGTAGCCCCGATCTGGGGGACCGACATATCCCAAAACCACCCAGATTGGTTCAGGATTTCCATGGAAGCCATAATTTTGACCGACCGTGCACATGGTCCTATGCACAAAACAGTTCCATGAAATCAGTGCTAACGGTTGGTCAAGTTCACTAGTCTTTTACAGGTTTCCCTGCAGGGCCTATAGTTTGTGGGCAGGAGGCTGGCAAGCAAGGTCCTCCAGAAGCTTGTGGCAAACACACGTGGGAAGGGGAGTTTGTCACAACGTTTATTCATTTAATTATGACTAAGTGCCATTGTCTGAATCCAGTGTTCTGTTTATGGAAAATTATTTAACTATGAAAAATCACCTATTGTTCCGCTATGTAAGAAAACTCATTCCTTGTTCTATGAATATGTTCTTTTAAACAGTTTTTTTTTTAAAGAAAGATAAACACTGTAAATGCTTGGCATGTAGCAGGTTTCCCATATCGGACAGTAATGGTAATTTTACCTTCTTCTCCGCCAGATAAAAAAGCCCATGATACCAATCACAATAACTCCGAGGATACATCCCACAACGGCTCCTACGATTACACCTAATGAAAAATGATACCAAATTATTAGTTACAAGATATTCCACAGCCATTTACAGTCATAGAATGGGAATAATGAACAACAAGTAGTTGATTCATAAAATATTAACAGAGACAAAAGGTAAAGAAGGCCCCGCATGAAAAAGCGTACAAACTTGCGTAACTAATAAAGTGGCCTCGTTATTAAATTCTATTTACCAGCATGCACCTGGCCTCATCCTGGCTGGCTAGTGTTACATCTTTGCTACTTGCCCAGTTAGGGTTAATTAGGGTGAGAGTGAGTGTGTAAAATGACACTCATATACCGATGGCATTCCCACTCCAGCTCAACTTCCCATGTAAAACAAAAGACAACTCAGAGGGATAAATGTAGCCCCAAAATGTATCCTTTGCAGTTCTAATGGAATAATACCCATGAGAGACATACAGGAATAATATGTTTTAATAACTCTTGGTCAATTTATGAAGATACAAAACATAGGGAATGTCCCTCGTAAAGCGGATCACTTGGGGTATATTGTGACCTGTAAAAAGGGCGGAAGAATATTTTTCTTTCATCATTTTGGGCAATAATAAGTAGTGTGAAATCATCTATTTGATACAAAATGCTTTTCATCAAAAACCCTAGAGGAGACAGTGATCTATCAACCTTGTCAAGATAAAAATGATCCGTAATCTGAGGATTTCATTACACTGTGTAGTTGGATATATCATGAATCTGTTGTTGACGAAATCATCATCACATCTAAATTAATTTTATATTTAAGAAGGAAAATAATATGTCACTGCTCATAGTGCTGTCAGTTAGCTCTATTCAATATTAATGATGTTTATAGAAAAATTGCAGATGTATGCATCCAGATCCAAATCACTTTTTTTTTTTTGAATTCTTTATTTTTGCAGTGCAGGCATACAGGAGGGAAAGGAGGGAGGGTTAATTGAGTAGGTCCAGAGTATGCAGTAACCCAAAAAGGGGTCAGAAAACCCCAAATTACGTAAAGGGATGCAAATAGCAATACTAAACCCAAACCAAAAAAATCCCAAAGTACAACCATCTCTCTGAGCTAACCCTCTATCTCCTATATAACACCTTCATGGGTGTTCTGATCTAGTAACTCGACCTAGATATCTGTAGCCCCAGGTGAATGATACAAAAATATCATTAGTGCAGAGTGCTCATAAGTGCTAACAAACAAAATAAATAAATAAACCCGACGCGCGTTTCGTCGTAACCGCATGCCGTCCTCAGGGGTATCGCAAAAGAGGCTATCCTGGCGGTATAATATATACCCGTTGTGAATTACAATCACCTGTGTGTCAGCCAATAGGTACGTTGGGCTATTCAGGTCGCCTCACCAATAGTATTGTGGGGGCGTGGTATAATAACCATCACCTGTGTCAGCCAATAGGTGCATTCAGCTATTCCGGTCGCCACACCAATAGTATTGTGGGGGCGTGGTTTAAACGCTACAATTCCTGCCCATAATGTGTGCGGCCGGAATTATCTGATATAACCAAGTTCAAAGAATTTTAACCCTTAGTGTTCCGAACTGGCTATTCATGCAAAATTATTCATGCATAATGGTAAGTGACCAGAATTATCTAATATAATATAACCACGCCCCCACAATACTATTGGTGAGGCGACCTGAATAGCCGAACGTACCTATTGGCTGACACACAGGTGATTGTAATTCACAACGGGTATATATTATACCGCCGGGATAGCCTCTTTTGCGATACCCCTCAGGACGGCGTGTGGTTATGCCGAAACACGCGTCGGGTTCATAATCATTCTTCAGCAGGTATCCATTGTATGGGTCTTGAACACATACCACAGCCACCGCGAAAAGGAAGTTGGGATTTAAGACTAAGACAAAGAGAGGCCTTTTGGCTTTACTGTCTTAAAACTTTGTCTCCACTTGGGTTGAATGAAGGCTTCTCTTATTCTTCGTTTATTTAATTGACTGATAAAATGCATAATGGTATATCTTGTTAAGTTTGCACATATGTATATAATTCTTTATTAGTTGTTTTTTTTTTTTTTCGGTTATCCCTTGATTTTATACCCATTACATGATTGGTTTATGAAATATATATTTACCTTTTTTACCTAGTGTGCCTGTACCATAGTTCTGTTATACACACTATTAAATTTGCCCAAGATTATGTATGAGTACACATTGTTAAATTGAGTACTCATACACAGGTGTACTGGCAACATTATGTACCGAATTTTCGATAGATCATAGTGGTAACTTAGTATTCTGTTTAGTTGTTCCTTTGATGTATATTGTCAAGCTGACTATTTAATCATTGATTTAAGTCTAGGAATTTGTATTAATTGCCAGCTTGGAGCACTAAGGGTTAACTTAACTTTTCTTAACCCGGTTATATTATATTAGATGATTCTGGTCACTTACGATTATGCATGAATAATTTTGCATGAATAGCCAGTTCGGAACACTAAGGGTTAAAATTCTTTGAACCTGGTTATATCAGATAGTTTCGGCCGCACACATTATGGGCAGGAATTGTGGCGTTTAAACCACGCCCCCACAATACTATTGGTGTGGCGACCGGAATAGCTGAATGCACCTATTGGCTGACACACAGGTGATGGTTATTATACCACGCCCCCACAATACTATTGGTGAGGCGACCTGAATAGCCGAACGTACCTATTGACTGACACACAGGTGATTGTAATTCACAACGGGTATATATTATACCGCCGGGATAGCCTCTTTTGCGATACCCCTGAGGACGGCGTGCGGTTACGCCGAAACGCGCGTCGGGTTTATTTATTTATTTTGTTTGTTAGCACTTATGAGCACTCTGCACTAATGATATTTTTGTATCATTCACCTGGGGCTACAGATATTTAGGTCGAGTTACTAGATCAGAACACCCATGAAGGTGTTATATAGGAGATAGAGGATTAGCTCAGAGAGATGGTTGGGATTTTTTTGGTTTGGGAAAGGGTTTTTGCTTATGGGTTTAGTATTGCTATTTGCATCCCTTTACGTAATTTAGGGTTTTATGACCCTTTTTGGGTTACTGCATACTCTGGACCTACTCAATTAACCCTCCCTCCTTTCCCTTTCCATGTCTTCTTTGCTCTTATCCCCTGAGGTGTGCATTGTTTAGTCTATTGTCCCCCCTTTTTTAGGACCTTTATCATATTAGGCTTATTATTAGCCTTTTAGTATGCTACACCTCTCTCCATATGAGATTCTAGATACCTTTGTCTAGTCCCAGGTTTTTACTAGATTCTAATAAAGTTTTTTTTTTGTTTGTTATTTTTACACTTACTGTTGAGATTGGACTGGGTCTTTCTCCTATTGGCTATCTTCTAGTAAGGTAGCTTTTTGGGTATTATTTTCTAATTTATAATTTTTTGGGTTATCCCCTATTACCCAGTCTTGGTGACCTTATTTACTCGAGAGACGGGAGGTAGGTTCTTTTCTCCCTACCTTCCGGTCTCTTGTGTTTTCCATATATATTTTTATTATATTTACAAGTTATATATAGACATGGCTGACATAGGTTAGTGACACATTAAATTGTGCTTCCTCACAGCAGGCTGGTTTGTTAACTTATGTATGGGAGTTGGGCTTATGGGTAACCAGAGCCCTCCTGACCTTTAAGGTGATAGATTAGTGGTCTCACGGGTAGGTCTGCTGGACCAACCTTGGAAGTAAGATTTTGAGGCTATTCTCTGGTATGAAACACAAAATGGAGAAATAAAGTAAACAGAGTGCTGGTCAGGAGTCCAGATACAAGTCAAGGGCTCATGAGCTAGACCACTGTAACCACCTAATAGGGAGCTCCAATGAGGGGGTAACCCTCCAAAATATGTAGGTAATAGGAGTAAGTGACGTGTAGAGTCCCACAAGGGGAAACCAACATCAGGAGAGCTCCACTGTATAAGAAATGAGGAAGGGAGGCCCTACCTTTAATCAATCTAAGGATAAAAAGGGATATGCAAGCAAAAAGTATAACTTGAAAACAAGGGACATCTACTAAACCTTTTTTTCAAGTTATACTTTTTGTTTGCATATCCTTTTTATTCTTACATTGATTAAAGGTAGGGCCTCCCTTCCTAATTTCTTATACAGTGGAGCTCTCCTGATGTTGGTTTCCCCTTGTGGGACTCTACATATCACCTACTCCTATTACCTATTCTCTGGTATGGATAGTAGTGTATGCTGAGTTAAATTGCTTGTTATATGTACGTTGCGCTACTAGGACATTGGGCATAGTGGATAGTTATCGACTGTGGGGCTAGTCGTGCACCTAGTGTGTAGTTGCAATTGTGGGGCAGATTTAGAGCAAAAGAAAGGTAAGTACAACAATAGATGCAACATGAAGGAAATCAAGGTACGTTTTGCTTTCTTGCCATAATTAGAGTCCTCTGTTGTCTGTAGTTATACATGTCCGCAGTGTAGGCAAGGTCAGCTAGCGTCCCAACGGAACCCGGAGTAGGTGTTGGGCTCCGGTAGCCAGATTAGGGTAATCGCTTATCCGATTCCAGATCTCAGCGCCCGCAGTCCGGTCGCAGGGATCGGGTGTCGCCCAAGGTGGTCGTTGGAGCACTGTTGGGCTGGTTGCGTCAAAGATGCCTGCAGCTCAGTCTGTTGGGGAAAGTTCTCTGTGCCAATTGGTGTGTATACTTGTGTGTGAGCTAGGCGCTGTGGCTTACGTAGGCCTTTCCTCCATTGAGCGCCTATGCCCCGGGCTTGCCGGGGTCTGTTCCTCCTGCTTTTCCTCCTGGAGGTATTGCTGGGGGCTCTGCATTTGCCGGAGTTCGGTTGGATGGCAGGAGGTGCTTTCTGGCCCGAACGGGTGTGAGTACGCCTCGCGGGTACTGTGGCTTGTCTCAGGTATATGACTTGTTTTCTTGTCCCGGTCGTGGGCTGGTTAGGGTGTACAGCCTCTGCTGATTTCTGTGCCGTAGGTGCTCTGGACCCCACTCTGACCTGTGGTGGCCTGGGTGGCTTGTGTTTGCGTTCTAGTCAAGCCCAGAATTTCTCCCACATTGCTTTGAACCTCGCATTGGAGGCCACCGCCCAGTCGCTGGGAGTCTGCTGCTGTGCATTGGTGCCGTCGGCCATTTTTTGTCCGGCCTTGTGGCTCTCGCTTGTCTGTTGCGTTTGGTCGGGTATTCAGCTCTGTTGTGTGGACTGGGATAACCCCCACCGGTGCTGGGGGGGGAAGGCTTTTTCCCTGGGGTCCAGTCTCTGTTTTCGTGCACGGGGAGCGGCCGTCTCCCCGGGCGCGGGCGCTGGTAGGCCGCAGGCCTCGATGTGTCCAGTTGGCTGTGACGGTACTCGGGAGAGGTACTGTTTGGTGCAGAAGCCCCTCCCGGTTATGATTATCTTGGCCTGCGGGTTGTAGTGAGTAGTGGCTGGGTGTAATTTCCCGTTTTCTGTCCCCAGACGTGAGAGCTCTTGCCCTGCACGTCCGGGCTGCTTAGTTGCTTGGCTCCGCCCCCCCAAATCACTTTTATAGATGTTTCTCAACATTTTAATAACTTGCAAAAATGGAAATTAAGATTATGTTCTAGTTTTACGCCATTATTCTGTAACTCAATTGTGTTTTTTCACAGTCCGCTAAATAAGGATAAATACAGGGAAAACTCAATTTCTCTTGCTTTCACCTAACTGTGGTGCCAAGAATTCATCTTTGCACGTGATGAAATCTTGTATGGTCTTGTCAAGTCTCACTATATTGCAGTATTTTGCAGTAATCCTTTTGACGAAGAAGTAGTAAGACGAGTGTTTATTATCAGTATTTTATTACAGTATTAGTCATTTGTGTTAATGTCGTATTGTGCCAAATGTATAAATTAAACTTTATCACCATGATACTGTACATAATGATTTGATTCAATTTATAAATTTGTATACATGTGTATATATATATATATATATATATATATATATATATTGTTTGCTACTATCGATAATAGTGTGCTCTACCCTTGCTACCTGTATACATGTATACATAGAATTGGCCACTATCTGTGGTTTCAGACATCTGGGGGGGAAAGGGAGGTGGGGGTTGATAACAATACCCCAGTGGAAGTGGTGTCCTACATCCAACAGTATAGATGATGTTTTGTTATCAAATAATGCGTTATTTATGCATACTGACATGAATAAAATAGATTTATAGATCACAAAAAAATGCTTAGAGAATTTTAGTAATAATTATTTTACGACATGATATTACATGGTAGTCAAAGATGGAGAATATATATTATTAAAGGACCACTATAATGCCAGGAAAACACTTGTTTTCCTGGCACTATAGTGCCCTGAGGGTGCCCCCACCCTCAGGGTCCCCCTCCCGCCGGGCTCTGGGGAGAGGAAGGGGTTAAACTTACCTCTTTCTCCAGCCCCGGGTGGGGAGCTCTCCTCCTTCTTTCCTCTCCGCCTCTTTGGCTGAATGCGCATGCGCGGCAGGAGCTGCGCGCGCATTCAGCCAGTCTCATAGGAAAGCATTTACAATGCTTTCCTATGGACGCTGGCATCTTCTCGCTGTGAAAATCACAGTGAGAAGCACGCAAGCGCCTCTAGCGGCTGTCAAGAGACAGCCACTAGAGGCTGGATTAACCCATTTATAAACATAGCAGTTTCTCTGAAACTGCTATGTTTATAGAAAAAAGGGTTACCCTAGCTGGACCTGGCACCCAGACCACTTCATTAAGCTGAAGTGGTCTGGGTGCCTATAGTGGTCCTTTAATATAATAAAATAAGCAGTGATACAAGTCAGGTTGTTCATTGTTGTGATTTTTTTTCAAAATTTATTTATAAATTCGGCGCAGTTTGAGGTAATTTAGAAGCAACTTCGGAGATGAAGAATTAATAAACTGATTTGTTTTGAAGGTATACTTCAACTGCCTCAAGAAAGAAGATAATTTTTTAAATTCAATTTGAACTGTGAGTGTTTTGTTTGTACTGCAAATATTATAGTCAAAAAGACCCACCTGGGTTCTGGGTGGTTGTAGTTGCCAATGCATAAGGAGCAAATGAAAATACACTTTTTTCTGCTGAAATAATATCAGAGGTAGTTGTAAAGTTAGTAAATCCAGCCACAGCGACCCTGAAATACATATAGAAAACATGTAAATATATGAGAAACTACACTTTTATGCAATTATTTGGGTGCTGCTGACAAAATAATGAATTCTATTGAATTTTCTAACAGGAATTATTCACTAAAATAAGAACTGTCAGCCATTCAAAGTAATTTTAAATGTAAGGCCAAAATTGTCTAGCTTGTATGTGAATTTATAATTTACTCTGAATTCACTTTAAAATCATGACAATTCTCCCTTTAATGAATAATCATTTTAGTGAAAGCAAGTTAACCCAACCTCTGCAATGAACAGAAGTAAATTTTACATATTCGCAATGTATATATGCTGAATTTAACGGACAGAAAAATAAAAAAATAAAAAGTTAGTGTTATTAGTTAAGATAACATTGTTATTAGGAAAACCAATCTGGTTACTATTAAAACTAAAAGAAATTGGCCTAGGTGAAAATTCTCGTTCTTGGGTAGAACATTGGCTTAAAGATAGAGTACAGAGAGTTGTCAATAATGGTATATTTTTAAGCTAGACAAAATGGTAAGTGGGTCCACAGGGTTCTTTTCTGTGACATCTTCTATTTAACATATTTATACATGTTCTTGAAATAAGCATAGAAAGTCATGTTTAACCCCTTAAGGACCAAACTTCTGGAATAAAAGGGAATCATGACATGTCACACATGTCATGTGTCCTTAAGGGGTATTTAAATAGACACTATAGTCACCAAAAAAACTTTAGCTTAATGAAGCAGTTTTGGTGTATAGAACATGCCCCTGCAGCCTCACTGCTCAATCCTCTGCCATTTAGGAGTTATATCCATTTGTTTATGAACCCTAGTCACACCTCCCTGCATGTGACTTGCACAGCCTTCCTAAACACTTCCCCGAGCCCCGACCCACGTTTCACCAGTCAGGCAGCTCTTCGAGGGGGAACAGTTTTAAAGAATTAAGGAGTTTAAATGGTGCTCTCTTGACTCCCATTGGCTAAACCGGTCAGTTTGTTGTTTGCTGAGATATTGAGGTTTCTGTAAACATCTGTTTAACCAAATTTTGCCACATGCCATGATTAAAATATGGCCACCATGGTTAAACCAAGTAATCTAAAAATAAACACTGGTGGTTTTGCAATACCAATAAATAGAGTTAAAAATAAGAGTAATTAAAAAACTTGGGGGTGGGAAGGGGGTTGCAAAACAAATAAACAGAGGTAATCACAAAAAAAAAAGAAAATAGGATACTGACATGAAGACTTATCGTTCTATCTATGTTTATCCAATATCGCCTATCCATGTCTAAGATTTATGTGTAATAAAAATATTTGTTACCTCTTAACAAAAGCAAAATTGTATATTTTTAGATAATTGATGCCACTTATTCTCTTTTTTATTGTTTATTGAAACTCTAATAAAAACTATTTGTTATACAAATGAAAATAGGAAAATTAAAAATGGTCGAGAAACCCATGCTGGACTACCTGATATGGATTAACCCTACAAGATGAGGAAGACGAAGAAAAATCTCCAGGATAACTAGTCATAGATTGGTCATGAAAGCATAACAAAACATTTCCATTGTATGGAGCCTCCAGGTGGAAAAAATAAGAATTTGGAAAAAAGAACACTTTTCCAAATGTTAAGTATGCAATTTGAAGAGCTAATATAACTACAATAACAAAAGCTACATTTTTTATGATATAAAATAAGGTACTTAGCAATATGTCTGAAACAAGATTTGTAATTACCAGTATGTTGTTAAGGGTTCCAAGGGCTCATTGGTATAGCCATATGTTTTAGATGCATCTCCAATTCTCACAGTCTTTTTACTTGTTGCCCTGTTTGATAGAGTTTTTTGCCCGTTTTCTATGATTTTTGTTACATAAGCAGTGGTGGTCTTGCTTTTAAAATCAGCGTAAGTCTTAGACAGAATATCCTTTGTTGGAAAGGTACCAGCAACTGAGGAATTCAATATGGGAACAAAACAAGATGTGTGAAAAAAAACTGCATTATTAATAAGAACTGTGTTATTAGAAAAATAAAATCTATGTTTTTATTTAAAAGTAAACTGTCACCATTACATGTCACATATAATCTGTATTATTTTGCAATAGGTATATGTAATTTACAAATTTCATTTGCATTTCCTGTCTTACCCTTTTTCATAGAAGATGTCCATTTTAGGCAACCGTTGGTAAGAATCGACAGTAATGTGACCATTTACGATAAACATAATTTATTAAATCCATCTCACAGTGTATTTCTTTTTGTTTTTTTTCCATTTGCATGTTATTTGGTTTTCACATACTCAGGTATACATTAGATGTGCATAACATGAAAATAGTAACAAACAAATGAAGATAAGAAATGTTAAACCTAAAGTTCAACAGTGAGTGCAGGCATTACATGGTCGTAGGGTAAACAACGTGACAGATGCCTAGGAACAATATTTCTTCTAGAGGCTGTAAAAAACTTGCTGCCATACTATAATGTGTGTAATACACTGCACAGTGGGAAAGCTGTCATGTAGGTAAGCTGCAGCCTTTGTGGGCAGTGGAAAGGGAGCAAAGAACTCACAAGACCAGCATGTTTGGTATGGGATCACTGTCTGATTACTGTAACTTTAGCTAGCTCGGTCGGGAATTTTAAAATGCCTTCTCTGGGATCTCTCTGTGTCATGTTCCCCTCCCTCCGAGTCGTGGCCACCCCCGGTTGTGGTGCTGTAAGAGTGTCTCTGGGTCTCCCTCTGAGGTGAAGGTAAGGACTGTGTCCCCGTGTGGGACCACTCGAGCGCCATCCACTCCCCAGCGGTATCAGATGGAGTGATCTTGTAGCATTTTAGTGACCAGGCCAGCTTACGTTTCTCCAGAAGGACATTAAATGAAAGGTCTCCAAACAGTGTCACCGAGCTTCCTTTGAATTTTACTGATCCCAGTGCCCTGGATCAGGCATGATTGCGGATTTACGTACTCTGGACACCGAGAACAGCGTAGAGGGATTTGCCCCTTCTTTAAGACCCACAGATGCGATAAGCCTCTGGATGTAGGGTAGCAGCCCCTCCCTTCTGATCCTCTGGTAATATCCCCCTTCGTGGAGGGAGATGGGTCTTCTTCGGAGTCAATCTCCTGATTAACCGTGCCCTGTCGGGATGAGGTGAGTGTCTCCACATCCTCCTGGGACTCAACTGAGGCTTCTTCCTCAACACTTGTCTCAGGCGCCATCTTGGGGGGTACTTGCGGTGTAGACCACTCAAATGAAAGCCTAATATCAGGCATTTTAGGGCTCCCTGGTGGGATTTTTTTCTGTGCTTGCGCCCTATAATGTCATCTGGGGGGTGAAGTATAGCAGAGGTCTCTGCTAAGCTCGTAAGTAGAATAATTCAATTTTTATTACAGAGTATGTGTGGAGCTCTGCGAACATGTGTCTATTCAGTTACTCAATCGCCCACACCCCCTCATGGTGTATTTTTGAGATGCTGAGGGCTTGCCAGAGATGGTGAACAAACACTAACTATCACTAACCTGTGTGGTCTATGGTCAGAATTACTACTCAACCCACGAAAGAGAACTTTTATATAGTTATCCCCACTGTGTTAGGTTAAGTCAGTATACAACAAACCGTATCTTAGCCTCCTCTTAAATCAAACCTTACATGTTTTAATGCCATGTAATGATGTCACCTTTATTGAACAGCGAAACATTTAGCAATGATGTTATGACTGTATAAAATAAACTATTTCAAAAGTGCTTTAAATGTTTGAAAAATCACAACTACTTTGATTCAAATTCTCAAAAAGAAAAGAGTAACTTAGCCTACAGCAACATCGTACCAATTTTAATGTAGTGAGTGTAGTGGAATTGTACACGATTCTGAAGTTAAAGTAATAAGACTATAAAACATTTGAAATATTTACTAATATATGAAACTTTTTCAATAGCCTTTAAGCTAGTGGTGCTCAAGACACTGAGTCATCAGGCCAGCTAGTGAACATATACTTGACTAACATAGTCCTAGACAAAGTTATATATATGTTCACAATATTACAAAGTATACCTATAGAAAACACAATTAACATTGTAGCAATCCAATAATTCAACGTAAGTATATCTTACCATTTTGTGTAGTAACGATAACGGCATAGTGCGTTATGCGTCCATTGCTGGCATCAAATTCATTGAAAGTACAATCAAATTGATTAAATGTAGGAGGTCCAGTTATGGAATAATCTGTAGTATTTATCTGTATTGGTGCTGCAAATATAAAAAATACATGGTTAGCCCACCCCAATGTAGCACTGATTTTTAGTAAAACCCTCAGGTTAGAACTTTATCTGGAGAGAATATATACAAAGAATTGTACTGTTTGTCATAAACTACCACCTTCGAGAGACACACTGCAAACCATCTAAGCAAACGAGTGTGAGCTGTAGCGACTCATGTTTTGTGAAGAATATAGTGAGCTCAAGTTTGGGTATCATATTCAAGTTAATGAGCATATTCACTAAACAGTGCACCTAGATTTGGTTCCAAAACATAGGTAGAATGGGACAGGTTTATAAGCAAAGCGATTGTTGCTTAAAGCTGTTATAGTATTAAAGACAAGGGTTAGCTGGTAAGACATATTTTTGTCTTGGTGATATGTAAGCACAAAGTAAAGGGAGAGTCAGTTTTAAAACACACAACAGCACCCTACCACTTGAGGGCATCCGCTGAGTGGGGCTGCGTGATGGGATTATTGGGACTCATGGCTTAAATGTATGTGTCCACCACTGCCTCCTAGGGGAATAATAATCTACAGTTATATCGATTCTACCTGTACTGTCTTTAACACAAGTCTATTTTCTCACCCCAGTGTCAGTCTACAAAGCATGTTTCCATTTTTCCTTTTGCTTACTCATTTACTGACACATCCTGATCATCCTGATCTAAACTGTTTAACATCTCTAAAAAACAAAAAAATAGTGCTCACATGCCATAGTGCACTGTCTTTTGAAATGTATTGTGTTTGCTATTGTGGCATAGAAAGCCTGATTGATAACCTTGAGAACGGAAAAAAAAAAAAAAAAAAAACACACACAACAGGACGGAATGTCTATAACAAAACCCACTGACAGATACCCTACTGTAAGGGCATGGGGTATGAAGTGTGCATTTAGTACTTTGTACATATATACCTGAATCTATGTGTAATTCAATGTGCAGTGTAATAGGGAGGAAATATGTAAATTTTTCAGATGCAGAATGTAGATATTCTCAAAGATTTTGGATTGTTAGATTTTTAGGACATTAACAATTGTGGAGTAAAAATTGCAGGGGAGGGTACATGGGGAGGGGGAACATTGCTAAAGAAACCAAAACTATAAAATGATATAATGGGCAGCAAAACTGAGGTAGGGCTCCCTCTAAGCCCCACTGACAAATGTAATAGACAAGATAAATAGAAAAAAGGTTGCGCCAAATAACAAACTATATAGAAAGATAATGGAAGTAATATGAAAATCATAAAATATCAAAAATATATGAAAGAGTCCAATAACAATGATGATGGTAACAGATCACAATCAATAGCAGAAAAAAAGAAGAAAGAAGAGTGCAAATGCACAACTTGCAAGGAGGATAACCAACGGCCTATCCACAACGCGTTTCGCCTATATGGCTTTCTCAAGTGGAGATAAAAAAAAAAGACATGCCTGGTAGGGTTTGGTATATATAGGAGACAGGTAATAAAACAATTACAAATTTTGGTGCCCAAATGACATCATAGGTATAAAATAAACATATTAAAATTGTAAAAAGAGTTATACATATGAATAGTGTGGGTTATGTAGGACTTGTAGTTCATTTTTGGAGTGAAAATTAAGGTTTTAACTTGGTTAGAAATTATGTTAAAAGAAATCACATGATCAGCGGCCATAGTGGAAACCGGGACGTGCCGCTATGTAGTTTGGGATATGTGGTATCGGACATTATCTGCTGGGTGGGAGGAGGGAAAGGGTGTGGTATTCAGCCATTGGCCTTGAGTAGAATGGTGGGAAATGTAGTATGAGCATACCTTGCTGCGCGAGGAAAAGGGGGCGTGGTTATTGGCCGTTGACCATTTAGGGGAATTATGGGAAACGTAGTGTAAAGCTGTGTGATAAAAGGGGCGTGGTTTTCAGCCGTGAAAAGGCTAATAGATTAAGAATATATAAGCAAATATTATAATAGACTGGTGAAATTAACTAAAGGGGGGAAGACAGGAGGGAAAACTGTTGCATAATAAAGTGCAATACATCATAATACAAGCTACAAATATTTGCATGTACAAAAATACGTATATTACAATAGTAAAACAAATAAAATAAAATAAGAAGTAATGATAAATTATTGGTAAGTGAAAATAAAATTGTACAATAAGTTATAAAAAATTAAAAAGATAGAAGTCTGCATTTAAACCTTCTGGGGCAAGGGTTTTTAAAAGGAACACCCAATACATTTCTTTTTTACCTAAAGTTTTTTTTTAAATCTCCACCTCTCCAAAGGAGTTTGTATTTTTGGATCCCTGTGCACTTTAGATATTTGGGATTTTTCCCATGTTTTAAAAAAAAAAATGCTTAGATACAGAGTGATTAGGGTATCCTTTTATAATATCATGACAATGCTCCTCCGTCTGTCTAGTTTTTAAGCATCTTGAAGTCATGCCCACATATTGTAAGCCGCATGGGCACTCAAGTAAATATATCAAATTTTTGGATTTGCAGCATATCAGGTCTTTTATAGCGTAGGATTTCAGTATTATTGGATATTAAGTGCATAGTTTTTGACTTTGTATTGGGGTCCGAAGTTTTGCTTTTATTATTAAAATTAAATATGACAGACATAAATATATATATAGAATCTTCCTTGTTTTTTGGTTTGTATGCTAAGCGGTCATTTCTGGGTTTACAAGTGACGATTTCCAATGTCTTCTTGAGGTGTGTTGGTGAATACTTTTTTTCAATGAATTTGTTTTTTTAGTGTCCAACTCCTTGTAGATAGGTAGGAAGAGAGAGAGAGATAGAGAAAGACAGACAGACAGATAGATAGACAGAGAAGCTAGCACGTCTTGCTGCACTAAAGCCTTATGCTGAGTCAAAGCCCAACAGACACATTTGAAGGTTGCCCAGGACTCACAGCCAGCACGGCTCGCAGGCTGAAGCCTTATGCTGAGGTAGCATTTCTGGATAATTTCCACAAGAATATATGCACTTTTAGTCATGTTTCATTTACTTTTGCTGTCCTATTTGTCCCCCCTACAGTCTATTTGCTTAACTGATAACTTAAAATGTATTTATTTATTTTTTGTTAGTTTGGTTATTGAACTTATTGTCCTGTTAATTTATAGTCCTGTTAATTTAAGTACAACATTTGTTATTTTCACATATTGGAACTCTACCATGCCCTCCTATCTCTGAATCCCACATTTCCTCTCTTCTGCTTTCATCCCTTAATTGCCCTCTTTCACTTATATACCTGCATACAGTGGCGTACACATGACCCATGGGGCCCCACTGCGAAAATTGATCTGTGGGCCCTCCCACCCCCCTGCACTTACTCTGCGCGGTCCGAGGCCGCAACACATGGCGGCGGGCACCTGGTCGCAGGGCTGCGATACCTGCGACCAGGGCCGCCATCAGGGGGTGACAACCATGATGGTTGTCATGGGCCCGGCGGTCCTGGACTGCTCTGGCAGTCCCGAGCCCCACTTTCCCTTTCTGCACACATAGATAGCGAATATCGCTATGTGTGCAGCTGCGGGCCCCCGGCTCCCTGTTACCGCAGAGGGGGCCCAGCACACTGCCTCTACTCTTCTCTCTTCTAATAACGCTTGCGAGACCCGCGGCCTTCTGAGCGTTGCCATGGCAATGCTCCGCGCGGTACGCAGACCGCGAGTCTCATGAGAGTTATTAGAAGAGAGGAGAATAGAAAAGTAGAGACAGTGTGCTGGGCCCCCTCTGCGGTAACAGGGAGCTGGGGGCTCCACTGTGCCACCAGACCACCAGGGATGGAATCTCCCCCCTCCCTGGACTCAGGTAAGAAGCAGGGAGGGGGAGAAACATTTAATACATTTAATATAAAATTCAAAAATTAATGTGAAAATGCCCCTCCCTTCCTCCACCCCCAGATTGCACATTTACAAACACTGCATACACTAACACAACGCATACACTAACACAACACACACACACTGCATACACTAACACAACACACACATAATACACACAAACACTACATCCATTACACGCATTCTAATTCACTTCCACTATACACACCACATTCAGTCCTGCATCATTGTCAGCGGACTAGGTAGGGCGTGGGCGGGCCCGGGGGGGAGGGCCCAGACCTTGTGCTTTGTCAGGGGCCCCAAAATTTCTGATGGCGGCCCTGCCTGCGACCACAGTGTGCCTGCCAGTGCATGCAGATACACACACTTACAGGACCACTATAGGCACTCAGACCACTTCGGCTCAATGAAGTGGTCTGGGTGCCAGGTCCCTCTAGTTTTAACCCTGCAGCTAAAAACATAGCAGTTTCAGAAAAACCTGCTATGTTTCACTGAGGGTTAATCCAGCCTCTAGTGGCTGTCTCACTGACAGCCGCTAGAGGCGCTTCCACGATTCTCACTGTAAAAATCACAGTGAGAAGACGCTGGACGTCCATAGGAAAGCATTGAGTAATGCTTTCCTTTGGGCGGTTTGAATGCGCGCGCAGCTCTTGCCGCGCATGCGTATTCGGAGCTGAGAGGCGGATCGGGCGGAGGTTTCCCAGCGCCAAGGGAGTACGGCGCTGGAGAAAGGTAAGTGCTTAAATACACACACACTCTCACGAACAGACGCATACACACTAGCTAACAGACACACATTTACTGACAGAGACACACTCAATGACAGACATACATACACACTCACTGACAGACAGACACACATACACACTCACTTACAAAACATACACTCTCACCGACAAACACAAACTCACTAACAGACACCAAACAGACTCACTAACAGACACACACACTAACAGACACACACAAACTAACTCACACAGTAACAGACACACACAGTAACACACTCACTGACACACATACTCACTTACACACAAACTAACACACACTCAATAACAGACACACACAAACACACACAGTAAAATACACAAAAACTAACACTCACTGACACTCACTAGCAGACACACACTGACACACAAAAACTAACACTAACACACACACCCACTCTAACACTAACACACATACACAGACACAAACATGTTTTTTAAATTTAATCCCCCGGCCTCCTTTCCTTTGGGTGTGCTGAGGGGATTCCCTGGGGTCCAGTGGGGCTGCTGGGCGGCCGGTCCTGCAGGCGGCGAGGGAGCACTGAGCCTCCTGTTCAGCTCCCTTGCGTGCCGTGTACTGATCCCGGAGCCGGAATGACGTCATATTCCGGCTCCAGCATCACTGCGGTGCGCAAGGAGATGGGCAGAGAGCGCTCATGGGAGAGTGGGCCCCCCAGGAGAAGAGGCTGACAAACTGGCACACAAACCCGGTTGCAGCTGCGACCACAGTATGTACGCCAGTGCCTGCATATATATCTCCACCCACAATTTATGTTTTTTATCTAAACCCAGAATTTCTATTTCAATCAGAGCCCAACAGACTCACAGCCAGCCAGTCTTGCAGCACTAAAGCCTTATGCTGAGGTAGTATTTCCCACCATCCCCATGGTTTTCACTACATTTATAGATAGTTCAAATCACCTTGTTTTCCAAACACACCAATCATGTATATTATCTTCTCCTCACATGTAATACCGCCACACTCTCCTACAGTGCTAGCTGCCTTTATAATTTCCTCCTCTATAACAAAATAGAACACCTAGGCAGCGAGCCTGCGTGGTGGAGCTGATGGTAGCACCGTTGACTTGGAGGAAGACAGACACAAGAGTAGCAACATTTGAGGGAGGAAAGACTAGAATTTCCGTTTTGGTCAAGTTGAGTTTAAGGAAGTGGTCAGCCATCCAGTTAGAAATTGCAGAGAGGCAGTCAGAGACACTAGTCAAGAGGGGCGGGGAGAGATCAGGAGAGGACAGGTAGGTTTGCATGATGTCATCCGCATAGAAAGGATATTGGAAGCCAAAGGAGCTAATGAGTTTACCAAGAAAGGCAGTATATATAGAGAACAGTAGGGGACCAAGGACTACACTTCTACTCCTGGCAGCTGGCGATGTCTCTCCAAACCCTGGTCCTGTATCTACCCACCTACCTTGTGTCCACCCTAGAAACCTCTCCAATCTTATATCCATCCCATGTATTTCTCCCTTTAAACCCTCCTTCCATTCTGCCCTTTGGAATGCACGCTCTGTGTGCAACCAAACTAAATCTACTTCCATCCATGATGTATTCCTCTCACGCTCCCTTAACTTACTTGCTTTAACTGAAACTTGGCTCTCTCCTTCTGACACATTCCCCCTGCCTCATTAAACTATGGTGATCTACAGTTTACACACAACCCAATACAGTCTGACAGTAAAGGTGGTGGTGTAGGGTTTCTCCTTTCCCCTCACTGCTCCTTCAAAACTCTATCCCCCCCCCCCCCCTTCCCTCTCTCTCCCCTCCTTTGAAGTTCACTCAATTTGCTTATTCAAACCCATCTCTGCTAACATTGCTGTTATTTACAGCCCCCCTGGTTACCCTTCTCCTCTTCCTTGACCACATCACTGCCTGGCTACCCTACTTCCTCTCCTCTAACATACCATCCCTATTTCTCGGGGGCTTCAATATTCCCATTAACCCACCCCTGACCTCAGCAGCCTCTAAACTACTTTCAATTACTTTCTCCCTTGGGCTATCGCAGTGGGCTAATTCTCCCACCCATGTAGCTGGCAATACCCTCAACCTCATTTTCTCTTATGCATGTACAGTATCTAATATCTCCAATACTCAATTTCTTCTCTCTGATCACCACCTCTTATCATTTGCTCTCGAGTACCCTCTCACCCAACAACCTAAGCCTAACTCCCCTCAACTCAGGAGGAACCTTAATTATATTGACCTCCAGCAGCTGTCAGCTGATATTGATTCGCAACCCCTATCCATCCCTTCCCTCTCCTCTCCCTTACTGGCCATCTCCACATATAACACTACCCTCACCTCTGCCTTGAACACTGCAGCCCTGCTTCAAACATGCACCTCGAGGAGGACACCCCCCCTCTCTCATTAATTCATGCTCCCGCAATCCCAGGCATCTCTTTGACACCTTTAACTCTCTTCTTCGCCCTGTTTTGGCAACCTCCCTTGACCGGTCCACCCCCTCTAACTAGCATCGTATATGCCTGCTCCCTTTTTCCTCAAAGCTTCTGAAAAGACTTGTCTTTATCCGTATGTCTCACTTTCTCAATTCCAACTCTCTCCTTGAACCTCTTCAATCTGGCTTCCGCCCCCTCCGCTCCACTGAGACTGCTCTTATCAAAGTTACTATTGACCTAATTGCAGCTAAATCTAAAGGCCACTACTCCATACTAATACATATTGACCTCTCTGCTGCCTTTGACACTGTTGATTATGCTCTCCTTCTTCAAACACTTCAATCACTCGTCTCTGTGACGCTGTCCTCTCGTGGTTTACCTCCTATCTCTCACAATGCTCATTCTGTGTATCTTTTTTTAATGATATCTCCTCCATTCATCCTGTCTCTGTTGGAGTCCCCCAAGGCTCTGTCCTTGGTCCCCTTCTATTTTCTCTTTATACTGCCTCTCTTTGTATACTTTTTGCCTCATTTGGATTCCACTACCACCTTTACACTGATGACACCCAGCTATATCTCTCCTCCCCAGACCTCTGCCCTGCCGTCCTGCAACATGTCACTGCTTGCCTTTCCTACATCTCTGACCGGATGTCCCCCCACTTTCTAAAACTAACTCTCACTAAAACTGAACTCCTTGTTTTTCCTCATCCTAATCAGGGATGTATTTACCACAAGGCAAACAAGGCATTTGCCAAGGGCAGCACTTTCAAGGGGGGGCACCAAAAAACTCCACCCCAAGCTCCCAGACAAATGCCTTGTTTGCCTCTTGTTCTGGAGCTGTCCAACTTACTGTGATTGAGTGTAGCTGTCAGTGTGTGTCTGTGAGCGAGTGAAAGTGTGTGTGTCTTTCAGTGAGAATGGGTGTGCCTGTGAGTATGTGTCAGTGTGTGTATGTCATTTTATGTGTATCTGAGAGTGTGTGCCTGTCAGTGAGTGGGTGTGTCAGTGTGTGTCTGTCAGTGAAAGTGTGTGTTGGTTAAACAGTGTGTGCCAATAACTGTGTATCTGTCCATGAGTGTATATCAGTGCATGTATCAATTAGGGCATGTGTCTGTCAGTCAGAAAAGTGGCCTTGACACGAATTGCGGGGGCAAATTTAGATTTTGGGGGTGCCCGAATCTAGTCATGCCTAGGGCAGCACAAATCCAAAATAACACTGCTCCTAATACTGAACTCTTCTTTTGCTCTCCCTTCAAGTCAGTGGTATCCACATCAGTCCATCCTTGCAAGCGCGCTGTCTTGGTGTCATATTTGATTCTAACCTCACCTTTGAGCCTCACATCCAGCATGTTACCAAATTCTGTAGATTCCTTCTTAGAAACATAGCCGCATTCGCCCCTTTTTTGCACAAGATGGTACCAAACAGCTTGTTCATGCTCTAGTAATTTCCTGCATGGATAATTGTAACCATTTCCTAAATGGTCTTCCCAAAAACCCTATTGCCCCGCTACAGTCTGTAATGAATGCTGTCGCCAGACTGATTTTCCTCTCTAGTTGGTCCTCTCACACCTCACCCCTTTGTCAGACCTTACATTGGCTTCCTTCCTATAGGAGTCAATTCTAAATGCTAACCCATACTTATAAAGCACTGAACAATTCTAGCTCCTCTTATATCTTATCACAGATCCATAGGTATGCCCCTTCTCGGTCTCTCTGCTTTGCCCATGACCTCCTCCTGTCCGCTACTGGCATCCATACAGCCAACTCACACTTGCAGGACTTCCCTTCCTATGGAATAGCCTGCTTACCACCATCAGACTCTCCCCTAGTCTTCAATCGTTTAAGAAGTGCCTTAAAACCCATCTTTTTAGAAAAGCTTATGGCCTCCCAAAGTAACCTCTACCTCACATAACTGTCTCTTGCTCTCTGCTGAAGGGCAGCACTCTACTCTCTCCTCCAGCTCTGCTTCACTCCCACCTATTTTGATTGCTTTTCCCTGTCCTATTGTGTTTTACACCCCACCTCCTATAGACTTTAAGCTCGTTTGAGCAGGGTCCTCTTCAGCCTATCGTTCCTTTAAGTCTTCTTGTAATTTTCCTATTTACAGTTAAATCCCCCCTCTTATAATATTGTAAAGCACTACAGAATCTGTTGGCGCTATATAAATGACAATAATAATAATAATAATTATAATATTAAGCATTTTTTGCAAAGACAAAGCAGATACAATATTACAAAACATAAATGTATATCATGAAACTACTTCACTCTATATAAACAGATGTATTTAATCTGAATAATCCTTTAGTAAAGAGTTTATAATTCATATACAATACATCTTTATGTAATATATCAACACATGATTATGCCTCTACTTATACTTTTTAAAATAATCTTATAGTTTTGTAATATATCAAATTGTTTATACCAATGGTGGTCAAGAAGGTAAAATGTCAGCCCTCATCAATTAGGAACTGATAGCTCAGAGGGAAAGTCTATACTATAAGCGCGTTAATTATTGTTACTTACGTCCTATGGAAGTTAAACAGTTGGCAATCATGACGTCATCACTTGTTTGGCTGCACGACTGCATGGAAGTTGATATATTAGCAGTGTAATTAGTGTAATATTGCAAGCCTGGCTGAATATAAGTCTGTGTGTCATTCATACAGTTCTGATTAACAGTAACGGTGGTACTTAAGATGCTGTTACTTGTGTTGTATAGACTGAGAGTGAAGGAGGTATACACTCCGGCAGGACATGTCCATGTGAATGACAGGGATTTCTCCAAATATATGGAAGAACAACTGAAAGAAGACACAGTCCCTGGAACTGAAATGAAAAGATAGGATGTTTTTCTTTTGTAAAATCAATACATATTTTGTACCAGGTTACATGGAAGAAAATGAATATTAATAACAATCTATGCTTTATATTTCACATTTTGACGTTATTTTAATAGCAGAGCAATAACTGACTCCTGAGTTCCAGCATACAAGAGATTTGTGCTGCAGCTGAGAATTATTGTTCTGATGATACAGAGGGAGATGCTTCAAGCTGTCTTTTGACAAAGTGTAAAAGGGACATGTTTAAGTTTTATAAGATACCATGAAATGAAAAGAGCGGTGGGAGGTGCGAGAAGTGGTGGGAGCCAGGTGCTACTCGCAGAAGTCACAGATATGAAGGCTGTCGAGATAATGATGTCAACCGAGCGGCAGAGGACAGGCATTACCAGCCTGTACTACCGCAGTTACACAGTGTCTGGCAAGGGAGGAAAGAACATGACTAGTATGTATATGAATTTATGGGCATGTATGTGAGTGTCAGTAATTGTATGTGTCAATGTGTGTATCAGTATGGAGAAATGTGTGCCAGTGTGTGTGAATGACTGTATCTGTGTTTTATGGGTCACTGTGTTTGTGTGTCAATATGGATCAATGTGTGTGCCAATATGGATCAATGTGTGCCAGTGTGTGTTAATAAATGTATGTGAGTGTGTGTGCTGGTGTTTTTAGGGTCACTGTGTGTTAATATGGATCAATGTGTGTGTCGATAAGTATCAATGTGTGCCAGAGTGTGTTAATAAGTGTATGTGAGTATGTGTGCCAGTGTTTTTAGAGTCACTGTGTGTTAATATGGATCAATGCGTGTGTCAATATGGATCAATATGTGAAAGTGTGTGTTAATGAGTGTATGTGAGAGTGTGCCAGTGTGTGCTAATGAGTGTGTGCCAGTGTTTGTATTATTCACTGTGTGTGTGTGTTTGTGTCAATATGGATCAATGTATGTGTTGGTACTGATCAATGTGTGTCAGTGTGTTTTATGAGTTTATGTGAGTGTGTGCATGCCATTGTTTGCATGGAGCACTGTGTGTGTGTCAATATACATCAATGTGTGCATGTGTCAGTGTAGATAAATGTGTTGCAGTGTGTGTTAAAGAGTTTATGTGAGTGTGTGTGCCAGTGTTTATGTCAGTGTGTTTGCATGGGTCACAGTGCTTATGTATGTGTGCCAGTGTATGTCAGTTAGAATGTTTGCTTTTGTGATTATGTGCCAATGTATGTGTGTCAGTGTTTGTATGAGTGTGTTTCTGGGTGTATGTGAGTGTGTGTAAGTGTGGTCATCAAAGATTATGTGCCAGATATGTGTCTGTATCTGTTTTTCTTGATTTTATTTAATGTGTTTTTTGTGTTAGTTTTTTTTTTTAGTTATATAGTAGTTTCCTGAAGAATTTCCTCGGTAGAATATTTTATAACTCAAAATCTCAAATATTTTTCATTTTTGTGGCTAGAGAAATTCTATCAAACATTTATGGTAAAATTAGTTTTAAAAAGTAATCCTTTGGTGACATCTTGTGGCTAAATTACACTTGTAAACTGAATTGCCTCAAAATGGTCAACTTGTTTAACTTATTAAAGGGACACTTCTGGTCTGGGTGCAATGTCTCTATCCTACGTAATCCTGCAATGTAAATCATTGCAGTTGTTGAGAAACTGTAATAAATATTTTGCAGGACTAAGACTGCCTCCAGTGGATGTCAGTCAGACAGTCACAAGAGGCACTTTGTGGATGCTACTGGACTCTAGGTCCTCTAAATGACACTGGACATCCTCACGCTCTGCATGAGGACATCCAGCATCAGTGAAATCCCCACCTAGGAAAGAATTGAAGCAATAGTTTACTATTGGGAGGGCTTTGTGCGCTTGCGGCACTCGCCGCGCATTAGCCCCCTCCCCCATTGATGACATCAGTGCTGTAATCGGGTAAGTGAGCAAAGGTTTTTTTTAACTCTTTAGCTGCTGGTGGGGGCTGGGGAGGGGTGGGGGAGGCTAACAGATTGTCCCCACTTTGTCAGTTTAAAATACCAAATAACAGGCAGAAAGGAAAAGAGGCATAGAGAGTGAGAGAGAGGGAAGAAGGGAGGAAACTTCACATTTTTACCATATTTTCAATACACTTTTACCTGCTCTTACCAAGTCTTTTTTACCTGATATTATGACCATATCCACTATTTTCCCCCTAGAGAGGTCAGTCTGTACTCACCTGTGCAGGTTGTATATGAGACAGATTGACTTTCAGTGACATTATCAGCCGCTCTTGTAAATACAGTGAATGTATATGTCTCCCCAGGTATCAGATTAGTTATATTAACAGTTTGACTTGTCACAATAATTTCATTTATCACTGCAGACGATGCATTTGCTGTTAGTATTCTGTATTTATATTCAGCCTTGTACTCATCAGGTGGATCCCAAATCAGGGAAACAGAATATGATGTTTTGCCATTGTCTCTGAGGAGTTTCACTGCGTTTGGTTCTAGAGCGAGAAAATAAAACGTGATTTTCTTTCAAGTTCATGACAATTACAATTATTTATATAGCGCCAACATATTCTGCAGCACTGTACAATAGATTAAAGAAGACCAACAATAAAAGCCCAGCCACCCTTAGTATTTTGGTGATTTGAAGTGGTCATGGTTGTAGGAGTGTGTATGTGCAGCATTTCTGCAGCACTGCACATACTGAGATCTCCGTACTTTAGTGCTAGTTACACCCGGGCTGCCTAATGTCAATACTGTGCATAAAATACGTCTGTCGACAGACAGCATTGCATGCTGGCAACTGGCGAATTGAGCTTCTATCTTGCAGACAAGGCCTGCAGTTGGGCGTAACGGCAATTCAGCTATCGGTATTCATCTCAAAGTGAAACACTGTTTAAATACTCTAAACCTGCACAGATCTTTGGGGAATTCAAAGTAACTTTCAAATCTTAAACCAGAATAGCCAGCCAAACTGAATATTGAATGGTAAAATCCACTTTAATTAAAATTTAAAATGAAATTATTATTGTTAAAAAATTTTTTGAATTAAAACAAAAAACGTAACAATCTGCTAAAATCACAACGCGTTTCGCCCAGATAGCTTCGTCACTTAAAAAAGCCATCTCTGCCAAATGTGTTGTGATTTTAACCGATTGTTAAGCATTTTATGCATTTATCGTTTAATATTTGTTTGGTAATATTTTTTTTATTTAAAAAAACAACAATGTAATTTAAAATTTTCATTAAAGTGAATTTTACCATTCAACATATTTAATTTTATCTGGTCCCACTTTTTATTTCATTTTATCTTTCATTATTTTATAATTTTTGAAAAATACCTGCTGACAGTGCTGCATTTTATCAACTTACATATTCCAGGTGGGGATTGTACCACCCACGCTGATTCCAACAAGCACGTATATGCTCCTTTAAATGTGAGTACAATTTATTTTACTTACATATTTTATCTTCCAATACAGAGAGCACTATTCTCCTTATTTCTATCTTTTACTATACACCCTTGGAAAATACAGAGGAACACCCTTTACAAATTATATCCGTGAGCAGGGATTATTCAACTTTAAGATCTTACTAAGAGCTGAATTGGAAGCTCTTTGTTTGTGAGTGCATTTTATTCTCTTTTTATATACACACTGGGTTTGTTCTATTGAGATCCCCTTTTTATGTATTCCATGTGAGATGCATATGCTGTGAAGATAATGTAAGACGTACCAGTGTCGCTACAAAGACCTTGTTCTGATTCTTCACCTAATACCCTGTGACAAGGATTATATTGTCAGAAGCAGATACAATCAAACCTACAGACGGTTCCTTGTTTGACTTTCTTATGGTTTTTCGAGGGCATTCTTTGTAATTATAGATTCCAGTTACTACTACTTGCATCAAACTGTATTCCTTAGCAATACCAGTACTGTGTAGTTATTTGGTGCAACCTGTTTTCTAACAGTGCAGAATGATACAAAATATTTCAGTTTTTCTGCAAAAACTGTATACATTTGCACATGCAACAGATACACAATACTATTAATGCCAGATGATACGAGATGCATTTAAGTTGTTTTGATGCTCAGAATGTTCCTTGATGCTGAGGTTTAGAACTGTATGCTAAAGGGGGAAGAGAAGGGTTGTGCCTTTATAGCTGTGGTCAAGCTATACAATTCCTGGGAATACTGACTCTAGACATGAGCAGTAATAGGTGACACTCGTGAATGGAAAATGTAGGATGAGTCTTCTGTGAAGCTATGCAATATTTCTCGTATGCAAATAGCACCATGTCACTGCAGCAACCAAGACAGAGAGAGATGGGAGGAAGGGGTGATAAAATGTGGGATATGAGAAGGAAACAAGGGGGTGGGTGAGAATAGGTAATCTTTGTGTGTCTGAATTTTTGTGTGTGTGCATGTCTGTGTGTGCTTGTCTATTTCAGCATTTTGTATAAAACAGCAAGACCAAACTTGTATGTTTATCTTTGTATCTTGTTTAGTTGTGAATGTATGACAAAACTGTTGCGTGAGTGGCTAAATATAGGTATGTGAATGATTGATATGTTATGTGTGAGTATACTGGGGGGTGCATCGGCTCAACTGGACCTAGTGCAGTGTCAAACATAAATAAATCACTGTGAAAACCTACTTGTGAACGCTGATATGGTCACAGGAGAACTCTGATACTGCCGAGCACCAACTGTTACTACAGTAATTGTGTAATTAGTCCCAGATGTGAGGTTCTGAAGTGTGGCATTTAATGTGTTTACTGTCACAGTCCAAGAGGATGAAGAATTACTGTAAATTATCTTGAAAGACTTTGTCACATTGGTCATATTTACTGGTTCTCCCCAGGACAATGAAATGTAGTTTGTTCCAATATTTGTAAAGCTTAAGGACGCTGGAGGGGTCGGATCTATGAAAGAAGAAGAAAAAAAAGTATACAAAGATTTTTATAACCAACATCTGAAAATAATCCAATAATATCAGAAAACAGATGATAGAATATCTTAATTTGTGTCACTACATTTTATTTAATGTGTATGATTTGCATATAAGCAAATAGCTCTGTCCCAATGATCCCATCATACTCACATGTTGCCTCTATCACTGGAGCTGCTGACTGGCTGCAGTTACTACTAACTGTCTGTATAGTGATGGAGTAGTTTCTGCCTGGCAGTAAGTCTGTGAAATCCACTTGTGTAGAATTAGTTGTGATTATTTTATTGACGTCTCCACTCAGAGTGACTGTGTAATTATCCACTTTCCCTGCTGGTATTGTCCAGTTCACACTGAGTGAATTAGTAGTATTCTTATTATTTCCTGTGATATTCTGAGCCAGACCCGGAACTGAAAAAAATCAGAATAGAAATCACACAAATCGAAAGGAAAAATAGGATAGAAAAGAAAGAGAGAGAAAATTCTCAAACCATATTTTCAATACACTTTAAGTCTCTTTACCTGCTATAATGACCATATCCACAATTCTCCCCCTAAAGAGGTCAGTCTGTACTCACCTGTGCAGGTTGTTAATGAGACAGATTGACTTTCAGTGACATTATCAGCCGCTCTTGTAAATACAGTGAATGTATATGTCTCCCCAGGTGTCAGATTAGTTATATTAACAGTTTGATTTGTCACAATAATTTCATTTATCACGACAGATATTGAATTTGCTGTTAGTATTCTGTATTTATATTCAGCCTTGTACTCGTCAGGTTGATCCCAAATCAGGGAAACAGAATATGATGTTTTGCCATTGTCTCTGAGGAGTTTCACTTTGTTTGGTTCTAGAGCGAGAAAATAAAACATGATTTTCTTTCAAGTTATAGCTAAGTTCATGACAATTACAATTATTTATATAGCGCCAACATATTCTGCATCACTGTACAATAGATTAAAGAAAACCAACAATAAAAGCCCAGCCACCCTTAGTATTTTAGTGATTTGAAGTGGTCATGGTTGTAGGAGTGTGTATGTGCAGCATTTCTGCAGTACTGCACATACTGAGATCTCCGTACTTTAGTGCTAGTTACATCCAGGCTGCCTAATGTAATACTGTGCATAAAATACGTCCGTCGACAGACAGCATTGCATGCTGGCAGCTGGCGAATTGAGCTTCTATCTTGCAGACAGGGCCTGCAGTGGGACGTAACGGCAATTCAGCTATCGGTATTCATCTCCAAGTGAAACACTGTTTAAATCACAACGCGTTTCGCCCAGATAGCTTTGTCACTTAAAAAAGCCATCTCTGCCAAATGTGTTGTGATTTTAACCGAAGTATTTTATGCATTTATCGTTTAATATTTGTTTGGCAATATTTTTTTTATTTAAAAAAACAACAATGTAATTTACAATTTTCATTAAAGTGAATTTTACCATTCAACATATTTAATTTTATCTGGTCCCACTTTTTATTTCCTTTTATCCTTCATTATTTTATAATTTTTGAAAAATACCTGCTGACAGTGCTGCATTTTATCAACTTACATATTCCAGGTGGAGATTGTACCACCCACGCTGATTCCAACAAGCATGTATATGCTCCTTTAAATGTGAGTACAATTTATTTTACTTACATATTTTATTTTCTAATACAGAGAGCACTATTCTCCTTATTTCTATCTTTTAATATATACCCTTGGAAAATACAGAGGAACATCCTTTACAAATTATATCCGTGAGCAGGGATTATTCAACTTTAAGATCTTACTAAGAGCTGAATTGGAAGCTCTTTGTTTGTGAGTGCATTTTATTCTCTTTTTATATACACACTGGGTTTGTTCTATTGAGATCCCCTTTTTATGTATTCCATGTGAGATGCGTATGCTGTGAAGATAATGTAAGACGTACCAGTGTCGCTACAAAGACCTTGTTCTGATTCTTCACCTAATACCCTGTGACAAGGATTATATTGTCAGAAGCAGATACAATCAAACCTACAGACGGTTCCTTGTTTGACTTTCTTATGGTTTTCGAGGGCATTCTTTATGCCCTAATTATAGATTCCAGTTACTACTACTTGCATACAACTGTATTCCTTAGCAATACCAGTACTGTGTAGTTATTTGGCGCAACCTGTTTTCTAACAGTGCAGAATGATACAAAATATTTCCTTTTTTCTGCAAAAACTGTACACATTTGCACATGCAACAAATACACAATACTATTAATGCCAGATGATACGAGATGCATTTAAGTTGTTTTGATGCTCAGAATGTTCCTTGATGCTGAGGTTTAGAACTGTATGCTAAAGGGGGAAGAGAAGGGTTGTGCCTTTATAGCTGTGGTCAAGCTATACAATTCCTGGGAATACTGACTCTAGACATGAGCAGTAATAGGTGACACTCGTGAATGGAAAATGTAGGATGAGTCTTCTGTGAAGCTATGCAATATTTCTCGTATGCAAATAGCACCATGTCACTACAGCAACCAAGACAGAGAGAGATGGGAGGAAGGGGTGATAAAATGTGGGATATGAGAAGGAAACAAGGGGGTGGGTGAGAATAGGTAATCTTTGTGTGTCTGACTTTTTATGTGTGTGCATGTCTGTGTGTGCTTGTCTATTTCAGCATTTTGTATAAAACAGCAAGACCAAACTTGTATGTTTATCTTTGTATCTTGTTTATTTGTGAATGTATGACAAAACTGTTGCGTGAGTGGCTAAATATAGGTATGTGAATGATTGATATGTTATGTGTGAGTATACTGGGGGGTGCATTGGCTCAACTGGACCTAGTGCAGTGTAAAACATAAATAAATCACTGTGAAAACTTACTTGTGAACGCTGATATGGTCACAGGAGAACTCTGATACTGCCGAGCACCAACTGTTACTACAGTAATTGTGTAATTAGTCCCAGACGTGAGGTTCTGAAGGGTGACATTTAATGTGTTTACTGTCACAGTCCAAGAGGATGAAGAATTGCTGTAAATTATATTGAAAGACTTTGTCACATTGGTCATATTTACTGGCTCTTCCCAGGACAATGAAATGTAGTTTGTTCCGATATTTGTAACGTTTAAGGACACTGGAAGGGTTGGATCTATGGAAAACCAAGAACAAAATAATTAGTTAAAGAAATCCATATTTCATTATTCTGAAAATAATCCAATGATATCTAAATAAAAATTATGCAAAAAAGTTTACTAGAACTCAGTTTGTATGATTTCCACGTAAAGATATAGCTCTGTCCCAATGATCCCATCATACTCACATGTTGCCTCTATCACTGGAGCTGCTGACTGGCTGCAGTTACTACTAACTGTCTGTATAGTGATGGAGTAGTTTCTGCCTGGCAGTAAGTCTGTGAAATCCACTTGTGTAGAATTAGTTGTGATTGTTCTATTGACGTCTCCATTCAGAGTGACTGTGAAATAATCCACTTTCCCTGCTGGTATTGTCCAGTTCACACTAAGTGAATTAGTAGTATTCTTATTATTTACTGTGATATTCTGAGCAAGACCCGGAACTGAAACAAATCAGAATAGAAATCACACAAATCGAAAGGAAAAATAGGATAGAAAAGAAAGAGAGAGAAAATCCTCAAACCATATTTTCAATACACTTTAAGTCTCTTTACCTGCTATAATGACCATATCCACAATTCTCCCCCTAAAGAGATCAGTCTGTACTCACCTGTGCAGGTTGTATATGAGACAGATTGACTTTCAGTGACATTATCAGCCGCTCTTGTAAATCCAGTGAATGTATATGTCTCCCCAGGTGTCAGATTAGTTATATTAACAGTTTGATTTGTCACAATAATTTCATTTATCACGACAGATGATGAATTTGCTGTTAGTATTCTGTATTTATATTCAGCCTTGTACTCGTCAGGTTGATCCCAAATCAGGGAAACAGAATATGATGTTTTGCCATTGTCTCTGAGGAGTTTCACTTCGTTTGGTTCTAGAGCGAGAAAATAAAACATGATTTTCCTTTAAGTTATAGCTAAGTTCATGACAATTACAATTATTTATATAGCGCCAACATATTCTGCAGCACTGTACAATAGATTAAAGAAAACCAACAATAAAAGCCCAGCCACCCTTAGTATTTTAGTGATTTGAAGTGGTCATGGTTGTAGGAGTGTGTATGTGCAGCATTTCTGCAGTACTGTACATACTGAGATCAGTGGCGTCACTAGTGGGGGGGGTCAGAGGGGGCCATGGCCCCCCCTACATCATGCTGTGCCCCCCCTTGGGCCCCCCCACTCACATTGCCCCCTATACTGCCCCCCCATACACACACATTGCCGCCAATACTGCCCCCCTACACAAACTCTGCCCCCCATACAGCCTCCCATACACACACACTGCCCCCCATACAGCCTCCCATACACACACCCTGCCCCCCATACACACACATTGCCCCCCATACACACACACTGCCCCCCATACAGCCTCCCATACACACACACTGCCCCCCATAATAGCCCCCATACACACACTGTCCCCATACTGCCCCCCATACACCATACACACTGTCCCCATACTGCTCCATACACACACACACTGCCCCCTATACACACACACACACTGCCCCCCATAGCACACACACTGCCCCCTATACACACACACTGCCCCCATACACACACACACACACTGCCCCCCATAGACACACACTGTCCCCCATACTGCCCCCTATACACATTACAACTGTTCTATTATATACTGCTCCCATAGACACACATACCCCCTTATACACACCTATACACACACACTACTAACACACATTGCCCCTCATACACACACATTTCCCTCACACTCAAGCCCCCATACACACACTGCCCCCATACAGCTCTATACACACACACTATACACACACAGACACTGCTCCCCATACACACACATTGCTCCACTGCCCCCCCTATACACACATTGCTCCCCCATATTTCTGCCTCCTCTATACACACACACACTGCCCCCCATACACACACATTGCCCCACACACTGCCCCCCATACACACACATTGCCCCACACACTGCCCCCCATACACACACTCTGCCCCCCATACACATACACTCTACACACATACACTATTCCCATACACACACACTGTATGGACTCAGCAGTCTGGGTGTGTGTGTATGGACTCAGCAGTCTGTGTGTGTGTGTGTATGGACTCAGCAGTGTGTGTGTGTGTATGGACTCAGCAGTGTGTGTGTATATGGACTCAGCAGTCTGTGTGTGTGTGTGGACTCAGCAGTCTGTGTGTGTGTGTATGGACTCAGCAGTCTGTGTGTGTGTGTATGGACTCAGCAGTTTGTGTGTGTGTATGGACTCAGCAGTCTGTGTGTGTATGTATATGGACTCGGCAGTCTGTGTGTGTGTGTGTATGGACTCAGCAATCTGTGTGTGTGTGTGTGTGTATGGACTCAGCAATCTGTGTGTGTGTGTGTGTGTGTGTGTGTATGGACTCAGCAATCTGTCTGTGTGTGTGTATGGACTCAGCAATCTGTGTGTGTGTATGGACTCAGCAGTCTGTGTGTGTGTATGGACTCAGCAGTCTGTGTGTGTGTATGGACTCCGCAGTCTATCAATAATTAAAATTCCTGTGAGTTGTTGTGTAGGAAGGGCCCCAGTGTATTGCTTTGCCCAGGGGCCCTTAACTCTGTTAAAATGGTACTGCTTGTGTGTGTCAGTGAGCTTCTATTTAGTGAGCATGTGTGTGTCAGTGAGCTTGTCTTTAGTGAGCTTGTGTGTGTGTCCCTGAACTTCTTTGTAGTGAGCCTTCTGTTTATACAAGTGAGTGTCTGTAGTAAGCTTGTGTGTGAGTCAGGGAGTTTTGTCTGTCAGTAAGCCTATTTGCGCATGTCAGTGAGCTTGTGTGCTCACTGTACTATATATATATATATATATATATATATATATATATTTATTTTGACTTGTAGGAATGGCATACGTTTTTTTTTTTCCAGGGCTGCTTTGGATTCCCAGGGACTCCCAGTTTGGCTCTGCCAGCGAGTGAACTTTACCGCTGAATAATCTGTGTGAGCTGCCGCACACTTTAGCCCTGTTACACGCGCCTGGGAGCTGCTGTTGACAGGTACTAGTAGTCTAGAGATTGGGGTATATGCTCAGCTATCTGTATAATACAGATCTGTGGGTATAAAATATCCTGGGATAGTCAGTGCTTCCTGTATAGTGCTGCTCTCTGTCTTGGGATATTATACACAAACAGACCTGTATTATACAGAGAGCAGCACTATACAGGGAGCACTGAGTGTCGCAATTTATTATACACACAACCCTGTATTATACAGAGAGCACTGACTGTCCAGGGATATTATACCCAGACAGTAATTGATAGCTGTGCTGCAAAATGTCCTTGGAATTTTTTTTTCAAATGTTGGCAACTATGGCACTGTATCAAGGATAATGTGTTTGTTTTTTTAATAATCCCTGGTGGAAAATAATGAATCCTCCACCAGGTATTATTAAAAAAACAAAACACATTGTGTCGGGGGCGTGGCTTAACATGTGACAGGGGCGGGGTCAAACTGCGGCGAGGGCGGGGTTAAATGTGCCCCCCTACTTTTGTCACTGGCCCTCCATGTGCCCCCCCGAAAAATGAATCCTAGAGACGCCACTGACTTTAGTGCTAGTTACACCCGGGCTGCCTAATGTCAATACTGTGCATAAAATACGTCTGTCGACAGACAGCATTCCATGCTGGCAACTGGCGAATTGAGCTTCTATCTTGCAGACAGGGCCTGCAGTTGGACGTAACGGCAATTCAGCTATCGGTATTCATCTCAAAGTGAAACACTGTTTAAATCACAACGCGTTTCGCCCAGATAGCTTTGTCACTTAAAAAAGCCAAGTCTGCCAAATGTGTTGTGATTTTAACCATTTGTTAAGTATTTAATGCATTTATCGTTTAATATTTGTTTGGTAAAAAAATTTTTATTTAAAAAAACAACAATGTAATTTAAAATTTTCATTAAAGTGAATTTTACCATTCAACATATTTAATTTTATCTGGTCCTACTTTTTATTTAATTTTATCCTTCATTATTTTATAATTTTTGAAAAATACCTGCTGACAGTGCTGCATTTGATCAACTTACATATTCCAGGTGGGGATTGTACCACCCACGCTGATTCCAACAAGCATGTATATGCTCCTTTAAATGTGAGTACAATTTATTTTACTTACATATTTTATTTTCCAATACAGAGAGCACTATTCTCCGTATTTCTATCTTTTACTATACACCCTTGGAAAATACAGAGGAACACCCTTTACAAATTATATCCGTGAGCAGGGATTATTCAACTTTAAGATCTTACTAAGAGCTGAATTGGAAGCTCTTTGTTTGTGAGTGCATTTTATTCTCTTTTTATATACACACTGGGTTTGTTCTATTGAGATCCCCTTTTTATGTATTCCATGTGAGATGCATATGCTGTGAAGATAATGTAAGACGTACCAGTGTCGCTACAAAGACCTTGTTCTGATTCTTCACCTAATACCCTGTGACAAGGATTATATTGTCAGAAGCAGATACAATCAAACCTACAGACGGTTCCTTGTTTGACTTTCTTATGGTTTTTCGAGGGCATTCTTTGTAATTATAGATTCCAGTTACTACTACTTGCATACAACTGTATTCCTTAGCAATACCAGTACTGTGTAGTTATTTGGCGCAACCTGTTTTCTAACAGTGCAGAATGATACAAAATATTTCCTTTTTTCTGCAAAAACTGTACACATTTGCACATGCAACAAATACACAATACTATTAATGCCAGATGATACGAGATGCATTTAAGTTGTTTTGATGCTCTGAATGTTCCTTGATGCTGAGGTTTAGAACTGTATGCTAAAGGGGGAAGAGAAGGGTTGTGCCTTTATAGCTCTGGTCAAGCTATACAATTCCTGGGAATACTGACTCTAGACATGAGCAGTAATAGGTGACACTCGTGAATGGAAAATGTAGGATGAGTCTTCTGTGAAGCTATGCAATATTTCTCGTATGCAAATAGCACCATGTCACTACAGCAACCAAGACAGAGAGAGATGGGAGGAAGGGGTGATAAAATGTGGGATATGAGAAGGAAACAAGGGGGTGGGTGAGAATAGGTAATCTTTGTGTGTCTGAATTTTTGTGTGTGTGCATGTCTGTGTGTGCTTGTCTATTTCAGCATTTTGTATAAAACAGCAAGACCAAACTTGTATGTTTATCTTTGTATCTTGTTTATTTGTGAATGTATGACAAAACTGTTGCGTGAGTGGCTAAATATAGGTATGTGAATGATTGATATGTTATGTGTGAGTATACTGGGGGGTGCATTGGCTCAACTGGACCTAGTGCAGTGTCAAACATAAATAAATCACTGAGAAAACCTACTTGTGTACGCTGATATGGTCACAGGAGAACTCTGATACTGCAGAGAACCAACTGTTACTACAGTAATTGTGTAATTAGTCCCAGACGTGAGGTTCTGAAGGGTGACATTTAATGTGTTTACTGTCACAGTCCAAGAGGATGAAGAATTGCTGTAAATTATCTTGAAAGACTTTGTCACATTGGTCATATTTACTGGTTCTCCCCAGGACAATGAAATGTAGTTTGTTCCGATATTTGTAACGTTTAAGGACACTGGAGGAGTTGGATCTACGAAGGAAGAAGAAAAAAAAGTATACAAAGATTTTTATAACCAACATCTGAAAATAATCCAATAATATCAGAAAACAGATGATAGAATATCTTAATTTGTGTCACTACATTTTATTTAATGTGTATGATTTGCATATAAGCAAATAGCTCTGTCCCAATGATCCCATCATACTCACATGTTGCCTCTATCACTGGAGCTGCTGACTGGCTGCAGTTACTACTAACTGTCTGTATAGTGATGGAGTAGTTTCTGCCTGGCAGTAAATCTGTGAAATCCACTTGTGTAGAATTAGTTGTGATTATTTTATTGACGTCTCCACTCAGAGTGACTGTGTAATTATCCACTTTCCCTGCTGGTATTGTCCAGTTCACACTGAGTGAATTAGTAGTATTCTTATTATTTACTGTGATATTCTGAGCCAGACCCGGAACTGAAAAAAATCAGAATAGAAATCACACAAATCGAAAGGAAAAATAGGATAGAAAAGAAAGAGAGAGAAAATCCTCAAACCATATTTTCAATACACTTGAAGTCCCCTTTACCTGCTATAATGACCATATCCACAATTCTCCCCCTAGAGAGGTCAGTCTGTACTCACCTGTGCAGGTTGTATATGAGACAGATTGACTTTCAGTGACATTATCAGCCGCTCTTGTAAATACAGTGAATGTATATGTTACTCCGGGTGTCAGATTAGTTATATTAACAGTTTGATTTGTCACAATAATTTCATTTATCACGACAGATGATGAATTTGCTGTTAGTATTCTGTATTTATATTCAGCCTTGTACTCGTCAGGTGGATCCCAAATCAGGGAAACAGAATATGATGTTTTGCCATTGTCTCTGAGGAGTTTCACTGTGTTTGGTTCTAGAGCGAGAAAATAAAACATGATTTTCTTTCAAGTTATAGCTAAGTTCATGACAATTACAATTATTTATATAGCGCCAACATATTCTGCAGCACTGTACAATAGATTAAAAAGACCAACAATAAAAGCCCAGCCACCCTTAGTATTTTAGTGATTTGAAGTGGTCATGGTTGTAGGAGTGTGTATGTGCAGCATTTCTGCAGCACTGCACATACTGAGATCTCCGTACTTTAGTGCTAGTTAAACCCGGGCTGCCTAATGTCAATATTGTGCATAAAATACGTCTGTCGACAGACAGCATTGCATGCTGGCAACTGGCGAATTGAGCTTCTATCTTGCAGACAGGGCCTGCAGTTGGGCGTAACGGCAATTCAGCTATCGGTATTCATCTCAAAGTGAAACACTGTTTAATACTCTAAACCTGCACAGATCTTTGGGGAATTCAAAGTAACTTTCAAATCTTAAACCAGAATAGCCAGCCAAACTGAATATTGAATGGTAAAATCCACTTTAATTAAAATTTAAAATGAAATTATTATTTTTAAATATTTTTTTTGAATTAAAACAAAAAAACTTAACAATCTGCTAAAATCACGACGCGTTTCGCCCAGATAGCTTTGTCACTTAAAAAAGCCATCTCTGCCAAATGTGTTGTGATTTTAACCATTTGTTAAGTATTTAATGCATTTATCGTTTAATATTTGTTTGGTAAAAAAATTTTTATTTAAAAAAACAACAATGTAATTTAAAATTTTCATTAAAGTGAATTTTACCATTCAACATATTTAATTTTATCTGGTCCTACTTTTTATTTAATTTTATCCTTCATTATTTTATAATTTTTGAAAAATACCTGCTGACAGTGCTGCATTTGATCAACTTACATATTCCAGGTGGGGATTGTACCACCCACGCTGATTCCAACAAGCATGTATATGCTCCTTTAAATGTGAGTACAATTTATTTTACTTACATATTTTATCTTCCAATACAGAGAGCACTATTCTCCTTATTTCTATCTTTTACTATATACCCTTGGAAAATACAGAGGAACATCCTTTACAAATTATATCCGTGAGCAGGGATTATTCAACTTTAAGATCTTACTAAGAGCTGAATTGGAAGCTCTTTGTTTGTGAGTGCATTTTATTCTCTTTTTATATACACACTGGGTTTGTTCTATTGAGATCCCCTTTTTATGTATTCCATGTGAGATGCGTATGCTGTGAAGATAATGTAAGACGTACCAGTGTCGCTACAAAGACCTTGTTCTGATTCTTCACCTAATACCCTGTGACAAGGATTATATTGTCAGAAGCAGATACAATCAAACCTACAGACGGTTCCTTGTTTGACTTTCTTATGGTTTTTCGAGGGCATTCTTTGTAATTATAGATTCCAGTTACTACTACTTGCATACAACTGTATTCCTTAGCAATACCAGTACTGTGTAGTTATTTGGCGCAACCTGTTTTCTAACAGTGCAGAATGATACAAAATATTTCCGTTTTTCTGCAAAAACTGTACACATTTGCACATGCAAAAAATACACAACACTATTAATGCCAGATGATACGAGATGCATTTAAGTTGTTTTGATGCTCTGAATGTTCCTTGATGCTGAGGTTTAGAACTGTATGCTAAAGGGGGAAGAGAATGGTTGTGCCTTTATAGCTGTGGTCAAGCTATACATTTCCTGGGAATACTGACTCTAGACATGAGCAGTAATGGGTGACACTCGTGAATGGAAAATGTAGGATGAGTCTTCTGTGAAGCTATGCAATATTTCTCGTATGCAAATAGCACCATGTCACTACAGCAACCAAGACAGAGAGAGATGGGAGGAAGGGGTGATAAAATGTGGGATATGAGAAGGAAACAAGGGGGTGGGTGAGAATAGGTAATCTTTGTGTGTCTGTATTTTTGTGTTTGTGCATGTCTGTGTGTGCTTGTCTATTTCAGCATTTTGTATAAAACAGCAAGACCAAACTTGTATGTTTATCTTTGTATCTTGTTTATTTGTGAATGTATGACAAAACTGTTGCGTGAGTGGCTAAATATAGGCATGTGAATGATTGATATGTTATGTGTGAGAATACTGGGGGGTGCATTGGCTCAACTGGACCCAGTGCAGTGTCAAACATAAATAAATCACTGAGAAGATTCGGGGGGAACTAATAAAATGGGGCGCACAAACCCAAAAAAACAAACACAAACGGATCGCAGAGTTACTGGGGGAGATCCGAACAACAGAGGAAACACACAAACATAACCCTACAGATCCCATATTCCGAGCACTTATAGCATTAAGAAAGGAACTCCACTCACTCCTCCTAGACAATGCTAAAAAGGCCCTACTATGGACCAAACACTTATATTACTCTCAGGGAAACAGGAGTGGCAAATTACTTGCTCAAGCTCTGAAACAAAAGCAATCTCAGACTTACATTCCTAGGATAAAACGTGCCAATAACACGTTAGCATCCACCACAGAGGACATAGCAGAGTCCTTCAGAGAATACTACACCACCTTATACAACTTACAGAACAGGGCCCCCAAAATCGAGGAAATCACGTCATATCTAGCAGACAAATTTGACACTACTCTACCTGCGGCGGCCACCAGATCTCTAGAAGAGCCAGCCATTCTTCTTGGCTGAATTACAGATGGCCATTAAACAAGCCCCCCTTAACAAAAGCCCAGGCCCAGATGGATTTTCAGCCATATATTATAAGACATTCCAAAAGAAACTAATGGGTCACTTTCTAGAGGCAATAAATTCCATCCCATCAGGACATACAATACCCCAACAAACACTAGAGGTGTCCATAACCCTTTTGCCTAAACCAGGGAAAGACCTAGAGAGGTGCGCGAGCTATAGACCTATATCGCTCATAAATGTGGACGTCAAGATTCTCACCAAAATGATGGCATCTAGGCTGAGGCCCTTCCTGAGAGAGGCACTGAGGCTAGTGGTGTTGTGGAGAGAGGCACTGAGGCTAGTGGTGTTATGGAGAGAGGCACTGAGGCTAGTGGTGTTGTGGAGAGAGGCACTGAGGCTAGTGGTGTTGTGGAGAGAGGCACTGAGGCTAGTGGTATTGTGGAGAGAGGCACTCAGACTAGTGGTGTTGTGGAGACCGACTTGGAGACTATGGTGAGGCCTAATAGAAAGCTGTTGTTGTTGGGGGATTCCATTATAAGAGGTGTGGAGATGGACAATGGTGGTCTTGTGAGGTGTCTTCCCGGAGCTACTGCTCACAGAGACAGGAGACGTATCTGTAATATTGTTAAGCAAGCAAAGCAGGAAGGGGAATTGGATGTACTTATCCATCTAGGGACAAATGACTTGGCTTGCAATGAGGTTTCAGAGGTTAAGGAAGTTTTTAGTGTTTTTGCCAATGATATATGGCAGGTTGCTTCCACACTGTCATTCCCTGAAGTTCTGCCTGTGCATAACACTCAAAACGACAGGCGGATGCGTATTAGGGACTTTAATTTGTGGCTTGGTGAATGGTGTCGGGAGCAAGGATTTGGCTTTATTTCTCATGGCAGCTCTGTTTGGAATGGAGATAAGCTGTACAAAAAAGATGGTTTGCATCTTTCTCAAAAGGGAACAAATGTTCTCAGTGAGCAGTTCAGAGGTTTTGCTAGGATGTATTTAAACTAGGAGGGGGGGGCAAAAGGGTGATAAAACATCAATCCAATTGTCCCCCAAAACAAGGACAGAAGGTGCCTGTAGCAAGTGTGTTAAAAAATGATAAGCTTAGAGTCATGTCTACAAATGCTCGCAGTTTAGGGAATAAGATCCAAGAACTTGTGGCAATAATGGCAACTGATAGTGTAGATTTAGTCGCTGTTACTGAGACATGGTATAATGAGAAAAATGACTGACATAGCAATACCAGGGTACTCTTTATATAGGAAAGATAGGGAAGGCAAGAAAGGGGGAGGGGTGGCCTTGTATGTGAAGGATAGCATAAAATCTAGCCTAATAAAAGCTAGTGAGGCAAACATAGAGTCCGTTTTGGCTACGTTAGAATTTGGTAATCACACAGTAACTCGTGTAGGTGTGATTTATAGGCCCCCAGGACAAATTGAAGAGTTAGATAATCTACTAGTTGAGGAAATAGCTAAAATGACAATGAAGGGGAAGTTATCATCATGGGTGACTTTAATCTTCCTGATGTAAATTGGAAAACAAAATTAGCTACTTGTGCCAGGAGCACACATATTCTAAACTCCCTACTGGGATTGTCTCTAAAACAAGTTGTTGAGGAGCCAACTCGTAAAGAGGCCATACTAGATTTAGTGTTAACAAATTGAGATTTGGTATCAGATGTTACTGTAGGTGAAAGTTTAGGATCCAGTGATCATCAGTCAGTGTGGTTTAATATAAGAACAGTGACTGAGTCACACCACCCAAAAACAAAAGTTTTAGACTTTAGAAAAACAGACTTTTCTAAAATTAGAATATGGGTAGAGGAGTCATTATCAGACTGGAACAATTTAAATGGAGTCCAAGAGAAATGGGATTATTTAAAAGTTGCACTATTGAAGGCAACAGAAAATTGCATTAGGTTTGTCAGTAAAAGCAAAAAATTCAAGAAACCACTGTGGTACTCCGCAGATGTGGCCAAAATAGTTAAAAACAAAAAGTTAGCATTTAGGAATTACAAAAAAACCCAGAGTGAGGAAGACAAAATGATCTATAAGATTAAGCAGAAAGAGGCTAAGCAAGTTATAAGAGCTTCCAAATCACACACAGAAGAGAAAATAGCACAGTCAGTAAAAAAGGGGATAAAACATTTTTAGATACATAAATGAGAAATGAAAAGTAAAACAAGGATTAGTTAGATTAAAAACAAAAGAAGGAAGGTATGTAGAAGAGGATAAAGGTCTAGCTGACTGCCTCAATTAATATTTTTGTTCTGTATTTACAGATGAAAATGAAGGAAAGGTACCTCAGTTGAGAAAAAAGATAAATGAGTCATTTATTACACGTGAGTTTACAGAGGAAGAGGTTCTATTTCAACTGTCAAAAGTAAAGACAAATAAGTCAATGGGACCTGATGGAATACACCCAAAGCTATTAAAAAGAGCTTAGTGGTGTACTAGCAAAACCATTAACAGATTTATTTAACCAATCATTGTTAACAGGAGTAGTCCCAGAAGATTGGAAGTTAGCTAATGTTGTGCCCATTCACAAGAAAGGTAATAGGGAGGAGTCAGGCAACTATAGGCCAGTAAGCCTTACTTCAGTAGTGGGGAAAGTGATGGAAACCATGTTAAAGAATAGGATTGATGAACATCTAAAAACACATGGATTTCAAGATCAGAGACAACATGGGTTTACTTCAGGGAGATCATGCCAAACTAATCTTATTGATTTTTTTTTTTGATTGGGTAACTAAAATTATAGATCAGGGTGGTGCAGTAGACATTGCTTACCTAGATTTCAGTAAGGCTTTTGACACTGTTGCACATAGAAGGCTTATCAATAAACTGCAATCTTTAAGTTTGGATTCCAATATTGTTGAATGGGTAAGGCAGTGGCTGAGTGACAGGCAACAGAGGGTTGTAGTTAATGGAATATATTCGAAGCTTGGACTTGTCACCAGTGGGGTACCTCAGGGATCTGTACTTGGACCCATTCTCTTTAATATTTTTATTAGTGATATTGCAGAAGGTCTTGATGGTAAGGTATGTCTTTTTGCTGATGATACTAAGATATGTAACAGGGTTGATGTTCCAGGAGGGATAAGCCAAATGACAAATGATTTAGGTAAACTAGAAAAATGGTCAGAATTGTGGCAACTGACATTTAATGTGGATAAGTGCAAGATAATGCATCTTGGACGTGAAACCCAAGGGCAGAGTACAGAATATTTGATAGAGTCCTAACCTCAACATATGAGGAAAGGGATTTAGGGGTGATTATTTCTGATGACTTAAAGGTAGGCAGACAATGTAATAGAGCAGCAGGAAATGCTAGCAGAATGCTTGGTTGTATAGGGAGAGGTATTAGCAGTAGAAAGAGGGAAGTGCTCATGTACAGAACACTGGTGAGACCTCACTTGGAGTATTGTACACAGTACTGGAGACCCTATCTTCAGAAGGATATTGATACCTTAGAGAGGGTTCAGAGAAGGGCTACTAAACTGGTTCATGGATTGCGGGATAAAACTTACCAGGAAAGGTTAAAGGATCTTAACATGTATAGCTTGGAGGAAAGACGAGACAGGGGGGATATGATAGAAACATTTAAATATATAAAGGGAATCAACACAGTAAAGGAGGAGACTATATTTAAAAGAAGAAAAACTACCACAACAAGAGGACATAGTCTTAAATTAGAGGGACAAAGGTTTAAAAATAATATCAGGAAGTATTACTTTACTGAGAGGGTAGTGGATGCATGGAATAGCCTTCCAGCTGAAGTGGTAGAGGTTAACACAGTAAAGGAGTTTAAGCATGCGTGGGATAGGCATAAGGCTATCCTAACTATAAGATAAGACTAGGGACTAATGAAAGTATTTAGAAAATTGGGCAGACTAGATGGGCCGAATGGTTCTTATCTGCCGTCACATTCTATGTTTCTATGTTTCTGACAGAACTAGTCCACCCTGACCAGGCCGGCTTTGTCCCAGCAAGAGAAGCAAAAGACAACACTACCAAAATTATCAACCTGATACATTTAGCCTCTAAATCCCGGACACCTTCTCTCATGTTATCAATAGACGCGGAGAAGGCCTTCGACAGGGTGGACTGGTCATTCCTTATACTCACTTTAGAAGCTCTGGGCTTTGGGAATAGATGGCTCACATGGATCAAGGCAATCTATTCAGCTCCAACTGCGCGGTTGAAGGTGAATGGGCAACTATCTAGGCCTTTCAAGATCAGCAATGGTACCCGCCAAGGTTGCCCCCTATCACCCCTCTTATTTATCTTGACTCTAGAGCCCCTCTTACAGGAAGTATGCAGAAGATCTGACATACGAGGCATTAAAGTAAGGAATAGGGAATATAAAGTATCAGCATTCGCGGATGACTTTCTATTTACCATCGAAAATCCCATGACAAGTCTGCCCTCCTTAATGAATGTTTTAAACAGATATAGTGATCTCACCAACTTTAAAATCAATATAGAGAAATGTGAAATCCTAAATATAAATGTCCCTACAAACCAAGTTATAAGACTACAAAGCTCCTACCCATTCATGTGGGCTACAACCTCCATTAAATATCTGGGGGTACAGATAACTAATTCTCCCCACACACTATACTCAGCCAACTTCCCAAGCCTGATTTCCTCAATAAGGTCGGATTTAGAAGCGTGGGATAAACCACATTTTAGGTGGATGGGACGTATCAACATCATTACGATGACTATACTCCCACGCATATTATATTTACTCAACACAATACCTATCAAATACCCAATATCACACAACCCATTATTCCATATGGACTTAGGATATATTCTGGGTCCCTCAGGGGCGATCCCGTCGAAAGAGAAATACATAGAACTAGGTGAGGTTATGGGGTCCGAAGGGTTGAAACTCCTGAAGGACCTCTCAGACTCCAAAAACCAGACCATGTTGCAAACACTCCAATACTATCAACTCAAACACTTTCTGAGTAAAGAGAAGTTACTAAATTGGTCACCTAGAGAAGAAACAACCTTTGAAAAAAATATGCACAAAACCCATATCAAAGAAAATAATATCTAAATGCTACCAAATGCTACAATTATCAGGGAATGCAAATCTTCCATGGTACACTAAAGCCTCGCATAGTTGGCTCTCTACTCCATTAGATGACTTCAACTGGTCCCATATTCTCAAGAAAATGCTGAAAACCCACCCAAACATACCATTGCAAGAGACTAACTTCAAATTTCTCACAAAATGGTATATCACACCAGTAGATGCCAACAAATATAATTCACAATACTCTCCCTTTTGTTGGAGATGCGGGAAGGAATAGGGAACATATCAACATATATGGTGGCACTGCAGAGGGGTAGTGGGCTTCTGGCGGGAAGTGGCGCGAGTAACTGAACAACTTAGCAAAGTACCCCTGGCGTTTAAACCAGAGACGCTACTTTTCTTTCACATTCCAATTTCTCAAAACAAATTTAAACGTTAACTCTTGTACTATCTCCTGTCGACAGCAAAGACAGTAATAGCGGGGAATTGGAAATCCCAGACCAGACCCTTAAGGAGAGACTGGTTCCTCAAAATAGATAATATACACAAGATGGAGGAACTGAGAATGTCCAACTTAGGCAAATACCATCTGTTCCACTCGACTTGGCACCCTTGGGAGCTATATACACAGGGGAACGATTAGAGTGGTTATACACTGCCCACAATACTTCAGTCCACGTACCTGAAGAAATTAGGGGGTCAGTGGGTTCTTCATGCACTACATGAAAGTATATCCATAGTTACACACTGGCGTGCACATTGAATACACTGTGATGGCAGTCACTTAGTGTGGATGAACGAGACATACATTATATCTTTTATTATGTGATGGCCAGCCAATGTATAGATTTTCCTTGTTTTCATAACACGCTTTCTGTGTATATGGGACCTATGTAAATACCCCAAACTCTCTTTTTTCTTGTTTTTTGATTTTGGCAGCTGTGAGAAAAGGGAAGCAACAATTATCCTATATGGTGCTGGGCAAATGTATTGTGTAAGATCGATGCTATGGTTATACACCTTGTAAATGTGTTTCTGTTCTATTCATCTGGACGTACATTTTTGGTTGAGATTCCTGTGGTACATATATAAAGGCTTATGCACCACATAGCCTTGACAAAATGGAATGGAAATGGTTTAATACAATCTAGAGCTTATTCATCGGTCTAAAAGAAAGTATATTTATTGCATAAACCACTCTGCCCCGATCATCCAGAATGTAAACATGCCCCTCTTAAGTATTAGATTGCACAGTATGTTTAAAGGTGTTTTTTTTATGTTGTTATTTTACATGGATATATGTGAACTGCTTATTCATGTTACTTGTACTTGAAGTAAAAATTCAAATAAAAATATAATAAATAAAAAAAAAAATTAAATAATTGATGTAAATAACAGTCAAAAAAAAAAAATCACTGTGAAAACCTACTTGTGAACGCTGATATGGTCACTGGAGAACTCTGATACTGCCGAGCACCAACTGTTACTACAGTAATTGTGTAATTAGTCCCAGACGTGAGGTTCTGAAGGGTGACATTTAACGTGTTTACTGTCACAGTCCAAGAGGATGAAGAATTGCTGTAAATTATATTGAAAGACTTTGTCACATTGGTCATATTTACTGGTTCTCCCAAGGACAATGGTATGGCATTTGTTCCGATATTTGTAAAGCTTAAGGACGCTGGAGGGGTCGGATCTATGAAAGAAGAAGAAAAAAAATTATACAAAGATTTTTATAACCAACATCTGAAAATAATCCAATAATATCAGAAAACAGATGATAGAATATCTTAATTTGTGTCACTACATTTTATTTAATGTGTATGATTTGCATATAAGCAAATAGCTCTGTCCCAATGATCCCATCATACTCACATGTTGCCTCTGTCACTGGAGCTGCTGACTGGCTGCAGTTACTACTAACTGTCTGTATAGTGATGGAGTAGTTTCTGCCTGGCAGTAAGTCTGTGAAATCCACTTGTGTAGAATTAGTTGTGATTATTTTATTGACGTCTCCATTCAGAGTGACGGTGTAATTATCCACTTTCCCTGCTGGTATTGTCCAGTTCACACTGAGTGAATTAGTAGTATTCTTATTATTTACTGTGATATTCTGAGCCAGACCCGGAACTGAAACAAATCAGAATAGAAATCACACAAATCGAAAGGAAAAATAGGATAGAAAAGAAAGACAGAGAAAATCCTCAAACCATATTTTCAATACACTTTAAGTCTCTTTACCTGCTATAATGACCATATCCACAATTCTCCCCCTAAAGAGATCAGTCTGTACTCACCTGTGCAGGTTGTATATGAGACAGATTGACTTTCAGTGACATTATCAGCCGCTCTTGTAAATACAGTGAATGTATATGTCTCCCCAGGTGTCAGATTAGTTATATTAACAGTTTGATTTGTCACAATAATTTCATTTATCACGACAGATGATGAATTTGCTGTTAGTATTCTGTATTTATATTCAGCCTTGTACTCGTCAGGTTGATCCCACATCAGGGAAACAGAATATGATGTTTTGCCATTGTCTCTGGGGAGTTTCACTGCGTTCGGTTCTAGAGCGAGAAAATAAAACGTGATTTATTATAAGTTATAGCTTAGTTCATGACAATTACAATTATTTATATAGCGCCAACCTATTCTGCAACACTGTACAATAGATAAAAGCAACAATGGAATCCACTTGACTTAAAATTTTAAATTATATATATATTTATTTTTTTTAAATAAATAATGTAATTTTAAATTTTAATTTAAGTGGATTTTGCTGTTCAACATATTTAATTTTATTTGGTCCCGCTTTTTATTTTATTTTATCCTTGATTATTTTATCATTCTTGGAAAATACCTGCTGATAGCACAGCATTTTATCTACTTAGATATCCCAGGTGGGGATTGTACCACCCACGCTGATTTCAACGAGCATGTATATGCTCCTTTAAATGTGAGTACAATTTACTTTTAATTACACATTGTATTTTCCAATACAAATAGAGAGCACTATTCTCCTTTTTTTCCATCTATTACTATATACCCATTGGAAAATACGGAGAAACATCCTTTACAAGTTATATGCGTTAGCAGGGATCATACCACTTTAAGATCTTACTAAGAGCTGAATTGGAAGCTCTTTATTTGTGAGTGCATTGTATTCTCTTTTTATATACACACTGGGTGAGTTGCACTATTGAGTTGCACTGTTGGATCCCCTTTTTATGTATTCCATGTGAGATGCGTATGCTGTGAAGATAATGTAAGACGTACCAATGTTGCTACAAATACCTTTTTGTGATTCTTCAGCTAATATCCTGTGACAAGGATTATATTGTCAGAAACAGATACAATCGAGCCAACAGACGGCTCCTTGTTTGACTTTCTTATTATTTTTCGAGGGCATTCTTTGTAATTATATATTCCAGTTACTACTAGTTGCATTCAACTGTATTCCTTAGCAATACCAGTACTGTCTAGTTATTTGGCGGAATCTGTTTCCTTATAGTGCAGAATGATATAAAAGAAATGTTTTCCTCGAAAACTGTACAGATTTGTGCATGCAAAAAATCCACTATACTATTCGTTTTGAAAGATTTAGAAATTTAGATCAGGATTTACCCCAAATGACAGAGAGAAAAGGGAAAGTATATTCCCCAATAAAAAGACACAGGGAACTAGAAGAGGGGGAAATAGAAAATAGAAAAGAAGAGAAGAGAAGTAAAAATATGGAGGAGATATGTTTTAAAGAAAAAGAGCAGAGTGTAGAAATTTTTAATTTGTCAGGATTTTTTTTTAACTAATTCACATAAACAAGTTTTAAATAAAGGTTTCAAATATGCTCCAAGTTGTGACATTAACAAATTCGAATCATTTTTGGATATAAATCATTTTATAAGAAAATTATGTTTGAAAAAGTTTTTTTTTTTAGTAATTTTCCTAATACAAAAATAAATGAAGAACACACTTTAAAACATACTACCTTAAAGAAAATGTCGACTTTTTATCCAAACAACTTAATGCATGAGTGGCTAAATATAGGTTGATATGTTATGTGTGGGTATACTGGGGGGGTGCATTGACTCAGCTGGACCTCGCCTAGCACAGTGTAAAACAAATACATCACCGTGTAAACCTACTTGTGAACGCTGATATGGTCACTGGAGAACTCTGATACTGCCGAGCACCAACTGTTACTACAGTGATTGTGTAATTAGTCCCAGATGTGAGGTTCTGAAGGGTGGCACTTAATGAGTTTACTGTCGCAGTCCAAGAGGATGAAGAATTGCTGTAAGTTATATTAAAGGTTTTTGATATATTGGTCATATTCACTGGTTCTCCCCAGGACAATGAAATGTTGTTTGTTCCGCTGCTAGTTAAGCTTAAAGAAAATGGCGGGGTCGGATCTATAAAAAAATAAAAAATATATAGAAAATTGTTACAGGAATCAATATTTTAATAACAAACAGGGTTATTCGCTAATGTCACAATGAGCAAGTACTGAATGGGGCTAAACCATCCATTTCTTTATGAGGTTATTCATACTGCAAAATCTGGAAACTGTTCATTAATTTCATCAAAGTGCAGATACTGTAAATCACCTCACAAATGGGCTCGAATTAGGTCTGGGTATCAGCCGGACGAAACACTGCCTGTTGGATTGAATTCGGAGTGAAATAATTACATTTGGCCCCATTGGTTTTAACTGTTAAATTTGGGCCTGGATATTTCCAAAATCCAAACTGTTTGCCTACTGGAAATTCTCTTGAGACTACCAATCAGAGAACTCGTGGTCATATTGCAAAGTACCGGAAATCTTTCCACACCTATATAAGCGTTTTCAGCGGTATCTGAGTTCAGTCTGGGACGAGCCCTCCATTTGTTTTTGCAACGTGCTTTGATCCCTTCAAGTTTTTTTTTTTCTGATCAGGCCTTTATTTATTTTAATTAGTGGTGTCGGGTATTCTGGATTTTTATTTAGGGCTGAAGAACAGAGGAATTAGAAGAAAGAAGACTTCGCACCCCTAGCCACCTGGGCGATTTCTATAATTTTATACTTAATTTGTGCCCACATCTGCTGCCCATGGATGGGGGCCAGAGTAAGTGGACAAGAGGTCCTGCCCCTTTAGTATTAATATTAGGACCCCCTCCTGCTGCCCATGGGTGGGAGGAACACGGCATCATGCACCATTAATTTTTAAAGTAGCCTCCACCAGATACCCATGAGTGGGTGCATTAGTGGGACTATCATCCCACTTTATTTTTTGCAGGCCACATCACCATTTTTGTAAGGTTTAGGCAACAAGCCCCCATATGGGAGTTTGCAAGTTGGAGCATATGGAGGTTTACAACCTCCATAATAGCAGTATGGGGGTTTTATTGACTCCATAAGATTTTTAATTATTTAATTATTTTTCTTTTTTTACTATTTTCATATGGTGGCTGGCTACCAAATGTTGATCAGCCCCCACATAATTAACCCTGCTACAAAAAACAAGTAATTGATAATGTGTGAGCATGCACCCTTTCAGATGCCTTCGGTTTATCATCTGCCTCCATGCAGTTGTTAATAAATCTCTGATTATAATGCTGTAAATTAGATTGTCAAAACACATCTAAACAATTGTTATAGAATCGGGTTTTGTGCAAGATCCACTGCTTAAGGAATAACCCCTAAAATTCAAAAAAAATCTAAATTTAGCATCTGAATACAAATCATACTAAAAGGTTTACTAGGATTCAATTTGTATGATTTCCACACAGTGGCGTACACACAAACGGTGCTAAAATGATCCATGGGCCCCCCCCCTCCCCATTTCCCCCCCACACAGACACATACATACAAACAGACAGGCACACATATATACATACAGACAGACACACACAGACACATACAAACAGACCGACAGACAGACAGGCACACAGACACATACATACAAACAGACAGGCACACATATAGACACACAGACACATACATACAAACAGACAGGCACACATACAGGCACACAGACACATACATACAAACAGACAGGCACACATACAGACACACACACACACATACAGAGAGACAGACATGCACACAAACAGACACACACACGATACATACAAAGACACATACATAAAAAACAGACAGGCACACATACACACATACAGACACACACACACACAAACAGACAGACACACATACATACACAGACAGGCACACACATACATACAAAGAGGCAGACACACACACAAACAGAGACACACATACATGCAGACAGGCACACACATACATACATACATACAAACATACACACACACAAAATGTTTAAGTCACCCTCCTGTTTCCTACCTTTAAGGTGCAGGAGGGTGACTTTTCCTGGGGTCCAGTGGTGGCTCAGGTGGATGGGAGTCAGAGTTCCCACTCTGACTCCCTGTTCTTCCTCCTGCGCGGCTCTCAGTGTTAGCTGGGAGGAGTGACGAGCGGTCACTTCCTCCCAGCTTGTGATGTCATCACAGGGGGCCCGGTCGTGTTGTTAAAGCGCCCAGCGCTGACCGGGCCCCCTGACAATCCACATCTATCGGTTGGCCCTGACAGCATGGGCCACCCGATGGACACCTTGGACGGCGGCCCCGGCGGTTTGCCGCGTGGGCCGGGGCCGCAGAACATGATGGCGCTGGATACCCGGTCACAGGGGTCCCTGGAGTGATGGGCCCGGTCGCAGCCTCGACCCCTGCGACCACAGTATGTACTCCGCTGTTTCCACATAAATATATAGCTCTGCTCCAATGATCCCACCATACTCACATGTTGCCTCTATCACTGGACCTGCTGACTGGCTGCAGTTACTACTAACTGTCTGTATAGTGATGGAGTAGTTTCTGCCTGGCAGTAAGTCTGTGAAATTCACTTGTGTAGAATTAGTTGTGATTTTTCTATTGACGTCTCCACTCAGAGTTACTGTGTAATTATCCACTTTTCCTCCTGGGTTTATCCAGTTCACACTGAGGGTATTCGTTGTACTGTTATTACTCAAAGTGATATTCTGAGATCCGATTAATCCAGGCACTGAAAGAAAACAGAATGAAACCAAAACATTGATTTTAGTAATATAAAGAGACTTACATATTTGAAATTCAATTAAAAGCAGTACACTATGTTAGTTTAAAATTAAAGGAACACAGGGGGGCAGAGCCTGACTTACAAGCTGAGCAGACTCATTCTCTTTAATATTTTAATTAGTGATATTGCAGAAGGTCTTGATGGTAAGGTATGTCTTTTAGCTGATAATACTAAGATATGTAACAGGGTTGATGTTCCAGTAGGGATAAGCCAAATGACAAATGATTTAGGTAAACTAGAAAAATGGTCAGAACTGTGGCAACTGACATTTAATGCGGATAAGTGCAATATAATGCATCTTGGACGTAAAAACCCAAGGGCAGAGTACAGAATATTTGATAGAGTCCTAACCTCAACAAATGAGGAAAGGGATTTAGGGGTGATTATTTCTGATGACTTAAAGGTAGGCATACAATGTAATAGAGCAGCAGGAAATGCTAGCAGAATGCTTGGTTGTATAGGGAGAGGTATTAGCAGTAGAAAGAGGGAAGTGCTCATGCCATTGTACAGAACACTGGTGAGACCTCACTTGGAGTATTGTACACAGTACTGGAGACTGTATCTTCAGAAGGATACTGATACCTTAGAGAGGGTTCAGAGAAGGGCTACTAAACTGGTTCATGGATTGCGGGATAAAACTTACCAAGAAAGGTTAAAGGATCTTAACATGTATAGCTTGGAGGAAAGACGAGACAGGGGGGATATGATAGAAACAATTAAATATATAAAGGGAATCAACACAGTAAAGGAGGAGACTATATTTAAAAGAAGAAAAACTACCACAACAAGAGGACATAGTCTTAAATTAGAGGGACAAAGGTTTAAAAATAATATCAGGAAGTATTACTTTACTGAGAGGGTAGTGGATGCATGGAATAGCCTGCCAGCTGAAGTGGTAGAGGTTAACACAGTAAAGGAGTTTAAGCATGCGTGGGATAGGCATAAGGCTATCCTAACTATAAGATAAGGCTAGGGACTAATGAAAGTATTTAGAAAATTGGGCAGACTAGATGGGCCGAATGGTTCTTATCTGCCGTCACATTCTATGTTTCTATGTTTCTCCCGAAAAATCGGCGGATTTCTCGGGTATATTAAGAGGTACTAAGCCAATAAATACACCATAGGGCATTACCTGAGATAGGGGAGCCCAGGTGAACTTAACGACATGTTGCTCAAGCATTTATGCAAACCGGAGCCTGAGGTGGCTTGCCGCGGCCTGCGGGTGGTGGAGCAGGGAGAGGCGGCCGCTCTCTTTATTCTAACATTAGCGATACAGACTCACTGTACTCCTACCCCCACCCCCCGAAGACCAGTGGGGTTGATCCAGGTTGCCTCCTAAAAGGCAAAACATTGGGAAACCGCACACATGAAGCAAGAAAGAATACAGATTGCCAATCCAATGACACACAACATGGCTGATGCCATGTGTTCATGCGACTGCTGCAGTGAGATGCCTGATTTGGAGTCCAGACTGGACAGCATATTCGCTGAATCTTGGAGAAAACTGGCACTCAGAAGAAGCACTTCTAAGCAAAAAGCGACTACTCACCTATGGTATCGTCCCAACGCTCTCATCCTAGTCACCCAGTATTAAAGATGCAAAAAGCTCAAAAATAGCGGAGGAGCAGGTGGCATCTCCTGCCTGAAACTTAAAGCAACACAAGCCGAGTTGCCAACACAAGAGATTAAACACTCAGCTTGAATCCTGTTGCCTACATTGGCCCAAAGCATGGTCCCCAAGAGGTCTGTACCCCATACTTTGCTGGGCCCTGGAACCATTGAGAAGAACCCTGCAGAACACACTAGAGGCAATCTTGGCACTGCAATGTAAACATTGTAATTTATCTAATACAATGTTAAGGGGGGCAGGGACAGGGAAATCAGACCACTTCAATGAGAATAAATTGTCTGGGTGCCAATAGTGTCCCTTTAATTTAAAGACCATGAATAAATTATAAACCTTCAGCAATTTAATGTTCATTTCTCTTCTTTTCACGTTTTTATTGAGTTGTCCAAACAGACGACACAAAAATCCCAAAACACAGAAATCCGAAAACACAGAAGATAAAACTATTTTTTTTGTACTTAGTAAAAGCATTCCATGTTGAGGAAAAAATATATCAAAAAGTTGTACAGTGGATACAAAGTAGTACCAGCAAGGGGAGGAAAAAAGTATAACAAAATCTAATTTGGTTAATTTTGCAAAATAGTAAATAGCTCCCACATAATCTAATCCTATCTCACTAATATCTACAACTGAATAATATAAAAAGATAGCACTAATAATACTTATAGTAAATGTAATTCATATATATATAAATAATGTAACTTCATCTCACGAAAAATACGTGTAAATGGAATAACCTAGTAAAAGAGATATTAACCTGTTGCAAATGGTACGAAGTGCCTCCAGTACAAATATATAGTAAATATAAGTAACAAATGATCTATACAATACATGACATGACAAACATAATTAAATAATTTTGATACCCTGGCTTTTAAGTCATCCTCCAAATAACACAAAGTTTTCGAGCATCGCCTCCTCTTCCTTTGAAATCTACCTGGTGTATGGTTTGTATGCTAAGAAAGTCTACACTGTAAGAACTACACATTTTAAATTCCCTCGCTAAAGGTAGTAAATTATCTCGCCAAAGAAGAACAAACAAGTTAAGAAATCTAAAAAAAAATCTCTAAAAGCACAGTATAAAATAGTCCTTAATACAGTCCGAAAATAAAAGAATAAAAAATACCAGGTAATAAGACACAGTCCTAAAAATTATAATATTCCATCTTCCAATATTCATAAAGTACTTGTGGAACAATTTCGGTCAATAGCAGCATTAGAAATAGAACACAAACAGGAAGGAACCAATAGTGCAATATGGTAGTATAATGTATAACACAGGACACAAAGGTCTGAGAATGCCAACTCACATCTGGTAGAACTATAACCAGTTCTGGGTAAAACGGCATGCAGTGGTATTATATCCCCACTTGCAAGATATTCCTCAGGCAACGGTTCACAGCAGGATGATGATGGGGTGTAACATATGATTTCTTACCTTGTTTGTTCTTTTTGGTACAACCTGTTTTATGTTGTACTTGCCAAGTTTCTGGCCCTACGTTCAGGTGTGCTGCCTCTTTTATTTTATTGTTCAGCGAGGTTCCGTTCTCATGACCAATAAAAAACTTTATTGGCACTTATTTAATCGGTATAAAAACAGCATCACAAAGGGCAACCAACAGAGAATCGTATGCGTTTCAGACTAGGTGGTCTTTACATTTTGCTGATGACTATGAGTATAGACCACCTAGTTCAAGAGGCTGTTTTATGCCTGTCCAGTGCCAAATAAGATTTTTGAAAGAACACTTGCATGGCGTGCTTTTATGCTGAGGCTGGGCTTGATTTTTCATTCACATTTGCAGTTGGATACTTCCCTATTTACCAGATTTCTGGAGCTATTGGTAAGTTGTCCATTTGACAAATAAATAATAGTTTCCTTCTATTGCCCAGCACTTAGCACCTATAGTCTGTTTTCATGAGTGAACATTCACAAGTGGCAATTAGAAAATCACTGTTGTGCAGTGTACCCACCAGGCTTGCTGTGATGAGCAACTTTTAAGGCCTGGCTAGTAAAGGGGGACTTGAAATTCATAGCCCTGGTTTCAATAATATCTACATACAAGTATTTGCAAAAGACATGAGTTGACAAGATGCTCTTTGCCATTTCATTAGCTTCAGCACTCAATGCACCTCTCTAAACCTGTCTCTCCTTTTAAAAAAAAAATAAAAGTCTTAATTTTACTTTTGAAAATGCAGCTAATACATATCTTTTTAGTGATTAGTCCATAAATAAAAAATAAACAATCAATTTACAACAAAAATAAAACTCTGTTTTAGTATTTGATTGCAGTGTTGGCATCACTGGTGAAGGTAAAGGACGTTTTATTTAAATAATGCAAGAATGTGCATACAGGCGGAGAATCATTATAATCTCAAAGATGTCACTGCGGTTCTTAAAAAATAATGTATCTCTAAGGCAATTTATTTTAAAAGTAATTTACACTCACCTGTGCAGGTTGTATATGAGACAGATTGACTTTCAGTGACATTATCAGCCGCTCTTGTAAATACCGTGAATGTATATGTTACTCCGGGTGTCAGATTAGTTACATTGAGTTGATTTGATGCCGTTGTTTGATTTATCACTACAGATGAGGTGTTTGCTGTTTGTACTCTGTAGGTGTAATCACTTCTATACTCATCAGGTTGATTCCAAGTCAGGAAAACATAATTCGAACTCACATTAGATGCTCCGAGCTGTTTCACAAACATTGGTTCTAGAGAAAAAAAAAATCAGTTTCTTTCTATAAATTGTAGTTATTTGTCAAGAAAATGTTATTGCCTGGAAATAAGAAACAATATGAAGAAAAAAAAAGATATATATAACTTCAGATATTCACTGACAGAAACAGCTTCATGAAATACAGATACTATACCCAAGAACATACAGAACATGTTTAATCAGTAGAAAACACAAACACACTATATTCTGCCAGCCAGCACTATGAGTGGAACCAGCTCAGAACACAGAATGTAACATAATAAGACGTTCTATTGCAGAACATACAGAAAGCTGTAAACCTACTTGTGTAGATGGAACTGGTCACAGGAGAACTCTGATACTGCCGAGCACCAACTGTTACTACAGTAATTGTGTAATTATTCCCAGATGTGAGGTTCTGAAGGGTGGCACTTAATGTGTTTACTGTCACAGTCCAAGAGGATGAAGAATTGCTGTAAATTATATTGAAATACTTTGTCACATTGGTCATATTTACTGGTTCTCCCCAGGACAACGAAATGGTGTTTGTTCCGATATTTGTAAAGTTTAAGGAACCTGGAGAGGTCGGATCTATGAAAAAACAAACAAACAAACAAAAATTACCTTGGAAATAATCCAATAATATCTGAATGCAAGTTATACTAAAAACATTACTAAGACTCAGTTTGTAGGATTTCCACATAATGCTATAGCTCTATCCCAATGATATCTAGACAGAACACAAACTATACCGACAGGACACACATATCACAGAAAAAAAACAATAATATTAAATAAATATATACTAATTGTATATTAATGAGATCCTGCTATTAGAAACTACACCTAAGTAAAGGGTGACTCACTGAACATAAAAATCAAAACAAGAATAATTAGGTGCAGTAGCACAAGAAAGTGTCAAGTGTCATAAATAAAGATACATTTTCAACAGATACATTCATTATAGATACATTAATGCACAAAAACTGAAACATTATTATTACTCACCTCGCTATACAGTGGGTGTTCTGTGACTTTAATCAACTCAGTTATATCCTGCACATCTAACTGGGATTAGTAATCTTATTGGAACTTTTACTTTACGTTCACTCTTGTGCTTGTCCTTAGGATCCATATTATTGAGTTGGATTATTTTGGGTGATTATAAAATATTAAGTGGATTTACTTGCTTGAACTTTCTATATTGTTGATTTTTATATGTGAGTGTTTGAGTTTTTATGTAAAGTAGTTTGTATCTATAATAAATGTATCTAAATGGATTAATGACACTTGACACTTTCTTGTACTACTCAACCTAATTATTCTTGTTTTTATTTTGTCCCAATGATCCCATCATACTCACATGTTGCCTCTATCACTGGAGCTGCTGACTGGCTGCAGTTACTACTAACTGTCTGTATAGTGATGGAGTAGTTTCTGCCTGGCAGTAAGTCTGTGAAATCCACTTGTGTAGAATTAGTTGTGATTGTTCTATTGACGTCTCCATTCAGAGTGACTGTGTAATTATCCACTTTCCCTGCTGGTATTGTCCAGTTCACACTGAGCGAATTAATAGTATTCTTATTATTTACTGTGATATTTTGAGCCAGACCCGGAACTGAAAGAAAACACAATACAATTAGAGAAATCATTTATATTAACCCCTTAAGGACTGAGCCAAATGTACACGTTGTGATCAAAACAAAACATAAACAAAAACTTGAAATTGCGCAATATGTCTATTCAGGCGTAATTCACCGCTTTCATATTATGTGCACCCACACTTATTATATATCATTAAAACGTATCACGACAATTATATCATCCGTGTAAGTGCCATCTGTGTGTGTAAAATGCAAAAAATTTCACTTTCACTGACAATATCATCGTTGTAATACATTTTACGGTTTTGAAACACTAATATTTGTGTTCAGCAAAGTCTTCCAAGTAAAACAGTACCCCCCATGTACAGGTTTTATGGTGTCTTGGAGAGTTACAGGGTTAAATATAGTGATAGCAAATTAAATTCCCTGGACTTTCTGCCTGGGTTGTCAGGCAGGTCCCGCAAATTGTAATTAATAAAATGACCTAATTATGTAAAATTATTACATAAATATATACGTAGAATTATTATATATATATACACGTGTGTGTATATGTATATATATATATATATATATATATATATATGTATATCATTTTTTTAAATTATTTTATTTATATATATATAGTGATATATGTATATACTTATGTATATAGATATATATATTATATTATATATAAGTGTATTTTGATATCAATATATATATATTAATTTTAAAATACAGTTAGAACAAAATTACACACACACATATATATATATATTTTATTTTTTATTATTTTTTTAATTTTATTTATTAACGTATTTACAAATATATTTACTTTATATTTTTATATATATATATATATATAATGATAATTATATATTTAATCAATATCATTGTACGTGTATATTGATATTAATATATATATATATAATTTTATATATATTAATATTGAAATACACTTAGCGTATGTGTATTTATGTGTATGTGTGTATATGTGTATATATATACTAAGATCATATAGATAATAGATATATATATGATCTAAGTATATATTATTTATTGTTACACTGTTTTAATGTTTTTTATTTTATTTTCAGGCAGCAGGGGGAGTACCTGTCATTACATCACAATGGCATGGCATGGCTGACTAGCATTTAAGAACCTGGCATTCAGGTTCCCTGTCGTGCATTGGGGATTGTGTAGATACTTCCACACAAAAAGTATTGACCCTACCACATCCAAGGGACTAGTTCCTATCACTTTACATGCCTCTCTTTGCATACCTACAAATTAGAAGTTATACTATTTATTTATTTATTTATTATTTATTTATAAAATATTTTACCAGGAAAGATACATTGAGATTTCTCTAGTTTTCAAGTATGTCCTGGGTCCCCAAAACATTGCATTGATACATCAGGGTACAATAAAATACAAAAACAATATTAATACACCATATATACAAAATTTAACATAGAATAGGTAGGAAATATATAATCAACCATTACAGGTGCATTCTGTTTTGAGGTATGTAGAGGGTTCTCTTAAAGGACTCTAGGCTTGGGGAAGATTTTAAAGTGTGCGGGAGGTCGTTCCACAATTGCGGTGCTCTGTAGGAAAAGGAGGATCGGGCAGCTTTCTTTTTGTATTGAGGTAGACTAAATAAAGTGCTGGTACTGGATCGAAGGTTATAGGAGGTGGGAACAGCTGGGGAGATCATTTTGTTCAGGTAGGGTGGGAGCTTTCCAGAAAAGCTCTTAAAAACAAAGATGGAAAGGATGCGTCTGGATTCCAGCAACAGCCAGTTTAGTTCTTTTAGCATGTCACAATGGTGGGTCCTGTAATTACATTGTAGAGCGAATCGGCAGAACGAGTTATACAATGTATTGAGTTTATTAAAGGGACACTATAGTCACCTGAAAAACTTTAGCAGTTTTGTACTGTAGGGCTTAGGCAGGATTTGTTTCTGTACAGGGCACCTAGTTTTAGATAAAGTTTAGATGCAGTGAATTGAGCAGTGAAATTGCAGGGGAATGATCTATACACTAAAACTGCTTTATTTAGCCAAAGTAATTTAGGTGACTACAGTGTTTCTTTAATGTGATTGTGGTGCAGGTGCATATATGACATCCCCATAATCAATGATTGGCATCAGCATTTGCTGTACAATCTTTTCCTTTACTGTAGGGCTTAGGCAGGATATGTTTCTGTACAGGGCACCTAGTTTTGGATAAAGTTTAGATGCAAGCGTTTCTATGTGCAGGCCAAAAGATAGATTGGGGTCTAGCAACATACCCAAGTATTTGAAAGAGTGGACTGCGGTCAGTGTGCTATTTTATATTAACACGATTCTACCACAGTTAGGGGTAGGGTTAGGTTAGAGTTAGGTTAGGAGTAGGGTTAGGGTTGGGTTAGGAGTGGGGTTAGGGTAGGGTTAGGAGTAGGGTTAGGGTTGGGCTAGGAGTAGGGTTAGGCTAGGGTTAGGAGTAGGGGTAGGGTATGGTTAAGAGTAGGGTTAGGGTACCTCTACCCCTAACCCTAACCTACTCCTATCCCTACTCCTAACCCTAACCTAACCCTACTCCTAACCCTACTCTAACCCTACTCCTAACCGTATTGCTGACCATAATCATAACTCAACCCTAACCCTACTCCTAACCCAACCCTACTCCTAACCCTGCTCCTAACCCTACTCCTAACCCTACTCCTAACCCAACCCTAACCCTACTTCTAACCCTAACTGTACTCCTAACCCTACTCCTAACCCAAAGCCTGACCCTACTCCTAACCCAAGCCTAACCCTACTCCTTACCCAAAGCCTGACCCTACTCCTAACCCAACCCTAACCCTACTCCTAACCCTACTCCTAACCCAACCCTAACCTTACTCCTAAACCAACCCTAACCCTACTCCTAATCCTACCCCTAACCATACCCTTAACCAAACCCTACCCCTATACTTACCCTACATCCCGATTTCCCGAAGTCCAGAACTTTGGAAGTGCCGAATCGAACCAAAGTGTAGAATTGCCGAATTTCAGAAGTGCCCACCTATAATGAATTGCCGAAGTCCCTAATTGCCGAAGTCCCGAATTGCAGAATTTCGGAATGCCGAACTGAACCAATTTTTTTGCCCATGCACATCCCTATTCTTTTGGAGTTCTTCCCATGTCCACTACTCAATTAACTTTCTATATGGCCATATTGGGAAATTTTTTTGACCACTCCCTCTCAGAAAGCTGTATCCACAAGTGGCTAGTTTCTCTCCCAACCCTCTCCACCGATGACATTCTCTCAGCTATGATAAATTGTCGAAACTCATTGCAGTCCCTTGATACTAGGACTATCACTACACGCTTATCAAGTGCCTGATGAACAACATAGAATGAAACTGTTAACCTCATCAAACTACTTGTTGGCAGCGCGGGGTGGTGGGGAGTGATTTTCTTCATTGCATCTGGGTCTGCCCACAAATTGGGGAATTTGGCCATCTAGAGTGTTGAATATCACACTACGACGCCATTATTGTTAATGCCATTCTGTATAATTTCAAATACAATGTTGGGAAAAACAATCCTAAACTGAAACAAGCCATGATATGAGCCTTCCCATATCCAATGCTTGGAGTGGAAATATAAAAAGCAAGTAGATTGATCGCTGTATAACCCCATGATGCTTGTCTTGCACTTAAAGGCAGGGGCGTATTAGCCGCGAGGCAAACAAGGCATTTGCCTTGGGCGGCATTTTTCAGGGGGCGGCAAAAAACGCCGCCCCCCAAATGCCCAGGGCAAATGCCTTTTTAGCCTTGCGGCTAACTGACATCCCGAGCGGGCGGGCGGCGCTGGCAGGCGGGCGGCTGGCGAGGGAGCACTTCCTATGAGCTGACTGCTCAGCTCCCTCGCGCACCGCAAAGTGAGGCTGGGAGCCGGAAGATGACGTCATATCCCGGCTCCCCGCCTCACTCTGCAGCAGGTCCGGCGCGCGAGGGAGCTGAGCTGACAGCTCAGAGGAAGTGCTCCCTCGCCAGCCGCCCGCCTGCCAGCCCGACCTGCAGCCACTGGACCACCAGGGAGAGAGACCCCCCCCCAGCACTCCCAAAGGTAAGGAAGTTGGGGGGGGATTTAAATTAAAAAAAAAGTTAATCTGTGTGTGTGACTGTCTGACTCTGTGTGTGTCTGACTGTGTTTGTGTATGTGTGTGTGTGTTTGTGTCTGACTGTGTTTGTGAGTGTGTCTGTTTGTGTATGTGTCTGACTGTGTGTGTGTTTGTGTCTGACTCTGTGTGTATCTGACTGTGTTTGTGAGTGTGTGTGTTTGTGTCTGACTGTGTGTCTGACTGTGTGTGTGTTTGTCTGACTGTGTTTGTGTCTGTGTATGTGTCTGACTGTGTGTGTGTCTGACTGTGTTTGTGAGTGTGTGTGTGTTTGTATCTGACTGTGTTTGTGAGTGTGTGTGTGTGTTTGTGTCTGACTCTGTGTGTGTCTGACTGTGTTTGTGAGTGTGTGTGTGTTTGTATCTGACTGTGTTTGTGAGTGTGTGTGTTTGTGTCTGACTCTGTGTGTGTCTGACTGTGTTTGTGAGTGTGTGTGTGTTTGTATCTGACTGTGTTTGTGAGTGTGTGTGTTTGTGTCTGACTCTGTGTGTGTCTGACTGTGTTTGTGAGTGTGTGTGTGTTTGTATCTGACTGTGTTTGTGAGTGTGTGTGTTTGTGTATGTGTGTGTTTGTGTCTGACTGTGTTTGTCTGTTTGTGTATGTGTGTGTGTGTGTGTCTGACTGTGTGTGTGTGTTTGTGTCTGACTGTGTGTGTGTATTTAGAAGGTGGGGCGGGGGGAAGGGTTGCGTGGGGGTGGTGCAGGGGCAGGGGGGCGCCTGAGTTTTGTCCTGCCTAGGGCAGCACAAAACCAGGATACACCACTGCTTAAAGGGATTCTATAGTGCCAGGAAAACACACCCGTTTCCTAGCACTATAGGCTCCTGCAGTGCCCCCCTCCCTCGCACCCCCCTCCTGCAGTGCTGAAAGTGTTAAAACCCCTCCAGTCACTTACCTGAATCCAGTGCTGATGTCCTTGGGCGCTTGGTCAGGCTCTGCCCACGCTCCTCACCCGCTGACGTCAGCCACGGGGGAGACCTAACGTGCATGCACGGCAATGGGCGCGCTCGCATTAGGATTTCCCCATAGGAAAGGATTATTCATTGCTTTCCTAAGGGGAAAAATCTGATGCTGGAGGCAAAACAGGAGAGGGAGGGAAAATTAAGGGAATGATGACAGCAATCTAAAACTAACCCTACTCCTAACCCTAGCCCTACCCTAACCCTACCTCTAACCCTAACCCTTACCCCAACCTTCCTCTAACCCTAACTCTACCACTAACCCTAACCCTACTCCCAACTCTACCCATAATCCTACCCCTAACCTGAACCCTACCCCTAATCCTAACATTTACCCCAACTTTCCTCTAACCCTAACCCTACCCCTAACCCTAGTAGGGTTAGGAGTAGGGGTAGAGGTATGGTAAGGGTTAGGGGTAGAGGAAGGGTTAGAGTTAGGGGAAGAGGTAGGGTTAGAGATAGATGTAGGATTAGGGGTAGTGGTATAGGTAGGGTTAGAGGTAGGGGTAGGGTAATGGGTAGAGACAGGGTTAGGGGTAGGGTTAGGGTAAGGGTTAAAGGGACACTATAGTCACCTGAACAACTTCGGCTTAATGAGGTTGTTCAGGTGAGAACTATAGCTTCCTGAAGCCTTTCTCATGTAAACATACAGTGTTTACATTGAAAGCTAGGAACACCTCCAGTTGCAGTCACTCATAGTGAAACCAGAGGGAGTTCGGAGTTGATGGAGGCATAATATGCCTCCATCCACTCAGACCTGCTGTCAGCAGAGCACAGGGCAGCACCGTGCACAGCATCCTGTGATTCAGTATCTCCTCCCTCTGCATGCAGACATTGAACTTTCCTCATAGAGATTCGTTGATTAAATTAATCTCTATGAGGAGATGCTGATTGGCCAGGACTGTGTTTGAATCATGCTGGCTCTGCCCCTGATCTGCCTCTTTGTCAGTCTCAGCCAATCCTATGGGGAAGCACTGTGATTGGATCAGGCTACCACATGTCAGCAAACTGGTGGTTTTTCTGAGTCTAACAGCATGCCGATTTACAGCTTCAGGCTTGAATACAGTAAGATTTTTACTATATTTATGGAGGCAATGTGGAGCTCAGGGGGGCTAGATGGTGGTGTTAACACTATAGGGTCAGGAATACGTGTTTGTGTTCCTGACCTTATAGTGATCCTTAAGGGTAGAGGTAGGAGTAGGGTTAAGGGTAGGATTGGGGGTAGGGTTAGGGTTGGTGCTAGGGTTAGAGGTAGGGTTAGGGAATTGCCAAAGTCTCGAATTCCCGAAGTTCCGAATTTTGGAAGTACCGATCCGAACCGAAGTGCCAAATTGCCGAAGTACCAAATTTCGGAAGTGCCGAACCAAATATTTTGCCCATGCACATCCCTAATTTTGCGTATACAAGCATAAACACATCAATTCAGGTAGAGCTTAAACATAGATTTCAAATAAAAATAAGAATGACTCTATAACTACAACAATATGTAGTAAGCATTTAATATTTATGTTTCCACTAAAAAAAGAGTAATTGTTTTTTTTAAATCAAAAGGCTCAAACGAGCACAGGGGCGGGCTGGGCCGGGGGGCAGGGAGGCAATTACTCTTTTTTTAGTGGAAACATAAATATTAAATAAGTGAAGGGGGGAATAAGTGAAGGGGGAAGAGGGGAAATAAGCGAAGGGGAAAAGTGAAGGAAGTGAAGGAATAAGGAAGGAAGGAGGGGGAATAAGTGAAGGGAAAAGTGAAGGAGGGGAGGAATAAGGAGGGGGGAATGGTGAAGGGGAGGAATAAAGGAGGGGAGGAGAAGGGGAGGAATAAGTGAAGGAGGAACAAGGAAGGAAGGAAGGGGAGGGAGTGAAGGAGGGGAATAAGGAAGGGGGAATAAGGAAGGAGGGGGGAACAAGGAAGGGGAATAAGAAGGGGGAATAAGTGAAGGAGGAGGAATAAGGAAGGAGGGGAATAAGGGGGAATAAAGGAAGGAGGAGGAATAAGGAAGGAGGGGGAATAAGTGAAGGAGGAATATGAAGGAGGGGAGGGATAAGTGAAGGGGGAGGAATAAGGAAGGAGGGGGAAGAGGTGAAGGAGGGGTGGAATAAGTGAAGGAGGGGGAAGCAACAGAAGGAGGAGGAGGGAGAGAGTAAGTGAAGGAGGGGGGAGTAAGTGAAGGAGGGGGGAGTAACAGAAGGAGGAGGAGGGGGAGTAAGAAGAAGAATGGGGTATGAAAAACGGGGGGTAAGAAGAACAAGGGAGGAGTAAGAAGAACACAAGGAGGAGGGGGAGAGTAAGAGTGAGGGGAAGGGGAGATGAGGAGAAGGGGGGACTGAGAAGAACACAGGGAGGGTGGGTGGTGAGGAGAAGGGGAGATGAGGAGAATGGGGGGACTGAGAAGAACACAGGGAGGGTGGGTGGTGAGGAGAACACAGGGAAGGGGAGGTGAGGAGGACACAGGGAGGAGAGGGGGTAAGAAGAACACATGGAGGGTGGATGAGAAGATCACAGGGAGGGTGGGTGAGTGTGAGGAGAGACCACTAAGGGGCAGGGGAGAGCTAGAAGGGACAGCTCTATAGGACACGGGGCAAGACAGGGAGCTCTTTCACACTACGCGCACAAACACACAATGCATCCCTATACATACACAGAAACACACAATGCATCCCTACACACACAGAAACACAACATGCTTCCCTTACACACAGAGAAACACACAATGCATCCATTACACACACACAATGCAACCCTTACACACAAAGACAATGCATCATTTGCACACATACACAGAAACACACAATGCAAACCCTTACACACACACTGCTTTTCTTACATACACACAGAAACACAATGCATCACTAACACACACTAAATGCACACACTTACAGACACACACCTTGTATCCCTTATGCATACAAACACAGATTCACACAATGCATCCCTTACACACAACCAGAAACACACAATACATCCCTTATACACAAATACACACTGCTTCCACTACATACAAACACACTGCATCACCTGCACAAACTGGTATCCCTATACACTACATACCATAAGCACACATATTAGATCATCTACAATAACACATACACACTCCACTCCCTGTGAGCGAACTCATGGGTGGGTGGAACATATAAGTGGACTTATGAGTGGGCCTTGTGGGCATATTCACCGTCAGGCTCTGGGGCCCAGACCTTGAGCTGTGTAAGGGGCCCCAAAAAAATGGAGCTGCTTCCAATTCTCCCAGAACATTAAGTTTTTTGATCACATTTGCAAACAGCCTCCAGAGATCCTGTTCTACACCAGACCAGTGGAGCCAAACTGCAGCCCATCATAATCCTCATTTGGTTGTAAGTAGGCAATCTAGTATATTATTAGTGACACTAATCTATAATTTACCTCGCATTAAAGGGACACTATATTTCCCAGAACGACTGGAGCTTAATGAAGTGGTTCTGGTGTCTATAGCCGGTCCCTGCAGGCTTTTTAATGTAAACACATACTGTGGGCGGCACTGGCGTTAGTTCGTATGGCAGCTCATATAGGTGGGGCATTGTGATGTCACATGGGGGGCGGCAAATACAGCTGTTCCCCATGCAGCCACAGGTGCCACTGTGCTGGGAGATTGTGATTACTCTTCACCTCCTCCCAGCTTACAGAGCAGCGCATGGGAGAGAGAGAGGAGGAGGCATGATTTAATCTTACAATAAATCCAGTAAGCAAATCTTTATAAAATTGGGTGGGATCAGCTCTGCTTCCACAGTTTATTGGTGTTTACTCTGATGTCTGTATTAATATTGAGGGATTTCTAAGTAGTAACATCAGTGTGTGTCAGCAGGGCCAGCCGTTGGGGTGTGCACGCTGTGCGGTCACGCAGGGTGCCATCACAACAGAGGCGCCCGCGGACAACACAGCTCACAAGTTGGGGACACCAGCCTATTCAATTTAAATGATTCGCTGGTGGTCCACTGGTGCGCACCAGCAGTAGGTGCAGTCAGATTATAGTCTCTCCCTCGTGGTTTCGGCGCTCAGTTAGTGAGTCAGAGCACACGCTCAGAGATTCTCAGCCTGCGCTCTGACAACATTGACAGTCAGAGTCATGAAGGAGCGGGTATGGCAAAGAGCTACTGATTAGCATAACATCAATATCCGTTATAAAACCAGGAAAAGGTGGGCACCATTGCACTGATTTGGTGGTGCAATGGGCCACTTGACTGGTTTTGCCCCCCAGGCCTAAGGCTGCCAGCCCTCCCCTGAACGAGCATCATATGCATATAGAGTTTTATGACAAACACAATAAAACACACATTTCATATAACCTTGTAATGACTATTAATAGTCAGACTCTGTATTGTAATGTGTCTGTGTGTCGATTCCCTTTAATATCAGTTTACACTCACCTGTGCAGGTTGTGTATGAGACAGGTTGACTTTCAGTGACATTATCAGCCGCTCGTGTAAATACCGTGAATGTATATGCTACTCCAGGAGTCAGATTAGTTACATTGAGTTGATTTGATGCAGTTGTTTGATTTATCACAACAGTTGAGGTGTTTGCTATTTGTACTCTGTAGGTGTAATCACTTCTATACTCATCAGGTTGATTCCAAGTCAGGAAAATAGATACAGTAGTCGTTCCATTATTTCCGAGCTGTTTTACTGGCATCGGTTCTAGAGTTAGAAAAAAAAAACACAATCTGTTTCATTCTGTAGATTGCAAAGTTCTCTCAGGGAATTATTATCATTAGATGTATTATTAACTTGAACTAACCGGATAAGGAACATGTTAATTAGTAGCTAAAACTGAAATGAAGTCAATTATTGCAGAAATTCACCTAATGAAACAACTTAGTGAATTCTAGATACTGTAGCCTTAAACTATATGTTGTTTTCATTAAACTCAGAATTGCAATGTATTGAAAACATAGGGGAACATTTATGTAGACAAAAATAGGTGTTATTCTGGGGCAAAGTGCTAAATAAGGAGCAATCACCATGGAAACCTAGAGAATGTCTCTGAGCATTTAGCACTTTGCACTCACAATAGCAGCTGTTTTGCCTTGATAAATCTATCCACATATTTGCAACATGTATGGCAAAATAGCCAAGTTGTTTTTATACTGAAGTTGACAAATTGTTCCAACTCAGCAAAATTTGCCTAAATTTTCAAATCTGTTTTTTACTTCACTAAAATTCAGTTTTGAATAATTATATACGAAAACTTGTAACCTGTGAATGAAAAATATTCTATATTCTTTTGATTTGAACACATTAAGTGAATCGCATTATGCCCCATTCTCAGCTAGCGTTATGAGAGGAACCAGTTTAGAACACAGAGTATACCATAATATAACGTTCTATAACATACAGAAAGGTGCAAACCTACTTGTGTAGATGGAACTGGTCACAGGAGAACTCTGATACTGCCGAGCACCAACTGTTACTACAGTAATTGTGTAATTAGTCCCAGACGTGAGGTTCTGAAGGGTGACATTTAATGTGTTTACTGTCACAGTCCAAGAGGATGAAGAATTGCTGTAAATTATATTGAAAGACTTTGTCACATTGGTCATATTTACTGGTTCTCCCCAGGACAATGAAATGTAGTTTGTTCCAATATTTGTAACGTTTAAGGACACTGGAAGGGTTGGATCTATGGAAAAGCAAGAACAAAATAATTAGTTAAAGAAATCCATATTTCATTATTCTGAAAATAATCCAATGATATCTAAATAAAAATTATGCAAAAAAGTTTACTAGAACTCAGTTTGTATGATTTCCACGTAAAGATATAGCTCTGTCCCAATGATCCCATCATACTCACATGTTGCCTCTATCACTGGAGCTGCTGACTGGCTGCAGTTACTACTAACTGTCTGTATAGTGATGGAGTAGTTTCTGCCTGGCAGTAAGTCTGTGAAATCCACTTGTGTAGAATTAGTTGTGATTGTTCTATTGACGTCTCCATTCAGAGTGACTGTGAAATAATCCACTTTCCCTGCTGGTATTGTCCAGTTCACACTGAGTGAATTAGTAGTATTCTTATTATTTACTGTGATATTCTGAGCCAGACCCGGAACTGAAACAAATCAGAAATCATTTAATTTAATATTGTGCATTTTTGTTTAGATACAAAAAATTATGCTTTCTAGTAAATCTAAAACAAAGAAACAATCATTTAGGTAAATTCTATGAGATTATTCCCTAACACCAAATTGTAATGACCTGGAATAACAATTGTAAAATTTAGAATAAAGCCGTGACTGTAACTGACTTAGAGGGTTCCAGCGGGGCAACGTTTGGATCAGATTACATCAGCAACAACAGCGCTTCAGCATGCAAGCGAGTGACACTTGCGTAGCTAGTATCCCAATCCCAGTTGTGTCTGTATTATGCCCTGCTACGTGATTACAGGCAGTAGCCCTCGTATATGCACAATGATCGTTTACGACATGTCTTGACTAGTGCGGAGTGTCCGTCTGTGTGGGCCTAATTTGTCTCTAGTGCAAGGGGGCTGGGAGAGGCACTCATGCTTGGAGGCATACATATTTGTGGCCCTATCCCTTAGGTCGGTGCCTAGCGTGCAGTGGCCTGAAGCTATAGGGGTACTGTTGCATCTCAAGACATTTGTGCAATACCCTCCCAGGGCTGAGGTGGTATAGGTAGGGCCATAGTGGTTGGATTGGGGTCCTTGGTCACTGGAGGAAAGAGTCCACCTACCAGTGGTAGTAGTTAAACCCAGAGTCGTCATGATTCCCTCCAGAGTCTGCCCCCTGGTTCGTGTGTAGTCAGGGGGACCTCGTGTAACGAGGGTTGATTCCCTTTAATACCAGTTTACACTCACCCGTGCAGGTTGTATATGAGAAAGATTGACTTTCAGTGATATTATCAGCTGCTCTTGTAAATACAGTGAATGTATATGTTACTCCGGGTGTCAGATTAGTTACATTGAGTTGATTTGATGCCGTTGTTTGATTTATCACTACAGATGAGGTGTTTGCTGTTTGTACTCTGTAGGTGTAATCACTTCTATACTCATCAGGTTGATTCCAAGTCAGGAAAACAGATACAGTAGTCGTTCCATTATTTCCGAGCTGTTTTACTGGCATCGGTTCTAGAGTTAGAAAAAAAAAAAAAACACAATCTGTTTCATTCTGTAGATTGCAATGTTCTCTCAGGGAATTATTATCATTAGATGTATTATTAACTTGAAATAACCGGATAAGGAACATGTTAATTAGTAGCTAAAACTGAAATGAAGTCAATTATTGCAGAAATTCACCTAATGAAACAACTTAGTGAATTCTAGATACTGTAGCCTTAAACTATATGTTGTTTTCATTAAACTCAGAATTGCAGTGTATTGAAAACATAGGGGAACATTTATGTAGACAAAAATAGGTGTTATTCTGGAGCAAAGTGCTAAATAAGGAGCAATCACCATGGAAACCTAGAGAATGTCTCTGAGCATTTAGCACTTTGCACTCACAATAGCAGCTGTTTTGCCTTGATAAATCTATCCACATATTTGCAACATGTATGGCAAAATAGCCAAGTTGTTTTTATACTGAAGTTGACAAATTGTTCCAACTCAGCAAAATTTGCCTAAATTTTCAAATCTGTTTTTTACTTCACTAAAATTCAGTTTTGAATAATTATAGACGAAAACTTGTAACCTGTGAATGAAAAATATTCTATATTCTTTTGATTTGAACACATTCAGTGAATCGCATTATGCCCCATTCTCAGCTAGCGTTATGAGAGGAACCAGTTTAGAACACAGAGTATAACATAATATAACGTTCTATAACATACAGAGAGCTGTAAACCTACTTGTGTAGATGGAACTGGTCACAGGAGAACTCTGATACTGCCGAGCACCAACTGTTACTACAGTAATTGTGTAATTAGTCCCAGACGTGAGGTTTTGAAGATTGACACTTAATGTGTTTACTGTCACAGTCCAAGAGGATGAAGAATTGCTGTAAATTATATTGAAAGACTTTGTCACATTGGTCATATTTACTGGTTCTCCCCAGGACAATGAAATGTAGTTTGTTCCGATATTTGTAACGTTTAAGGAGACTGGAAGGGTTGGATCTATGGAAAACCAAGAACAAAATAATTAGTTAAAGAAATCCATATTTCATTATTCTGAAAATAATCCAATGATATCTAAATAAAAATTATGCAAAAAAGTTTACTAGAACTCAGTTTGTATGATTTCCACGTAAAGATATAGCTCTGTCCCAATGATCCCATCATACTCACATGTTGCCTCTATCACTGGAGCTGCTGACTGGCTGCAGTTACTACTAACTGTCTGTATAGTGATGGAGTAGTTTCTGCCTGGCAGTAAGTCTGTGAAATCCACTTGTGTAGAATTAGTTGTGATTGTTCTATTGACGTCTCCATTCAGAGTGACTTTGTAATTATCCACTTTCCCTGCTGGTATTGTCCAGTTCACACTGAGTGAATTAGTAGTATTCTTATTATTTACTGTGATATTCTGAGCCAGACCTGGAACTGAAACAAATCAGAAATCATTTAATTTAATATTGTGCATTTTTGTTTAGATACAAAAAATTATGCTTTCTAGTAAATCTAAAACAAAGAAACATTAATTTAGGTAAATTCTATGAGATTATTCCCTAACACCAAATTGTAATGACCTGGAATAACAATTGTAAAATTTTGAATAAAGCCGTGACTGTAACTGACTTAGAGGGTTCCACCGGGGCAACGTTTGGATCAGATTACATCAGCAACAACAGCGCTTAAGCATGCAAGCGAGTGACACTTGCGTAGCTAGTATCCCAATCCCAGTTGTGTCTGTATTATGCCCTGCTACGTGATTACAGGCAGTAGCCCTCGTATATGCACAATGATCGTTTACGACATGTCTTGACTAGTGCGGAGTGTCCGTCTGTGTGGGCCTAATTTGTCTCTAGTGCAAGGGGGCTGGGAGAGGCACTTGGAGGCATACATATTTGTGGCCCTATCCCTTACGTCGGTGCCTAGCGTGCAGTGGCCTGAAGCTATAGGGGTACTGTTGCATCTCAAGACATTTGTGCAATACCCTCCCAGGGCTGAGGTGGTATAGGTAGGGCCATAGTGGTTGGATTGGGGTCCTTGGTCACTGGAGGCAAGAGTCCACCTACCAGTGGTAGTAGTTAAACCCAGAGTCGTCATGATTCCCTCCAGAGTCTGCCCCCTGGTTCGTGTGTAGTCAGGGGGACCTCGTGTAACGAGGGTTGATTCCCTTTAATACCAGTTTACACTCACCCGTGCAGGTTGTATATGAGAAAGATTGACTTTCAGTGATATTATCAGCTGCTCTTGTAAATACAGTGAATGTATATGTTACTCCGGGTGTCAGATTAGTTACATTGAGTTGATTTGATGCCGTTGTTTGATTTATCACTACAGATGAGGTGTTTGCTGTTTGTACTCTGTAGGTGTAATCACTTCTATACTCATCAGGTTGATTCCAAGTCAGGAGAACAGATACAGTAGTTGTTCCATTATTTCCGAGCTGTTTTACTGGCATCGGTTCTAGAGTTAGAAAAAAAAAAAAAACACAATCTGTTTCATTCTGTAGATTGCAAAGTTCTCTCAGGGAATTATTATCATTAGATGTATTATTAACTTGAAATAACCGGATAAGGAACATGTTAATTAGTAGCTAAAACTGAAATGAAGTCAATTATTGCAGAAATTCACCTAATGAAACAACTTAGTGAATTCTAGATACTGTAGCCTTAAACTATATGTTGTTTTCATTAAACTCAGAATTGCAGTGTATTGAAAACATAGGGGAACATTTATGTAGACAAAAATAGGGGTTATTCTGGGGCAAAGTGCTAAATAAGGAGCAATCACCATGGAAACCTAGAGAATGTCTCTGAGCATTTAGCACTTTGCACTCACAATAGCAGCTGTTTTGCCTTGATAAATCTATCCACATATTTGCAACATGTATGGCAAAATAGCCAAGTTGTTTTTATACTGAAGTTGACAAATTGTTCCAACTCAGCAAAATTTGCCTAAATTTTCAAATCTGTTTTTTACTTCACTAAAATTCAGTTTTGAATAATTATAGACGAAAACTTGTAACCTGTGAATGAAAAATATTCTATATTCTTTTGATTTGAACACATTCAGTGAATCGCATTATGCCCCATTCTCAGCTAGCGTTATGAGAGGAACCAGTTTAGAACACAGAGTATAACATAATATAACGTTCTATAACATACAGAAAGGTGCAAACCTACTTGTGTAGATGGAACTAGTCACAGGAGGACTCTGATACTGCCGAGCACCAACTGTTACTACAGTAATTGTGTAATTAGTCCCAGATGTGAGGTTCTGAAGGGTGACATTTAATGCGTTTACTGTCACAGTCCAAGAGGATGAAGAATTGCTGTAAATTATATTGAAAGACTTTGTCACATTGGTCATATTTACTGGTTCTCCCCAGGACAATGAAATGTAGTTTGTTCCGATATTTGTAACGTTTAAGGACACTGGAAGGGTTGGATCTATGGAAAACCAAGAACAAAATAATTAGTTAAAGAAATCCATATTTCATTATTCTGAAAATAATCCAATGATATCTAAATAAAAATTATGCAAAAAAGTTTACTAGAACTCAGTTTGTATGATTTCCACGTAAAAATATAGCTCTGTCCCTATGATCCCATCATACTCACATGTTGCCTCTATCACTGGAGCTGCTGACTGGCTGCAGTTACTACTAATTGTCTGTATAGTGATGGAGTAGTTTCTGCCTGGCAGTATGTCTGTGAAATCGACTTGTGTAGAATTAGTTGTGATTGTTCTATTGACATCTCCATTCAGAGTGACTTTGTAATTATCCACTTTCCCTGCTGGTATTGTCCAGTTCACACTGAGTGAATTAGTAGTATTCTTATTATTTACTGTGATATTCTGAGCCAGACCCGGAACTGAAACAAATCAGAAATCATTTAATTTAATATTGTGCATTTTTGTTTAGATACAAAAAATTATGCTTTCTAGTAAATCTAAAACAAAGAAACATTAATTTAGGTAAATTCTATGAGATTATTCCCTAACACCAAATTGTAATGACCTGGAATAACAATTGTAAAATTTAGAATAAAGCCGTGACTGTAACTGACTTAGAGGGTTCCAGCGGGGCAACGTTTGGATCAGATTACATCAGCAACAACAGCGCTTCAGCATGCAAGCGAGTGACACTTGCGTAGCTAGTATCCCAATCCCAGTTGTGTCTGTATTATGCCCTGCTACGTGATTACAGGCAGTAGCCCTCGTATATGCACAATGATCGTTTACGACATGTCTTGACTAGTGCGGAGTGTCCGTCTGTGTGGGCCTAATTTGTCTCTAGTGCAAGGGGGCTGGGAGAGGCACTTGGAGGCATACATATTTGTGGCCCTATCCCTTACGTCGGTGCCTAGCGTGCAGTGGCCTGAAGCTATAGGGGTACTGTTGCATCTCAAGACATTTGTGCAATACCCTCCCAGGGCTGAGGTGGTATAGGTAGGGCCATAGTGGTTGGATTGGGGTCCTTGGTCACTGGAGGCAAGAGTCCACCTACCAGTGGTAGTAGTTAAACCCAGAGTCGTCATGATTCCCTCCAGAGTCTGCCCCCTGGTTCGTGTGTAGTCAGGGGGACCTCGTGTAACGAGGGTTGATTCCCTTTAATACCAGTTTACACTCACCCGTGCAGGTTGTATATGAGAAAGATTGACTTTCAGTGATATTATCAGCTGCTCTTGTAAATACAGTGAATGTATATGTTACTCCGGGTGTCAGATTAGTTACATTGAGTTGATTTGATGCCGTTGTTTGATTTATCACTACAGATGAGGTGTTTGCTGTTTGTACTCTGTAGGTGTAATCACTTCTATACTCATCAGGTTGATTCCAAGTCAGGAAAACAGATACAGTAGTCGTTCCATTATTTCCGAGCTGTTTTACTGGCATCGGTTCTAGAGTTAGAAAAAAAAAACACAATCTGTTTCATTCTGTAGATTGCAAAGTTCTCTCAGGGAATTATTATCATTAGATGTATTATTAACTTGAAATAACCGGATAAGGAACATGTTAATTAGTAGCTAAAACTGAAATGAAGTCAATTATTGCAGAAATTCACCTAATGAAACAACTTAGTGAATTCTAGATACTGTAGCCTTAAACTATATGTTGTTTTCATTAAACTCAGAATTGCAGTGTATTGAAAACATAGGGGAACATTTATGTAGACAAAAATAGGTGTTATTCTGGAGCAAAGTGCTAAATAAGGAGCAATCACCATGGAAACCTAGAGAATGTCTCTGAGCATTTAGCACTTTGCACTCACAATAGCAGCTGTTTTGCCTTGATAAATCTACCCACATATTTGCAACATGTATGACAAAATAGCCAAGTTGTTTTTATAGTGAAGTTGACAAATTGTTCCAACTCAGCAAAATTTGCCTAAATTTTCAAATCTGTTTTTTACTTCACTAAAATTCAGTTTTGAATAATTATATACGAAAACTTGTAACCTGTGAATGAAAAATATTCTATATTCTTTTGATTTGAACACATTCAGTGAATCGCATTATGCCCCATTCTCAGCTAGCGTTATGAGAGGAACCAGTTTAGAACACAGAGTATAACATAATATAACGTTCTATAACATACAGAAAGGTGCAAACCTACTTGTGTAGATGGAACTGGTCACAGGAGAACTCTGATACTGCCGAGCACCAACTGTTACTACAGTAATTGTGTAATTAGTCCCAGACGTGAGGTTCTGAAGGGTGACATTTAATGCGTTTACTGTCACAGTCCAAGAGGATGAAGAATTGCTGTAAATTATATTGAAAGACTTTGTCACATTGGTCATATTTACTGGTTCTCCCCAGGACAATGAAATGTAGTTTGTTCCGATATTTGTAATGTTTAAGGACACTGGAAGGGTTGGATCTATGGAAAACCAAGAACAAAATATTTAGTTAAACAAAATCCATATTTCATTATTCTGAAAATAATCCAATGATATCTAAATAAAAATGATGCAAAAAAGTTTACTAGAACTCAGTTTGTATGATTTCCACGTAAAGATATAGCTCTGTCCCAATGATCCCATCATACTCACATGTTGCCTCTATCACTGGAGCTGCTGACTGGCTGCAGTTACTACTAACTGTCTGTATAGTGATGGAGTAGTTTCTGCCTGGCAGTAAGTCTGTGAAATCCACTTGTGTAGAATTAGTTGTGATTGTTCTATTGACGTCTCCATTCAGAGTGACTGTGTAATAATCCACTTTCCCTGCTGGTATTGTCCAGTTCACACTGAGTGAATTAGTAGTATTCTTATTATTTACTGTGATATTCTGAGCCAGACCCGGAACTGAAAGAAAGCAGAATACAATCCAGGTAAAAAGAAATGATCATACCTAAATATGTTTCCTTCTGTGAATAACAAAGCCTGAGGGATCTAGATTAACGCCTTAAGGACTGAGGCAGTTGTACAAGTTCAGATCAAAACAAAAACTTGAATTTGCACTATATGTCTGTGTAACCATAATTCACCTCTTTCATATTAAATGAACCCGCACTTATTATATATCATTTTGTTTAGGAGAAACAGGGCTTTCATTTTATATCAAATATTTATATGTTAATCATAATCTAATATGAATAAAATATACAAGAATTTGAGAAATTAAGACAGTTTGTTATTTTTTTAGTTCTGCGTGGCATTTTAACTGTGAATGCAATAATACTGTTAGCTGTTACTGCAATGAAGTACACATATTTTTATTCCCTCTTTCAGGGGGTGCAAAAAAAGCCATCCCTCAATCTCCACGGAAGATGCCTGGTCAGCTTCTTGTCCTGGGGGACCCAGGAGCTGGCCGGCTAGCCACTTCAGGGCCCCCCCGCTGAGGCTGGCATGCGCGGAGAGGGAGCATTCTCCCCTGAGCTCCCCCTGCTCAGCTCCCTTGCGCTCAATGCAGTGATGCCAGAGCCGGAATATGACATCACTCTGGCCCCAGCTTCACTTAGAGGCGTGCGAGGGAGCGGAACAGGAAGATAAGAGCGCCCACACCGCCTGCCTCCAATGTGAGCCTGCCTGCCCGACCAATGTGTGTGTGTGTGTCTGTTAGTGTGTGTCGGTCACTGAGAGTGTATATGTGTCTGTCAGTGGGTGTGTATGAGTGTTTGTTAGTGAGAGTTTATATGTGTTTGTCACTGAGTGTGTTTGTGTCTGTCAGTGTGTGTGTATCTGTCACTGAGAGTGTTTCTAAGTGTGTGTATGCGTGTCTGTCAGTGTATGTATGTGTGTCTGTCATTGAATGTGTATGTGTGTCTGTCAGTGAATGTGTATGTCTGTCAGTGTGTGTCTGTCAGTGTGTGTATGTGTGTCAGAGAATGTGTGTGTCTGACACCGAGTGTATATATGTCTGTCAGTGAGTGTGTATGTGTGTTTGTCAATGTGTAACTGTCAGTGAGTATATGTGTGTCTCAGTGTTTGTGTATGCATTTCTGTCAGTGAGTGTGTATCTGTCAGTAATTGTGCATGTGTGTCTTGACAGTGAGTGTGTATGTGTCTGTCAGTACATGCGTATTCCCCATTTGTAATACCTTGGGTTGTCTACTTTTGCAAAGGGTATGCCATCATAAGGGTAATTCTCATTCCAGGGCTACCATACGGTCTCAAAGGCAACATAACTAATCTGGCAAAATTCAATGTGAAAAAACTGCAATGCAAGCCTTATATTTGACTCTGTAACTTTTGAAAACATCATAAACCTGTACATGCGGGGGAAATGTTATGCTTGGGAGACTTCGCGGAACAAAAATATTAGTGTTTCAAAACATTAAACATATTACAACAATGATACTGTCAGTGAAAGTGCTGTTTGGGGTTGAAAAGTAAAAAGAAATTCACTTTCACTGATGATATCATTGTTGTGATACATTTTACTGTTTTTGCCCAGCGAAATCTACAGAGTAAAACAGTACCCCACCCCCCTCACCTGCCACCCCCCATGTGCAGGTTTTATGGTGTTGTGGAAAGTTACAGAGTAAAATATAGGGCTTGCAAACAAAATTCGGTGAACTTTCTGCCTGGGTTGTCAGGTAGGTCCCTCAAATCGTAATTAACAAAATGATTTAATTATGTAAAAATATGACATAAATATATATTATTTAAATATATATTGTGGCGAAACTGACCTTGCCACTGGTTTTTGGAGAGGACTACTTGCCAACCCTTTGCCCTGTGACTATGGCCCCTTTAATTTGTTTTGGCTGAAAGACCCTATTTGTGGCTATTGGGACTTTAGACAATGGTTCTTCAAACTCCCGAACAGTCGAAGTGGCCCCCATTCGACATTCGAACATGTGGTGGCGGCCATCTTGTTCGCATGGGCTAAAACCGCGAATAGACTTCAGGGGGACTTAGCCACGAATGCCTTTGGAACTATTTTTGGCACGAAAACCTTGCGGTTCCCGGTCAGTCCTCCAGTGGCACTTAGCCGCGAATCTATGCAACTGTTTTGGGTATGAAATCCTGTGTTCACCTGGGCAAAAATATGACTTCCATAGAATTTCTGAATCCCTGATCTGATCTGGGCGAATTATAGATATGTTGTTCACCCAGATCAGAGCTATCAGGGGTATAAGATTTATGGGGATATGTTGTATTTTGGGGTACTTATGGTACTTTATAAAAATGTGTGTTTAATCTGCCTGGGGATAAAGCATTATCTGCCTTAATTATATCACAGGCAGAGGGGAGGGATTGTGTACAGTATCTGGAAGTGTCTGAATGTAAAACACTGTTTTTATTGGCTTGTTGATTTTATGTCCTGTGCTCCACAAGGTCCATCTGGGTGGCAACCTTGTGGGGAAACTTGTATAGAAGACCAGTATGCTCCATTAAACCTCCAGTTCTACTTCACCCTCAATCTAGAGTCTTGTCTCTTATTGGGGGGAATTGCTATATCACTACAGGGATTGCTATGATCATCATACTCCCTTGGATAATCACTAGCTCTTGTAAGAGCTGTTCCTGTTTCGCTGTCTGAAGGAAGAGAGGTTCACCCACTAGAACCTGGAGCCTTGTCATAGGTGGGAGATGGCGAGACTCCAACCAAGCTGCGGCGGTTTGTGCAGTCTGCGGTATTTATGGTGTCTGGAGAAGTGCTTGGAGCCCTCAGTAAGCACTAGAAGCATCCTTCGGCAGAGGTTCCCAGCCGGGGTACAAGAAGCTCCGTTACATATATATATATGTATATATATCTATATTTCCTGGCCATACTCATGGCAGCACAACAATGGGTTGCTCCTCCCTATACCTAATTAGACAGGAACATAATTAAACAGAAGGTGTATATATACCCTCCCCCCTTCCTACCCTTATTCCTTTTGTTCCTGCTTCAGGTTACGTCCCTGCGCAAAGGTGACCCCTGAAGAAACCCCCTTAGTGACCGGGAGTTTTACTTGCTGTGACCCTAGGGGTAGCAAGACTATGGCATGATACTATTTCCTGCAGTGACCAAGAGGTAGCAGGCAGGAGTGGCATTCATAAAATATATAAAATTTGCAGTGATCCTAGGGGTAGCAAAATATTTGCCAAGCCACGATATATCTGCAATATCTAATGGTGAAATACTTTCCTACCTGAATTTCATGCAGTTCTTTCACTCTTATTTATAATTTTAGACATAAGGTAAGTTTTGTCTCCTTTTAGGAACTTTTCGGCCCTTTTCTATCAATATTTCGCATTATTTCAGCAGTTCCCGAGTTTCTGGGAATCGCCATATTAGTTGGCGTCCTATCGGCACCATTGCACATGTGCAAAGCGTGTGGTTGCATGCATGCGCGCGAATAGGTGCTTTCGGTACTACCGTTCATGTGAACGGATGTAGCGTTCGCATTGGAGTGTTTGTGTGCATGCATCTGAAATTGCTGTTTGAGCGCAGGCACACGAACGGGCATTTGTGTGCTTTGGCTCCGTTGCATGCCCTGCGTTCGGTTCACACATGCAAATGGCGGGATGACATCATTCTTCCCATTAAAAGCACCAACATTCATTTCCACAGTCTAGGGAAATCCTATCAGCTCTTCTATAATATTATTTCACTAGTTTCTTATATCAATTGCTTTGTTTGATTACTTCGGCTGCCTTTCCTAGTAAGTAGAAATTAAAGACACAGTAACTTAAATTTGTCTATGTATTTCTTTATGAGCATACTAAAAGTTTTGTTCGGTATTGCTTGCTTTCATTCAGTCTTCCATATTTAAAATGGAAAAAGAAAGATCAGCAAGAATGGATTCTGATTCATCAGCTTCAGATAATCGGTCACAATCTAAGAGCCATAGGTAAGCCATATTTTCTGTACAAAGATTTTTGTACATTTTGTATCTTCTGTATTCTCTCATGTATTAAAACAAAAGAGTGCAGATTACTAACTGTCATACTCTATATGTCAGTTCCAAGGGAAAAAAGGCTTCAGTATCATCAAACGGAAAATCTACAAGAAGGTCCCAGTGTGAAGCCTGTGACAAGAGAGCCTTAGAGGGTAAACACCTATGCACATGCTATTTATCTACAGCAGCAGGCCCATCTAACCCAGCTCCAGACATTATTCAACTCATAAAGCAAGCAGTTTCCCAGGGCATCAAGGAGGCAAGTCATCCTTGGAAAAGACCCAGGTATCCAGACCCTCTTGTGTATTCAGTGGATAAATCTTCTGAGGAATCCATGGAGGTGGAATCATACATGGAAAGAGATTCTTCCTCAGAGGTAGAGATACAACCTACTCCAGAATCCCTGGATCCAGCTCAAGTGGACCATCGGATTTCTAGAGTCCGTAAATCTTTGAGTCTTAAAGTCACTTCCAGAGAGGAACTTTCCACGTCTAACAGATACTTCTCATACTTAACGAGGAAAGGAGCTACCTTTCCAGTCCATGGTACCATGAACATCTGATTATGCAAGAATGGTCTAAAGGAGACAAAAGGTTCCTGGCTCAGAGTACATCATATGTTTAGGATTTCAATTTATTTTTGGTAGTTATAGGTCACAAAATAGGACTAAAATAAAATGGAGAGATTTTAGAATTTGATATGTTTATCGTCTAAGTTTAAAATCCATCACAGAAAACGAAATTGCCACACAAAAGTATATATTTATATAAAGTAGATATGACAGACTAGTCAATGAACTGTTAATTTCTGCTAAATATTGTTAGCAAATGGTCTCTTTCAGTTTTTTTATATGTACTTCGTAAACCTGACATGTGCCATTTCTGTACACAACCCCATATTGCATTCATCTACAGCTTCTGAGCACAATACCCCAATGTATGCCCTTGCCACTATACTATAAAACTAAAGTGCCATCTAAGAGACCTGATCATTTCAGTGTTTACAATTAGAATTCTGATAGATGAATTTGATGGGCCTATGTCTCATTTTGAGTCATTATATCAGTTTGACTGTTCAAATTACTCCACAAAGGCCTACTATTTGTGAAAATAGACACACCAGGGTATTTCATATGGTTATATTGTGCATATCGCATGGTGTATATTAACATACTGTCATTTTCTCACCAAACGTGTATGCCAAAGTCTGTCATCATTTTGTATAATTTTTTACATACACAACACTTCTACTGGGCACTTTGCAAATGTGATATATGCCACTATGATATTGAAGGCAGCTCACACCACATTGCAGTCAATAGGTGTTTAAATTTGAGCACTGCATGCAGCTCATCTGTCATTCAGGGTCCATTAAAATGGCCTCAGCTGACAAAGGGGAGGCCAAGATATCGATTTATGCCTGGGACTCTATCGTGTTAGCAGTGATTTAACACTAATCACACTGCATTGTAGCAATGAGAATTTTAATCCCCATTTACTGTTGTGTTTAAAAGTTTGCATACCCTGGCAGAAATTGTGAAATTTGGCATTGATTTTGAAAATATGACTGATCATGCAAAAATTTATTATTTTGAAGGACAGTGATCATATGAAGCCATTTATTATCACATATTTGTTGTACAGTCCAATTACTTTTTGAGAAGTGGAAAATTTGGAGATCTCTTTATACCAAGCAAAGGTCAGGTAGACCAAGAAAGATTTCAGCCACAACTGCCAGAATAATTGTTCGGGATACAAACAAAAACCAACAGGCAACCTCAAGAGAAATACAAGTTGCTCTGCAAAAAGATGGTGAGGTTGTTTCAAGGAGCACAATACAACAATAGTTGCACAAAAATGAGATGCATAGTCAAGTTGCTAGAAAGAAGACTTTACTGCACCTATGCCACAAAAAGGCCAGGTTACAATATGCCTGACAACACCTTGACATGCCTCACAGCTTCTGGCACACTGTAATTAGGATTGATGAGACCAAAATAAAGCTTTATGGTCACAACGATAAGTTCTATGTTTGGATAGGGGTCAACAAGGCCTGTAGTGAAAAGAATACCATGCCCACTGTGAAACATGGTGGTGACTCACTGATGTTTTGGGGGAGTATGTGCTCTAAAGGCATGGGGAATCTTGTGAAAACCGATGGCAAGATGAATGCAGCATGTTATCAGAAAATACTGGCAGACAATTCGCATGGGATGCTTTTGGACTTTCCAGCATGACAATGACCCTAAACACAAGGAAAAGTTGACCATTCAATGGAAAATGGTTAAGGTTCTGTAGTGGCCATCACAGTCTCCTGACCTTAATATCATCGAGCCACTCTGGGGAGATCTCAAATATGCTGTTCATGCAAGACGACCAAAGACTTTACATGACCGGGAGGCATTTTTACAAATTACAACACATATACTAATGCAGGATTTTGTACAACGTATCACAGAAATATATACTTCTATTTGTTTTTACACAAACATTTATACGTAGTTGTAATTTTGCATACACAAGCATTAATACATTGATTCAGATAGAGCTTAAACATGCATTTCTACTAAAAAGAAAAAGGACTCCATAACTGCAACACTATGTAGTAAGCATTTATTATTTATGTTTCCACTAAAATTTTGTCATCTTTTTTTAAAAATCAAATGGCTCAAGTGAGCAACACCTGCATATTAAATTTTAAGACAATCATGAACCCCTTAAGGACACATGACATGTGTGACATGTCATTATTCCCTTTTATTCCAGAAGTTTGGTCCTTAAGGGGTTAAACACATATTTCACATAAAAATAATATTAAAAAACCGTGAGAGCACTCAACAAAATAATTTTACAACAGGTTATTGATTGAATATAGAACTGTACAAAACATTACAGAGAAAAGCATAGAGTAGTACAGTTAAAGTCACTTATTCTTATTGAACTGTATATGGTCTCAGCCACTTATCTGGCATCTTGGAATTTTGTAAGCTGACAAGGAACGTCTAGATTAACTGGGCACTGCACTTTAAACCAACTCTAAGAAATATCTACCTCAACTTTCCATTTTCTACAAGGCTTCTAGTCTAAGAGAGCTTTTTAAGTGGCTCAGAACCATGTGAGTGAGACCATGTACAGTTCAATAAGAATAAGTGATTTTAACTGTACTACTCTATCGTTTTCTCTTTAATGTTTTTTACAGGTATATTCAATCAATAACCTGTGGTAAAATTCACTTGTTGAGTGCTCTCACTGTTTTTATACTATTTTTTGCGTGTCAGCGTTGTATGCTGTATATCACTATGTGCTGTTTTTCTCTTATTTTTTAGCACCTAGCCGTATCCCTATTGTTATCCATATCCATTTGATATTACGGAGGCTCTAGAGGGAAAAGCCGTCAGGGAAGCTATTCTCATTTTGTACTAAGTTAAGTACATTTATCTATCTGCTATTATTTGATGATAAGTAGAATTGTCTGTATTGTAATGTGTCATTATGTCGATTCCCTTTAATATCAGTTTACACTCACCTGTGCAGGTTGTATATGAGACAGATTGACTTTCAGTGACATTATCAGCCGCTCTTGTAAATACCGTGAATGTATATGTTACTCCGGGAGTCAGATTAGTTACATTGAGTTGATTTGATGACGCTGTTTGATTTATCACTACAGATGAATTGTTTTCTATTTGTACTCTGTAGGTGTAATCACTTCTATACTCATCAGGTTGATTCCAAATCAGGAAAACAGATACAGTAGTCGTTCCATTATTTCCGAGCTGTTTCACTGGCATCGGTTCTAGAGTTAGAAAATAAAACACAATCAATTTCATTCTGTAGATTACAATGATCTCTCTGGGAATTATTATCATTAGATGCAGTGGTGGAACTACCACGGTCGCAGGGGTCGCAGCTGCGACCGGGCCCGCCACTCCAGAGGGCCCGGCCGCCTTGGGGACCCCTGCGACTGCAGGTCCTGCTGGCTAAGTAATGTGGCCCTGGCCTGCGCGGTGTAACCACTGAGTCGCAGTGAAGGGGCCTATCGTGGCCCATGCCACGACCGGGCCCCCTCTGATGATGTCAGAAGCTGGGAGGAAGTGACTGCCCCGGTCACTTCCTCCCAGCAACCACCGGGAGGAAGGAGAGGAGGGAGTCAGAGTGGAAACTCTGACTCCCATCAAGCTGAGCCACTGGACCCCAGTAAAAAGTATTTGTGTCTGTATGAATCTTTGTATTTGGGTGTATATGTCTGTCTGTCTGCTTATCTGTATGTATGTGTGTGTGTATGTCTGTCTGTGTGTGTGTGTGTGTGTATGTCTGTCTGTGTGTATGTATGTGTGTCTGTGTGTATGTATGTGTGTGTATGTCTGTCTCTGTGTGTGTGTGTCTGTATGTGTGTATGTATGTATGTCTGTATGTGTGTCTGTATGTCTGTGTGTCTGTATGTATGCGTGTGTATGTGTGTTTGTATGTATGCGTGTGTGTATATCTGTCTGTATGTGTGCATGTATGTATGTGTGTGTGCATGTCTGTCTTTGTGTCTGTATGTATGTGTGTCTGTCAATATGTGCTTATGTCTGTCTGTGTGTCTGTCTGTGTGTATGTATATCTGTGTGTCTGTATGTATGTGTGTGTATGTCTGTCTGTGTGTCTGTCTGTATGTATGTGTCTTTGTGTGTGTATGTATTTTTGGATATATATATGTGTGTGTGTGTGTGTATGTGTGTGTGCCTGTATGTGTGTGTCTGTGGGTGTATATGTGTGTCTTTGCATATGTGTGTCTGTCTATGTGTCTCTTTGCATGTGTGGGGGCGGGGGGGAATGTATGGGAGGGGGACATTAGACGTATGGGGGAGAGAGTGGCGTGGGGGTAGACGTACGGGGGAGGAGGGGGCCAGGGCAATTTTTGCAGGTTTCTAGTTACGCCTCTGATTAGATGTATTTTTATCTTGAAATAAATGGATTAGGAACTAGTTAATTAGTAGATAAATATAAAATAAACTCAATTATTGTAGAAATTCACAAAATGAAACACCTTTGTGAATTCTAGATACTGTAGCCTTAAACTTTATGTTGCTTTTATTAAACTCAGAATTGCAGTGTATTGAAAACATAGGGGAAGATTTATCACCGTTGTTCGGGAGTTAAGATGGCCACCACCACGTGTTCGTATCCCGAACGGCGGCCACCCATAGAACAGAGTACTGATTGCCAATTATGGGTTTGCAACATTGTTGCGAACGGTAATGAGAGGCACACTTATCCCTGGGTGTGGTCTGATTGTTCGGTAGTTTCACTCGAATAATAAACTGAGTGATTTTACCGAACAATCAGGCGAATGCTGTATACAATGTGAATACATAGAATAAGCAATACACGAAAGCATATTAAAACACAAGAATTTTGAGGACAACCTTAATGCAATCCGCTACACTGCTCCCCCTTGCCGACAAGCCGGCATACACAGTCTGATCCAGCACGGATCGGCTTGGGGATGTCTGGGGTTGCTCACGGATCATTTTTCCAGGTCAGTTTGTCTAGACAACCTGTCAGCGTTACCATTCAGTTTTCCCGGGCGGTACTGGATGTTGAAGTAAAATGGCTGCAGCGCCAAACTCCAGCGCAGCAGCCTGGCATTGTCCACAGCTACCCGGTTGAGCCATACCAACGGGTTGTGATCCATATGCTTATCCCATATAATCTCTCGCCCTCCCCCCGGGTTGGTCAGATGCAACCTTGTCCCTATATATTTGTAAGGTAGGGTCAGTGATCACCTCTGCTGCAAATTTGTTAGGGTGGCCCAGGGGACACAGTCAAAGGAAGGGGAAGGATCTCTTACCTGAACCTCCTACCGGATGTGTGTTGTGATCCTGGGTGCGGGCCTGTTGCCTGGTGACCACGGGATGAGCTTCTCCAGTGGTTGGGGCCTGGGGCTCAAAAGCAGAAGTGAGCTTTCCCAGATCATTCCCCAGCAAAATTTCCACTGGCAATTGCGGCATCAACACCACTTCCACATTTCCTGACCCCGCTCCCCAATGCAAATTAACCCTTGCTGTAGGTAGCCGGTATACTGCTCCCCTGGCTACCCTGACGGCTACAGTCCTGCTATTCTTGGCTTTGTCAGATACTAGGTGGCTTTTGACCAGGGTTATGGTGGCTCCTGAGTTGCGGAGCCCTTGTACAGCTTTGCCCTCCAGGTAGACGGTTTGTCTGTGAGGCTTGTGGTTATCTGCATTCGCCTGTAAGGGGTCTGCTTCGTGCAGCACTTCCCACTGTTCCACGGTGGTGAGTGGAACTGCAGAGCCATAGGGGGCTGTGGTTTCATCCTGGTAATAGTGGGCTGCTGCTCTCGGTGGTGGTGGTGGCCCCGGTCAGATCCAGGTGGATCGGTGTCGGAGTTGGGGACAGTCTCTCTTATAGTGTCCCCACCTCTGGCACTGGTGACATTGCACAGAGCTGGGCTGGCGTAACCTCTGTTGAGAAGTGGCTGGTGTTGGGGTTGGTAGTTGTCGGGGTGGTGCTGTTGGGGTAGCTGGTTCCCCCTAGGGGTCGTACTGCGGCCTTGCTGACCATAGGTTTGTGCTGCCTGCGGGCATCCAAATAGTCATCGGCTTTCTTAGCCGCCTCTGTGAGGGAGGTGGGATTGCGGCCCCTCACCCATTACTGGCACTCTGTGGAACTGGATTTGTAATAAGTCCTCCATGGATCGTGCTTGGTTAACCTGTATCCCTCCGAGGGCTGCCCGGTGCAAACAACAAGCCCATTCGGCATGCAAATCTTTTTCGGCTTTCTTCAGTTCCCTGAAGCGCCTCCGATATGCCTCGGGTGTGGATAACCTCTTTTACCCGGCTATAATCCCAGATCTCTGCGTCTGGTACAGTGCGGTAAGCCTCAGCAGCTCTCCCTGATAACTGCCCAGCTAGGATTGGAACCCAATCCCCTGCATTGATTTTGTGCAGAGTGCAAAGTCTTTCAAAATCTTGGAGGAAGGCATCTATGTCTTCCTCTGCCTCCACATACATTTTAAAAGCTTGGTTGGGTATCTTTGACTTACCTTCTTGTACCATAGTCATTGCTGGGCTTCTTTCTGGGGTTTGTGGTATCCTTTGTCGCATTACAAACTCCTGGACTTCTGTCATTGTCTTGGAGATTATATCTGCCGGTGGATTCTCCCCATAAAAGGACATCCTGAACTGTAGCTGTCTTTGAAACTCTGCTTGCTCCTGTCCGTCTGGCGAATCACTCCGTTCGGGAACCGAACCGCCCTCCGTTCGGTATTCTGCCATGACTTCTGTGATGAGAACCGCTTTAGTCTTATTACTGGCCGAAATATCCTTACTTCTAGGAGGTCTTTTAGCGCGGCCCGTTTAAGTGTGGAGTAATCAATCTCCATCCGTACTCCACTGGTACTTGTTCCTTTGTGAGTCTGGATCCCGGCGCTGCCAACCAATGTAGTGGAGTGCTGGTCTCTCACAGACTATCTCCACTGGTAATCCAACAATACTAGTTTTCCACATGGTTAGGATATTTTCCAGTGGACTTGATTTCTCTTCATCTATTACCAGATATAGAGATATATTTTTATGCCAGCTCAGTTCGCTTTCTCCACTATTTACACTTTTATGTGTCATAAACATGGGGACGGATCCAGTCCACAGGAGCAGCATGTCATAAATATATCTATGCCAGCTCAAGATGTAGTCATGAAAGCGGCTGAATTGAGATGTCATGACTACATGCTGCTCCCACCACCCCAGAAACAGATTAGCGTAGGTGGGTGCACAGGCCGTCCCCATGGCATTGCCGGAGACCTGTAAGTAATATCGGTCATTGAAAACAAAATAGTTGTGTGTTAAAATAAACTCAAGAATGGCTAAGATGAAATTTTTCTGAAGGTCGTTGTATGCGGTGTTGTCTAAGAAAAACCTGCATGCTCTTAAGACCATTTCATGAGGAATGTTGGTATAAAGTGCCACCACATCCAAAATCACCATCTGGGTATAGGGGGGAACTGTCATATCCTGTAATGTCAAGAGAGTGGATTTTGTGTCCTGTAAATAAGATGGCAAAGTTAACACCATAGGGTGAAGGATTATTTCGATAAACTTACTAAGGGATTCCGTAAGACAATTATTCCCCGATACAATCGGAGGTCGAGTGCCCTTGTGTATCTTTGGCAGACAGTAGGGCTCAAAGGGCTTTTTTGATACCTTTTGTCAATTTATCTTTTCTAATATATGTAACAATTTTATACTGAGCTCTGGCTTATTGCATGATTAACGATACTAGTTTTCCACATGGTTAGGATATTTTCCAGTGGACTTGATATCTCTTCATCTATTACCAGATATTGACATATATTTTTGTGCCAGCTCAGTTCGCTCTCTCCACTATTTACACTTTTATGTGTCATTTCTCACTCCCTTTTCCTTTTATTTGTGCTCCTTACGTAGTCTGCCGTAATTGACCCGGTAGCTACAGTCAGGGTTTTTTTGTTTATTGTATGTGAGTTTATTCGGTTTAATAAAGTATTTTCTAGATTTTTAAGTAATTACCTTTATTTATACTATCTTTAGGGACAGAACTTTTCTTTTTTTTTTTTTTTTTTGCTACAAATCCCATTAGGGTTACCCCCTGTTCTGTTCCCTTTGACTCTTGGCCAACCACTCTTTATCTGTTGGTTATAACACATTCAGTAAAAGTCATTATGTTCCATTCTCAGCAAGGGCTTTGAATGGAACCAGCTCAGAACACAGAGTTTAACATAATAAAAGGTTCTATTGCAGACCATACAGAAAGCTGTAAACCTACTTGTGTAGATGGAACTGGTCACAGGAGAACTCTGATACTGCTGAGCTCCAAGTGTTACTACAGTAATTGTGTAATTAGTCCCAGATGTGAGGTTCTGAAGGGTGACATTTAATGTGTTTACTGACACAGTCCAAGAGGATGAAGAATTGCTGTAAGTTATCTTGAAAGTCTTTGTCACATTGGCCATATTTACTGGTTCTCCCCAGGACAATGAAATGGTGTTTGTTCCGATATTTGTAAAGTTTAAGGAGCCTGGAGGGGTCGGATCTATAAAAGAAAAAAAACACATATTTAGTTATAGATATCATTATTGAATTGTCCTCAAAATAATGCACTTCTCAATATTTTTGGATACACTTTTCTAATGAATCAATGATTTTCCAAAGTATTAAACAAACAAAATTAAATATTTTAAAATATTAAAACATGTTTTAATACATGAAATATATTTTTTTTAATTTGAGAAGCTTATCCAAAACTATTAAATCAAGGCCTATATCTGAATTCAGATTGTCCAAGAGACTCAATTAGTATTCAGTTTGTAGGATTTAGCATAAACCATAAAGTTCTGCCCCAATGATCCCATCATACTCACGTGTTGCCGCTATCACTGGAGCTGCTAACTGGTTGCAGTTACTACTAACTGTCTGTATAGTGATGGAGTAATTTCTGCCTGGCAGTAAGTCTGTGAAATCCACTTGTGTAGAATTAGTTGTGATTGTTGTATTGACGTCTCCATTCAGAATGACTGTGTAATTATCCACTTTCCCTGCTGGTATTGTCCAGTTCACATTCAGTGAATTAGTAGTATTGTTATTAGTAACTGTGATATTCTGAGCTAGACCCGGAACTGAAAGAAAGCAGAATACAACATATGTAAAAATAAATGATTTCATATTAATAATACATATATTTTCTGTGAATAACAAAGTCTAAGGCATCTAGGCAGTTTTGTAAAAAAAAAAAAAGAAGAAAAAGAAGATAATTTCAATAGCCATATTATTATTATTATTTTATTATCAGATTCCATAGTGCTGTACAATATCACCCTATCAGGAAGATTTGCCTGAGCAAATAAAAGATTGAAGATGTTTTATAACTCCTAAATAAAAATAAGACCTGCAACTATTAACCACACAAGTGTGCAAGGTATCCAGTTCCACCCAAACCAGTATTTATGCAGGAAAGTATAAAAATAAATTCCTGCTCTTTTTTGAAAGTAGTGTCCATTTATCCAGGTGCACAAAGTGTACCACAGCAATGTTTCATGCTTGATGAAGACTGTTGAAGTGGACAAAATGTTGCTGCTGTACACTTTGGGCACCCAAACTAAGGGACACTACTTTATGTGATTGCTCAAATTTAAGCCAGAGTTATATCTACTATTTGGGTTACCTCTGCTGCTAAAGCAAACAAATAGATATGCTAAAAGCCAATAGCTATTAACTAGTTGGTGTCATGAAAATACCCTGAAAATGGACAACGTAGAGGCATCCTATTTCACTCTTTGAACATTAATTATATTTGAGTCGCTGTATTAGTTCAGTAATGTAGATACAAAATAATGGAGTATTGCAGTTCTTGTAATAAGTTTTTTATTGGGCTAACAGACTCTGGTAGTAACAAGCTTTCGGTAAATCCTCCCTTTATCAAAGCATTTATGACCACAGTGCAAACCAAAATAGCTGTAATGCGGAGGTTAAAGGAATCTCAATGAAGTGACCTGGGAGCCACGTCCACCATGTTTTAACCCTGTAGCTGAAAATATGTTCTGCTGGAACGGCAATGTTTTCTATACAGGGTTTACTTGCCTCCAATGACTGCCATACTAAAAACCACTAGAGGCAGTACCACTAAATTCTGGAGTTTTATTCCACTATTTCTATCAGATGGAGAAAGAGTGACCATGTGATTGGCACAGAGCAATGTTTTGCCTACGGGAAAGCAATGGGTTGGCTGAGATCATTGATGTGGAGTTTCACCGAGGAGACCACTGCTGCATGGAGAAAAAGCAAGTCAACAACCCTTTTTAACCCTTGTAGTGGGGGCACCTAAATGGTGACCATGGCACTATAGCGTGAGGAATGAATGTTTGTATTTCTAACGCTATTGTTGTAAAAATAATAATGGAATCCTTACATTTGGAAGAATTGTCAACACAACTTAGTGATTTACCCCCCTAAAATATGATTCAAGAAAAGATAGAAAAAAGAAGAAATGTGGAACTGTAGTTGCTAAAATGTAGCTTTTATTTCAACTTCAATAAACACATGTTGGAGAAATATAATGTTATAATGTATTCCTAGTTAGGTCATCCACTAAAGTCATGGTAACCTAAAGTAGTTGTAATAATCTTCTATAGTCTAGAGGGGTCGCTGTGGTCTTGGGCCCGAGATGATTGCCTATTATTGTATTACACTTTTCTAGTCACTAGAAGTCGCCACAACATTCACATGTAGAATGCAAATTCAAAAATGTTCCAAAGAGGTGAACTGAGGGGTGTTGGATAACCCTTAAGAGTAAGAGCATACAATTAGAGTTAAAGATTCCTTAACTCTAATTGTATGTATGCTCTTACTCTTAAGGGTTATCCAACACCCCTCGGTTCACCTCTTTGGAACATTTTTGTAGTTATCATTAGAGTTAGGCCCTGACAGTTGGATTATTCCCTTTGTGAGACCTATTTCTCTTGTTCCTCTTCTTTTTCTATGCAAATTCACATCTATACACATAACACAAAATTAAAAGTCAAAACCAAAAGAGAAAAAGAGGAAAAATATTCTCTGAGTCTATTTACAAAGATAGCCAAATCTCCAATTGAACGTATACAGCAAAAACATATGATACTGAAGTGCTATAATGTCTTCTCCCTAATAATTTCTAAATATCCCTAATTGCCAAGCATACAGCACAGAATTGTTATTTAACCATAAAGAGAAAAATGGGGGAGAAAGGGGGAAATGTTAAATGGTAATAACAAGAATAAAACAAATCTGAGCACTCAGCATGCATTTCAACCTCAGGAGTTACCAAAACACAATAACAAGATCGGACATTTAAATAGCCCTCTCCTACTGCTGGTTTATTGGTCTAAAGTCATGTGATGTCTCCATAGTAACAGAGCATAAACTAAGCCACCAGCAACATGCTGTATCAATAAAACAGCAGAAGACCATGTGCTCTCTTCGTTTCAACTTTGGCTGCAACTTACTATCAGCAATACCCCCTAAGCTTGCTTAGGAGATGTGTCGATCAACGGTCAGACACTAATGAATATAAATTCGGGAAGTGTATACTCATATCTGCCAATGATGTTGGAGAAGAGCATATACAGTAGGTGGGAACAAAAGTTTAAGTCGATCCCCCTTACTCCTGGTAAAGCAGTGCTTAAGGCCAGACCAAAGAATAGGCAATTATTGAACAACCCTATAGGGTCATTAGTAGGACTATGGGAAGGTAGAGCTCAATGGAATGTTCTGTTTAAATACATCTTGAAGTACAGGTGGTTCTCATTTTAGGATCTGCCTGTTTTACGATGGCTCACACTTACGACCAGCTCTCTAGTGTGGGGGTATATGTGAGCCATCATGGGGATTACAGGGATTCCCTGCTCTGGTGCAATAGTCTATGTTTGGGGAACTTACCCTGAACATAGACAAATGCACCGGAGCAGAGAATCCCTCTAATCTATGTTCAGGGAAATTTCCCCGAACATAGATTTAAGGGATTCCCTGTTCTGCTGCGTTCGTCTATGTTCGTAGAAATTTCCCCCAGACATAAACAAGCACACCAGAGCAGGGAATCCCTCAACTCCTCACCTACTGACAAATTCATTTTACAACGGGGTCGTAAGAATGGAACCCAGGCGGTAAGTGAGGTGTGCCTGCAAAATGTCAGTCTACCATGTGCAACGTCCATAAGTAAAAATAAATGTGAGGCGATTTTAATGAGTCCTTTGTCATTACATGAGTACTTCTTTTATATCCATCAAGAAAATCATTTCACACAGACACAGTAAGACAGTCACATGATGACCAAATGCATGGTCCTTGCGAAGAGACAAAATGCTTAGAAATAAATAGAGTTACTGTCAAAATAACTGGATGTTCTTGATATCAAGTAACTGGTAATAACCAGTAGAAAGATCTTTATTGTCATAATTGCCTATACTCATATTTCAAATGAATTCATGAATGAATATACCCCATTTTTGGCTGAGTATCTTGCACGTGAAGAGTGGCTATAAAAATATTAGAAAATTAAATAAATCGTCCCCCGTGATGATCTAAGAATCAGTTGTGGGCAATTGTTCTCAATATCAAAACAGAATCAATCATTCAAATATGAATACAGGAACAAATACTAATTATTAACTGGAATATAATGGAGGTTGCTGTGAAAGTAAGTGAATGTTCTCAATATAAAATAACTAATGATCACCCAAAGAGGTCTTCAATGCCTACTTAGTACTAACTAACAATTCCAATGTGCTGCGCATAATGTGGATGAATGAGTCTACCACGTTTTTCAAGTAAATGCCTTTAATGTCTCATGGGCGCTAAAGATGAGATGAAATGTATCGTGCCTATGAAAATACAAAATTATTTAGCATGTTGGTGCTTAGACGAGATCAAGAATGAAATTCTTGTCCAAGATGAATAGGAGAGAGCTAAAGTTAAATCGCACTAAATTTGTTATGTGAACACATGATAGAGCTGCATGTTTAGAGATACAATTAAAAATTTAGCTTTGTAAAAAAAGAAATAAGTGCAACAATAGGTATTACACTTTTATGTTTTAATTACTCCACAGAATATTAGTAACTATGTGTTTAAAACAACCCAGTGCCTCAAACAAGTATCACCTGCATATTACATTTTAAGACAAACATTATTAAATACACATTTCAAATAACCTTGTAATGACTAATAAAAGTCAGACTCTGTATTGTCATGTGTCTTTATGTCGATTCCCTTTAATGCCAGTTTACACTCACCTGTGCAGGTTGTATATGAGACAGATTGACTTTCAGTGACATTATCAGCCGCTCTTGTAAATACAGTGAATGTATATGTTACTCCGGGTGTCAGATTAGTTACATTGAGTTGATTTGATGACGTTGTTTGATTTATCACTACAGATGAATTGTTTTCTATTTGTACTCTGTAGATGTAATCACTTCTATACTCATCAGGTTGATTCCAAATCAGGAAAACAGATACAGTAGTTGTTCCATTATTTCCGAGCTGTTTCACTGGCATTGGTTCTAGAGTTAGAAAATAAAACACGATCTGGTTCATTCTGTAGATTGCAATGTTCTCTCAGGGAATTATTTATATTATATTATATTAACATATAAAATATATGTTAATATGTATCTAACAAAAAATGAAATAAACTCCATTATTGCAAAAATTCTCCTAATAAAACTTTTTTTTGATTTCTAGATACTGTAGCCTTCAAGGGACACTATAGACACCAGTGCAACTATATGTATTCCTGACCCTATAGTGTTAACACAACCATCTAGCCCCCCTGGGCCCCTCATGTCTCCATAAATATAGTAAAAATCTTACTGTATTCAAGCCAGAAGGTGTAAATCTGCATGCTGTTAGACTCAGGAAAAACAAGCAGTCTACTGACATGTGGTAGCTTGATCCAATCACAGTGCTTCCCCATAGGATTGGCTGAGACTGACAAGGAGGCAGATCAGGGGCAGAGCCAGCATGATTCAAACACAGCCCTGGCCAATCAGCATCTCCTCATAGAGATGAATTGAATCAATGAATCTCTATGAGGAAAGTTCAGTGTCTGCATGCAGTGGGAGGAGATACTGAATCACAGGATGCTCGTGCACAGCAGATCTGAGTGGATGGAGGCATAGTATGCCACGTGGACTAAATTTTGTCTGCCCGAAGCTTTTTTTTTGTGTAAAATTTGATTGGCCAAAAATCTACTAAATATTGTAGGAAAATGAAAAACTCCATTAATGCAGAAATTAACCTAATAAAACTTATTTGTGAATTCTAGTTACTGTAGTCTTAAACGGAAACTATAGTGATATCGGCGCTGGGATCAGGTTAGTAAATAAAGGGTTTTTAAGCATTTATTCACCGCGGCGGGGAGAGCAAGGGAGAGGCAAAGGGAGCTGTCATGACAGAAATACAGCTGTGTATTCCAGGCAGCACAGTATCACTTACGATACCTATAGAATGTCTCTGAGCGCTTAGCACATTGCACACTGAATAGCAGCTGTTCTGCTCCCCCAACATTTCCAACATTTATGGTGAAATAGCCAAGCTGTAACTATAGTCAAATTGGAGAATCAACCTAATCAACAGTTTTTGTCTAAATTTTCCAATTTTATTTTTAATTCACTAAAATCCAGCCTTTCGTAAATTTTAGCCAAACATGTTAAATGTCTGAATAAAAAATGTTGAGTATCGTGTTGATTCCAACATATTCAGCAAAACTCATTATATCCCATTCTCAGGCAGCGCTATGAGTGGAACCAGCTCAGAACACAGAGTTTAACATAATAAAACGTTCTATTGCAGAACATACAGAAAGCTGTAAACCTACTTGTGTAGATGGAACTGGTCACAGGAGAACTCTGATACTGATGAGCACCAACTGTTACTACAGTAATTGTGTAATTAGTGCCAGATGTGAGGTTCTGAAGTGTGAAATTTAATGTGTTTACTGTCACAGTCCAAGAGGATGAAGAATTGCTGTAAGTTATATTGAAAGTCTTTGTCACATTGGCCATATTTACTGGTTCTCCACATGACAATGAAATGGTGTTTGTTCCGATATTTGTAAAGCTTAATGAGTTTGGAGGGGTTGGATCTACGAAAAAACAAAACATTTAGTTATAGGAATCATTATTGCATTATCCTCAAAATAATGCACTTTGGCCTCGATTCAATATTTTTGGATACACTTTTCTAATGGTTCATTAGTATGTACCGTATTTTTCGCTCCATAAGATGCACCTCACCATAAGACGCACCTAGTTTTTAGAGGAGGAAACCCAGAAAAAAAATATTCTGAACTGTTCCATAGTGTTTCTTACTATGGGACAGTTTGTTCAGAATATTTTTTTTTTCTCCCCTGTCCCATAGTGTTCCTTACCACCCACTCCCCTCTCCTGTCCCATAATGATCTTTAACCCCCCTCCCCTGTCCCATAGTTATCTTTAAATCCCCCTCCCCTGTCCCATGGTGATTTTTAACCTCCTTTCCTCTGTCCCATAGTGATTGTTAACCCCTCCTCCCCTGTCCCATAGTGTTCTCATCCCATAATGTCCCCCCCCTCCCCTTGTCCCATAGTGCACTTTCCCTCCCATATTGTCCCCCCTCCCCTTGTCCCATAGTGTCCCCCCTCCCCTTGTCCCATAGTGTCCCCCTCCCTTGTCCCATAGTGCACTTTCCCTCCCATAGTGTCCCCCCCCCCCCCGTCCCATAATTACTTACCTGTCTTATAGCGTGGGCCGGCTTAACAGCGCGCACAGCGCTACAGGAACTTCAATTTCAGTTTCCAGTTTCCGGCGGGACTGAAAGGAAGTGTGCACACTGAGTGTGCACTTCCTTTCAGTCCCGCCGGAAACCGGGATCTGAAATTGAAGTTCCTGTACCGCGGTGCGCGCTGTGCTGCTGGCCCACGCTACAAGACAGGTAAGTAAAGCTTCACATTCGCTCCATAAGACGCACAGACATTTCCCCTCAATTTTGGAGTGAAAAATATACGGTATATATATTTAAAGAAACTTTCAAAATCATTTTCCAAATTATTAAAAAATCTAATAATACAAACAAAATCAACAGAATACAATACATAAAAAATTGTGTAATTTGAAAAGCTTATGCAAAAATATTAAATCAAGCCTTATATCTAAATTTTCAGCTTGTCTGAGGGACTCAGTTAGTGCTCAATTAGTAGGTTTTAGCTTAAAATGTAAAGTTCTGTCCCAATGATCCCATCATACTCACATGTTGCCTCTATCACTGGAGCTGCTGACTGGCTGCAGTTACTACTAACTGTCTGTATAGTGATGGAGTAGTTTCTGCCTGGCAGTAAGTCTGTGAAATCCACTTGTGTAGAATTAGTTGTGATTGTTCTATTGACTTCTCCATTCAGAGTGACTGTGAAATAATCCACTTTCCCTGCTGGTATTGTCCAGTTCACACTGAGTGAATTAGTAGTATTCTTATTATTTACTGTGATATTCTGAGCCAGACCCGGAACTGAAAGAACGCAGAATACAATGCAGGTAAAAATATAGGATCTTATATTAACCATACATATAATGTATATGAATAAGAAGGCCAGAGCTATATAGCTTATAGCGACAGTTTAATAGAGATAACCTTAGGAAAACACCAAAACACATCTTAGCAAAGACATCCTATTTCACTCTATCAAACCCTTGTACCTACAAAATCAAGTCACATGTAGGTTTCGGGTGGCCTTGCTCATCATAATTGACAGTGTGGTTTGCTTGGCATAAAAAAATAACTTGTTTTTTTTTGTTTAGTCAATTTATCACTACATGTTAAAGTGAATCCGTTATGCCATGATCACCTTGAACCATGACAGCTCTTTAACCCCTTAAATACACAACTTCAGAAATAAAAGGGGAATCATGACGGATTATTTCCATCATGTGTCCTTAAAAGGTTAAGGCAGTAAATTCATCATGAGTCATAAACATATATATACTAGCTTTTGGAGCTCTCATCGATCTACTAATGTTCTAATTATATACTTTGCCTTAGTGCTGTCATTCCCAGCAGTGTATGGGTTTTACACTATTGTGAAACTCGTATTCTGGTCCTGTCTCCTCTCTGTTGTGATTGGCCCTGTTTAGCTACTTTCCCACGCAGCTCAATCCTGCCAAATATCCCTGACATACTAGCTTCACAGTCAGCACATCAGTACATCCAATACTCAACTGCAAGCAGGAGAAACACTTACCGGGGTAGTAGCACTGTGATAGACAGCAGAAGAACCTACTGCAGGATAAAATCTTAAATAACACAACACCTGTAACTTGTGTCAACCTTTTTGTTCATGTGATGATCCACATTCTTTTAATGTGACAGGTTCATTTTAACATGCAACAACCTCAAGACAGTAAATATATAACTTATCACAGTGATACATTTTGTATTTGATTGCTTTGGAAGCTATTATCATATCATTTACCTGGTGCCCTAGCTCCAGCGACACAATCCCAGAGTGTGTGAATCTTATAGAATTAACCCCTTAACCCCTTAAGGACACATGACATGTGTGACATGTCATGATTCCCTTTTATTCCAGAAGTTTGGTCCTTAAGGGGTTAAGGACTGAGACAAATGTACAAGTTGTGAGCAAAACAAAATGTAAACAAACCACAGAATTCGACTATATGTCTGTTCAACAATAATTTACCTCTTTCATACTAAGTGCACCCACACTTATTATATATCAATTTATTCAGGGGAAACAGAGCATTCATTTCATATCAAACATTCATATATGGATCTCCATTTTATATGAATACAATCTAAAAAAACTTTAACAAATTAGGACATTTTGTTATTTTTCAATTTCTGAATGGCAATTTAAATGTTAATGTCAGAATACTGTTCGGTTTTCCTGCAATAAAACATTCATATTTGTATTCAGAAATGTCTCATAAGTAAAACAGTACTCCCCATGTATAGGTTTTATGGGGTTTTGGAAAGTTTTAGGGTCAAATATACGGCTTGTCCATTATTATTTTTTTCTACATAGAAATTTGACAGATTGGTTTGCTGGACCTAGGTTGCCTTTGAGACCGTATGGCCGCCAAGAAATGAAAATTACCCCCATCATGGCATACCATGTGAAAAGGTAGACATCCCAGGGTATTCAAAATGGGGTATGCCCAGTCTTTTGTAGTAGCCACTTGGGCACAAGCCCTATCCAAAGTTAGTGTTCGTTTTTTTGTTGCATTTTTCACATAAAAACTGTATTTCACTGATAATATTATTGTTAGTATATAGTTTACTGCCCTAAAACACTCCTAGTTCTGTTCAGTGATGACTCACCAACACTACGGTACCCCCATGTATAGTTTTAATGTGGTTTTGGAAAGTTACAGGGTCATATATACGGCTTATCCATTTTTGCTTTTTCACATTGAAATTTGTCAGATTAGTTTGCTGTGTCTAGGCTGCCTTTGAAATCGCATGGCAGCCAAGAAATGAAAATTACCCCCATCATGGCATACCATTTGAAAAAGTAGACATCCCAGGGTATTCAAAATGGGGTATGCCTAGTCTTTTGTAGTAGCCACTTGGGCACAAACCCTAGCCAAAGTTAGTGTTCATTTTCTTTTTTATTTTGCATTTTTCACATAAAAACTGTACTCTTACTGATAATATTATTGTCAGTATAAAGTTTACTGCCCTGAAACACTCCTAGTTCTGTTCAGTGATGTCTCTCGAGAGCCACGGTACCCCCCATGTATAGGTTTTATGGGGTTTTGGAAAGTTACAGGGTCATATATACGGCGTATCCATTTATGCTTTTTTACAATGAAATTTGTCAGATTAGTTTGCTGTGTCTAGGCTGTCTTTGAGAATGTATGGCAGCCAAGAAATGAAAATTACCCCCATCATGCCATACCATTTGAAAAAGTAGACATCCCATGGTATTCAAAATGGGGTATGCCCAGTCTTTTGTAGTAGCCACTTGGGCACAAACTTTAGCCCAAATTAGTGTTCGTTTTTTTGTTGCATTTTTCACATAAAAACTGATAATATTATTGTTAGTATATAGTTTACTGCCTTGAAACACTTCTAGTTCTGTTCAGTGATGTCTCACGAACACCATGGTACCCCCCATGTATAGGCTTAAATGGGTATTGGAAAGTTATAGGTTCATATATATGGCTTATCCATTTATGCTTTTTTACATTGAAATTTGGCAAAGTGATCTTCTTGTCCTATCTCGCCTTTGTGAGAGCATGGCAGCCTGGGTAATAACATTTCCACAATTATGGCATACCATTTTCAAAAGTAGGCAACCCAGGGCATAACAAATGGCATAATTTGAGATGTTTGGTCTAACCACTTTATCAGAAATGAAGGGCCCACATAGCGGTTATAGTTTTATTTGTGCTTTTTCACACACATGAACTCACTTTTAACAGGACATTTCATATTCCTGATATGAGTTATTGCAACAAAGCCTCACTATTTTTATTTAACATTGTCTCCTGAATATAACAGTACCCCCATGTACCAGACTTTCTTTTTTTTGGGGTAGTCACGGGGACAAAACTATTAGATGCCCTTTCAGCTTGTAAGTTTGTCAAAGTTATTTTCTGGGCGTATGTGGCTTTTCAAAGAGTATGGCAGCATGGGTAATAACATTTCCACCGTTATGGCATACCATTTTCAAAAGTAGGCAACCCAGAATATAACAAATGGCATAATTTGAAATGTTTGGTCTAGCCATTTTAACAGAAATGCAGGGCCCATGTAGCGATTTCTACTTTTATTTTTGTCTTTTTAATCAGATAAATTGCAATTTTCACTGGAAATCTCTGGAAAATGTCATAATCCTGATATTAGTTAGTGCAATAGAGACTTGGTATTTTGATTTAACACTGTCTTCTGAATAGAACAGTACCCACAGGTACCATGTTTCTATGTTTTTATTATATCACAGGGATAGAACAGTACCCCCACATAATCTTTGATCTAAAGGCAGATAGAGGCAGAGAGAGGCAGATAGATCTTGATCTCACATATAGAGTTACTGTGTGAAAAGTTTGAGAAGTTAAAAAAATATATATTTTTAACCCTTTCAGTGCTAATCACAGCATTAACCCTGTGATTAGTTTTTTATTGGGAAGTCACATTTCAAGTACCACAAATTTAGTATTTTGAGCTGTTTGGTGTAGCCACTTGAGAATGGCTAGCGTAAACAGGGACAGGCCAAGGTCAGGGGAATCCAGAAGTCAGAGTAGTCGGTAAAACAAGCCAATGGGTCGGTACAGGCAGCTAACAAAGCGTAGTCAGGACAAGCCGAGGTCAGAAATCCAGGGAAATCAAGCAAACAAGCTGCCAAAGTCCAATACACAGTGAGTCAGAAGTTCAGCTCTGTATGGTAGACTTTTAAACGGTTTGTTATGCAGAGGGCGGGTAGAGATGGGCAGGTTGGGCAGTAATAACTGGAGTCCTTTTGGACTCCTTTATTGTAGCAAACACAGCACTTTCTTTGGGGAGCTTTTTTACTGGGGGTGGGATTCAGGAAGGGAAGTGTTTGCCACAAAGTCTTTGGAGATCTCCTGATTCCAAAGTGGGATTGGGGGGCTGGGCAAATAACATACGGAACAAAAGGCTTAGCGTAAATTCAAGGAAACGTAGATTGCAATTTTCTTGTACCGGGTCCTAGTATTTCGGTTCACCAGATAGGGCTGTATGCAATGGTCAGCCAAGTCTACTCCCCCCATAAACTTGCTGTAGTCTACAATGCACTTCGCTTTTCCAGATGCTCAGTGCTACCTCTCACTGGCACTGTACTTTCGTTGTGCATTGTAGACAGCATGTATACATCCTTCCTATCTCTCAAGCAAAGGGCAAGCAACTCATCCTGGCGGAGAGCTGAAGAGGAACCTCTACTGCTTCTGCCTCTTGCCAGGGTTTGGGGGAAACCCCTGCGATTCTTCCTCACTGCCACAGGCTAGGGTTTCAAAGCAATATAAATTTTTAAATAATTGTATACTGGTATAATAATTGTCAACCATAGCCTATATCCCTTATTTAACAAGGGAAGGATTAGATCCCAAACAATCTTGCCACTTGCACCCACAGAATCAGGGCATCCTGGTGAGTCAAGATGGCTATCCTTCTCCTGGTAAATGCGAAACGCCCATGTGTAACCAGTATAGGATTCGCACAAAGGGTCAAAAAAATTAGAAATCATTTTTTTTGATCCCCCCCAAAAAATTAAATATAGTACAAAAGTAATAAATGCCCTAATCAGGCTGATGACAGTAAGGGAAGGGTTAAATAAAATAATTTTTTTAAAACACTTTTACAAAGTTTTAAAACTTTCTTTCTTTCACAGGAGCTGCAATCAACGATTTCTCTGCCTCTCTCTCTCTCAGATCGAAGTGAGGTGAGGAGAGGGGCAGAGACAATGTGTCAGCCAGTGATTTCAGATCACTGGCTGACACATACTAACAGTGATCACAGTGACTGGCTGTCAATGTGATCACCTCCTGCAGATCTCGGTAATTGGCCACAGGGGAAGTACCTGGGTGGTACAGGGAAGTCTGTGATTGGACAGCCACAGAACATCTGGGTGTGGTTAGCATGGGAGGGATTGCAAAGGCTGCAGACAAGAGAACTATAGCTTCTGCAAGCTGGTTCTAGATGCACTCAATGAACAAACGGCATAATTAAATGCAAGTTTTTCATTTGGGGTATATCAACTAAACAGTGATTGTTATTTATGTTGTTTGTAAGCAGTGCAGTGTCCCTTTAAGATTTAACAACTGGCATTACAATCCAGATCAGTCAGAGCACATTTTGCATAGAAGAAGGAGAAAGACTATAAGGGTTATTTACAAACATGAGAATTCAAAGTGAATTTACATTTCAGAGTAGCCAAACTGAAAGCATAACTGACTTAGAGATTTTTTCCAGTTCTCCTATTTTGACCTTAAATTTGAAATTCACTTTGAATTAAGACTTTAGTAACACTGTGTTTCTTCTCCTTCTCTTACATGTTGTTCCCTCCTGCCCATTGATTATCGCTGCTTCCATAAACATGTTTGATACAAGTCATCGGTGGTCTGTATGTGGACTGTCAGATGCAGGACGCTATTTTTTTTTAAAAGAACATCCCCAAGCACCATAACCACTACATTTGGCAGGCACCGTCTCACAGTAAGTAGTCAAATCATAAAAAATAGCTGTAGTTGTTATGGTGCCTAGAGTGTTCCTTTGTCCAACAGGAGTCAAGATGGAGGTTCTCAGTTAATTTTATTTTTCCGATTTCTCACACACATACTGGTTAATTTTCTTTATGTGTAAAGAGTGCGCCATTTTTTAATTATATAAAAATGCAGATTTCAATAAAAATTTACACTTTGAAAATTAACAACCAGGAGGTGTTTCTTTCTCCTGGAACCTAAATTTAAAGGCAAGCACTTTCTCGATAAGCTGTAACATGGCTCAATGAGAAGTCTGTGATTGGATGTCCACGAACATGTCTCTGACTGGACATTCCGTGGCACAATACTAGATACTAGATCTGCAGTTTTTGCAAAATAAATTACCTAAATGTTTCTTTTTGGGTATCTCTACTAAAGTGTTGATTTTGTAATGGGTTGTTCTTTTAAATATAGGTGATTAGTAAACATAATATTAAAACTTCTGAGAAGTGAGAATTCCTGTTTAGATTATCTCATTATTAGGTATAATTCAATTTATATATACAGAACTTATCTACAAACAACTTACCTGTCGTAATATTAACACAGCAGGATTCTGAGGAGTTTCCATAACAGAAGTTATATGTTGTACCACCAGAAACATCAGATGATGATACATTATTGCCGTCTAAATCTGTAATATTCTGCTGGGTAAATCCTTCCGGCAGTCCGGTAATAGCACTTTGGTTACTGCTTGAGATGCACTGAGAAACACCTGGAGTTAAAGAATAAGCAGTTGTGTTTTGAAATAAATACGTACTCAACATTTTATAAACTATTACGTCAATCAAAAGTGAATGTATTTGTATCAAGTGCTTTTTGTAAAGTACTATAAATATTAACCACTTTAGTAAATCAAACTATTAAAGTGCAATGTTATAATAAAAATGCTTTGGATTCAAAACTTTGGGAGGACATTCTTATCTGATCTCAAATCCTTCAACATTCCGCGATGAGTATCATTTCCATTTGTTGTAGATGGGATGATTTTTGTACTAACATAATATTTTTGCAATCCTATCCATTGAGAGTAAAATGAGTAGAGTATATTTAGCTGTGGACTGCCAAATTTATAATGAGTTGAGGATAGCTAGACACCATGGGAGGTGTGTATGAAGCCACAGTCTTGCATATGGGAAGTTAAAGAAACATATCCAGATGAATGTGCCAGTCAATAATCTGAGTAAACTGCGTTGCTGAATGGCATTTTTTTTTTGGCATGGACTTTGTTTTGGAATGGGGATGACTTTCTGGTTATTTTAAGCAAGCAAATGAGATCTATAAATCTCAGTACGTTTTAAACAAATGGAAATATATAATATTTGTTTTATTTCATATTGCTGACAAACTTAGCACTCACAATGAGTTAAACTACAGTTGACAACAATGTGTCAAAATACAACAGATGTAATAAAGGTAGATAAACATTCCGGGAATCAGGGAACATAAAAGCAAAAGTGGTTATTTTCGAAAAAGCTTTGGAAGGGATTTCCTGCTAGCTCATAGGTAAGTGAGTATCAGGTATTTCACAAAGTACCTGATGTATCTGGGAGAGTTAGATATTATTCTCCTATCTTAAATATAGTTCTAAGGAATCGCTTGGAGATTGAAAGGTGCATAGTGTTGATCAAGATGTTAACCAGAAAAAACATACATTGTACATATTGCTTTCTTCATTTTTTAATTTATTCAATTAACATGTATATATATTTATGTATATTTTGACATCAATTATTGCATTACAGTGCCATGCTCATTTGCCCACTCATCACATAAATCTCTCAATTAAATCTAAAAATAATAATCTATTGATACAAAATTTAGCAGGCTTTTTTTTTATTTTATTTTTTTATCAGACACAACCAAACTTGAATCATTTTTGCAGGTCACTTATTTCGTCCTTAACTTTGAAATTCACTTTGAATTCCTGGCATTTTCCACTTTATTGAATAATAAATCGCTGTATGGCAAAGTACATTTGTAGTGAGCTATTGCATGTTAGAGTCTGTTTCTACCACTAGGTGGCTCTATGACATTGATGTAAAAAAGGCAATACTTACTATTACATAGGCCTTGTACCTGGGGGGAAAAAACAACAATAAATTAGTCAGTATAATGAGACATGTTGCTTATAATAGCAATTTAGTTTAAACATATTGTTGTGAAGATAAAGTATTGCTAAAATCAATCTAAAATAAATATTTTTGTAGTCTAAAAAAATGTTGGTAACATGGTACAGGCTTGTGAATGTTATAAAGAAATGACTTTAGTAAGTGAAAATAAATATTTCATGTTTAAGAAAACATACAATACCATTTAATAAATCACACACACACACACACACACACACACACACACACACACACACACACACACACCCCCTCCCCCCAATGGCAATATAAATTAAGATTATCCTTGTTTGGTGGCTGTCACCCTTGCTGCCCTGTTCTGTATTTGTACCCCACCTCCTCTAGACTGTAAGCTCATTTAAACAGGACCCTCATCTATCTACTGTTCCTGTGTCACTGTGTAATTGTCTCATTTATTGTAAACTTCCCACCTTTCATAATATTGTAAAGCGCTGCGGAATTAGTTGGCGCTATATAAATACCAATAGTAATAATATGGATTTAGTGCTAGCCTAATAGCTTCTCAAGATATGAATCAATTATAAGTGAAAATAAAGTGTTTGTTATTTTGTTGGCCATATTATTATATGTTGAGTTTATTTACGCAACTGATAAATGTGGAAAAATTGACACTGGAATTCAAATCGTTAGGCAAAGCTAGAAAAAAAAAAGATCTATTTTTTTTTTTTTTACTTGAATTTGTTGCCGTAAAATGTACTATTCCTTTTTCAAACTTCTGGAAATGTCAGCTTAGAGAAGACATGGCATTTGTAAATCACAACTGCCCAGGGAGTGTGTACTATTCAAGTGCTTTTAAGACAAGATAAAGAATTCCGTAGGGTATGGGATATGCACAATGCCACCATTCAATTACTGCAAGAACCAGGATTAGCTGAGTAATTTCAGCCACTTCCTAGTGTGTACACTGTAAAAGTGACAAATCCTGGAGACTCAGCAGTAAACATAGGACAATTAAAGTTGAGTTTTTTATTTTATTTTTTTTAATATATTTTTTATTTATTTATTTTATTATGTATTTCTCAGCTCCAAATTGTACTAGTTTTGTTTCAGGTCTTTCACTTTTAATCAGAACAATAATGTCATCAGAGAAAATGATCCACAGACAATGCACAGACTCCATTTAGGAAGAAAAACATTGATGTGTCAGACCTCAGGCATGTGTTGACATTATTTATTTTCCTGTCCTGTCGTTTCCATTTTGTACTTCACTTCCTGTTCTGTCATTGCTTTCCTCCTAATAATTTCTAATCTAGATCTTTAGAAGCTACACTGTAAGTCTCAAAGACACCTTCAAGCAGGAGACTAGAAGGAAAATCCCAGTGTTACACATATGGAGTGATATGTTAATTAATACTTTTTTTAGCTACATTCAAAAAATAGGCTCACTGTTGGGAGACTCGCAAACACGTGTTAAATGTTTTTTGTTTTTTTTAATGTTATTGTATTACGATCTTCATGGAGGCTTTCTTACCTGGACGGTAAAAATTGAAATTGGAGCAAAGCATCTTCAACATTGTATCTTTTAGTGCATATGGATGCTTATTAAAAACTATGTTTGTGTAATAACCGACAATGTGTTATATAGTAAAACTGTCTTGAAATTGTTAAAACTGAAGATGTTACATTTCTGTCCAGATTCTGAAGTTTGACTTAGCTAAAGTCTACTAAAATACCCTTGTCTGCAATGCGCTCTTGGAAGCATTTATGGATGTTGTTCAAGAACATATCTTCCACTCTACTTGAGCATGGCTTTGGATGGCTCAAGTTTTGTCCATGCCATGATTTTGGGAAAACTAACTGAAAACTGGTTGCTAAGCAACTAATGTCCACTTGTCACTAAAGGCTCCATCCCATAAGAGGTGGAATTGAGCCTCAAAATCAATAGGGGGCCTTATTACTGTCAACCTACCGCAGGTTCCCCCTTATTCTCAATACATGAATACCATGTGCCACTGCCGAGGGGGTGGGATATTGATTCTGAAAAAAGTAATTTGTACCATTTAGTAGAAACTTGAGCATGTCAAGCGGGATCATGAGAGAGAATTTGAATCACCTGGTTATGACCCAATATACTTTTTAAGTATTTTTTTTGTGAAGGCTGGCTTAAAAGAGATCCCACATTGTCAACCCTTCTAATGCAGACAATTTTTTAAATTTAATGGCATGTTTATTGCTGGTGCTGCAAGAGGACAAATAGTTCAGATTTTTAAAATATAGCTAAAGATTTTCAGGATTTAGCTCCAAATCATGGCCATCTGGCTGTGTTTAGACAGGCTAAAATATAAACATTATTCTGGCTCATTCAGAGTAATTATTGCAAAATCTGGACATTGTTAAATAGTGTGAACACCAGTGGGAGTTTGCAATCTGAATGCCATTGGTTTCAGGTATTCTTAACTGGGAATATTCAGGCTTTAGTGAATATAAATGCATATATAAGGGTCAGTATGTGAAATTATGTACTTATGCTTGTGCATGTGTACACTAGTGTTAGGATGATATTTTACAAACATGATGATCATAGGTCCTAGTATTGGAAGGTATAAAATTGGGCCATGTGGGCATTTTTAGTGATGCCAGTTGGACAGGTAGGCCTTCCAGGGAGTGGATATGTCTACCTATTGAAGGGGTATCCCAGCCTGGTATCATGCCTAAAGGATCATGCAGGCTACAGGCCCCCAAACTACAAGACCATGCATAGAGCACTGCTGAAGTCCTAAAGCCTACTGTATGGTGCAAGCAAGTCTAATAATGCCCTAGCACGGTGCTGCCAGGGGACTGTTCTCTGGAGTCCTCAAATGCAGTATTCTATGGGACTAAATTGGGACAGGACCCCAAAATCAAGATTGTATCCACCAAAAGCAGGACACTAGGGGCCCTGGATGGTGACAGTAAATCAACGTTCATCCTAGAGATCTTACAGTCTGCAAATTTCTGTCCTTATCTATCGCTTCAACCCCATACAGTCTTGTTCTACAACCTTCACCTTTAGATTGTATTCTTACTGTTACTAAAGTTAAGCCTTCATCTGTGGAACAAAGACTTAAAGAAAACCACATGTTGTCTAGCAAGTAATTGATCAATTTAAGCAAATTCTTAATGTTGCAGTTAAGACTTTTCTTTCAATATTACTGTTTTCAAGTTTACAGTCAAAATGAAAGCAAGATTTGTTCTAATAAGCTTCAATGATGAACCAATATTACTTAGATGGCAGACTTTATTGAGCAAACAAGCCTTTTGTAAACATTTCTGCTAATGCATTTTGCTAAGCAGAATATTCGTGCACAGTGGCACAGTCATTATTCTATAATACGTTACTGAAGAAATATGTCTTATTGTAGACCAGGCTACCTCCTGTCTTTTAGCATGAAAATAATATCCCCACTGTCAGTGCAAGAAACAGCCAAACATTCACAACCAATCAAAGTGCTATCACAAACCTCCTAAATATACAGGAGAAAACATACCAGAGTACAATCGTCTTTGCCAAACAGACCTACTATATGCGTTGCATAATAATAAATTATACAAGTGAATTTATTTATAATATTATATCAAGCAATTTTAAAATGTCTTATCATTTTATAATGTCTTATAATGCATTGACAAGTAAGTTTTAAGGCTTGGCTGGTAGTATAAGACTTGACATTGTAATCCCATATATAATATTATTTCATAAGTATACGTACAGCAGATTGGTAATGGTAAAGGATAGACTAAAAGGACCACTCTAGGCACCCAGACCACTTCAGCTTAATGAAGTGGTCTGTGTGCCTGGTCCAGCTAGGATTAACCCTTTTTTTTATAAACATAGCAGTTTCAGAGAAACTGCTATGTTTATGAATGGGTTAAGCCTTCCCCCAAAGCATCTAGCGGCTGTCTCATTGACAGCCGCTAGAGGCGCTTGCGTGATTCTCACTGTGAAAATCACAGTGAGAACACGCAAGCGTCCATAGGAAAGCATTGATAATGCTTTCCTATGCGACCGGCTGAATGCACGCGCAGCTCCTGGGGGTTAATCCAGCCTCCAGTGGCTGTCTCTTGACAGCCGCTAGAGGCGCTTGCGTGCTTCTCACTGTGAAAATCACAGTGAGAAGATGCCAGCGTCCATAGGAAAGCATTGTAAATTTAGGTGACAAAGATTGGGAAATGAATCAGACGAACCAAAAGTTGGAAATATGGTAAATATGTGTACTGCAAATTATATATATATATATATAATTTGCAGTACACTGATAAAAGCATTTTTCCACCATGTGGTTCACAGATCAAGTGAGAAAAAAAATCGGAGGAGCAGTGAAAAAATAATACGTATGCATTTATATATTAAATATGTAATATATAATTATTAAAAAAATTTTTTAAATGCTCCTCTTTTTCCCCCCTCTATTACGGCACTCTCAATTAATCTGTGAATAAAATCAACATTTGACTGTCAGGGACTGTCCCCTAAACATCAATCATCTTTTTTTTCCCATCAATCATCTTTTTTTTCCCCATCAATCATCTCTTTTTTTTGGCAGTATTCAGAATCACAAACTGAAATGAACATGCTTGTCTCTTGCGTGTTTCATTTAATTGTTGATTCAGTTACATTTCGGCTTGGATTTTGGGAACTGAAACGATCATCAGATCGGCCCAAATTCAGATGAATTACAGTTCAGAAATTACTAAATCTCTATAGTAACTGGTTATATTCAGCCGCAGTTAAATTATCATTATAATTTGCAATAAACTAATGAAGAGACCTTTATTCTGTTCTGAAAAAAAATTATTCATAATTCGGAGGCCAGGAAGGTTTTGAGGCAACAAACAGCATCAGTTAATGCCTCTTGTTTGAATACAGTACACAATACACTCTATTGACATGTCTTCAGGACAGATCTTCATTTACATGGGTCAAATCCGTCTGTGACAAAGAATCGGCTCACAAGCAATGTATCCGCTGAATGTCTAATATTTAATTCTATTAATTCCTATTTATAGAAACACTAATAAAGATTAATTTTCTCTTAAGTATGGGGTTCATTCTCTGTCCTACTGTTTCAAATGTTGCTATGTTGCCCTAAAGGTGGGGGGAATAATTTGGTATAATATGATTATGGAAAAGATACTGCTCTATGTTATTTCATAAAATATGACAAAAGTAACACCATTCAATATGGTATTTTCATGTTTAATTTGATATAAATTAAAGAGGAACCCTCTCTTAAAGGGACACCATCACTGGAATTTAAACCATAAAATAAAAGATAGAAAATAACCTGTAACTCGCATAATCCTATTTTCCATGAGAAGCACTGTTTTCTTTTAATTTATATTAAAGATTAAGCAAAATACATCATAATGCAGTTCGGACAAGGCACAGCCCATGCAAATATTACATAAGAACTATAACCATAAAGATACGTATAATAATACAAAAAACAGCACCACAGGGTGAAGGACAAGGAAAAACAAAATATGGTCCAATATCCCTCCCTAATAAACAACCATTTGGCACTGATCAATGAAAGGGAATTATTGAAACAGAGTTAAAGGGACACCATAGTCACCAGAACAACTACAGCTTAATGTAGTTGTTCTGGTGTCTATTGCATGTCACTGTGGGCTTGTTAATGTAAACACTGCCTTTACAGAGAAAAGGCAGTGTTTACATTGCTGCCTAGAAACACCTCTAGTGTTAGTCACTCAGTCGGCCACTAGAGGTGCTTCCTGTGTCAGTGCTGCCCAGTGTGCAACACTCGTGTTCAGCGTCTCTGCATGGAGGCGATGAACTTTTCCCATAGAGATGCATTGATTCAATGCATCTCTATGAGGAGATGCTGATTGGTGGAGAATGGGCGACTAAACTGTTATTTAGACCTACAGTGTCAAGAATACATGTTTGTATTCCTGAGTATGTCCATGTTTGTATTCCTGACACTATAGTGTTATTTTAAGATGAGGGCGCCCAGTTGCAGAATGAGGTGTTTATTTCTACATTTAATTGACTAGTTCACAGCTCTTTTATTAACTATGGGGATAAGTAAATATAATATGAAAAATCCTTGGAAATTAAACTTACCCTTTAAGAAACAATGAATTAATTAATCATTATTTTTTTTAAGATATCAAACAATTAAATGACACTATCAAGTAATCACTTTAGGAAAAACAGTCTCTCCCGAATAAGCAAGAAAAATGTAATATTCCTAATCTGCTCCCTACAAACACTATATTCACATAAAAAAACCAACACATTATACCCGTATTTTTCGCTCCATAAGACGCACTTTTTTTCCCCTCAAAAGTGAGGGGAAATGTCTGTGCGTCTTATGGAGCGAATGTGAAGCTTTACTTACCTGTCTTGGAGCGTGGGCCGGCTTCACAGCGCGCTCCGCGGTCCAGGAACTTCTATTTCAGGTTCCGGTTTCCGGCGGGACTGAAAGGAAGTGCACACTCAGTGTGCACATTTCCTTTCAGTCCCGCCGGAAACCGGAACCTGAAATAGAAGTTCCTGGACCGCGGAGCGCGCTGTGAAGCCGGCCCGCACTCCAAGACAGGTAAGTAATTATGGGACAAGGGGAGGGGGACACTATGGGAGAAAGGGAGGGGAGACACTAAGGGACAAGGGGAGGGGGACACTATGGGAGAAAGGGAGGGGAGACACTATGGGAGAAGGGGAGGGGAGGAGACACTATGAGACAAGGGGAGGGGAGGAGACACTATGGGACAAGGGGAGGGGGACACTATGGGAGAAAGGGAGGGGAGACACTATGGGACAAGGGGAGGGGGGGACACTATGGGACAAGGGGAGGGGGAGACACTATGGGACAAGGGCAGGGGGGGACACTATGGGAGGGAAAGTGCACTATGGGACAATGGGAGGGGGGGACACTATGGGATCAGAACACTAATGGACAAGGGGAGGAGGGGTTAAAGATCATTATGGGACAGGGGAGAAAAAAAAATATTCTGAACAAACTGTCCCATGGTAAGAAACACTATGGAACAGTTTGTTCAGAATATTTTTTTTCTTCTGGGTTTCCTCCTCTAAAAACTAGGTGCGTCTTATGGTGAGGTGCGTCTTATGGAGCGAAAAATACGGTAAATAAATCGAACATAGTGTTTTAAGCTATAATAATTTTTTTTTACTATTTTAGCAGATAATGGACCCCTATATCCTACTAACCAAAACAGCTGACTACCACTATGAGTTCTGTCAGTTCAAACAATGCAATGTATGTTTATTGATCGCATCTTTAACCCTTTGATCTATAAAAGCCTGTAAATGCTCTCCTTGATGTGTCTGTGACCCGTAATTTCTTACATCGACTGCTCTAACACAGAATTAAATTGTAGACTGTTTCACTACCAGTGTATATTCACAGTCTAGAAAGGTCAAATTAGGTGGGGAAGAAACATTTTGAGAATTCAAATTTACTAAAAAAATACAATATGATATTAAAAAAAAAAAGTATTTAGGGAGAAAGGGTGTTCCACATTCTCCAGGAGCTAATGTTTGGATAAACATTTCTTACCTTTTAGATCTCTATTTAGAAATATTTTATCAGGGAGAACATACATTGAGGTTTACTTTGTTTTTTCAACAGTCTACTAAAATACTTTTCATGTCCCTAAAATGTTCTATTTTATCTGTTCACAATATAATATGAAGGCTAAATAAGAAATCTTATGTATTTTTCCTACACTTGAGAAAGCTTGATAAAGGCAAGAACTTAATACATAAAGCAAGCTCCACTTCCATTGTCAAGACTGTCATAAGCGTGGGGAAAATACATAAGACAATGTTGTCCCTATTTTGTCTTATATTTTAAAGAGAAATAGATTAGAAATAAAGAAGAGAAGAACAAATTGTGAAAGAGAAAGAGAAGAAGAAGCGATAGGAGAAAGGCAAGTTTGAGGAGACAAAGCCATTTTAATTGTACTAAATTTACTGACTTCAGTGGGCCTCCCAACTGTCTAGGTTTTGGCAGAACACTCCCTACTTAAGGGTGCTATCCTGCTATCTACACTTTATTTCGTGGTTTCCCATCAGGGCCGGTGCAACTGCTAAGTGGATTAAGCAGCCACCTAGGATGCTCCAGCCTTGGGGACAAAATCTCTAGGTGATGCACACAGCATTCCCCTCCTGTCAGTCGCTGCACATAGCGTGGCCGAGCTACAGACCAGGGTAGAGGAGCTTCAGTTTCCCCTACCCAGTCACTGAGAGCACTGAACAGCTACCTGTCAGACCGGGTAGACGTCACAGGAGCTCCTCTAAGGTCCAAGGCCATGCTATAAGAAGGAAAGAGGTGAGCTAGCATGGGGCTGAGCATCAATATGGGGTGGGAGGCAGTGGAGGAGATGCATACAGAGGGCTGAGGGTGGCAAATAGGCACTCAGAAGGACTGGGAAGGACAAAGAGACACAGAGAGGGGCTTGTGGAGACAAAGAGACACACACAGCTGGGGGTTGGGGGGAAGCTTAAAGGGTAAGTTTAATCTCCAAGGATTTTTCATATTATATTTACTTATCCCCATGGTTAATAATAGAGGTGTGAACTAGTCAATTAAATGTAGAAATAAACACCTCATTATTCTGCAACTGGGCGCCCTCATCTTAAAATAACACTATAGTGTCAGGGGCTGGGGGAAAATAGGCTAAGAAGAGAATGAGACACAAAAAGGGGCTGCGGGGAAGAGACACAAAGAGGAGCTGTGTTTTTTGATGCGTGGGGTGCAAGTCACTGTTCTGGTCTAGGGTGTAAAATAGTCTTGCACTAGCCCTGTGTCTTGGGAACACCAGGGAACTGTTTCCTGAAAGTCTATCCACTGCACTCAGAGCACTAGGACCATGTAGACAGCATTGATGGGCTGACCTGCATGATTGACATTCAGCTTAGCATGCCTTCACACCAGGCTGACCTGCCTATTCTTTTGGGAGACCAAAAGAACAAGTCACACTTCACGGGACACTGATGTTGGGGGTAACAAGTAGCATTAACCTTAACCTGTGAGTCTAAGACATAGCTGGTAGAGCTCTAGTTGCTGAGCTATCTCACTAGCACAATCCAGTGTCCACATTTATAACATATACAAGATATGTTACTGAGCACATGCAATACAAAGCCACTAATAGATTTACCCTCTAAAACGCATGGTTATTGTAAAATAATTTCAAGATTTTAAGATTTATTCACGTAACACTAAATTGCTAAACACTAAACCCGTAGGGTGAAAGATAACTACGTATGAGTTGTTCTAAGCAAGACTGAAATTTGCCTTAAATGAAACAAAAGGTTGAATACCAATGATTACAACCTATTCTACAAGTCATCAGACAAGATCTTCCACATTCATACAAGTCGTGTTTAAGAGCAAAAATTCAAAGGAATCGATTACCGTGTTTCAGGTCGATTTGTTGTTTTTTTTTTTAGATCTTCCTGGAACTAGTCTTTCTTTCAACGAAAATAGAAAACAACATTCCTACCTCTCCCCTTATGTCCCCTCCCCCCAATAAACAACAAGAAATTACAAAAAGCTGTCACCCCTTTTGCAAAATTTTATCTAAAATATCAATTAGGAGTAAAGTATAATTGTAGATATTTGTTTTACCAAAATATTGCAAGAACTCTAATACACACAGGCTGACAGGTAACAAATTATTCCTACTCTTTTTTTACATTTGTACTAGCATCACTTTATAGTAAAGTGGGCAGGGGTACCACCAACATATCAAAGTGGATGGCGAGGCTGACTAACAACCCCCCACCACTCCACCAAGGCAGACCATCTATGCAGAGCAGCTAGAGCGCTTTGTGCATGGTTCTAGTGCCAAGTCCCCTCATGCTTCCTGAAACCTGCCTGACAGATTGAACTGTGGGTAGGACCCCAAACTATGTGACTGTTGTCACCTATTTTAAAAAATTATACATGTACATGTTTATTCAGGTCAAATATTAGACCATAAATCTAAATAAGGAAAGATAAACTCTCCAAGTCAGCTATGTTTTTAGTTGAGCTCCTTTGGCCTAAAGTTTGAAATTCCCTTTTAACTTGCTTTGAATTCCTGGCTATTGACACTTTATAACGTGCAAGTGAACAGTGGTGATTCTCATAATTTGGGCATATACAGAGTTATATTTAACGTGAGAATTCAAAGTGAATTTAAGGTGAATTTCAAATTGAAAGTCAAAATATCCAATCTGGAACAAATATCTAAGTTCGCTATGCTGTCAGTTTCCCAAACCAGTTAAAATTGAAAAAGCTCAATACAACAAAGCAATTTCTTTTTCACTAAGCAAAACCCACCCACCCTGGTTACTTCTAATGTCATAACATGCTCTTCCAGCTGTTTGACATCCAGGGCCTGACTGGGGAAAAAATTCGGCCCGGGCATTTTTTATTCACAGCAGCCCACTGAAAAGGGGGTGGGGCCAGATGGGGTGTGTTTTGTCATCCCCAATGGAAGTGAGCATGTTGGTTCAATGCTCTTCCAGGGCATGAGAAAAGGGCCCTGTATTTGTTCTTCACAGCGCAAGCAAATTTAATAACATGCTTGCGTTGTGTTTGCTTGAAACTGGTCTCAGGGGTTTCCATAATTGGGATACTCACTGAATCCCATTTATGGAGACACTATGTGTTTGCTTAAATGGAATCTAGTGTGTGCATAGGGGATCCAGAGTGTGTAGGTCAGAAATGTAGCATGTGTGTAGCTGGTGCAGAGTCTGTGTGTAGGGGATCTAGTGTGTGTTTGAAGGACTCAAGAGTGCGTATAGGAGATCTAGTGAGTGTGTGTGTGAGTGGTGCAGCGTGTTTGGGGGCTGCTGTGTGTGTGTGGGGTGTAGTGCGCATTTGTGAGGAGTATAGTGTGTGTGGGAGGGTGCTGTGTGTGTGGGAGGGTGCTCTGTGTGTGTGTGTGAGGGCGCTGTGTGTGAGGGTGCTGTTTGTGTGGGTGCTGTGCAAGGGTGATGTGTGTGTGTTAGGGTGTGTGTGCGCATTTGTGAGGAGTATAGTGTGTGAGTGAGGGTGATGTGTGTGTGTTAGGGTGATGTGTGTGTTAGGGTGATGTGTGTGTTAGGGTGCTGTGTGTGTTAGGGTGCTGGGTGAGTGTTAGGGTGCTGTGTATGTGTTAGGGTGCTGGGTGAGTATTAGGATGCTGGATGAGCATTAGGGTGCTGGGTGAGCGTTAGGGTGCTGGGTGAGTGTTAGGGTGCTGTGTGAGTGTTAGGGTGCTGGGTGAGTGTTAGGGTGCTGGGTGATGTGTTAGGGTGCTGTGTGTGTTACCCAGGTGCTGGGTGAGGTGTTACGATTGCTGTGTGGTGGGGTGCTGTGTGTGTGTTAGGGTGTGGATGAGTGTTAGGTTACTGGGTGAGTGTTAGGGTGCTGGGTATGTGTTAGGGTGCTGGGTGAGTGTTAGGGTGCTGGGTATGTGCTAGGGTGCTGGGTGAGTGTTAGGGTGCTGTGTATGTGTTAGGGTGCTGGGTGAGTGTTAGGGTGCTGTGTATGTGTTAGGGTGCTGGGTGAGTGTTAGGGTGCTGTGTGTGTGTTAGGGTGCTGGGTGAGTGTTAGGGTGCTGAGTATGTGTTAGGGTGCTGGGTGAGTGTTAGGGTGCTGTGTGTGTGTTAGGGTGCTGGGTGAGTGTTAGGGTGCTGTGTATGTGTTAGGGTGCTGGGTGAGCGTTAGGGTGCTGTGTATGTGTTAGGGTGCTGTGTGAGCGTTAGGGTGCTGGGTGAGCGTTAGGGTGCTGTGTATGTGTTGGGGTGCTGGGTGAGTGTTAGGGGTGCTGTGTGTGTATGTGTTAGGGTGCTGGGTGGCGTTAGGATGCTGGGTGAGCGTTAGGGGGAGCTGTGTGAGAGTTAGGGTGCTGGGTGAGTGTTGGGGGTGCTGTGTATGTGTTAAGGTGCTGGGTGGAGTGTTAGGGTTACTGGGTATGTGTTAGGGTGCTGGGTGAGTGTTAGGGGTGCACAGGTGAGTGTGGGGTGCTGGGTATGTGTTAGGAGGTGCTGGGTGAGTGTTAGGGTGCTGTGTGAGTGTTAGGATGCTGGGTATGTGTTAGGGTGCTGGGTGAGTGTTAGGGTGCTGGGTGAGGGTGATGTGTGAGTGTATTAGGGTGCTGGGTGAGGGTGATGTGTGTGTTTGCAAGGATTGTGTATTGGGGGAGGAAGGTAAATGACAATATTGATTTTTTTTTTTTTTTATTATTATAAAAATAAATACATTATACCCCCACTCCATTCATACCGGTAGCCTGGAAGAGGAGGGGGGTCGTGCTGCCTCCATCCATCCCTGGTGGTCCTCGTGGTAAGTGAACTCTAACCCTTTGGGGCTAGAGTTCACTCTTGCGAGACCCGGCCGGTTGCCATGGCAACGGTCCGGATCTCGCAAGAGAAACCCGGCGGAGCTGCAAGTTATCGCTCCGCTGGGTCCTCTCTCCAGCTTGGCTGTCTCCCTCCCTTTCTCCCCCGCCTGCGGCCGCATTTTAGAGCATGTAGGCCGGTGAGGGAGATCCTTGATCTCCCCATCGGCCCTTCATAGAACACAGCGGGGCCGGCACTCGGATAGCGCCGGCTCTGCATGAACCGGCTGGATCTACCCGGCCTCGGCCTGTGGCCATCGCGGCCCACCGGGCATTTCCCCGGTTTGCCCGATGGCCAGTCCGGGCCTGTTGACATCACAGTCAATCACCTCCTCATTCACTTTACATGTTACCAGTTAGTGCAATTATACTATTAACTCTCTCTACCATCACTTCCAAATTCTCCCTGCTACCTCTTGTCTCATTTCCCCACTTTCACCTTTAGATTGCAAGCTCACAGGCTATCTAGCAAAGTACTCTGTATAAACGTTTTGATGATCTCCGCTCACGGGCAGGGCCCTCTTTACCTTTTGTATTGGTCTGTTTACATTGTACTTTCTTTTTCCCAATTGTACAGTAAATATGTTGGCGCTTTATAAATGCCAGTAATAAATAAATAAATAAAATTGTAAGTTGTTCAAAAATCTTGGGAATTTATATGGTGTTGGTCCATGTTGTATATCATTCTCCACTTTTCTGGAAATGATTTTCTAAGCCTAGATGCTGAAATGTTGTTGCAAGGATGTGCAACCACGATGCAGGATAACTGGGTTTGGCTTGCAGTCAGCATTTTTAATTTAAAGAGATGCCCAATTGTATTAGAGATGAGATGGCTCGTCAAAACCTTTCACATCGATCACCAAAAACTATCTCTGCACGGACTATGTCCAGAACAGTACAGTCATTGTGAAACAGTAAAACCACTTCCTCAAACTTTCCACAAAGCTGGAGTTAACGATTCATCTAGAATATCTCTGTAGAATATTCTTTATTGGAACTAAGAGGTATAGCCCAAACCATGAAAAGCTGTCAGAGACAACTCTCTTTCATCTACCAAACAGTAATTTTGGCTACATGCTGTCCTGTATGAAGGGTTCTTGGCATTTTATATTTCCGAAATCAATCATCAGATTACCAGGTGGTAAGGTATAATTCATGCTTATAGTATATCATACTTTTATTTATTTTTGGTATATGGTACCACTTGCATTATGTAGAGAATATGGAACATTAAAACCTAATTATTATGATAACCACATGTTTAACCAGTGGCTAACAATTATTTTCATAAGGCATAGAGTCAAATCCCTCTTTTGAGAACTTATTTTAAAGAAAAGCGGCACCTTTAGGGGAAATAGCTTGAGAAAACAGCTAGTATTAGAATGTATAAAAATGTATTATACATTTTAATACCAGGTGTCTTCTCCAGCTATTTCACTTTTAAAGGTGCAGCTTTTCTTTAAAATACTTTACCTTGGATAAGGATTTATCTCACTCATTGAACTTATATTTTGTATAGCGCCATTTTTTACTTGATTGTATATTTTAGTATTTTATTCTGTAAAGCCCTATTTCAGGTTAGGCTACTTTTTTATAATGTCACTTTTTAAATATCTAGAGAATATGAAACGTGGTTTTGATGATATGAATAGTCCGGAAAATGACAATGCCAACATTTCCAATAATGATGATTATAGAAGTAACATTTAAAGATTTGTAAAAACTCTTAGAAATAGAAATTGGAAATAGCCACCTTAAAGAGAAAAACACTCCAAGAGGTTTAAGATTTTCTAAAACTTCCACATTTGAAAATGAAGAAGCGCACCTTTTTTTTTTAGACAGTAGACATGTGAATATTATCTTTAAAATAATAATGAAAATAAAAGTATATTAGTATCGTTGCTTAAGGATTCAGTATATTAATAAGATGTGTTCCTGTTATTTTTTTGCATGAAAAGCAGATGAAACCAAAATAGAGCTTTTTGGCAATAAAAAATAGTGTTTTTTTGTACACGGAGTTTTAGCCACCTGGGAACGTACCTCATGCACATGGTTAAATATAGTGGTGGCTCTTTAATGTTTTGGGACTGTTTTTCTACCAGAGGACCTAGACATTTTTTTTAGGATACATGGCATCAAGTACTTTATCAAATATCAACAGATTAAATGAACACCTGATTGTCTCTATCAGAAAGCTTAAAATGGGTCATAGTTGGATCTTACAACAGGACAATGATCCAAAACATACATCAAAATCAAGGTCCTGTCAAGGCCATCCAAGTCCCATGACTTGAACCCTTATAGAAATCCCATGGGGTGAACTGAAGAGGAAAGTCCACCAGCTTTGACCTCAAGATTTCGTATGGAGCAATGGTCTCAGATGCCTTGCCATGCAGTCTCCAACCTAATCAGGCACTATATGAGAAGATTCAGAGCTGTTATCTTTGCAAAGGGAGGTAAAACAAAGTAGTGACTAATAGGGTGCCAATAATTGTGCCAGATATATTTATTTATCCATTTTTTTTATAAACCTGTGTTGGTTTCTCAATTGTTTGATACATGAGAGGAGAGTATTTGTAGAAACATAGAATGTGACGGCAGATAAGAGCCATTTGGCCCATCTAGTCTGCCCAATTTCCTAAATACTTTCATTAGTCCCTGGCCTTATCTTATAGTTAGGATAGCCTTATGCCTATCCCACGCATGCTTAAACTCCCTCAATGTGTTAACCTCTACCACTTCAGCTGGAAGGCAATTCCATGCATCCACTACCCTCTCAGTAAAGTAATACTTCCTGATATTTATGTGCATTTTTGAACAAAAGATCAAAAGGTTACACAATAAAGACATGTTTTACAGCTTTCACAGCTCATATTAACCAAGGGTGCCAATATTAGTGGAGTGCACTGTATTGACTTTGCGGTAATGGCATTTGGTTTTTTTTAAAAAAACAACCTTAAATTAATTTAAATAGGTATATAGGATGCTTCAGGCATCAGTAACCAGCAATAAGAGCATATTGCTAAGTATGTGGTTTAAAGCAGCACTCCAAGCAGCATAGCTACGACAGTGCACTGTAGTGCTTATGGTGCCAGAAGTCCCCACTCCCTCATTGTACATAGTGATTAGACCTTTAGAAGGTCCTTTTATTGGGAAACAGGATGGTTACAAGGGAATTTCAGAAAACACTAATCTAAATTCAAATCTCCTCAGGAAGTTAGTACAGCAAAACTAGGAGGGAAATAAGAAAAACATGTCAAAATCTAGGCTGTGGCATTTTAGTATTTTTTTTTTTAACTTCCTTCTAATTAAATACATTTAATCACAAGGAAAACATTAATTTGTCAAGAGTGAATAGTAGTTTCCTTCATCTAGAAGTCAGCAATGTTAAATAATCATTAAAAAAACAAAACATTTTTAGATAAAAACTAAGGAAATCAATTTAGACATTAAAGGACCACTATAGTGCCAGGAAAACATACTTGTTTTCCTGGCACTATAGTGCCCTGGGGGTGCCCCCACCCTCAGAGTCCCCCTCCTGCCGGGCTCTAGGGTGAGGAAGGGGTTAAACTTACCTCTTTCTCCAGCGCCGGACGGGGAGCTCTCCGCCTCCTCCGCGGCAAGAGCGCGCGCATTCAGCCAGTCCATAGGAAAGCATTCACAATGCTTTCCTATGGACGCTGGCGTCTTCTCACTGTGATTTTCACAGGGAAAACATTACTGCCTAATGCCACCTCTAGTGACTGTCATTTGGACAGCCGCTAGAGGAACTTTCTTGGTCGGTTTTTGCAGGACCAAAGTTCAGTGTCTCCACACTGTTTATATTACTAATGTTCCTCTAAGACAGTGGTTCCCAACCCAGTTCTCAAGTACCCCTACCAGTCCAGGATTTAGGGATTACCCTGTTGTGTCTAAAGTGTTTTTTGTTTTTTTTCCAAAAACACCTTAGACACAATTGAGTAAATCCTGCACTGTTTTGGGGGTTACCTGAGGACTGAGTTTAGAACCACGGCTCTAAAAGAAAATGTATAAAAGTGTTAAATTGCATTGCTACTAAACCCAGAAATGTACTGTAATGCAACTTAAATTTTTATCAACATATAAAGGATTATTTTTATTTAATTTTTTCAGATATGAAGAAGTTATTTTTGTTTATCAAAAGTTGTACAGAACTGGGGAAAATGCTGTCAATATGAAATAATAATAAAAACAAAGAAAACGTTACCTGCGCTCTGGCCTAAATCCCCATGTGCGTTTAAACAAAAATGGAGGCTCTTTGGGTTTATTCTAATGGCCATTTGAATATGTAAGCTCACCTGCCACGTCAAGGCAAGCCTCAATAGGTGAGTTCCTACACTAGCCATTAGATATGCCGATATCAGCCATGAGTCTCCAATGAGACAGGAAGGGGTATTTTATAAACCCTTTAACATTTAACCCTTTATAGGGCTTCTGCACATACAATAAACTTTGCTGATATCAGACAAAGTGAGACAGAAAGGGGTGTTTTATAAACCCTTTAACATTTAACCCTTTATAGGGCTTCTACACATTCAATAAACTTTGCTGGTATTTGTGTTTGTATATGAAATAATAATAATGATAACTAAAAATCCTCTGGAGAATACTTTGATTCTAATAGTTTGCCTATTGGTGCTACCTCTTTTGTACCTATCTCTTTCCTCCATCCTTTTCCTTTTTTGCTTTACCATCTGCCTTAGCCCATGTCTTTCCCGTTTTGTTTATTTTCAATCAGAAGTGCAATGTATCATTCTCTCCTTTATTTTATTTTTATTTTTTATTTGCAATGTATTTCTTTTTTTATTGTACTGATCTTATTCCCATTACCTATTGTGTTGTATAAATATTTATGTTGCACAACAAAAAACAACAACAGTCAATTACTGCCTAGCAAAAACCTCAAAAGGGAAACTGTTCTGACAAAACATATATATAACATCAACATGATGCCCAGATTCGTCAAAACTTCTTGGGAGACATCCACATGGTAAGTTTATTTATGTAACCATCCATTTGTCATATTGAAAATAGTAATTTAGACAGGGATAGTGTATCAGATCTCCCATCATTCCAAATAACTAGGGAGAGTTGCTTTCATTGTCGAGTTGTGGCTGGAAGAGTGGTCAGGGGTACATTTCTCGGGACATTTTAAGTGATTTCATGACCTGCTGATGACAAATTATGTAACTGTAATGTAATTTAGAGCCAAGTATCTTAATTACACAGAAACATCTTAAAGGACCACTATAGTGCCAGGAAAACATACTCGTTTTCCTGGCACTATAGTGCCCTGAGGGTGCCCCCACCCTCATGGCCTCCATCCCGCAAGGCTCTAAGGGGAAGAAGGGGTTAATCCCTTAGCTTTTTTCCAGCGCTGGGCTCCCTCGGCACTGGGACTCTCCTCCCTCTTCTTCCTTCATCGGCTGAATGCGCATGTGCGGCAAGAGCCGCGCGCGCATTCAGCTAGTCTCATAGGAAAGCATTCTCAATCACAGTGAGAAGTGCGGAAGCGCCTCTAGCAGCTGTCAATGAGACAGCCACTAGAGGCTGGCTTAACCCTAAAGTAAACATAGCAGTTTCTCTGAAACTGCTATGTTTACAGCAAAAAGGGTTAAACCTAGCTGGACCTGGCACCCAGACCACTTCATTAAGCTGAAGTGGTCTGGGTGCCTATAGTGGTCCTTTAAGCATTTATTTTGCAGTTAAAAAACATGTTACTGTGAGTTTTATGGGTGCAAAACTCTGTTATACACTCAGAAACCACAGAAATATGATGCTCCTATGACAGAGGGACAGTACAAATAAAAGCAGGAACTCAAGTATTTGGGTCCAAAACAGGGATTTCCATTCCTAAATAATGATACATAAAATCTAACGTTCCCTTCAAATCAAAACCCATTTTTCTAGCTGTTAGCAAAAACATGAGCTTTTTTTTTTTCCATTAATTTGATTGATGATTTTTTAACATTTTAAAAAGCCTTGTTCTGTGACCGGACAATAGGCTTACTGTTTTATTCACTAACTAGACATCACTCTTGTTCCAACTGTACTAAAAACCCTGATTCTGCACAGGCAGTAGAGCAAGAAAGCTCTACTATGGAATGTTTACACTATTTGTGAAGGTCATTCTTTGGAAGATATCAGATTCACACACAGTGTAATCAGTCGCACCTTTTGAACTTTCATTCCTTGTCCACCAGCAAACACACCCGTATGTGAAAGCTGGTCAGCAATGCAGGTGTTCGCAGTCACAGATCTGCATATGGATGAGCTTCTAATCTTGTTCCTCAGAAAACAACCTACCTTTTAATGGAAGTTTTTACCTGAGTGCAGGTGTACTTGTGTAGCTCAACAGGTAAACTCGGTTCACCTGTAAAAACATGCTCAGTAAAATGATTTCAATAGAAGATTCTCTTTTCTAAACTCTCTTCCTATTTTATGGATTTAGACATCATATTACACTTTTAATGAGGGTTGTATACAATTCACATTCAGCAATTTGAATGCAGCCGTGCAATCTACTTTACCATCATGGTCTCTCAAAAATAGCAAGCCATATTTGCATTATTTAAACACAAGATAAGCGTGGTTTTGAGCCAAATGCTGATGATCTCAGCCAATCCAATGATTTCCCATAGGAAAGCAATAGAAGGCTATTACTCATGTGTGGAACAAATTTGCAGCCTTCATTGTTGTGATTGTTTTTATTGAATATTGGTCTCTGAGGAAGTCCCATTAGAGGGCGAAATGCGTAAGACCAAAATGTATTTTTATTTGCTATTTTAAAGTTGTCACCAATAAACCTCTTTTCTACTCATCTACCTGTCGGAGTCCTGCATGGTTCCTGATATTGGGTGATACCTGATCCTAAGAGGGAGACACTAGCCCCCCAAAACACCAGGGGAGTGCATTTAACTCCAAAATCCTGTGAGTGCAATCTTTAGCAGGGATTATTATATATCCATCAACTGTATTATGCTATGTTCTGTTTTTATTCTCCACTCCTTCAAAAAATCATTAAAAACCCACTTCTTCATAAAAGCGTATCAATTAAACTGTTAATAGCTCCTGACTGATTCCTCTTCTGCAACTGTCACTAGTCTAATACTATCCTTACCTTTTTGTGTCATTTTACCCCATTCCCAACAGTATGTAAGCTCATTGAGCAGGGCCCTCAACCCCTCTGTTCCTGTGTGTCCAACTTGTCTGGTTACAACTACATGTCTGTTCGTCCACCCATTGTAAAGCGCTGCAGAATTTGATGGCGCAACAGTTGCAAGAAAAAGTATGTGAACCCTTTGGAATTATATGGATTCCTGCACAAATTGGTCATAAAATGTGATCTGATCATCATCTAAGTCACAACAATAGACAATCACAGTCTGCTTAAACTAATAACACACAAAGAATGAAATGCTGCCATGTTTTTATTGAACACACCATGTAAACATTCACAGTGCAGGTGGAAAAAGTATGTGAACCCCTAGACTAATGACATCTCCAAGAGCTAATTGGAGTGAGATGTCAGCCAACTGGAGTCCAATCAATGAGATGAGATTGGAGGTGTTGGTTACAGCTGCCCTGCCCTATAAAAAACACACACCAGTTCTGGGTTTGCTTTTCACAAGAAGCATTGCCTGATGTGAATGATGCCTCGCACAAAAGAGCTCTCAGAAGACCTACGATTAAGAATTGTTGACTTGCATAAAGCTGTAAAGGGTTATAAAAGTATCTCCAAAAGCCTTGCTGTTCATCAGTCCACGGTAAGACAAATTGTCTATAAATGGAGAAAGCTCAGCACTGCTGCTACTCTCCCTAGGAGTGGCCGTCCTGTAAAGATGACTGCAAAAGCTCAGGGCAGACTGCTCAATGAGGTGAAGAAGAATCCTAGAGTGTCAGCTAAAGACTTACAAAAGTCACTGGCAAATGCTAACATCCCTGTTAGCGAATCTAAAATACGTAAAACACTAAACAAGAATGGATTTCATGGGAGGATACCACAGAGGAAGCCACTGCTGTCCAAACAAAACATTGCTGCACTTTTACAGTTTGCACAAGAGCACCTGGATGTTCCACAGCAGTACTGGCAAAATATTCTGTGGACAGATGAAACCAAAGTTGAGTTGTTTGGAAGAAACACACAACACTATGTGGGGCGAAAAAAAGGCACCGCACACCAACATCAAAACCTCATCCCAACTGTGAAGTATGGTGGTGGGGGCATCATGCTTTGGGGCTGCTTTGCTGCGTCAGGGCCTGGACGGATTGCTATCATCGAAGGAAAAATGAATTCCCAAGTTTATCAAGACATTTTGCAGGAGAACCTAAGGCCATCTGTCTACCAGCTAAAGCTCAACAGAAGATGGGTGTTGCAACAGGACAATGACCCAAAGCATAGAAGTAAATCAACAACAGAATGGCTTAACCCCTTAAGGACCAAACTTCTGGAATAAAAGGGAATCATGACATGTCACACATATCCTTACGGGGTTAACCCCTTAAGGACACATGACATGTGTGACATGTCATGATTCCCTTTTATTCCAGAAGTTTGGTCCTTAAGGGGTTAAACAGAAGAAAATACGCCTTCTGAAGTGGCCCAGTCAGAGTCCTGACCTCAACCCGATTGAGATGCTGTGGCATGACCTCAAGAAAGCGATTCACACCAGACATCCCAAGAATATTGCTGAACTGAAACAGTTCTGTAAAGAGGAATGGTCAAAAATTACTCCTGACCGTTGTGCACGTCTGATCTGCAACTGCAGGAAACGTTTGGTTGAAGTTATTGCTGCCAAAGGAGGTTCAACCAGTTATTAAATCCAAGAGTTCACATACTTTTTCCACCTGCACTATGAATGTTTACATGGTGTGTTCAATAAAAACATGGCAACATTTCATTCTTTGTGTGTTATTAGTTTAAGCAGACTGTGATTGTCTAATGTTGTGACTTAGATGATGATCAGATCACATTTTATGACCAATTTGTGCAGACATCCATATCATTCCAAAGGGTTCACATACTTTTTCTTGAAACTGTATATAAATATCATAATAATAATAATAATAATAATAATAATAATAATAATTTTAAGTTTAGCAGCTGTAGCCCATGTGTATTATATGTGTTGGCTTATTCTCATCTATGTATGCTTTCTGTAAGCTGACTGCCAGTTGTTAAGGACAGAGCTTATAACAATGATCGACAGGAAGTCAAGATGGAGGCGCCCAGTTGCAGGATCAAGAGGTGTGAATTTCTAGATATAATTGTATTATTCAGACCTCACAAAACACATATTTGTTAAGTGAAGGGATACATAAGAATAATAGTATACGTACTGAGCAGTGACAGCTCCCTTTTTATAACAGGATGTGATCTGAGCTCATTTAGAGAGTGTCTGCTTGAAGGTAGTTACGCATTGAGGAAAACTAATATATTGATTTAACAAGCACCTTTATATAACAACAGTAGAAAGTGGTTTAACTTTTCTATAATGTGATATTGGTGCTACTGTATGCACTGGTTCTCCAGTTTGAATATCTGTCAATCACCTCTACATTTTCATTGGTTGCTCATACAGAGTTATGTTTGATGGTTCTTAACCCCTTAAGGACCAAATTTCTGGAATAAAAGGGAATCATGACATGTCACACATGTCATGTGTCCTTAAGGGGTTAATGTTAAATGTATTTCTGTTTTGTCAATGGCTAATGCCAACGACTATTTAACGCGTGTTATCGAAAAGCAATTCCTCTAACTGAAATCTAACTTGCTAGACAGATGTAATCTTCTCCCTGCTAATAAAATCCAAGCCTTTGTATGAGTCAGTCCCTGAAAACACACAATTAATAAATAACAGACAAACTGACCAAAAAGGACTGAGACCAATATCAAGATGGCAACATGTATTATGTCTGATGTTACAACATGAAGTCTTTTGAGAAAGACTGCAACCTTGCATCAGGTCCCTCATGAACACAGAAAGTTTGGGATTACAATAAACGTCTATTTATACAATGCGAATTCAAGAGCTTCTATTTAGTTTCGTAAATAGTTTACCTTAAAACAATACAGCTATTGTGACAAAAATAGGTGTAAAAGAGGAAGAGAGGTGGAACTGTTACAGTCAAGTCACGAACAAGTATTGCCGTTACACCAGAGGGGCACTATTTACCCATTCGGTAAGGGAAAATGGTTTTATTTTATTTTTTTAACTATCCTTTTAAAACAAATTTTCGATCTCAATACTAGACTCGATATATTGTATGAACATTCATAATTTCCGATTACCATGTAAAAAAATACTTTTTTTGCAGTCTTCCTATTTCGTTCTTCACTTACGATGTTAAATAATTATTGTCACAATTGGTTTGGAAATGAAACATTCACATTTTTCTCCAAAACAACCAAACACAAAAACGCAAGAAAACACCCTAATCATCTCTAATAATAAACTGTAAATTAGCGCCAAATTACCAGCTATAATTGTAGAAATTGAGACATTAGATTAAAATAATTTTTATCATGGAAGTTACCCTTCCACGCTAACCACACATTTAACAAATACAAAGGTTCTTTTATTTATTATATACATAGATAATTATTTTTACTTATATTTACTTTGTCACACATTTTGACATTGACACAAGACAAATACAAAGGAACAAATAATAATTTAATTCATATGGGTGAATTTAATAAAGTTGCAATTATAAGTGAAATTGATTGAATTTCAAATTTTAGGCCAGACTAGCCAAACTGAAGGAACAGCTGATTTAGAGATTTTTTATCCAGTTTTGCTATGGTGACCTTAAACTTGAAATTCACTGTGAATTCTCATTTTAATAAATAACCCTGTTAGTATGGCAGAAGGGTGAACTTTATAATAAATTGGTGATCATTCCGTGCATTTAGTACATTGGATTTGTTCACTAATCACTGAATTGTATGAACTAAAAAACTAATTGTAAAAACTATGCAAAAATACAGCTGTGCTTATATCTAAGTTAGATAATTGGTCAGGATATGCTATCATTGCTTAACTGTGCTAGTTTGATTTTTAATTTACAGAAATATGGCATTTACATAGAAACATAGAATGTGACGGCAGATAAGAACCATTCGGCCCATCTAGTCTGCCCAATTTTCTAAATACTTTCATTAGTCCTTGGCATTTTCTTATATCTAGGAAAGCCTTATGCTTATCCCACGCATGCTTAAACTCCTTCACTGTGTTAACCTCTACCACTTCAACTGGAAGGCTATTCCATGCATCCACTACCTTCTCAGTAAAGTAATACTTCCTGATATTATTTTTAAACCTTTGCCCCTCTAATTTAAGACTATGTCCTCTTGTTGTGGAAGTTTTTCTTCTTTTAAATATAGTCTCCTCCTTTACAGTGTTGATTCCCTTTATGTATTTAAATGCTTTTATCACATCCCCCCGTCTCGTCTTTCCTCCAAGCTATATGTGTTAAGATCCTTTTTTTTGATAGTTACACTTCTGAAGAAGAAAAAAAAGAAGTCGAGGATCTATGGGTTCTGATATGTCCCTACTTTCTTATATCTGTTATTTTGAGTTGTCTATGTAGAACCGTATGCATACAGCTATTCCATGGCTCATATTGAATTTGCAGACAATGAGCAGTTATTTACTTTTTATTTAGTTGGATTCATTTTAATGTGTAATATATATAATTGCTTATATTTCAGAAAGTGGACATCATCTGCTGCATCATTTATACGTGGGTCCAGCTCCATAAACTACAATACTCTGCACATGCTGCTGTATGTGACACTAAAGTAATAAATTTGTTTGTTTGCTTAATTAGTAAACAACGCTTACGCAAAGAACCTATATATCACACGTTTTTTACTTAGTGCATAGCTTAAATGGAAATGGGTAACAATGTTACTTAAATGGAAATTCTACGCAGCTACACATGTTAAGGGGGTGCTACAAGCACAATAAACAATACTGCTCATTGTCGTGGTTTTGGGGCAAACAGTCTTTGGGCGCTTTCTCTCCAGTTTTTGTCATAACATTTTATAATTTTTAAATAGTTTTGCATGGGGCAATTTGCATTTTAGCTTGCTAACATCTGAATTACAATCCTCAGACACACCTTGCTGACCCCAGAAATCATTTGAATAGACTTGAATAAGTCTGACAGTACTACCAAGAGTAATGGAGCATGATTGGTTGAGCCACTTTCTGGTTTGGTGAGTGCTCACTGCAGAGGCTGTAAAGCCCGACAATTTACAGCAAATAGTGGAAATTCCAGCTTAGAGTGTAACAGCTATCGCAGATAGCTGCGTGATGGTATTTCTCTGTTCTGGAATCAGCCTCATATGCTGAAAGGAAAGCATGAGAATGTGTGCAGGTGGCACTTCAATGCAGTCACATCCATTGATCCAAAACTGAGTTACCAACTAGTTCCCATTAACACGGACAATGCAGGCTTGTCCATATTTGGGAGTTTAAAGTTCTATAAAGCAAGTAAATAAGATGAAAGGAAGCAAATAATACTAAATGCAGCAAGGATATTTATTTACAATGTTATCTGTAAAAACTACCAAATATATTACTTTTTATTAACTATTTGTTCTGCTGAGTTCAATATTTTGTGTATTTATCGTTTTACTTTTTCATTTTATTTCATCGATAGCTCTTTTTAATAATTTTGATATTTTTTGATCGCTCAGACATTCTAAACATTTTTTGACTTGTTTTCATTTCACTCTTTTCTGTGTGTTTGCTCTTTTTTTTTTAAATTTTGTAACTATCCACTTTGTAACAGATTCCTGAAAACATTTAAGAAATGCAATGTTATGATGTTCCTAATAATCAGATTTTAAGGTGCTAGTCCTTTGTTGATCTTATCAATTAAATGTTTAATAATATATTAAGTGTATATTAAGTAGTGCATAGATGGAAAAAAAATACTAATTACAGCCTCATAATTTGAAGTTCAAATATGTTACCTATTCCTGTAGTCAGCGAATGAACTACCGGTAAACAAACTTACTTGAGAACTGTAAAGCAAGACATTTACTGATAACTTCCTTTTTTTTACTGAAAGCTTCCTGTTTTTGATCACATAATTCATGGTAAAAATGGAAAGATGTAACTTATTACATTTTCTAATAATGCCTTAGTATCTAGACTTTCTTCTGGAATAGCATGTATGTTACAGTTAAAGGAGCACTCCAAGTACCATAACCACTACAGCCACTTTTCTCCAGAGTAAAGCAAGGCCCTCTCATTGGGTGAGTATGCTTAAGTGATATTGCTCAGCTCCACAGAGCTAACCCAATTCTCCTAAAGGAGACGATCAGAACCAGAATCTGCGGCAACAGGATAAAAAAAATAATAATTAAATATTCAAATCTTGGTCAGTGGCCAAAAATGCAAAGATGCTAAATATATAAATTAAACAGAAAAACATTTTAAAAGGTTATTTCTAAAGTTCTCTTTACTATAATCCTAATTTCTTTGAAGACTAGGAAATGGCTGCTGATTCTCAGCCAATCCTTGACCTCCAATTGTTCTCACTGGAATGCTGAGTATATTCTATAAACCTCTGCTTAGCATAGGTCTCCTTAGATATACACTTATGTTACCTGCACGTTACGAACAAATAAAGGTTTATTCAGGTGTGCACTGTCTGCAAGAGATCTCAAAGTGTCTTCTAAATCTTTGGCTAAAATTTTGATTACTTTGGTCAACGATTTTGAATTTCTGACAATCCACACTTTAGTGATTTCTTTAACATACACAGTACTTGTCCTTACTTCATCATGCCAGGCAAACCGTAAAAAATAATTCTGCACCCATTAAACAGGACCTGTCACCTTTCACGTTATTATAGTTCATCTCGGTAACTATTATTAAAGCATTTACTTGGGTGAAATGCTCAGCAAAGTCAAGTTCAAGCACACACCCCTGCTGCACAATCTTTAACCCCTTAAGGACACATGACGTGTGACATGTCATGATTCCCTTTTATTCCAGAAGTTTGGTCCTTAAGGGGTTAAACGCACTTTCACCACAATACATTTTCTAAATATTTCACAAAGATATCATCTGATTTGGAAATTCATGGAAATTACAATGCCGTCAAAAGATATCATACGACAAACTATGGTGCACTTTGCCTTGTAGTAAAGCTTGATGCTGTCAAACCTTGACAAATGGTGGAGCTTTTGCCGTCACGTTTTGTCAGTTTTCACTGCTGTCACTAGAGAAGGCTGTAAGATCCTAAATCTTCTCGTATCTCATGCCAGTTGGTCTATGGGACTTGTGACACCCAACAAACCTATGTGTTGTACTCTTGTGCACATGTGAAGGTACAGCAGTGAAGTGGTCTCCTGGCGAATTTAGCCCCAGAAGCTAATGATGGAAGATTGCCATGTCCGCAATGGAGAGCTTCAAGTAAATATAATTCACTTTGTCTCACCCCTAGCCATCTCACAACTAATAGGGATGCGGCCTATACAAAGAACCTAAAATCTGACAAAGTTGTTTTACCCCTTAAGTAAAAGGCTAGCATTATGGAACATCATTGTCATGTTTCCTTAAGTGGTTAATATAAGACAGGTGCTCTTTAAAGCTATTTTCACTACTATAGCTGTAACAATGGCACAATGTTCTAATGTCATACAGGGTTAAAAATACATTGTACATGAGAATTGGGTTATTAACTGCTCAGTGGCTTGCCAATCAACTGGCTTATTGCAAAACAGAGCAATCTGTGAACACTCACCTGATACAGGTGCATTTTAAGTTCCTATAATAAGAATATAAATCTACAATATGTTTTGATCCATTAATGATGTATTAAACTTGAGTGTTTATTCATTAAACAGCAAAATTAAGTGAATTGAAAACTGAATTGCAGAATTTTGTCAAAACCTGCTGATATCGAAAAAAAATCTCGAACTCAGCTATAGTCAAAACTAGCCTACATTTAGCAAATTTGTTTTCAATTCACTACAACTCTGTGCTTAGCGAATAAACCCCAATGACTTGTATGGTGACTTTATTATTAACCCTTTTTAATGATGATGGTTTATTTAAATAATTTTTGCATTTATTTATGATTGGTTATCAGAAGTATCCATAGTTTGCCTTTATTCCAGGCATCACAACCTCTTCAGTGATTTGAAGTGGTCATGGTGTCTGGAGTCTGTTTGTGCAGAGTTTCACTTTAAAATGCTGCACATATGGAGATTAACCCCTCCGCTACCAGAAGGGCAACTTTATTTCTGGCAGCATCTTTGGAGCCTCACTAGCCAGCCCAAAGCAATTGTTCCTTTCTGGATAGTGTCAATTCTGTGCAATTGTTGCACAGTCAATCAATGATTGCTGAGAGGTCAGGTGGTGCTCTCAGCCAATCAATGAGAGGCAGGATCGACATGTAAACCCGACTTCAAAGAAGAGCAGGAGTCCAATAGGACCCAGGCAAGAGGGCAAATAACTACAAAATGGTTTGCCCCATTACCGGTATAAAAACCAGGGTACTCTTGGTATCATAACCACTCAAGTGAGCAGGGGCAACTCTTTAACATTTCATGTAGCACGTGGCACATTTTGGTAAGTCTACAAATATATTGGTAGATGTGCCGAGCACCATATGAAAGATGGGTGTACTATAAATTTACCAAACGTTTCTGAAATATTTGGATTGCTTCTCTCTCAATTGGCGAGACAGCAGCGTTCATTTTGTCGACTAACAATTTTAGTAGACTAACATTTTTTAGATTTAGTTGACTAGAACTAAACTAAAACTGAAACAATCCAGATGACTAAAATATGACTAAAACTAAAAATGGCATTTTAGTCAAAAGACTATGACTAAAACTAAATTGAAATTTGCTGCCAAAATTAAGACTGCACAGAGGGGCTGTGGAAAGGGCAAAAGAGACAGACCAGGGCTTGGGAGAGAGACACCTAGAGGGGCTGGTAGGACGCAAAGTGACACAGAGGGGCTGGGGAAGGGGCAAAAGAGACAGATCAGGGCTTGGGAGAGAGACACCTAGAGGGGCTGGGAGGACACAAAGTGACACAAAGGGGCTGGGGAAGGGGCAAAAGAGACAGATCAGGGCTTGGGAGAGAGACACATAGAGGGGCTGGGAGGACACAAAGTGACACAAAGGGGCTGGGGAAGGGGCAAAAGAGACAGATCAGGGCTTGGGAGAGAGACACCTAGAGGGGCTGGTAGGACGCAAAGTGACACAGAGGGGCTGAGGAAGGGGCAAAAGAGACAGATAGAGGCTTTACCTTAACCCAATAGATTTAAGAAATGTCGACTAAAATCTACTGGAGATTTAGTCGAATAAAACTAGACTTTATCTAAAACAATTAAGATGATTAAAACACAACTAAAACTAAAATGGCCTTTTAGTCAAAAGACTATGACTAAAACTAAATTGAAATTTGCGGCCAATATTAACACTGCAAGAGAGGTACTTAATATAAGCTGCTGTTTAAAAAAAGGGGGACAAAATACACCTGATTGACAGGTAAGATTTAGCTTCTCAGACAGTGACAACAGCAAGGTGTCTCATGCAGAGATATATCTGATATGCAGAGATGATGAATGTGACAAACAGGGTTTGAGAGAGATTTTACCTGTGGTGGCCGCCCTATACGCTACGTAATTCATACTTTCACACTGGATTTCAAGCACATAGCAACATACAGGATACACAGAAATAACCTTGGGGTTATGTGTTAAAGTTCCTGTAAAACAACATTTCTGCTAAAAATAGCAGATATAGCAGTGCTCCAGCTGCACCAAGTACAAAATTGATTGAATTGGCTTTAAAGAATATTATAAGAAAAAGTGCAAATTCACTCAGAAAATATATGATCTGAAAGGCAGAACAGAGTTGCAAAAAGGGAATGCTTTGCTTATTTCTATTGGTTTCCATGGCGATTGCACCACTTTTAGAACACAACACTTTTATAAAACTCCATCTCAGTTTTGCACTATAGTCTCATCCCCCACACTGTATCCGGGATGATCTGTGATGCATGAGAAAAAAGTATATTAAATATTAATAAAAATATAAGAATTGAAAATGAGAATAAGCAGTCTCAGTTGTGAGTGCATGAAGTCTATTTATTATTAGCAATTATATAGCACTTGCATCAGCGCTTAAAGGGACACTATAGAAACCCAGACTACTTCAGCTCATTGAAGTGTTTGAGTGCACTGTCCCAGGTCCCTTTTGGTCACCTAACTGATGCTGGACGTCCTCACTCTATGCATGGGGCCGTCCAGTGTCCCCAAATTTGTATAATGCTTTCCTATGGGGAAATCTTCATGTCACCCAGGTAAGTGACAGAAGGGGTTATGCACCAGGGAGGGGGGTAGGAGTGCAAGATAGGGGGGGGCTATAATGCCAGGAAAACAAATTTGTTTTCCTGGCCCCATAGTTTACCTTTAACAATTATAGAACAGGGATATTTGCAGGTGACAAAGCATTACTTATACTAGTGTCACCTCTATGATGATTTGAGGGAGGTGGATATATAACATAAGAACACTTACTGGTAAGGTCTGGGATTGTCTGGGAAGACTGGGCTTTTCCAGTCTTTAAAGGAACACAAACGTGTATTCCTGACCCTGTAGTGCAAAACCCACCATTAAGGTGGTTTGCCCCCCCACCCCCTTACCCATCTTAAAAGCATGAAAAGCTTTGCTGGCACTGGCCCTGCACCCTTGGTGACATCATCAGAATTGCCAATTTTTTGCCAATCCAATGCTTTCTCATGGTGAAAGCAATGGATTGGCTGAAATTGGCAGGGGACAGGGCCAAACGCCGTTTTGGCCAATAAGCACCTCCTCAAAATTCAGCGTCCCCATGCAGAGCGTGGGGACGCTGAACGGCAGAGATGCCTACTGTGCAGCAATGAGACAGGAAGCATCTCCAGCGGCCATCTAAGGAGTGGTCGCTTGGAGGTGTCCCTATGGGCAATATAAACACTGCCTCTTCTAATTATAATACTCACCTGAACAACTACATTAAGCTGTAGTTGTTCTGGTGACTATAGTATCCTTTTAAGGCAGTAAGATTACCACTGTGCTAACCAAAATTTAGTTCTTTTTACAAACCATGAGTTTGCGTAAGGGTGTGCCAGACTCACTCTAATGCATGGCCAAACTGCTCTACCACTAGATCCTTAAATGCACAATTTCATTAATAATGCAAGTTTTTCACTAATATAGTAACTGTAGCAAATTGAAATCCAAATCATTATTTAGAGTTTAGTGTACAACCCTGCAAGTGTCAGTTTAGGCTAGTTTATTATCTGGTTAAAGATAAAAATCACAATAGTTGATTGACTATGTTTAGGCTAATATTAGGCCAATACTAGAATACACATTTGTGTCTTGTTCATTAACATCATTTTTAAGCAAAGTTTAGTTGGAAATTTTAAAAAAGTTACATTGTTACATTTTAGTTTATTTGATGACTACACAAAAAAAATCCCTACAAAATATTTCTAATTCTGTAACAATAAAATGGGCTGTACAAATCTAGGATATACATAACACAGATACACGGTAAAATAAGATCAAATGGATTTCAAACGTATGGTGACAAATTGTGCCACAACATCTGTATAACTGCTACTGAACTATGTCTTTGTAACCCATGGGTTCAATTATATACAAACATAGGAATGAACAGTGACGTTCACAGCATAGAACAGGCAGGGTTCTATCGAATTAGCAATCAACTTGTAATACTGTCTAACGATGGTCTACTTTCATATATGCCTCTAGTCCATGGGAATTTCTTTATGACAAATGTAATTTTACAGAACGTACAACGACAAAAAAAAAATATCCAATTATTTCCTGGTCAATTCAGTACAATTGCTGTTCGTGAATCACCTTGTCAGAATAAGCCGCAATCAATACATTTGTGTTCAAAAGTAAAAAATGTATAAAATACAAAGTCCAAATTGGCCAAAAGAAAAACAAGTTAGGCATTTAATGCCTCTAATTAGTGCACTGACACATATAAAGTCACCTGTCTTGAATTCCCTTTTACTCTACTGTAAAAGCACAACCTTGTGTTACAGATTTCCAAAGTGAAATCTTTGGCTGAAATACTAGTTCAGGTTTTGAAAACCTTCATATCGACAAAACCTCGGTAAGCACCGGGTTAGTGTAGAGTGACGGGAATGGTAATTCAATAATATTGACCATACTACCCATTTTACAGTGTCGCAAAATATGTTGATGCTTTATAAATAATAAAAAGATTACATTTACAAATTGTCTTTCTTCTCCCTGTCAAACTATTAAGAAATCAGAAAGGGTCCTTAAGTCTATTTAAGGTTATAGCTTAATCCTTACAGGATATCCGTCAGGACGCTCATATACAATCTAGCTGTGAATAACGATGACAACTCAATACATCATACATTTATGGCTCTAATACTTTTCAATTACATTATTTTATTGAATATTTGACAACACCCTGTTTTATATTATTAATGGCAAAAACCACATGTTGCAGAACTACATCCCCCACAATGCTTTGTAATTCTTACTCTACCATTTAGCTATCATTTTTTTATATGCTCCTCTGTGTTTAACTGTATTTTTTTTCTTCTACCAAATGTTGCTTCCTCTGATGATAAAGTACAGCATTAGCAGTCCAAATATTTATTACTATCAGGAAGAGACAGCGGTAATATCCAGCCAGGATACTTAGTAACTATTTTTTCTGGATGGCAAAGTGTGATAAAGCTATTGCCTTGTGAGATTACATCAGGAGACCCAGACGGAAAGTGAGGAAAACTGTTTTAATCATCTACAAGAAGCTGGGAAAGACTGGAAGCGATATGCTTCCTGCCCAAGAAATTGTAAAGAATTTCTAAAACAAGGAACGGTCATCGAGGTTTCATTAGTTTTCCATATGTTTTTACTGTTTGTTAGTGTTTTCAACTATGTATATTGTTCGTCTTGTTCTTTGTTTGTCTGTGTTATTAAGTATGTATAACAGAGATGGCCAAATGCTGGCACACCGGCCGTCTGACTGGCTGAGCATTGTGGGGAAAAAAAAGACCACTAGAACTGGATCTCCAAAGCTTACATTACAATACACAATTTTATATAGCGGCAACATATTCAGCAGCGCAGTAAATAGGTGCAACGAGAAAAACGATTAATTCTAACAAAACACATTTGACATACGGGAATGGTAGGTTAAGAGGGCTCTGTCCAAATGAGCTTACAATCTAAAACATCAATTACTATTATATAAGTACTATGCATGTATGTATACTGTCATTTCAGTATATAGGTATGTATTATATATATATATAAAACGATTCAGAGTTGTACGTAATGACCCAGACCCTGAATTGACCTTGTTTTAAATGTATCTGGGGATTATAGCTGGAGGGGGAGAGACTCCTGACATACAACGCACATTATACATGACAATGACACACATACACACACACACATATATATATATATATATATATATATTGAGAGAGAGAGAGAGAGAATGATAGATCTGTAGAGAGACATATCGATATGTTAATAGATATCTAGATAGGTAGATATATAGATAGATAGAGAGATAGAATGATAAATACATATATTTGCAACTAGGATATTGATTAATTGAGGGGCAACTTTTTCACACAGTCCCCCTTAGTTAATGACCACCCTCCAATTCTCATAGGGTCTCATTTACAAATGACACAGGGTATCCCCTTCCCTACCTTTCCCAGGAGCAGAAGTCCTGATAAAAGCAGCAGAGGGGCCACACTCCTTCCCATGTGTAAGGGCCCCATTTCCAGATGTGATGTGTTGTGCTTATCCCTTTATTAACTTGCAGGACATGGCAGGAAGTGTCCCAGCCAGATTCAGGCTCCCTGTCACCCTGGCAGGGACTGTGTGTAGCTGTAGCTAGCACTAGTTCATCTCCTTGCCTTCATGCCTGAGGAGAAATTTGAGATCTAGAGGAGGGGAGAAGCCCGTGTCTGGGTGGGGCATTACTAGTGTCAAACGTCCTTCTTTTTGGAGTTTAACACCTTCCCTGCTGGGGACTGGAGCTCTGGGTACAGTGAGTGGCAGTGCTAAGGGTCAGGAAGGGGTGAAATGTCTCCATTCATTGTCAGATGCTGTCACAGTGAAGTCACTGGCTTGTTCCCTGCAGAAGGATGGGGCATTCTCTGTCTTACATTCCTTTCCCACCATGACTTTGAGGAAGTCTTGACTCAAAAAGTGCTCCCTCTGCCCTCTCTCCTCCCACATTCCAATATAATTTGGTTAGAAAGCAGAAAAAAACTTCCTCTCTGTCTAAAAAAGGCAGTTTTACCCCAAAATAAAGAACAGGAAGCATTGGATGGATGGAGTCTGAGATCAAGGATTTTAGAATCCAGGGTGATTTAACAGCGCTATTTGGAAAATAATTTTTTTTTTTTTTTTTAGTTTGCTGTAGGGTTAGCCATTCCAGCTCTGTGAGTTATCAGGAATGGCAAAACACTCCAATCTGTTTTTGTTTCCTTGAAATTATAGCTAATCTGAAACTCTGTCTCTATTACATGCTGTCTGTGGTCAGTTTAACCCTTGCAGTGTCTGCTCAGTGTATGGAGGTTTAATGTAGCATTCCCCCTCCCCACCTTTTTGTAAATCAGGATAAGCATAATTTAAAATGCATATTTTGAGTTCAAGAGTTTTATTTTATTTTTTGTATGTATTGTAATGTTATTGTGGAAATGAGGGAATGAATATAATAATAGCAAATAACAGTACAAAGGTACAGACAACAAGTGATCTGCTACTTTTTTTTAAAGTAGCAGACATAGTGCATTAATCAAATAAAGAATTCTTGACACATTTCAAAATGGCACAGGAATATTTACACAGTAAAACTATGTATTATTATTTATTATTAGTTATTATTTAGCCCTTTAATTGATCCCTATAGTCTGTAAGCTCGTTTGAGCAGGGTCCTCTTCAACCTATTGTTCCTGTAAGTTTTCTTGTAATTGTCCTATTTATTGTTACATCCCCCCCTCTCAAAATATTGTAAAGCGCTACGGAATCTGTTAGCGCTATATAAATGATGATAATAATAATAATAATAATCTCACAGAACAAAAAAGTCCAACAAGCTCTTCGTTAATTCAGATTTTTCCCCGTAGTACAGTTATATTCACCTTTTTCTAAAGTTAAAGTGCAAATAACATTAACTGCATTTTTTTTTTAATCGTGTCTAGTTATTACATGCCTCTCTCATAACCATATGGGAAGCAATGAGCCCACCACCTTCTCGTACCTTGACTGCATTCATACTTGAATGTAAGCTCTTGCACAGGACCATCCTGTAGTTGTATACCTACATTTGTTTCATCAATTACTTGTGTGTTTTGTTCACCCATTTTACATTGCTGCAAGATATGTTGGTGGTTTTTAAAAATAGTGTGATGATAATAACAATATTTTTTCTTATTTAATATAGTCCTAATGCACATCTCAATGATATCGATTTTTTTTTAATGGGTTAACCTTTACTTAATTCACTGGAAATCAATTCCACATATGTACTACTCTTCTGGCATTAACAATGATACATTATATCTTATTCTATGACTTTTTCTCTTCTCATATTACTATATTTCCTTCTTAAACTTTGTTTAAAACGTACTATAATACCCTGTTTCTCAACCCATGGTGTGCCTACCCTAGGGGGGATGTGTACCATGAATAAGAATGATGAGTACTTGGAACTGTACACAGCCTCTCACACATATACACACATATAGACACACACATGGCCTCTCACACATATACACACATATAGACACAGACAGCCTCTCACACATATACACACATATAGACACAGACAGCCTCTCACACATATACACACATATAGACACACACATGGCCTCTCACTCATATACACACATATAGACACAGACAGCCTCTCACACATATACACATATAGACACAGACAGCCTCTCACACATATCACACATATAGACACAGACAGCCTCTCACACATATACACACATATAGACACAGACAGCCTCTCACACATATACACACATATAGACACACACAGCCTCTCACACATATACACACATATAGACACACACATGGCCTCTCACACATATACACACATATAGACACAGGCCTCTCACACATATACACACATATAGACACACACACAGGCTCTCACACACATATATAACGATATAGACACAGACAGCCTCACACACATATACGCACATATAGAAACACACACTCTCATAAATATACACACAAACATATGTACAGACACAGTCTCTTACACATATACACACATAAGGCACACACAGCCTCTCACACATATGCACACACATATATACACACACAGTCTCTTATAGACACAGACAGCCTCACACACATATACGCACATATAGAAACACACACTCTCATAAATATACACACAAACATATGTACAGACACAGTCTCTTACACATATACACACATAAGGCACACACAGCCTCTCACACATATGCACACACATATATACACACACAGTCTCTTACACATATACACACATATAAACACACACAGGATCTCACACATATACACAGCCTCTCACATATACACACACATATAGACACACAGCCTCTCCACACATATACACACATATAGACACACACAGGGTCTCACACATATAGACACACAGCCTCTCACACATATACACACACATATAGACACACACAGCCTCTCACATATATACACATATGTAGGCACACATAGCCTCTCACAGCCTCTCCCACATATACACACATATAGACGCACACAGCAACTCACACATATAAACACATATAGACACACAGCCTCTCACACATATACACACACATATAGACACACACAGCCTCTCACATATATACACATATGTAGGCACACATAGCCTCTCACAGCCTCTCCCACATATACACACATATAGACGCACACAGCAACTCACACATATAAACACATATAGACACACAGCCTCTCACACATATACACACACATATAGACACACACAGCCTCTCACATATATACACATATGTAGGCACACATAGCCTCTCACAGCCTCTCCCACATATACACACATATAGACGCACACAGCAGCTCACACATATACACACATATAGACACACGCAGCCTTTCACACATATACACACATATAGACACACACAGCGTCTCACACATATACACACATATAGGCACACACATCCTCTCACACATTTACACACATATAGACATCCACAGCTACTCACACATTTACACACATTTAGACACACACAGACTCTCACACATATAGACACCCACAGCCTCATACACATATACACGCATAAGTACATACAGTCTCTCATACGTAGACACATCCATTCACTCACACACACACACACCTACCTTCTCACACAAACACTTATACATTCACAGTCTTCCTAAGACAACACTTCACGCAGCAGTCTCCATACACAGACTTCAAGAACCACACACGCATGCACAATCCCCACAGTCAGACGGGCAGAGTGACAGAGAGTAAAACTCTAGCAAAGATGAAAATAACTGAGGAGAAAGAACTGGTAATATGAAAGAGACAGATGGGAAACAAGACTAAAGGGAGATGTGGGATACATGAGAGGGCAACAAACTGTACCAATCCTCAATGATACTTTTTTCACAGAATCAGTGGTACATCTACTGAAAAGTGTTATAATTCACAAAATACAGAATTGCAGAAATAAAATCCTGAATTTTTGGCAAGTTGTCAGATGCAAATGTTTCTTTCAAATGACTCCTAGTCTTTTGTTTCACTGCTACAAAGAGAAACTGTTAGGACATTTAGACACAGACTCAATATTTTTCCATAATATCTGACACATATCTCATTCATGATTATGAGAAGATAAGTAAAATTGTATGGTAATCATGCAGAATTTGCACATATCCAAACGAGACTGAATAAGATTGTAATCTTTAATAAATCCTGCAAGTACTGTCCAAAGGCCTAGCCCTCAATATATATAAGAAACAGTAAACCAAAGCCCACCAAATTCAGTCAATTTAGATTCCTTGTAAGTATAAAAATTACCAATGCAAACTTTATAGATTTTTTTAACCTACTAAAATATGTGTGCATGCTCCACGATCACTTAAAATAAAGGTGTATACTAGAGTGTTTAAAACTACAACATTCTTCTCATCAGTCCACTATGTGACCTATATAGACAAAGGCCAAAGCTAGAAAGTAGAAGGGGGCAATATTTCATCTATTTAATTTATTACTGAATAGATTGCATTCCTTAAAGGGACACCGTAAGCACTGTATCTGCTTCATCTCATTAAACTGGTTATAGTGTATGGAGTCCCCTGGTGCCATCATTTCTTTCAGCACTAAACAGTTCTTTAATGTTGTAATGTTTTAATGCTAAACAAGAGACCACGGCAGTCCATCCCCTCTGTGCTGCTTTGGCTAATAGGGAAGTAATACCCTGAGCAGCAATGGGCAGCTGTGATTGGCTGAGAGTGTCAGCTGACTGCTTTTAACCTGTCAAAGCTCCAACTGACGGTATGAATGGGTATGACAACAAGGAAGTGTGTAATCTCTGCCTCAGCTACACATACAGAAGGGGCCGGACTGTGGGTGGCCAGGGACTCTTATTTTGTGGCATACTGCACAAACATGGTGCAACACTGAATGGAGGGACAGTGCCAGGGCACTCCAGGCACTATAACCAATTCAAAGAGACAAAGTGGTTATAGTGACTACAGTGTCCCTTTAATAGTTCTTACAGTAAAATAACAAAACACAGCAACAAACAAACAAACCTAGTGTAATAATCAGTCTAAAATAGTCATTAAATGAACACTCCAGAGCCCTAATTCACTTTAGCTTTACGTGTGAAGAATGTGTCCTCTTTTTCAGTTTTGAAATAGTGCAGATTTCAAAAGAAATGTACAGTCAGGTCCATTAATATTGGGACATCGACACAATTCAAATATTTTTGGCTCTATACACCACCACAATTGATTTGAAATGAAATGAACAAGATGTGCTTTAACTGCAGACTCCCAGCTTTAATTTGAGGGTATTTACATCCAAATCAGGTGAACGGTGTAGGAATTACAACAGTTTGTATACGTGCCTCCCACTTTTCAAGGGACCAAAAGTAATGGGACAATTGGCTGCTCAGCTGTTCCATGGCCAGGTGTGTGTTTTTCCCTCATTATCCCATTTACAAGGAACAGATTAAAGGTCAAGAGTTCATTTCAAGTGTTTGCATTTGGAATCTGTTGCTGTCAACTCTCAATATGAGATCCAAAGAGCTGTCACTATCAGTGAAGCAAGTCATCATTAGGCTGAAAAAACAAAACAAACCCATCAGAGAGATAGCAAAAACATTAGGTGTGGCCAAATCAACTGTTTGGAACATCCTTAAAAAGAAAGAACGCACCTGTGAGCTCAGCAACACCAAAAGACCCGGAAGACCACGGAAAACAACTGTGGTGGATGACCGAAGAATTCTTTCCCTGGTGAAGAAAACACCCTTCACAACAGTTGGCCAGATCAAGAACACTCTCCAGGAGGTAGGTGTATGTGTGTCAAAGTCAACAATCAAGAGAAGACTTCACCAGAGGGAATACAGAGGCTTCACCACAAGATGTAAACCATTGGTGAGCCTAAAAACAGGAAGGCCAGATTAGAGTTTGCCAAACAACATCTAAAAAAGCCTTCACAGTTCTGGAACAACATCCTATGGACAGATGAGACCAAGATCAACTTGTACCAGAGTGATGGGAAGAGAAGAGTATGGAGAAGGAAAGGAACTGCTCATGATCCAAAGCATACTACCTCATCAGTGAAGCATGGTGGTGGTAGTGTCATGGCATGGGCATGTATATAGCTTGGTTGCTTCATCTAAGTGTTGCTTCTAAGTGTGTGTTGTTGGAGATATTCTGGAGATAAACTGGAGGTAATCTGAGGTATTCAGGAGGATAAATAAAAAGTTGAGATTCGTTTGATTTAATTTATTCACCTCATTGGAATGGCAGACTTAGTTCAGTGTAATAGTTGCTATGCATTTGTTTCACGTTCCACTTTTTGGAGGTTTGGTTATTGTCTAATCTGTAGACAGTTCTCTATTTTACGGCAGGATATTGTATTTTTGAAGTCTGAGATTTGTAAATTATCTGGGAAACAAACTCAGGCTGGAACTGCTGCAAAGCCACTGCCGCAGAGACGTACTAGGAATGGCAGGTGGATTACTGTAGGATCTGGTAGACTTAGAGTTGTGGATAAAAGGCATATTGCACAGTCTGTTGCTCTACATAATTCATTTTCTGCACTTTCAGAGTGTAATGGTGTTGTGGAGAGAGGCACTGAGGCTAGTGGTGTTGTGGAGAGAAGCACTGAGGCTAGAGGTGTTGTGGAGACAGGCTCAGGCACTGAGGCTAGTGGTGTTGTGGAGACAGGCTCAGACACTGAGGCTAATGGTGTTGTGGAGACAGGCTTGGAGACTATGGTGAGGCCTAATAGAAAGCAGTTGTTGTTGGGGGATTCCATCATAAGAGGTGTGGAGATGGACAATGGTGGTCTTGTGAGGTGTGTTCCCGGAGTTACTGCTCACAGAGACAGGAGACGTATCTGTAATATTGTTAAGTGAGAAAAGGAATTGGACTTGTACTTGTCCATCTAGGGACAAATGACTTGGCTTGCAATGAGGTTTCAGAGGTTAAGGAAGTTTTTAGTGTTTTTGCCAATGATATACGGCACGTTGCTTCCACACTGTCATTCTCTGAAGTTCTGCCTGTGCATAACACTCAGAACGACAGGCGCATGCGTATTAGGGATTTTAACTTGTGGCTTGGCGAATGGTGTCGAGAGCAAGGATTTGGCTTTATTTCTCATGTAAGCTCTGTTTGGAATGGAAATAAACTGTACAAAAAAGATGGTTTGCATCTTTCTCAAAGGGGAACAAATGTTCTCAGTGAGCAGTTCAGAGGTTTTGTTAGGATGTATTTAAACTAGGAGGGGGGGGGGCAAAAGGGTGATAAAACATCAATCAAATTGTCCCCCAAAACAAGGACAGAAGGTGCCTGTAGCAAGTGTGTTAAAAAATGATAAGCTTAGAGTCATGTCTACAAATGCTCGCAGTTTAGGGAATAAGATCCATGAACTTGTTGCAATAATAGCAACTGATAGTGTAGATTTAGTCGCTGTTACTGAGACATGGTATAATGAGAAAAATGACTGGGACATAGCAATACCAGGGTACTCTTTATATAGAAAAGACAGGGAAGGCAAGAAAGGGGAGGGGTGGCCCTGTATGTGAAGGATAGCATAAAATCTAGCATAATAAAAGTTAGTGAGGCGAACATGGAGTCCATTTGGGTTACGTTAAAATTTGGTAATCACACAGTAACTCATGTAGGTGTGATTTATAGGCCCCCAGGACAAATTGAAGAGTTAGATAATCCACTAGTTGAGGAAATAGCTAAAATGACAATGAAGGGGGGAGTTATCATCATGGGTAACTTTAATCTTCCTGATGTGAATTGAAAAACAAAAATAGCTGCTTGTGCCAAGAGCGCACACATTCTAAACTCCCTACAGGGATTGTCTCTAAAACAAGTCATTGAGGAGCCAACTCGTAAAGAGGCCATACTAGATTCAGTGTTAACAAATGGAGATTTTGTATCAGATATTACTGTAGGTGAACAATTAGGATCCAGTGATCATCAGTCAGTGTGGTTTAATATAAGAACAGTGACTGAGTCACACCACAATAAAACATAAGTTTTAGACTTTAGAAAAACAGACTTTTCCAAAATTAGAATATGTGTCAAGGAGTCATTATTAGACTGGATCAATTTAAATGGAGTCCAAGAGAAATGGGATTATTTAAAAGTTGCACTACTGAAGGCAACAGAAAATTGCATTAGGCTTGTCAGTAAAAGCAAAAAATTCAAGAAACCACTGTGGTACTCCGCAGATGTGGCCAAAATAGTAAAAAACAAAAAGTTAGCATTTAGTAATTATAAAAAAACCAGAGTGAGGAAGACAGAATGATCTATAAGATTAGGCAGAAAGAGGCTAAGCAAGTTATAAGAGCTTCCAAATCACACACAGAAGAGAAAATAGCACAGTCAGTAAAAAAGGGGGACAAAACTTTTTTTAGATACATAAATGAGAAAATAAAAGTAAAACAAGGATTAGTTAGATTATAAACAAAAGAAGGAAGATTTGTAGAAGAGGATAAAGGTCTAGCTGACTGCCTCAATGAATATTTTTGTTCGGTATTTACAGATGAAAATGATGGAAAGGGACCTCAGTTAAGAAAAAGGATAAATGAGTCATTTATTACACGTGCGTTTACAGAGGAAGAGGTTCTCTTTCAACTGTCAAAAGTAAAGACAAATAAGTCAATGGGAACTGATGAATACACCCAAAGCTGTTAAAAGAGCTTAGTGGTGTACTAGCAAAACCATTAACAGATTTATTTAACCAATTGTTGTTAATAGGAGTAGTCCCAGAAGATTGGAAGTTAGCGAATGTTGTGCCCATTCACAAGAAAGGTAATAGGGAGGAGTTGAGCAACTATAGGCCAGTAAGCCTTACGTCAGTAGTGGGGAAAGTGATGGAAACCATGTTAAAGGATAGGATTGTTGAACATCTAAAAACACATGGATTTCAAGATCAGAGACAACATGGGTTTACTTCAGGGAGATCATGCCAAACTAATCTTATTGATTTTTTGATTGGGTAACTAAAATTATAGATCAGGGTGGTGCAGTAGACATTGCTTACCTAGATTTCAGTAAGGCTTTTGACACTGTTGCACATAGAAGGCTTATCAATAAAGTGCAATCTTTAAGTTTGGATTCCAATATTGTTGAATGGGTAAGGCAGTGGCTGAGTGACAGGCAACAGGGGGTTGTAGTCAATGAAGTATATTCGAAGCTTGGGCTTGTCACCAGTGGGGTACCTCAGGGATCTGTACTTGGACCCATTCTCATATTTTTATTAGTGATATTGCAGAAGGTCTTGATGGTAAGGTATGTCTTTTTGCTGATGATACTAAGATATGTAACAGGGTTGATGTTCCAGTAGGGATAAGCCAAATGGCAAATGATTTAGGTAAACTAGAAAAATGGTCAGAGTTGTGGCAGCTGACATTTAATGTGGATAAGTGCAAGATAATGCATATTGGATGTAAAAACCCAAGGGTAGAGTACAGAATATTTGATAGAGTCCTAACCTCAACATCTGAGGAAAGGGATTTAGGGGTAATTATTTCTGATGACTGAAAGGTAGGCAGACAATGTAATAGAGCAGCAGGAAATGCTAGCAGAATGCTTGGTTGTATAGGGAGAGGTATTAGCAGTAGAAAGAGGGAAGTGCTCATGCCATTGTACAGAACACTGGTGAGACCTCAATTGGAATATTTTACGCAGTACTGGAGACCGTATATTCAGAAGGAAATTGATACCTTAGAGAGAGTTCAGAGAAGGGCTACTAAACTGGTTCATGGATTGCAGGATGAAACTTACCAGGAAAGGTTAAAGGATCTTAACATGTATAGCTTGGAGGAAAGACGAGACAGGGGGGATATGATAGAAACATTTACATACATAAAGGGAATCAACACAGTAAAGGAGGAGACTATATTTAAAAGAAGAAAAACTACCACAACAAGAGGAAATTGGGCAGACTAGATGGGCCAAATGGTTCTTATCTGCCGTCACATTCTATGTGTCTATGTTTTTATGTTTCTATGTATGGCTGCCAATAGAATTGGTTCTCTCGTATTTATTGATGATGTGACTGCTGACAAAAGCAGCAGGATGAATTCTGAAGTGTTTCGGGCAATATTATCTGCTCATATTCAGCCAAATGCTTCAGAACTCATTGGACGGTGCTTCACAGTGCAGATGGACAATGACCCGAAGCATACTGCAAAAGCAACCAAAGAGTTTTTTAAGGGAAAGAAGTGGAATGTTATGCAATGGCCAAGTCAATCACCTGACCTGAATCCAATTGAGCATGCATTTCACTTGATGAAGACAAAACTGAAGGGAAAATGCCCCAAGAACAAGCAGGAACTGAAGACAGTTGCAGTAGAGGCCTGGCAGAACATCACCAGGGATGAAACCCAGCGTCTGGTGATGTCTATGCATTCCAGACTTCAGGCTGTAATTGACTGCAAAGGATTTGCAACCAAGTATTAAAAAGTGAAAGTTTGATTTATAACTGTTAATCTGTCCCATTACTGTTGTAATTCCTACACCGTTCACCTAATTTGGATGTAAATACCCTCAAATTAAAGCTGAAAGTCTGCAGTTAAAGCACATCTTTTTTGTTTCATTTCAAACCCATTGTGTTGGTGTATAGAGCCAAAAAGATTAGAATTGTGTTGATGTCCCAATATTTATGGACCTGACTGTATACTGTTATAAATTATACTGGTTACACCCCCTGGCTTTTCAAGCAGGCAACAGGACCTGTTGCTTCCTGATTTGGTTAGCTTATTTGCATTGAACTCAAGAGGCAGCAATTTCTTAATGCCTTGCAAAAGCTTTTAATTGAGCTGCATTAGGAATTATGTGATTGGACAGTCACATAAAGTCTGGGCGGGCTTAAAAGAGGAGGGTTTGCAAAGGCAGTAGACAAGAGATATGCAGTTTTTCAAGTTGTTTTTAGATGAAAATTGCATAATTGAATGCATGCAGTGTCCCTTTAAAACGAGTATAGAGACCCTATTATGAGTAAGAGCCAAAGAGAAGGCCATAATTATAATAAACATAATCAAGTATAATAATAAAACAACATCATGGGGGGGAGGGGGGGGGGAAGGGGGGAAGGGGAAAAACAAAGGAAAGAACAAAGGAAAAACAAAATATGGTCCAAAACCCCATCCTAAACAACAACAATTTGGTAAATAAAGCGGGAAATGTCACTTTTCCAGAATTCACACCATTGAATAAAACACTGAATATTGCCTAGAAAATGTGTTAAACTTTTTCATGTAATGCTCTGTTTTCTTTTAAATGTATATTAAAGATTAAGCAAATTCCATCGTAATCCAGGTCAGACAAGGCACAGCAGGGCACACAAATGGAGGGGAGATATAGAAACATTACAGGTGCCAAGGACAGAGCTTATAACAATGGCTGACAGGTAGCCAAGATGGAGGCATCCAGGAGCATGTTGAAGAGGAGCAGATTTCTACATTTAATTTTATTTTTTACACCTCACTAATATATATTTGTTAAAAATATTTATAAGCAGACATAATATTGAAAAACATAAAAAGTGGCAGATTTGGGAGAATGGGAGATCCCTGCTGAAAATGTTAGTTGGCGATGTTAAAGACGCTATAACGGAAAGTAGTTTGCTACAAATTCTCAGGATCAGCAATTTCTAGTAATTGAGCCAATCCCAGCTGTCTTTTTCTTTTTAAAGGACCACTATAGGCACCCAGACCACTTCAGCTTAATGAAGTGGTCTGGGTGCCAGGTCCAGCTAGGGTTAACCCTTTTTTTTATAAACATATCAGTTTCAGAGAAACTACTATGTTTATAAATAGGTTAATCCAGCCTCTAGTGGCTGTCTCTTGAGGGTGGGGGCACCCTCAGGGCACTATAGTGCCAGGAAAACGAGTATGTTTTCCTGGCACTTTAGTGGTCCTTTAATAGAAGTATCCCACAAATCCTTGCCCAGTTCAAATCCATCCAAGCAGCGACACATTATACAAGAACTTGGCCAGATGGAAAGCATTTTGATACATTGGAATATTTTCAGATTGTTGCTGTAATAAGTCACAGAAGGGGAGCGGGCAGAGTGAGGCGTGTTGTATTATAACTATCTAAGTACCATAGGTTGTTTTAACAAATACCTTCAAACATAACTACTACTTTACCTTTGACACAAGAAGAATCCATTTAACATAATAGTGGAACAAGGAAGTTGAAAAACAAAAAAATAACAAAGCTATGTATGTGTGTTGCAAGTAATTGTTTAACTCTGTGAAAGGTCTGATTATTCCAGGTGCTTTGAGATCTTTTGAGATGCAGTTTTATCATGTTAAAGCACAAAACAGCACAAAACAACAACAAAAAAGCACTTTAGACTTCCAACCACTGTAATTGTGGTGACACTAACAATATAAAAAGAAAATGTAATTATAAATACAATCTATGATTAATTGTGTATATAACCACTGCACAGTAGCTCATTCTGTTTGATCACTATTATCAATTTTCATAAGGATTTTTCAAAACTATGCAGGAAGAAGAAACAACAACAATAGTGTAACTTACAAAAAAGTGTATGAAACACATACAGAAGCAATAGATTAGAATTACATGTTGAGTGATCCCTGAGCTAGGAAGTTGCATTGTAATTTGAAAAACTAAACAAAACAAAACTGTTAATAACATTGATACTTACCTCTCCATAACATGATTGAAAATCTTCTATTTCTTTTCTTTGACCTAAAAAGTATGGCCGTAAAAAATAATCTAACAACAACATATTATCCCAAACAGGTGCAGAACTATCAGGACTCGCACATTGAGGAGGCCCATCGGGTAGCCCATGCAGTTAGAGCAGGGGTTCCCAATTAATTTTTCCCATGGAATCCTTTGACATAGTGTATCAACATCGTAGAACCTCTTACCCCTCTTCCCCACTTAAAAAAAAAAATTGCACCGTTGCAATAACCTTTTTTTTGTATGTGCCATTGTGTGTGACACACAGATACACACACTGACACACAGATACACACACCTTGTGTATCTGTGTGTGTATGTATGTATCTGTGTGTCAAGGTGTGTGTATCTGTGTCAAAGTGTGTATCCGTGTGTCAAAGTGTGTGTCTGTGTTTGCATGTGCCTGTGTGTGTCTGTGTTTGCATGTGCCGGTGTGTGTCTGTGTATCAAGGTGTGTGTATCTATGTTTCTATGTACCCCTGTGTGCATCTGTGTGTCAGAGTGTATCTGTGTGTGCGTATGTATCTGACACACAGATACACACACTGGCACATAGTGGCACACAAACACACACCTTGACACACAGATACACACACTTAGATACACATACACACACTCAGATGCACACAGTGACACATACACACATGTTGACTCACAAATACACACACACTCAGATACACGCAGTGACATATATACATACTTGCACCCTCAGATACACACACTGGCACATACACACACTCAGATATACACATTGACACATACACACAGTGTCATATACTATACACACACTAACACACTCAGATACACACACACATAGGCACATACAAACACACTGATAGACAATGGCACACATACACACACACCTTGACACACAGATACACACATTGCCACACAGAGTGACACATACACACACTGGCACATACACACACACACACACACACACACAATATGACATACATCAGAGCCATCCTACTGTTAACTTACCTTGTGTGTTCAGGAGGGTGGCTTGCTTGTGGTCCTGGTGATGTTGGCTGAGGCTGATGGGAGTGAGCTGCTGCCATCTATGCTGCTCACTCTCTGAGTGGCCGTCTCCTGCCTCCTTCCTCTTTGTTCCCTACCGCGCTGGAGCGCAGCAGCTACTCCGGGAAGCTGGGAGGAAGTGCTATCACTTCCTCCCAGATGGCCGATACTACAGGGGCCTGGTCGTGCTCTTATAGGGCCCGACACCCGACCATTTTGTTTGGGGAAATCACTGCGGAACCCCAGTTGTGGGGTTTCCACTGAACACCAATTGGGAAACGCTGACTTAGAGACACCTGGTGAACATGTGTCATCAGGGGTCTGATCATGCTCTGTGGCCCTTTACCAGCATTGCTTGGTCCATTTCATATAGGCAGCACTGAAAGGTAGTGAGAACCTGTCACTACCTCAAAGCTTACAGACATTGAGCTGCACAGAAGGGGAAGATGAGGAGTGTGAGCTGGGAGAGCCAGCCTAAGACTCCCAACATTCTCATCCAGCAGAACCAACTATACCTCAGGGAAGCAACCCTCCTGCACCCAAAAGGTAGGACATGGGAGGTGGCTAGACATTTTTAATATTTACCAGCAAGTGTGTCTACATGCTATGTTTCTGTTTGTCTGTACATTTTTTGTGTGTCAGTGTTTGTATCTGTGTGTCTGTGTACCTGCATGTACAGGTGTGTCAGAGTTTGTATCTGTGTGTCTGTGTACCTGGCTGCACCAGGACTTGCACACTTAGGGGCATAACTAAGCCCATTCCATATTGGCAGCACTGGAAGGAAGTGAAAGCCTGTCACTTACTCCCAGTTTACAGACAATGAGCCACACAGGAGGGGCGGAGGGGGGAAGGTGCGCACTATGAGAGTCAGCCTATGACTCCTAACATTCTCAGCTAGTAGAACCAACTGGACCCCAGGAAAGCCACTCTTTTACATCCACAAAGTAGGAAAAAAAAGGTAGCTAAAAATTGTAAATTTTGATCAGCATGTGTGTCAGTGTATGTATCTGTGTGTCTGTGTATCTGTATGTGGGTCAGTGTTTGTATCTATGTGTCTGTGTATCTGCATATGTGTCAGTGTGTGCATCTTTGTGTCTGTACGTGTGTTAGTGTGCGTATCTGTGTGTCTGTGTATCTCCATGTGTGTCAGTGTGTGTACTTGCATGTGTGTCAGTATGAGCATGTGTTTATCTGCATGTGTATCAGTGTGCGTATATCACAGATGGGGATCTAACATTAAGCAACCCTTACAATAGGAGGGACCCAAAAAACATTCTTGCACAGCGGCCCTCTCTATGTTACTTCTGCCATTGATCCCAAAGTAACTGAGATAAATGATCAGCAATAACAGACGTTCTGGGAAATGACAAACCCATTGTTGGGAGAGAATGGGTTAACAACAAAATGAATTTAATTTATAGATTTATTTATAAAATATTTTACCAGGATGGATACATTGAGATTTTTCTCATTTTCATGTATGTCCTGGGTCCACAAAACATTGCATTGTTACAATAGGATACAATATTACAAAAATACAATATATATATATATATATATATATATATATATATATATATATATATATATATACACACATATATAATTTTAATAAATAACAGGTAATAAATATATTCAACCATGACAGGTGCATTCGGTGCTGAGGTATATTGCCATAGATCTCTTAAAAGATTTTAGATTAAATGAAGATTTGACTGTGTCCCTGAGGTTATTCCATAATTGTGGTGCTCTGTAGGAAAATGAGGATCAAGCCACTTTATTTTTGTATTGCGGTATGCTAAATATCGTGCCAGTATTGGATCGGAGGTTATAGGACGTGGGAACAGCTGGGGAGAGCATTCTACTCCGGTAGGGTGGGAGCTTCCCAGAAATGCTCTTATGCACAAGACTGGAAAGATAACGAATGCATCGGGATTCCAGCGACAGCCAGTTTAGCTCTTTAACATGTCACAATGGTGGGTAAAGAAATTGCATTCTAGTAGAAAGTGGCAGAATGAATTATATATCATATTATGTTTATTATGATGGGTTTGCGATGCAGGTGCATAAACGACATCCCCATAATCAATGACCGGCATTAGCATTTGTTGCACTGTTTCCTTACTGCAGGGCTTAGGTAGGATTTGTTTCTGTACAGGGCACCTAGTTTTGGGTACAGTTTTGAAGGGATTTTTTCAATGTAAAGGCCAAAGGATAGATTGGGGTCTAGCAACATACCTAGATATTTAAAAGAACAGACTGCTGTCAGTGTGCTATTTGAATTTGTTCTGATACATCGTTTTTGAGTTTGTAGTTTACGTAATTTAGGTACAGTTCCAAAGGTCATTGTAACGGTTTTGTCAGTGTTTAGGAAGAGTTTGTTTACCCGCTATCCACTTTTCTACCTGTGTGAATTGGTTTTGGAGCACAGCCTCAAACTGCAGTAGATTGGGTCTACTAGCGTAGATTACAGTGTCGTCTGCAGTTGAGGATTTGGAAGATCATTTATAAATAATGTGAATAGCAGGGGGCCGAGTATGGAGCCTTGGGGAACACCACACGTGACTGGAAGAGGGAGGGAAGCGCTATCAGAAATGGCCACATATTGCAATAGGTCTGAAACATATGATCGAAACCAGGTTTGCGAACGATCACCAATGCCTGAGATTTTAAGTTTTTTGCAAATGAATGCCGTGGTCTACAGTGTCAAAGGCCTTGGCAAAATCAAGGAAAATAGCTCCAGTTAGGTCGCCTTGTTCTATGCCAATTTGGATGTCATTAAGATACTATTATATATTTTATTACACATTTCTTTAACCCCTTAAGGACATAACTTCTGGAATAAAAGGGAATCATGATGGAATATTTCCATCATGTGTCCTTAAGGGGTTAAAAAAGTGACAATATAGTTTGCAGTCAGATGATGGTTTACTTCCCAAATAGTGTTAAAACAAAGTGATATTGTTTTGCACAGCAGAACTTCAAAGGGGTAAAGTAAAACCCTTAATTGTAAAAACATCATCAAACACATTTTTTCTTTAGGGCACAAGCACTTAAAGCGGCTCTGTCCCTTTTCAGTATTTCAAGATATAATCTTTGATGAAACACTGATGATTCTTACTGCACTGGAGTTTCCCAAGATACCATGAGACAAAGTATGAACTACTTTGTATTATGGTAAAGCCTAGGGTTGACAAAAGTTGACAAAAGGTGTAGCTCCACTAATGACTTTGTTCAATTCTAGCAGTTATCACAAGTGACAACCGTGGGATTCATGCATTGATCTATGGAGGCTCCTGTGGTCTCACGTTATTGTCCACGGAACTCAGGATTTGTACTCTCACACATGCGAGAGTACACCACCGACGCAGCTCCAGGCACATGGAGTGCCAGGACTCGAGGAAGATGTGCAAGAAGTAGATAAAGAGGAGAAGATGTGAGGAAGAGGTTTGGGTAAGTAGACCTACCCTTCACTCAGGGCCAGTGCAATGATTTTTGGAGTACACAGGTGAAGATGATTTTGGCGCCCCCACCCCCCATCCAAAAGCATCTTCACCTGTGTGCCTCTTAACCCGCCTTTTGTTTCTTATCTCCTTTTTAAAATGTCTTACCCCCTTTAGTGTATCCTATCCCCTATTTTTCCACATTGTGTGTCTTAGACCTCCTTTGTGTATCTCTTACAACCACCCTTTGTGTGTCTCCTTCTCTCCCTGCCCTTTTGTGTCTTTTACTCTTACCAACTTCTTGGTGTGTTTCTCTTTCACCACCAGCCCTTCTATCTCCCCCCAGCTCCTCTGTGTCTCTTTTTCCTCTTCTCCAGACCTTCAATGTCTCTTTCACCCCCAGCCCCTTTGTATTTCCACTCCAGGCCCTTCTGTGTGTCGCTTTCATCCCCAGCCCCTCTGGAACTTTCTCACCTCCAGGCCCATCTGTGTGTCTTTCTTCCCCCTCATGTCCCTCTGTGTGTCTTTCTCCCCACTCAGGCACCAATGTGTGTCACTCTCCCCTCCATGTCACTTAGTATTCCTCTCTCCTCCCCTCCATGTCCATCAGTGTTCCTCCCCCCACCTGTCTCTAAGTGCCCCCCATTTCCCTTAATGCTACTCTCCCTTCTCTTTTAGTATTCCCCCCTGCCCCATTTCTTTTCCCTTCCCTCCCTGTACCTTAGTGCCCCCCTTAATGTACCTCTCTCTCCCCCCCAGTGTTCCTCTCCCCTCCATCTTTTTTAGTGTTCACCCCACTCCCCAATCCATTAGTGTTCTTCCCTCCTCCCCCATCATGTTCTTTTCCCCACTGGAGGGGATTCCTGGCTCAGGGCTGCACAGTAAGCAGCCCTGCCATTAAGTGACCCCACACTCTGCATGGGGATGCTAAATTTTCCTCATAGAGATGCATTGAATCAAAAAATGGTATTTGGTCCCACCCCTTGCTGATTTTAACCAATACAATGCTTTCCCCATGGCAATTTTGATGATTTTACCAAGGGGGCGGGACCAGTGCTGGCGGACCCGTGGATAGCTGAAAATAATTAAAATTTTAACCCATTCTGAGGAGACTAAGGGAGGGGGGGCAAGACACCTAAATGGGGGGTTTTCACTATAGGCCAGGAATACATGTTTGTGTTCTTGACCCTATAGTGATCCTTTAACAACCCCCCTCCCTTAGTCCCATAGTGTTCCTTACCACCTCCCTCCCCTGTCCCATAGTGTTTCGTTCCCAATCGCCCTGTCCCATAGTGTTCTTCCCCCCCTCTCCTGTCCCATAGTGTTCCTTACCACCTCCCTCCCCCTGTCCCATAGTGTTCTTCCTTATCACCGCCCCCCGTCCCATAGTGTTCCTTACCACCACCCCCCATCCCTTAGTGCCCCTCTCTATCACTCCCCTTGGTCCCTGGTGTGTCTCCTACCTCTCTTTGTAGCGTGGCTGAGTGGAGCAGACTGCGGTACAGGAGCTTCCGTATCCTGTACCTGGCCGGACTGACATGAAGTGCTCTCTCAGTGAGCACTTATTTCAGTCCGGCCAGGTACAGGAAAGTGAAGTTCCTGTACCGTGGTGCACACTGCTCCGCTCGGCCACATTCCAAAGAGTGACTGGCAGGAGGAAGCGCCGTGCGCCCACCTGCTGCTAGTCACTCCAATCTAGCGCCCCCGGGCCGGTGCACCCTAAGGCGGCCGCTTGTGCTGCTTCATGGACGCGCAGGCCCTGCCTCCACTGCAACCCAAGATGTCACCTTGGGGGTCTTTGCAAAATATACCAAGTAACAGATTAACTTTAATTTCCTAAATATTACAGATGAACTGTCTGATTTTTATTTTTATTCTTTTAATGGTAACATAAGCACCCGAATACAGACACAAATGTGTGCTCCTACATCTGTGTGCTCACCATGCATCTCATGTTTCAAATAAATGTAAAGCATTTTTTTTTTCTTTACAGAAAATCCTTAACATGGAAAGGGTTAAACTCATGAAAACAAGTATTTCAAACATTCACTTCTATCTGATTACCAAAGTAAGCAATATGTCCACACATTCTTCATCTACATGCAGGTCTAATGTTCCTGAATGCTGTGATAATTCAAGACGAGTTACACACAATGTTAGGATCACTAATATCTCAAGTCATGATGTGGTCTTTTGTCGAAATCTTCTTGTCTTTTATACTAAATATCGCTGACCGAAGCATGATTTGAGATGTCAATGATCCTCACTTAGCATAGCAATCATTTCTGTTTCTTTTGATTTTAATTCTTTATTTTCTCAGTTTCTATATCTGTCTATATAGTTCAGGATCCTTTGACCCAGCAGTAGCATTGATTTATAACTTTAGTGATAAGTGCCCCGGAAGGCACATTCGGACATACTAGATTTAACAATACTTTCTGCCCACATTCCTAACTAATTTTTTTTAATGTTCCCTGTACTACCTGGGTGGTAATTTTTGGCTTTTAAGATTTATTTGTTAACCTCTGTACATTTCTGTTATCTGTGTTTTTTTTATTTCCTCTTTTTTTTCTTTTTTACCAAACGCCTACCTTTTTGTTACAGACAGATAAAACTGTTACAAAGCAGACTTTGTGTGTTCTTGACACATTGACACATCTTTTGAACGTGTTTGATGCTTCAATAGTCTGACCAGTCAGTTAGGGAACCGAGATTACAGAAAACTCTTATCACTTTGCTGTGATTACACATTTAATTATTGTTTGGCTAAATTGGGAAATTTTTAAATTAGTAGTAATAACATTTATTATACTTTATTTCTTGAAATTCCATCTTTTCTCTTTTTTGCTGTTTCAGGTATTGAGGTTGCCCCCTTCGCATGTTTTCCCTAGAATCTACTTGGACCAGCTCCTATTTTTTGTAGTTATTCACAGAGGGAGCTCAAAATAGGTGAGCATTCCACTAAGTGTGTTACGAATGCAATCCACAATGCATTTTGGTACTTTTAAATGGACATATTTTGTATTATTGCCATTTATATAGCGCCAACAGATTCCGTAGCGCTTTACAATATCATATGAGGGGGGATTTAGCTATAAATAGGACAATTACAAGAAAACTTACAGGAATGATAGGTTGAAGAGGACCCTGCTCAAACGAGCTTACAGTCTATAGGAGGTGGGGTATAAGACACATTAGGACAGGAAATAGCAATCAAATAAGGTGGGAGTGAAGCAGGGCTGGAGGAGAGAGTAAAGTGCTGCCCTTTAGGAGAGAGCAAGAGACAGGTACGTGAGGTAGAGGTTACTCTGGGAGGCCATAAGCTTTCCTAGTTCACAGTAAAACATACTGAGGTGTCATAAAATGAAAAGGGATATGACCAAATGATAAAAAAGCAAACGAGAAGAAGGGGGGAGTAGAAAAAGAACAAAGTGTAACCATTTATTGAATTAATTTGTAGTCTGCTCATTTGGAATTCTAAGACAGATGTAACTTGTTTCCTCTCTGGGATGGTTTTTATGAACATCTAAAGTAATCTTTAACCCCTTTATGTGTATTAGCCTTTAGTGCTTTTGCTGAACGGCTATTCCAGGTACCTACTACCTTTTCTGCATCACCGTGAGCCGGATTTACCTTCTGTCTGTTGTCTGTGAAATTGTGTTACTGGGTACTTTTTACAAAAATTCTGAGTTTACCTCCCCTTTGGTTTCAAATCGGATGTAAGCTTGTGTGTCGAGGTGCCAGGTATTTTTTGGATTGGAAAAAATACAAATACAAAATACAAATTAAAAGATGAGAAAATTCCTGTGAATGGGTTAATCTGTATTTCTTGCCTTGTTTTTTAATATTTAACATAATCTTGCATCATTGCAATTATAACTAGTTTAGATCCAAGCTCATAAAACCATAACGTCCAGTTAAACCAGTGAACCAAAATGTTTTTCATATAGTACAGAGTTCAATGTGATCAAAATATTAACCTACTCTTTATTCACAGGGCTCCGTGCTAATGTCCTGTTAATATTAGAAAGCAACGGTAGACTGATACCACTGTGAAAATAAATGTGTACATTAGTAAAAGAATGTCTAGACAAGGGATCTCCAATCTCTACCCACATTCTTGCAGGTATTTATGGAAGCTGCAGCCCAACAAATGGTGGTGGACAGAGATTTTACATTCCTTGTCTTAAATTAGTAAGATTAACACATTTTACAATTGCCTTCAACATTAAAATATTGAGACATATGTGGTGATGTATGACCAATAAATAAGTGCAGATGACCAAAATATGTTTTTTTTGATAGAGTACTTAGGAACTATGTAGCAAAGAGCAGAGCCCAGTGCACCCAAGCGATTTCCTTCGGCACTGGTTAAGACTCCACCATCACTCCTCTTCACTTGAAGTTGGACAACGTTGGGGACCTAATGTGCATGTGCAGTGAGTGCTTCATTCACATTAGGACAACCCCATAGGAAGCCATTGATTTAATGCTTTCCTATGGGGCTTAAGCTGATGCTGGGTGTCCTAATGCATAGCATGAGGATGTCCAACATCAGTTAGACAACCAAAGGTCACTTAATGACCCAGAAGCATCTTTGGTGGCTGTGATTTTCACAGTGACAAGCACGCAAGCGCCTCTGGAGGCTGGATTAACCCTAACAAAAAAGGGTTAACCCTAGCTGGACCTGGCACCCAGACCACTTCATTAAGCTGAAGTGGTCTGTGTGCCTGTAGTGGTCCTTTAAGCTTTGTTGATATCTCCCTAATAAAGGACATGTTTGCTAAGATTACAAATGCCATCACACTTCTCCTATCTTATTCTCATTTTAAATAGTTTCACTGAAACAAAGTATGCAAATTGTTGAATTGCTAACTGTTTCTGCAACATCTGCAAACATTGCTAATTGCTGGGCTCTGCAAGCATACCACTAGACTTCGAGATTTGTTTAATCAAATGCCCAAACTCCAAGCCAAAGTATACCCAAACCCCCCAAAATCTAGTAGTTCTGTAAAATGTTCTACTTTCGGAAATAATTCTTCGGCCAAGCTGAATTTGCCATACACCTACCTTGTGCATGATTCCCAAACCCTACATGGAATCAAAAGTGTGACAAACGCTCTTTTCCATAAACATTTGCCACAAACTCCTGGCGGAGTGTGGAAGCTGGCCTCCTGCCCACCAACTATGGTCCAGGTCATAGAGCCCGTTCGGGACTTACCCTGCCCAGCTGATCTGAGCAACTTTTCCTCGGTGCCCCTGGTTCGGCACTTTCCCTTCTCACAAATTGAACCGAACTCCAGCTCCCTGGTGGCCGTTTGCATGAACCAACCCATGAACAGTCCTCAGCGGTACTTAGCAGCAAAAGTTATGGAACTAATTTCCGCTGTTCCCGGGAAACTTGGTCTGGTGTTTGGAACCACGTTGCGACCCACCAGGAGAGCACTTTTTGGATGGAAGGTGCCTGAGACTAAGAAGAACAAACGCTCCCTGAGAGCCAGGCAGAGCACCCCAAAAGTTGACCGGCCAAAAGCAAACATTGCTCTGGAACTGTTTTGGGCATAGGACCATGTGTGCAGCCGGTAAGAACTTTGCCCCAGTGGCGTTTCCCCTATACTGCATGGATCTGAGCGCTATTTGGACAACTTGGGCGCTCAGATTAGAGCTGTAGGACATGTGGGGTTATTGTATGTTTTTATTATGTTTTGAGGTTATTTTTGTATTTTTATGTTTGACTCTCTGTTCCTGGGAGATAATAAACTAGTTGTATTCCCAGAACTATGTGTCGTCTAGTTACTTTGGGGGGTGGGGGGCTATTCTCTGCTCAGCATCTTTTTCCAGCTTGTGGAGGATTCAGCGAGGAAAGTCCTTGTAAGGACTATCGCTCCTAGGACTGTGTGTCATCCAGTCCTTGGGAGGAAATAGAGTTAGTCCCCTACCCTGTTCCAGGATGGAGAGGCTCCACGAGGTACCCAGTCAAGCCATGAGACTAGGGCAGAAGCACTGAGGTTTTCCCCGGTTCCAGCTAGGAAGCGATCCTTGGCAGGGGATACTGGGCGTTTTACTACAAAAAGTTACAGTAATCTTGAAAAAAAATCATTTTTGGATTGAATTTGGTAATCTAATGTTCTTGCTACTATCATTGCTAATCATTACTGCTTTCCCATTCATAGCAACCACAATGAACCCCATGGAAGTTTCTGTGGTAACTCCCTGGCCGACTCTGCTATAGCTGACTAGGGATGATAGGAACGAAGTGACTGACGTCAGCCCATTCTGACACCGGTGTCACACATGAGGTTTTCCCTGCTGTGGGATGCTTCCCCAAATCAAAAAGTGAAGGATGGACTGGAGATGCCATCTTCACAACACTCTGAAAATGGCAGAGCTGGAATCGAGGTTAGTATAGCTTTATATATATATATATATATATATATATATATTTTAAATCCTTTATTTTGTTTGGGCAGAGAAACAATGCTATGAATATTGCATGTAGTTTATATCATATATCTACACAAGTAAATAGAGCATGCGGTCTGCTCAATTACCCCTGAGCGCTTGGCAGGGAGGGGGGTTGGCAGGTGTAATGCCCTGGTATTGTGTTAGATTATATTATGGGACCAATAACATAAAGTCAACTGCATAAAAGTAACAAACTAATAGAAGAACAAACAACAAACAAAACTGTTAGAGGTTTAGTCCATCTCAGTACAAACAGCCCAAACTCTGTCGCTTCTCAGTGTCTGAGTGTCGACAGCAGATGACTTTAGACACATCCCAGGAGTGGCTCGGCCCAGCTGTGCTGGTGGATAGTGAGGTAAGACCCATGTCCCGAAGGAAAGTCTTCCACAGAGGCAAGTTGGTGAGTGCGGCTATATCTGCGAACTGTCAGGGTGCTAAGAGGGACCCCACTTTTACTGGAGCACAGAGTCTTCGTGACTTGTTGGAAGGACCACCTCCAGTCCAGGCTAAATCAGCACAGAGCTTGTAGGAACAGGAGCTGCATCTACTCAAACTGAAGCTGTGTTCTGCTTTACACAGTGTCTTGTATTGCCAGCTTATCACGAAGCAGTGGAAAGCGGACCAGGACATCACGAGGAACACGAGACGGTACCCTGTTGGATTTGGTGAGCCGGAAACAACTTGGATGCCCTTTTCGAGCATTGGGGCAAAAGAGTAGTAAATAGGTATCTGAGAAAGTGAGGCAATTCGTGCTCATCTACGGATTCAGCAATTTTCAGGTTATTGCACCTCCATGCATCATCCAATGTGTCAATTCTGATCTGCATGTCTTTGTGGGATACCAGGAGTTGTAGTACCAGCTCATTGGTTCCTGTCTGCTTTTGCAGTATGGGGGAGAATTTGTCCTTATTGTCTTGTACTCTGGCAGTAACAACAGATATTACTTCACGGATTATGTCCAAGTCTTCAATAAACAAGACTCGGATGTTGTGCATTAGGGCCTTGATATCCCCCATTGGTGGCTGGAGATGACCCGTCTTTCTCCTGGTGAGGAGAGACTGGGCCCTCTGTTCGAGGTATTTCATTGGGAGTGTCAAAGAGTTGTTCCTCGTAAGAGAAATAATGGGGATCTGGTTGCACCACAATTTTGGGATTAGGTTGCATTTGACCTGCGTGGAGGGTTTTCAGCTTCTTAGCTTTGTGCCATATGCCCCTCTGATGTTTTGAACCTGAGCTTGGGATATCTTGAGATTTTACAATGAATACATCATGTATATTTGTGATATATGACATATTCAATGTGTATGGTTGCAATTTAAGGGTACATGGTTGTTTACAGGTCTTCTGTAGGATCAAGGGTCTACATTTAGTCAGATTTATTTACTCTATATGTGCCTCTAACTTTAAAGAAATACATTTTCTGATTATGAAAGACAAATAAAGGAGAACATGAAAAGGTATCCAGTATATGTTTGTTGCTTGGGTCAATTAGATATAATTTGTTGCCTTTTTCTGTAATCTGTTCAAACAATATATTCAATGTTGCCCAATTTTGTGAGTGGCTGCCTATTTTGTTTTATTTACATTTGATAATATTGGACCTTTAACAAATATATACTTTTAGATCAAAAGGAAAAAAAAAGTGAACACAGTGTTGATAAATATTTCTTGACTGAAGTTATGCAGTATATATTCCACTGAAAATATAGACATTTTAGAACTGGTTCTATCACATTTATCAGCAATCTCAAAATAGAAAAGTAGAGGTTGGAAACAAAACTGAAATAGGCGCTTAGATGTACATAGTCCCTGATCAAACATTCACTACAATTTGACATTGTATAATGTCATAACATGTACATGGCTAGTACTTCCTCATTTGTGTTTCAATGTGTTGCTTGTTAGTAGACAGGGAGGCTCGTATGGCTCAGGGAGGCCCAGGGAGGCTCAGGGAATTTTAGGGAGGCTCAGGACTCAGGAGAAACATAGAAACATAGAATGTGATGGCAGATAAGAACCATTCAGAACCATCCATCTAGTCTGCCCAATTTTCTAAAGACGTATTCCCTAGCCTTATCTTATAGTTAGGAGAGCCTAATGCCTATCCCACGCATGCTTAAACTCCTTTACTGTGTTTACACTTCAGCTGGAAGGCTATTCCATGCATCCACTACCCTCTCAGTAAAGTAATACTTCCTGATATTATTTTTAAACCTTTGCCCCTCTAATTTTAGACTTGCCCTGCGAGGGGGGTTTTGGTCGTTTGTGTTCGTTTTTCTTCTTTTAAATATAGTCTCCTCCTTTACTGTGTTGATTCCCTTTATGTATTTAAATGTCTCCATCATATCCCCCCTTGTCTCGTCTTTTCTCCAAGCTATATATGTTAAGTTCCTTTAACCTTTCCTTGTAAGTTTTATTCTGGCAATCCGTGAACCAGTTTAGTAGCCCTTCTTTGAACTCTCTCTAAAGTATCAATATCCTTCTGGAGATACAGTCTCCAGAACTGCGTACAATAGTCCAAGTGAAGTCTCACCAGTGTTCTGTACAATGGCATGAGCACTTCTACTTCTGCTTCTAATGCTAATACCTCTCCCTACACAACCAAGCATTCTGCTAGTGTTTTCCTAGTCATCAGAAATAATCACCCCTAAATCCCTTTCCTCAGATGTTCAAATATTCTGTACTCTGCCGTTGGGTTTTTACGTCCAAGATGCATTATCAGTCAGTTTCCACAACTCTAACCATTTTTCTAGTTTACCTAAATCATTTGCCATTTGGCTTATCCCTCCGTGAACATTAACCCTGTTACATATCTTAGTATTATCAGCAAAAAGACATACCTTACCATCAAGACCTTCTGCAATATCACTAATAAAAATATTAAAGAGAATGGGTCCAAGGACAGATCCCTGAGGTATCCCACTGGTGACAAGCCCATGCTTTGAATATACTCCATTGACTACAACCCTATGTTGCCTGTCACTCAGCCACTGCCTTGCCCATTCAACAATATTGAAATCCAAACTTAAAGATTCCAGTTTATATATAAGCCTTCTATGTGCAACTGTGTCAAAAGCCTCACTGAAATCTAGGTAAGCAATGTCTACTGCACCACCCTGATCCATTATTTTAGTTACCCAATCAAAAAAATCAATAAGATTAGTTTGGCATGATCTCCCTGCAGTAAACCCATGTTGTCTTTGATCTTGAAATCCATGTGATTTTAGATGATCAACAATCCTATCCTTTAACGTGGTTTCCATCACTTTCCCCACTACTGAAGTAAGGCTTACTGGCCTATAGTTGCCCAACTCCTCCCTATTACCTTTCTTGTGAATGGACACAACATTTGCTAACTTCCAATCTTCTGGGACTACTCCTGTTAACAATGATTGGTTAAATAAATCTGGTAATGGTTTTGCTAGTACACCATTGTTGTGGTTATAATTCAGCATACATCAATGTTTTCTCTCAGGTATGAAGACAAGGAATAAACACAGCAGAAATACGAGCTCGGAGGGCAGTACTCATCCACACAAGTAGCTGAGACAAATCTGCAGTAACAAAAATATATGCTGAGTATTTTTTAAATATTTTCCCATAATAAAGAAAGTAGGAGCTCAGAACCATTTTTATTACCTGCTAAACTATAGAAGCAAGAAGGTCCATGAACATGAAAGACATACAAGTCTACACAGTAAATAGTGAGTTTTGTAAATTTACTAAACAGTGAATTAAAATCAGACGTGCCAAATTTCACATACCATAGCAAATCCGTGCCTCTTTTTTTGGTGAATAAACTGCAGACAACTGAGAGCTGAGAACCAATTGACAAATCTAATATTTTTGCAAGTGGAACTCACATTGTATCATTGCTGTCTCTTTAAACGTAGCACATAATTCTTGCAAAGTTTGAAAGGTAGAAGAACAAGTAGCATTTACATTTATTGTGTGCTGTAATTTGGAAAGAATGGTCCCGAATACGGAACAGTTCAGTACCATTTTTGCATCAAGCCATGGAGCTGCTAAAACAATCAAGTGCATAGCTAATATACTGTAGGTGTGTTTGTGGGTAGATGGCTGTCGAATCTGCAGACGAGCACATATAGTTTGTTATTGAAGACACTGGATTTTTTTTAAAAGAAAAAATTTGCTCATTGTCCTCATGTTTGTCATTGCCATTGAGGAGACCAGTTTATCTAGAAATGCAAGTGACTGACAACAGTTATTTCTCTCTCATTGACCTCCGGCAGTGTTAGTTCAGGTAGAAATTCCATGGTTTCAGGTATACGGTATGCAGAGAATGCACGTACTCTACGCCAAGTGACAAACTATGCAGCATGTCTGCCTGATAACGATGGGAAATAGATCATGTGAACATGCTTTCATTTTTCGTTCATTACCCATGATCCAACAGGAATCTGCAACTGCAAAATTGTTTAGCAGTTTGGTGTTTTATAAAAACACAAACAAAACAAATTTTTTTGTAAGTAAACTGACCACAAAAGAGATTAAAATTAAATAAAGTATTGCTATTTAATGACTAAAAGGCCCCACTTATAGATTAACATAGTACCCATAGTATATTATTTTATGGTTCTTACACGTGGCCATCTTTTCACTATATTCTAAAAAAACAGGAAAGAGAATAATAGGCGCTCACTATAGTGAATGGTGAACAGGCAGGAGTATACAAAACAAGGATTCCCAAACCTTGTGAATAGTTAACAAGAAAAAGGAGGGTGTATGCCGCGCCTAATAGATTATACATGTAAAATATACATACATATATTCTCAAGTGTATCCAGAAAATGAAAACCTCGGAATAAAACAAAGAATACAAATAATAGTGCAATACAGTATGGTAATACCTTGAAGTGGTGAATATAGTTATACACAGTCCACTCACATTTATATGAGCTATAACAGAGCTCAGCTGTGAAGCGCTCGGACGGTACAATCCCCGTCTCAGGATATGTAGTTGTGGTTGACTTAGATGTTTCCAAGGTGCAGTATGCGTGTAAAAAAGAAATAGCAGCCAATGGTGAAGTAAGTACTAATATTAAAATAAATAATAAATAGTATTGTACTTACATTTGCTAGAGCATAAAACTTGCTCTAGTGTAAACAGCTTGGGTGGTATAATCCCCACCAAGGATATACAGGATCCAGGAGCTAAAAAATAATGAATATAAAAAGTAACTAATAAAAGTAAACTTTAATATAAACAAACATTTAAAAACCATAAAAGGTATAAAAGAAAAGAGTCCACTATTTTCTAAGATGCGTCTTTTCCCCTTTTGCATGTTATTTGAATTCAAATATTTCCTGGTTCTTAACAGTTCAAAAACAGCACTTTTACTTGATTATTTTTTTTATGAATACTTACACAAACTGATACATGAAGTCAACTTCAAATTCACTTAAATAAATTGTAAATCAGACCTGGAGATTTGCTTAATTACAAAATGCAATTCGTCAGAATATGGATCGATCAGGTGATCTTTTTAATTCCAACACAGCAAGCCGAAATGTTGTGAATTACGTACAGTATTGACCAAACTAAACAAGCAATGGACGAGCATGTTCGCTTTGATTTCTGATTATAAACTCTTCCCTTGGCTCCAAAAAAATGATTGATGGGAAATAAAGATGATTGTATTTTCAGATCCAGAAAAAGGAGCAGCAGTGAAAAAGTCTTATCTCTCTTAACTCTTATGCCTCTATTGGTTATTTTTTCAGTGTAAATGTTATGTATATATTTTGCGGTATACTGTTTGGCCCATTTTCATGCACTTTTGGTTGGTCTGATTCATTTTCACGAATCGTTTTTCATTAACTAAATTTGCCTGAGCCAAACCACCATAAGGTTGAGTTCAGCTGTCTCAAAATATTTTTCATTTTCAGGTGAAGCGGTCCAGCCAAAAATTTTTTTTCATTGTGCGCTATTGTAAATGCTTTTCCCATGCCTCTGTTCATTTTAATTGTGTAGTGTTCAGTTTGATTGTGCAGTCCGAGGACAGAGAGGTGTTCACCTCACTTGTCCTCTCCTCCTTGCTGACTTGCTCTTAGCTTTGCCCAGGATGACAAAAGCGTTCCATAAACACACAGTACGGTTACAGTGATACAAAAAGTAGATAGAGAAATCCATGTAACTAGTATATGTCAAAAATAAATTAAGTAAAACATGAGGCTTCAATATTAACATTTAAAATATAGATTAAAATATTACTAAGCAACATATTAAACATTTTTTTATTTTGATAGTCGTGTACTCGTAAATAATTTCTAGTTAATTAATACCACAAAGATTTATAGGCCGATAGAAATTTTTCTACCCATTGATAAATAGACACAATTTTAAATCGAAAATATATTGATCCATATTTAAAATGTATAACATAGATCCAAACAGAGGTTGTTATTAATGAAATGGAGACAAAGGGCTGGTTGGTGTATTGATATTGGTGTTCTTATTTTTGCTTTTTGTTTTTTCTAGTTAAAGCATGTTTTGATTTCCCTTCTTGTGTCCCAGGCTTATGGTCATTTGCCAGTATGCACCTACCCTTAATCTGTCTCAGAATCCCATACCGAAAGCTCTACTGAGCTATAGCTAAGTCTGCCATTCTCATACCTAGAACTGTGACAGCTCAACTCTCTCCCTCTTCCCCCTGGCTTCCCCCTAGGTTGGGTGTACTCTAAACTCTAAACATGTCTGTAAGCTCCCACTTACCAGCAGTGTCGCAATTCGAATAGATCACAGAATATGTTAAATTCTATCAATCCAACACGTCACTTCATATAGCATGTCTATTATTTCACCCAGGTTTACCCTGTTTTGGTTTGGTTGAGCCCACAGGAACGCTCCACGTGTCTGTCACTTCAGTAACAGGCCTAGCCCAGGCTACTAAAGGTACAGTTTGCCCCACCACCTGTCAATGCACGATTGCCTAGTTTTTGAACATCTGCCCTGAGTAACCAGGCCTAATCCTGGCCTATCCCACTCATGTAATGCGTAATCATATGGCCGGGAAATTTCATTTAGTGACCCTAAGGTAGTCCACCTTCCTAGTCACGATAACCTAGTGAGTTAAAGTTAACACAACATTTCTCTTGTTTCATCTTACTTGCTTTACTTTCCCATAAATGAGACTGTTCACTCTAAGAGTTATGTCACTGTAAATTCCACATTTGTACTTTTTGATGCCTCAATAAAAGAAAGATTGACAAACAAAAAAAAAATTACGAAATGTATTGTCCAGACTGAAAATTATAGCTTAGCTCACAAATTAAATATTACTAAAGTGTGATAAATGCAAATAGAGTCTACTCAAGGCAATATAGCTCCTGAACCAATCTAACATGTAGGTGGCTCATAAATGTGGCAGAAGTGGCTAAGGTGAAGCTAACATTGGAACTCGAAAGTGTAAACGTTTACATGAAGGTTATCAAGAACTCTCAGAAACACAAACACCAGGAATGTATTGAAAGGTTGTGTTAATGAGGCCAAAATACTCCAAATATAGAACATTATTTTAATGGAATGTGACTTGCCTTGGAGCGGTATAAGAAAATGAGGCGTATAAGTGAAGAATAGACATGAAAGTGAGGAAACCGAAACATGGCTAAAATATCTTACCAGTTCAATTAAACAGGACATAAAGTAAACACATAGCTGAGTGTTTAAACAAAACTAAAATTGCAAGACAGAAAAAAGTTGCATGATTATTTATTGTCCAAAGCAGAAGTGAGTGGATGATCAATCATATAAAATTATGGACGGAACTACAGTTAAGAACAGAGTAGCCAAACCAGAAAAAAGGCTACTTGGAACTTAAACTTTAAAACTTCACTTTGAATTCTCACTTCAGTAAATAACCCTGTAAGAGTTTCAATGCTTCATAATTTGGGTTTTGTCATAAAGTGCCTTCAGGACCCCTAAACTGCCACCCCCTCCAGTAGCCAGTTAGTGTTATTCATTGTACATTTGTCAAGAGGGGATATATTGGTATTACAATAGAGGGACAGCAGTTTAATGCCTTTATTTATGCCCCTAGAACCTTTGCACACTAGACAACTGCCTGGGTTTGTGTAGTAGATGGGCTGCCTTGAAAATGACAGCAAAGAAGTGGTAAGGTGAGTCATTTCTGGCAATAAAGTTCGTGACTGATAAGTAAGTGTTTTTTGTTAGTGAGAACATGTGACATGTTTTAGATATGTAAAGCATTCTAAAACAAGTACAATTGTGCTTGAGAGATCTTCTGAGCAAATTGCTCAAAGTTATCAACCCTGAAAAAGAAGAGACTTGCTCATCTAGAAATATCGACAGATGACACATTCATTATTTTCTCATTCTGCAAACTTTAAAATAGCTACAGGTAGAAATTTGAGGAAATAATTGAACTGGTCACTGAGCTATGCAAGTTAGCCACATATTCATAAATCTGTATTTCTAACATTATAGAGTTACTGTCCTTAGTACTACAAGGTTACCAACCTGTTTCACAGCCGTAGTATTAAAAACCTTCCTTAATGAACTTGTTTCCAGCGCCAAGTCTCCTTGTACACTGCTTTACTCTCATCCCCAGGCGTCGAAAGAGAGATGCCTCATAGAGGAGCATTGGTGGACATATTGTGCATGCATAGTGAGCACCTTGTACGCATTCAAACTTTCCCAAAGGAAAGCATTGATTCTATGGGGCTTGGGAAACTTGTGATGGAGCTTTACTAGGTCGGTGTCATGGAAGTGCCTCTAGTGGCTGTCAGTATGATTATATTGATTATATATAACATTAAGTATATTGTTACACTGGCACCTGTCAAGTGGCAGACATATCAGGCAGCAAGTGAACAGTCACTTCTTGAATTTCATGTGTTCAAAGAAGGAAAAATGGGCAAGCGAAAAGATCTGAGTGGTTTTGACAAGGGCCAGATAGTGATGCTAGACGACTAGGTCAGAGAATCTTCAAAATAGCAAGTATTGTGGGGTGTTCCTGGTATGCAGAAGTTAGTACCTACCACAAGTGGTGCAAGGACAACCGTTGAACTGGTGTCAGGGTCTAAGGCGCCCAAGGCTAATTGATGCACGTGGGGAGCGAAGGCAAGCCTATCTAGTTACTCAGAAGAGCTACTGTAGCTCACATTACTGAAAAACGTAATGCTGGCCATGATAGAAATGTGTCAGAACACACAGTGTATCCTATTGTGCTGCATATGGGTCTGCATAACCGCAGACTGATATGAATTCTCAATGTGACCCATCCACCAAACCGACGTGAATGTCAGAACTGGACCATGGAGCAATAGAAGACTGTCGCCTGGTCTGATGAATGAAATTTTCTTTCAAATCAGGTGGATGGCTGGGTGCGTGTGTGTTGTTTACCTGGGGAAACGATGGCAACAGGATGCACTATGGAAAGAGGGCAGACCACACTAATAGTCAAGGGGTTTTAATGTTGTGGCTAATCAGTGTATATATACTTATATACAGTCAGGGCCAGCCCGTCCATAGGTCCCAGTGGGGCAATGTCTCCACGTGGCACTTTTACAGGGGCACTTTCACAAGAGCTACAGACCATGTGCTAAGTGTCTCGTGATCTCTGAAGAATCCGAGCGTTACTGTGGGTTACCACAGCAATACTCTGACACTTCCTGAGCTTGCAAGAAACTTACCACATGATCTGCAGTTCTGCACCTGGCGGAGTTGCAGACAAAATATCAAGTCCCCGAACGACCAGGGATATGATTACTAAAAAATAAAGGTATTTAATTGTGGGGAGGCTTGCCACTAAACCATAGCATCCCCACATGCTGCCAACCAGACAATGGGACTCCCGCCCCACTGTCACCTTCCCACAAACTGTCACCCTTCCACACACTGCCCCCCGCACTGTCATCTTTACAACACTGCCCCCACACACTGTCTCCATCCCATTGCCACTAAACCATGGCATCCCCACATGCTGCCAACCAGACAATGGGACTCCCGCCCCACTGTCACCTTCCCACAAACTGTCACCCTCCCCCCCATTGTCCTCCCACACTGTCAGCCTTCCACACACTGCCTCTTCATGCTGTCACCCTCCCAACAGTGCCCCCCCACACAGTCATCCTCTCACACACAACCTCCCTCCACTGACCCACCCACATAATGCCAGCCTCCCACATAAAATTGGTCCTCACTTTGCAAGTCCCCACTCACTGTCACCCTCCCACACACTGCCCCTCACATTGTAACTCTCTTACACACAGCCCCCCCACACACTGTCCCCCTCCCACTTACTGCTCACCACACTGTCACCCTCCCATAGAGAGTGTCACCCTCCCACACACAGCACTACCAAACATTCTCACAATCCCACACACTGCCACCCTTCCAACACTGCCCCCCCACCAAGGCTGAACCGTTCAAAGGTCCAGGTGGGCCAATGGCCACAGGCAGCATTTTAGGTCCTCTCCACTCGTGAGCTGCGAGTTGCCATGGCAACACTCCTGGCATGTCTTACTTTCCGCGCAGAACATTGCCATGGCCAGGGCCAGATTAACATAGGGGCTGATGGAGCTGCAGCTCTTGACCCATGCCCATGGAATCAGCCCATTGTTTAAATAAAAAATAAAAAAAATTCACATGCTCTTGCTTAAGTATGGAAACTTAAGAAGGATGTATGGGAACAAAACTTGTGTGGACAGGCTGACAAAGAAATTAGTTAAGGTAAAGCTGTCTTTGCGCACTATGCAAATACTCTTGCTGCTACGGTTTCTCTAACACTCACTACATACACCTTTTCTTTTGTCCCAGACGATATACCAGGAGCTTCTGCCTGCTAGTAAGAATGTTAGTAAAGGAGTGGACAAGTGAGTGCTAGGGGACAGTCCTTAGAAAGCGTGGAGCGAGCACATCATTAGATGCATTTATACCAAGCCCAGGACTCTGTCTGTATAACACGCCCTTAGTTGGCCATCCTGCATGATTGGCAGGCAGCCTGAAATGCATTCACACCAGGCTGGCATTACACTTCTTTGGACAGATATGCCACCTTTTTTGGCCATGTTCGCCCCTTTGGGTTATGTGATTCTTGTCAGTGGCCCACCCTTTTATCCCACTCACCGATGTCCTGCTTCACCGGACACTGCTGTTAGGGAGTATGGATTTATTTAAAAGATGAAAGCAAAAGATCAGCATAGGTTATGTGTTTTCGTATAGCTATATCCTGTGAATTTTTCCTCCAGTACCACCTCCACCAGATACATAACGCTTGGGAAGTACGACTCTTTTAGTGTTTTCTTTCGATAAGATTCTGTAATTAGGCCCATCATATTTGTCAGCACCAGGCCCAATGGGCTCTTAATCTGGCCCTGGCAATCTACGGCAACGCTCAAGCGTATCGCAAAAGGAGAGAATTTAATGCTGCAGGAGGTGCAACATCACACTCCCAGGACCAAACTTCATAGGACACAGCATGCTGTCCCACTGGACCACCGTGGAAACTAGAGTCCTGCCTCTCTGACCACAGGTAAGAGGGATGCAGGAAAAAAAAAACTAAATTATGAATATTAAAAAACCTTCTCACCCCTCATAGCCCTTATCCAACCGCACTGCATACACTGCATGCACTACACTGCAGTCACTACACAAACAGAGACACTGCACCCTCTACACTGAACCCACTACACAAACACATACACTGCACCCACTACACTGCATCCACTATGCAGACACTGCATCCACTACACAAATACAGACACTGCATCCACTACACACAGACACACTTTGCATCCACTACACACACACATACAATGCATTCACTATACAATACATACAATACACACACTGCTTCTCCTACCCAGACACTGCATTCACTACCCACGCTGCATAACATAATAGATGTTGGTAGGGAGGGGGGGATCAGCATTTCATCCTTGGGCCAGCCCTGTATACAGTATATACACTGATAAAAAAGGATTGGGAAACACATTAAGAACATGTACTTTTTGACATTGGTTCTGCTGAAATGACCTCAGTTTAAGCAAAAACAAAGGGTTTAGTGCACAAATCGTATATACGGTTCAAATCTTAAAAATACCTATTGTAAGTGAAAAATATAGGGATTTGTTCATGCTATAAGCCCGCCACTTTTTGTTCAAATTATAACAATGTTAGGCAGGGATAAAGACTCTTGGGGGTCACAGTTAGCTCCTTCAAAACACCTTGAATCAAAACAGATTTGACCAATTTCTACCAGCAATGGTAAATAGTAAATCACTATTTACTAGATATACCCTCAATAAGAATGTTTATTTTTTCATTTGGGGGTTACATCTAAAACCAGTTTGCAAAAGCTACAGATAGATCTTTTGTCTACAGCCTTTGCAAGTCCTCCCCTTTCAACCCGCCTAGACTTTCTGTGGCTGTCCAATCACAGACTTCCAATACAGTTCAATGGGAATTCTTTGCAGGTGCTCCAAGCATTTGCTGCCTCTTGAGTTTAGCTCCACGGAGACATGTTTTCTGACTGACAGACAGGGGTGTAAAAAGGTGACATTATAAAAGTACCAGTGTCTATTAAAATCTGCAGTTTTGGTAAAATTAGAAAAAAGAGGACACCCTCTTTACACATAAACCTCTTCAGGATGCTAAGTGCTTTAGGTGTTTGGAATTTTACCTTTACACAAACAGGCATACAAAACAAAACACTTGGGGATCTATAATCTGGGTCAGAAAGCTCTAGATATATTAAGCATCCAAAGCATCTTAAAATGAGGCTATTTAGCTTTTTACTCAAGTCCATTTAAAAGTCACAGTAGTCTGCAAAGAGACAAAATTTGAGAGGCAAGCCAGGGGGCTGACATCCATAGTGAAACAAAATGGTAGACAGATCAGATTACAGGTGAATGAAGGAAGAATAAAAACAAAAAAAAAAGGCAGAACATGATGGACTGTCTGGACCTTGCACCGGGTAGTTATGGCGAGCCTTTGTGATAAATCCAAAGTGAATATCTGACAGGTTTTTTGGAGTGGAGGCAGCCATATTGGACATGCACTGTGAAAAAATGAACAAGATTTCATAGAGACTAACCTTTATAGTTACTCAGAAACTGTCACTAACTGAGTAAATCCCAGCCTCCACCATGTGGGAAGGTGGAAACGTACTTCATAGTTCAATGGTTATTGGATATACCCAACATGTTCTCTGGAGAATAGACAGTGAGGTCTCAATGCAAGTTAGTTTATTGGCTACATTTTTACAGCATTGCTATTACAACTTCAATCTGATGCATTTTGTCTACAATCATTATGCAATCTGGTTTCAGTTGACGAACGGAACAAGGCAGGGGTGCCCCTTGTCCCAATCTTATATTTCATAAGCCTAGATCCCCTAGCGCATAAAATTAGAGATAATGAATCTATAAAAGGAGTAGAGTTAGAGGGAGAGTCATTAAAGCTTACAATGTACGCGGATGATGTGGTACTCACGTTGATGGACCCTTTGACATCCATGGAAAAAGTTATAGATATCATAAGGGAATTCTCTATATATTCAGGATATAAATTAAATTTAAATGTCAGCAGCACTTCCGTTTAATCTGACACTAAATACCAAGTGTAATTTATTTGATAAATTTGGATTTGATTGTAAAAATAATTGTATGGAATGTTTAGGTATAGAGATTACTAACGAGCCAAATAGAATGATGGAACAAAATGTTTTGAAGCTATTGAAAGATATGGGTAAAACCTTGAAAAAATGGAAGGGAATAGAGGCATCTTGGTGGGGGAGAATTAATATGATAAAATTCTATATATATCCAAAGTGGGTCTATCTCTTCCGCATGATGCCATTGTATTGTACAGAAAGTTGGCTCTCCTTAGCACAATCAATTTTTAATCGATTTAAATGGGATGGAAAACGCCCAAGATTAAGTCGTGATCATTTAATGTTAAAAACTAATTTAGGGGGATTGGGAATTCCACAGTTATGTCAAACGTGGAGAGCATGTAATATAGCTCAAGCAATAATTACCCAATCAGATTTGGCAAAAGATCAAATTTGATATAAAGCTGAGCAGAGTTTACTTAATGTTGAAATGATGAAATAAATGAAGCTCTATGTTCCCTTTTCTGGAAGACAGATAATAAATATAAATATCAACAGAGGCTCACTTCTAATGGTTTGATCCTAAATAATATCATACCTATATGGAATAAACTAAGGAAAGATTTGGACTTACAAGATAAACTTATTACTAGGGGGAGTAGGAAGAAGTAGGGGGGAGTAAGAAGAAGTAAGGGGGGAGTAAGAAGAAGAAGAGGGGGTAAGAGGAAGAGGGGGGTAAGAAGAAGGGGGAGCAATAAGAAGAAGGGGGTAAGAAGAAGGGGGAGCAATAAGAAGAAGGGGGAGCAATAAGAAGTAGAAGGGGATAAGAAGAACAGGTGGGGGAAGAAGAAGGGAGGAAGTAAGAAGAACACGGAGGAGGGGGGTAAGAAGAACACAGGGGGGTGAGGAAAACACATGGAGGGGGGAGTGAGAAGAACACAGGGAGGGTGGAGGGGGGGGAATGAGAAGAGCACAGGGAGGGTGGGTGAATGTGAGAAGAGACCGTTAGGGGAGGGTAGGGGAGAGGAGAGACCACTAAGGGGCATGGGAGAGCTCTACGGGACAGAAGGGACAGCTCTAGACAGGGAGCTCTTTCACACTACGTGCACACACACACATACACACACAATGTATCCCTATACATACACAGAAACACACAATGCATCCCTACACACACATAAACACAACATGCTTCCCTTACACACAGAGAAACACTCAATGCATCCATTACACACACACACAAAATGCAACCCTTACACACAAAGACAATGCATCCTTTGCACACAAACACAGAAACACACAATGCAAACCCTTACACACACATGCAAACACACACACTGCTTTTCTTACATACACACAGAAACACAATGCATCTCTTACACTCAATGCCCACCACATACAGACACACACATTGCATCCCTTATGCATACAAACACAGATTCACACAATGCATCCCTTACACACAACCAGAAACACATAATACATTCCTTATACACAAATACACTGCTTCCACTACCAGTGGTGTATCCTGGTTTTGTGCTGCCCTAGGCAGGACAAAACTCAGGCGCCCCCCTCCCCCCGCGCCACCCCCACCCAACCCTTCCCCCCGCCCCACCTTCTAAATACACACACACAGTCAGACACAAACACACACACACACACAGTCAGACACACACACACACACAGTCAGACACACACACAGACACAGTCAGACACACACACAGTCAGACACAAACACACACACATACACAGTCAGACACACACACACTCACAAACACACAAACACAGTCAGACACAAACACACAGTCAGACACACACACACACATACACAGTCAGACACAAACACAAACACACTCACAAACACAGTCAGACACAAACACACACACACAGTCAGGCACAAACACACACACAGAGTCAGGCACAAACACACACACACACACACACACAGTCAGGCACAAACACACACACACACATTATTTTTTTTTTAAATTTAAATCCCCCCCCAACCTCCTTACCTTTGGGAGTGCTGGGGGGGGTCTCTCTCCCTGGTGGTCCGGTGGTCCAGTGGCTGCAGGGCGGGCGGGCGGGCGGGCGGCTGACGAGGGAGCACTTCCTATGAGCTGACTGCTCAGCTCCCTCGCGCGCCGGCTGCAGAGTGAGGCTGGGAGCCGGAAGATGACGTCTTTGCCCTGGGCATTTGGGGGGCGGCGTTTTTTGCCGCCCCCTGAAAAATGCCACCCAAGGCAAATGCCTTGTTTGCCTCGCGGCTAATACGCCCCTGTCCACTACACACAAACACACTGCATCACCTACACAAACTGGTATCCCTATACACTACATACCATAAGCACACATATTAGATCCTCTACAATAACAGATAACACATCCCCTACAGACTCTACTCCCTGTGAGCGATCTCATGGGTGGGTGGAACATATAAGTGGACTTATGAATGGGCCTCATGGGCATACTCACCGTCAGGCCCTGGGGCCCAGACCTTGAGCTGTGTAAGGGGCCCAAAAAATGGAGCTGCTTCCAATTCTCCCAGAACATTGAATTTTGTGACCACAGGTGCAAACAGCCTCCAGAGATCCTGTACTACACCAGACCAGTGGAGCCAAACTGCAGCCCATCATCATCCTCATCTGATTGTAAGTAGGCAATCTAGTATATTATTAGTGACACTAATCTATAATTTACCTCACATTAAAGGGACACTATAGCTTAATGAAGTGGTTCTGGTGTCTATAGCTGGTCCCTGCAGGCTTTTTAATGTAAACACACACTGTGTGCAGCATTGGCGTTAGTTCATATGGCAGATCATATGGGTGGGGCATTGTGATGTCACATGGGGGGGCAGCAAATTTTTCTTTTGTCTAGGGCGGCAAAAATCCTTGCACCGGCTCTGATCCTGGGCAGGTGCACCAGTCTACTGGTGATCCACAGGATGGGAGTGCACTGATTGCACTGCACTCTCCTCCTGCCCAGACCCGTCTTTACCGCAGTGCAAGTGCCCTCTGCCCCTAATTTACAGTGGCTCACACTCACAACAAGCAGTGCCTGGAGCCCTTTGCAGAGACAGGAACAAATAGGTTCTGCAGCAGCTGGCCGTCCTGCAAGCATTACATTAACCAGCTGTTCCCCATGCAGCCACCGGTGGCGCTGTGCTGGGAGAATGTGATTACTCTTCACTTCCTCCCAGCCTACAGAGCAACGAATGGGAGAGAGAGAAGAGGAGGCATGATTTAATCTTACAACAAATCCACAAAGCAAATCTTTATAAATTTGGGGGGATCAGCTCTGTTTCCACAGTTTATTGGTGTTTACTCTGATGTCTGTATTAATATGGAGGGATTTCTAAGTAGTAACATCAGTGTGTGTCAGCAGGGCCAGCCATTGGGGTATGCACGCAGGGTGCCATGACAACAGAGGCACCAGGCAGCCAACACAGCTCACAAGTTGGGTACACCAGCATATTCAATTTAAACGATTCGCTGGTGGTCCACTGGTGCGCACCAGCAGTAGGTGCAGTCAGATCATATCCTCTCCCGCGTGGTTCCGGCGCTCAGTTAGTGAGTCAGAGCACAGGCTCAGAGATTCTCAGCCTGCGCTCTGTCAACATTGAAAGTCAGAGCCGTGAAGGCCGTATGGCAAAGAGCTACTGATTAGCATAACATCAATATCCGTTATAAAACCAGGAAAAGGTGGGCATGGATGGTGAACTGATTTGGTGGTGCAATGGGCCACTTGACTGATTTTGCCTAAGGCTGCCAGCCCTCCCCTGAGAAGCACCCACCTTTTATATCCTGCCCTACAATATTAACATTATTTTGTAGGCAATCCAATAACCTTGTATTGATTTTCAAACACCCCATGCTGCCATGCTGATTTTCAAACACCTCACAAGCTACCTTGAATGTGCAGTGAAAAAATCTGTATCAGGAACTCCTGAGGAAGTCCAGTACTGGGATGAAACATTTTCACAGGATGGCACAGTCTCTACAAAAGCACCCAACAACCAAGATATAGTGACCAAGTATCCGTTAGACTTGTTCACACCAATAAAATTTGCCTTGGCTGAATCCTTTTTTCCAAAAGTAGAAAATTTTTTGGGACACCCAAATTTCAGTAGGATGTCAATTCTTCTCAACAAAACTGCGGAACTGAGATTCAAATCTGGGAACCAATTCAGAAGAACAAAAAAAGAAGAGAAAAATATAATATACATATAGTCTTTTTTTTTTTTACTGCTGCCTTTTTCCATCTTTTGTTCACTTCTCACTTGATCTGTGAAAACAAAAACAATATTTAGTGACTATCCACTAGTCATCAGTCAACTTTTTTTCCATCAATCATCTCTTTTTTTTTTTTTGGTGTTATGGGCAGAGTTCAGAATCACGAGCTGGTCCAAACATGTATGTCATTGCGTTTCAGGCTGTTCGTAATTCGGGTACATTTAGTCTTGGAGTTCTGGAATGTTGTCTGAACAACAAAAATTTGTCCAAATTACAGTTCAGTCCAAAACAAATCTGTGTAGTATCTGCAGCTTGATGGAAATCTGGGGTCGGGGTAACATTTACCCTACAACTTTACCCTGCTAAAACAAATTAACTGGTTGCATAAAAATGTATATATTAGATTTGTGACACTGATTTTGTGATATTTATTTTATCTGTGGATTTAATTTAATGTTAAATTGTTATACTTTGTAATGCTATAATTATTTTTAACTTTATAAGTAATGAATACGAGTTTGTACTTACCTACAGTGAGATATCAAAGGGTAAGTGAGTCATTCTCTTTGAAATGTTTGCACATTTCCTCCAACTCTACCACTCTGGTTTTCTTTTTTATAGGTATTTGTTAATAGCAACAATAATCCTCATTTATTTATTTTTTTTAAATGTAGAAATTATTTAAAAAAATACTTTTGCTTGAAATACAATGTTACCAAAACAGCAGCTTTTTCTACATATCTCTGCATTTCATCTAATTTTTGAATACGTCACCAAATGTCCCTTTTAGTTCCTGTGATGTCACAGACTGACTCGTGTTTCTCAGATTGGCAAACCGTAACTGGTTTGATGCAGATAAACTGACAGTAACGTATAGAGGTGTATGTTTTGAATGCAGCTTTCTGGTATTGCAGCTTCAAGGCTTATACATAGTTACACAGATTAACTGGACATTTAACTGTTTATTTGCCTTGTTACCTTGGTAGCACAAGCTTGGGGATTTTATAGATTATAGGAAATGAATATAAACAAGTAGGCATGCTGAAAATTTGAGACTTGATCTCACGACAGAACACTGGGAATCAAGCAGGATTCAGTTCGATTATAACTTCAGACTTTGCAGCTAACTCGTCACTGTTAACACTATCATTATAATTTTTTTTATTTGCTATGGTTACAATAATCAATGACGGAAAAGATAAGAAAATGTATTAAGCCGTAGAAAGAAGGAAAAATGTAAAAGAAGGGAATGAAAAGAAAAAGGAAAAACAAATGTGATTATTACTTTTGTGAAAAGTCTAAAACATGTTTGATATTGTAACATACTTTTTTTTTTTTTTAATTGTTTCAAAAATACAGTAAAATATATGTTTAAAAAAATAACAACACTATTCATAAAGGACCAACTTTTTTTTTAAAACACAGGCTGGACTGACTTTACAAAAGTACTAATTTGCATATGCCCACCCAGAATCCCTTGCATTAGTAACATCACTGCAAATTTGAGATTTCTGTGGGAAAAGCATGCGTTATGGCTTAACTTGTGTGCAGATCTATGTTTAACAATGTATTGACTATCCACTGACTTCATGTGGAAGGGGTTTTCAATCACCCTTTTCCCCACCATAACTTTCTTGGTTTTTGCTTTACAAAAAAGTAGTGAGGGCACATGTCATACATAGTTAAAATGTAATTAAAAGGTGGTGAAATCACACAAACGTTGGTGGCTGATTGTGTACTATTCAAAGGAAAAATGGATGGCTGAGTATATTAAAAGTGTAGGTTTTAAAATGTATTACATGTGTGTTGTACTGCTGTAGGGCTTAAAAAATTTTCTTATAAAATAATTAACTTGTTCAAGGGCTTTCATGTGCAGACTTCTGCAAATATATATATATATATATATATATATATATAAAGTGTCAATAGATAAAGTGCAATCCAAAGATTTAATCACACCAATAACTCATAAATGTAAACACAACAAAGGTGCTTTTACACGCAGATATACTTTTAAAAGTTGTCAGCACTATTGTTTCTTATATTTTGTCTTATATTAAAGGGACACTATAGTCACCTGAACAACTTTAGCTTAATGAAGCAGTTTTGGTGTATAGAACATGCCCCTGCAGCCTCACTGCTCAACCCTCTGCCTTTTAGGAGTTTAGGTGACTATAGTGTTCCTTTAAGAGTGATCTGAACAGCATTATGGGTATAAAAATGTGTAAAAAATTATAAAATAAATAATGTAAAGAGACAACCCATTCGCTTTTGTACCATAAGCACTTTAAATAACACAATCCACAAAACATTTACAAGTATTGGTTTAATGAATGTTCTGGAATACACTTTATTCATTGACACTTTATTTACATATTTGCACAGCTCTGCACGTTAAGGCATCTTTGTTGCTTTTACATTTATGAGTTATTGGTGTGGTGAAATCTTTGGGTTGCACTTTATTTATTGACCCTTTATATATATAGGTTTTCACACATCTGCATGTGAAAGCACTTTGGCTGAACAAGTTAATTATTTTATAAGAAAATTTTATTAAGCCCTCCACCAAAACAACACACACATTTTCAGCTTTTTAATTATCGAACTTTGAGATATTTGAGCAGCTAATTATAGACACTAAGTACACATAATCAAAGTATACCCTGTTTTTGTTTTAAGCACCTTATAACAAGTACCAACCCCTCCCCCTGTAAACTGTATTTGTCTGTAGAAGACGTATAATCGAAGCATTGATTGAGGAAAACAAAATGGAGAATATGGCTGGAGAAATACATTAATCGGTTGATTGATCAACAGGTGGATTTTAAGGGTTCCTTAAGATATTGAAGATCAAAGGAAAGTCTAATTGACTGGTGCGCAACTACAGCCATCTCATTCATGGTATAGAAATCCAGACCCATTACAAAAAAATTTCTGGTAACATTTTGCTATATTAGAGTTTTCTATATATTGCCCAGTGCCACCTTCTACAATTCTGAAATATGACGCCATTGCAGAATCACTATTTCTTTTTCTAACAAAATAAATCACAAAATAGTTATTGTATAATGCATTTTCTCTTAGTAAAATTGCGAAATTGCTAAATTCAGTACAATGGAATATGGTGGAAAAAATCTCAACATCCTGTTTCTTCAACTTAGTCAGTTTTACCAAAACTCACTAACCAAATTGACTGTTAAGGGAATAAACCATCTTGGAGCCGAGATGTTTCCTGTGATAGAATGTAAGAGTAACAATATATTTGTCTTTTTTTCTATTTGTATCCCTGTTTTAATCTTCTGTAGCTTTTGAGCATTATTATTTAAATTATATAATTTAGAGCACTAATATAGATAATGCAATAGACATACTGGAAACCAATAGTTTCTGAAGAATTCTTCAAGTGACAATATCCTTGTTCTTGTAACTATTTCTGGCTTGTGAATCTGACATTTACTAACTTTTATCTAAACATTATCTATGGCTTGTGACATGCTTCAATTAGTAACTTTTAAACTAAACAGGTTATTTCACCAGAGCATGGCTGGGTTTTTGTTTTTTGGGAAAAACCCAGAGTAATGACTTCCTTGTACTGAATGTCAGCGTTTAAAACAATTAGCGTCCAATTCAGTGGTCATTATTATTCAAATTTTCGTGATGGCTATTGCTATTCTTGACAGAAAAAAAAATATATTCTATATGGTGTATATATATATATATATATATATATATATATATATATATATATATATATAGTTAATACATTGCTAAACACAGATACACAAACCAGGCAAGCCATAAAACTTGCTTTTACCACAGAAATCCGACTTTAACAGTGCTCTCACTACTGCTAAGGATTCTGCGTATGCATATACAAACGAGCTCAACAAAGAATCACATTTTTGCCTCATAATTCCACTTTATACATGGATTCCTTGGAGTTTATGTCTGCTGCATACAACAGCTTTGAAACACAACTCAGGAAGAGGTGCAATGCCAGTGAACCACTCATGAACATACCATATATTTTTTTTCCTGTCAAGAATAGCCATCACGATACTGTGAATAATAATGGCCACTGAATTAGAAACTAATTGTTTTAAACGTTCACATTCCCACGTCGGCGGTCGTGATCCTGGGGTCTCCAAGGCAGTCCCCCTCCTTCCAATCCAGCCCTCCCAGGTCATGTGATCATGAGTTTCCTCGCAATCACATGGCTGGAATTGCCGGCTTGTGCAGTGCCTGCAGGGGAACTGCCTGAGCACTTAAACGTTTGTAAAAGCTACTAAAAGTTAAATAAAAATGTATAAAGAAAATAAAAAGTACTTAGTATATATATATATATATATATATATATATATATCCAAATGCTTGCACTCCTGTCAGAGCAAATTTTGGCCCGGTGCTTATCAGCAACATTTATAGAAAAAATACTAAATAAATAATAGCACTCCCAGGACTTAATGAATATAGTGAAAAAATACTTAGCTTTTATTAAATGACAGCCACATGGAAAATCAACGTTTCAGTCCCTGACGAAAAGTTCCATACAGGGACTGAAACGTTGATTTTCCATGTGGCTGTCATTTAATAAAAGCTAAGTATTTTTTCACTATATTCATTAAGTCCTGGAGTGCTATTATTTATTTAGTATTTTTTCTATATATATATATATATCCAGAAATTTGGAATGCACTCCAGGGTCTTTGATTGTATAAATAAAATATAACTTTTAATTCATATATATAAAAAAAGAATATACATGTATATTTTTTTTTTATTATATATGAATTAAAAGTTATATTCTTTTTTTAATATATGAATTAAAAGTTATGTTTTATTTATACAATCAAATACCCTGGAGTGCATTCCATTTTTCTGGATATCTACAAGTTTTGCTGGATTTGCACCAGGCATCAATCTCATTTATACCTGGAGTGCAAGCATACTGGATTTATTTATATATGTGTGTATATGTATATATAGGCTCTAAGTACTTTTATATGCATTTAAACACAAATGCAAAGTGTATTTTAATATATATATATATATATATATATATATATATATATATATAAAATTACATATAATATTAAGAACCACTCAGAATTATAATTATATATATAATAAAAATAATAAATACATTTGTAAACATGAAAAAAAAATATATTTTGCATTTTCCACACACAAACAGCACTTTTGCTGATGATATTGTTGTGAATGTTTTTCTGTTTTGAAACACTAATATTTGTGTTCAGGGAAGTCTCCAGAGTATAACAGTACCCCCCCCATGTACAGATTTTATTATGTTTTCGAAACTTGCAGGACCAAATCTATGGCTTGCATTTCAGTTTTTTCACATTGAAATTTGCCAGATTGGTTATGTTGCATTTGAAACCATATGGTAGCCCAGAAATGAGAATTACTCCCATGGTGGCACACCATTTGCAAAGCTAGACAACCAAAGGTATTGTAGATGGGGTATGTCTTGTATTTGTTAGTAGCCACTTAGTCACAAACACTGGCCAAAATGAGCGTTCTAATTAGTTTTTTTCATTTTTCATACACAAGCAAATACAAACGCTAACTTTGGCCAGTGTTTGTGACAAAGTGGCTATTAAAAAAGACTGGACATACCCCATTTGTAATACCTTGGGTTGTCTACGTTTGCAAATGGTATGCTATAATGGGGGTAATTGTCATTCCTGGGCTACCATTTGATCTCAAAGGCAACATAACCAATCTGGCAAATTTCAATGTGTACAAACTGAAAAATTTAACATGCTATATTGGTCCCTGTAACTTCCCAAAACAACATATAACCTATACATGGAGGGGACTGTTTTAATCATGAAAAATCGCTGAATACAGATAGATGTACTTTATTGCAGTAACAGGTAACAGTATTATGACATTTACAGTTAAAATGCCGTGCAGATATAAAAAAATAAAATGTCTTAATTTCTCACATTTTCTTAAAATATTTTATTCATATTAAATTATGCTTTTTATATACATATTTGATGTGAAATGAAAGTCCTGTTTAGCCTTAACAAATTGATATGTAATAAGTATTGGTGCATTTAATATGAAAGAGGTGAATTACAGTTGATCTTATATATAGCGCAAATTCAAGGTTTTGTTTACGTTTTAAATAACAAGAAAAAGGAAACTCAAAAGGCTGGAAAGTGGGAGGGGAGGAAAAGACACTCCCGTATCCCACTGCCGAGCCTCCAGAGTATAGAGGTCACCTGGACTGGTAAAAGGGGGTAACCCTGGAAATTGTAGAAAAAAAGGAAGAAAAAAAACCCAAAAAGGGATGTCTTATATAAAGACCGCCCAGAGGGTAAATACCCAGTCCAATCTCAACAGTAGTGTAGTTGCCAAAAAATAAAAAATCCTTTATTGAAATCTATTAAAAAACCTGGGTAATCAGTGATGGACAGAATAATATAGGGAGAAATATGTATGGTAGGAACAAGGCTAATCAAGAGCCAACCCTCACAAGAAGCAGAGAGGGCAATATGTACCCCCATACATAACTCAGGTAACAAAGCAGTAGGAAAGAACAGGGAAAGGGAGAAACACACACTCCCAACCAAACAGTAGTGCTATGCTAATACCCTATCTCCTATAAAACACCTTCGTGGGTGTTCTAATCTAAATGCTGTCATAACATCTGAAGCCCCAGGTTACACACACATACTAGAAAAACATAAATGAAAAGGTGCTCAGAGCAAAGTGCTCAAGAGAGTATTAAAAACACAGAAGAACCCGACGTACGTTTCGGCGTGACCACACGCCGTCCTCAGGGGTATCAGCAGTGAGCAAAAAACTGTCCGGGTGGTAAATTTATACCTTAAGCTCATAAGCTTTATTGTAATCACCTGTGATTGTGTCTAAATTGCTCCGGTCCTCCTGCGAATGGGGCTGTGGGGGTGTGGTGTAACACACCATAGTGTCAGCCCACATTTCTATGTCAGAGGTAGCCAGAACAGAAATCAGGTGAAAGGGAATTAACCCTTTGAGTGCCCCGCCCGGAACAGATATAAATGGATACTTACTATATCTAAAAGGCAGTATCCATAGCTTAACAATTAACCCTTGGAATGTCCAAATTGTATCATATAGGTCAAGTGTGTGGATTGATTCTTATGGCTGTATTGTGTAGCTTTAGTACAATTAAAGAAACAACTTATAACCGTTGTGAACCAGTAAGGGATAAGTACAATGGCTATATGGGCAGTCATACACAGAAGCCGACAATTCTTTTATTGCCACTGTAAATAGTAACCCATTAGTTTATGCAACACAAAACAGACCCCTAAACTCTTAGACCTATAATGCAGGTAAAATTAATGGACATATGAACACCAAATATAATAGAAATAAATAAAGAATATATACATATATACAGGCATAACTTAAGATACCATTTATTATCAGAATTATTGCAGTACTTTAAATAAACGGGGAATATGAAAACCCTTCATTTAGCCCCAGGGGAGATAGCGTTTGAGATGGTAAATCCAAAACGCCTCTCTTTGTCTTAGTTTTAGGTCCCAGTTTCCTTTCCTAGGAGGCTGTGGTACATGTTCAAGACCCATGAACCGGATGCCTGCCGAGGAGTGATTGTGATGTAGATGTAAATGCCTTGAGACAGGTCTTTTCATACGTCTCTTGACAGAATTTACATGTTCACGTATCCTTAGCCTGAAGTGGCGAAAAGTCTTGCCTACATATTTTAGGCCACAGGAGCAAGACAGTAGGTAAACTACTCCTGTTGTGTTACAATTAAAGAAGGAACGTGGTTTGAAATTCATTAAGCCCTTGCTGTCAGAGGCCCTCTTGGTAATAAACGGGCATGCACTGCAGTGACCACATTGGAAAGAACCCATTGGTAGGTATTTTTGAAAATAACCTGACGGGGACGTAGTTGAGAGGTGACTAGGTGCTAGGATATCTCTCAAGTTTTTGCCCCTCCGTGCTGTAATTGAAGGGAGTGATGGCAGAATTTCCTTCAGATGCTTATCTGATTGGAGGATAGGCCAGAATTTTTGAAAGACATTCAGCATAGTGTCCCATCCTGCATCATATGTACCTATGCAGCGTATTTTATTTTCCTCAGTCTTACGACCCCCATCTGTAATTAGGGTTTCCCGTTCAGTGTGGATTGCCCTCAGATAGGCTCTTTTCAGAACCCTATTTGGGTAACCTTTGGCCTTAAACATGTGACGCAGCTCATTTGCTTTTAATTTGAACTCCTCCATCGTGGAGCAGTTTCGTCGAAGTCTCAAATATTGGCCTATTGGGATACCGGATTTGAGTGATATGGGGTGATGACTAGACCAGCATAGCAGGTTATTTGAGGCTGTCTTCTTTCTGTACAAGGTTGTTTCAATTTTGCCTTCTTTAGATACCTGTAGTGCTAGATCTAGAAAGCAAAGGTTTTGACCCCCTACTTCACTAGTGAATCGTAAGTTAAAATCGTTGCTGTTCAGCAGACATACAAATTCTTTGAATCTCTCTGATGTATCAAGCCAAATCAAAAACACATCATCGATGTATCTTTTCCAATAGAAGATCTGATTAGTGTATGATTTCAGCTTAGGATCTGCCCTAATACACCTTTCCCACCATCCTAGATGGAGATTGGCATATGAGGGCGCACAAGACGTCCCCATAGCTGTACCAGTGGTCTGGTGGAAGCTTAAGATTAATAGATTTCAATAAAGGATTTTTTATTTTTTGGCAACTACACTACTGTTGAGATTGGACTGGGTATTTACCCTCTGGGCGGTCTTTATATAAGACATCCCTTTTTGGGGTTTTTTCTTCCTTTTTTTTGTTTACGTTTTGTTTTGATCTGAACTTGTACAATTGCCCTAGTCCTTAATGGACTTAAGTAAGTTCTGACACCATAAAATCTGTTAAAATTCCACTGGCTTTCAGTAAACAACAGATGTGTGCCACAAAGACACATTGGCACTCAAAAGTATATTTTTAATTTTATTTTTTTTCTAATTACAGACTCTTGGCATGTGAATCCATACTGATATTTTTCAGTATACTGAGCTCCTTTAACCCCTTAAGGACTGGACTGTTTTTGCGATGTTGTACATTTGCGACCAGGCATATTTTTACACTTTTGTGGTGTTTGTGTTTGGCTGTAATTTTCCGCTTTCTCATTTACTGTTCCCATACAAATTATATATTGTTTTTTTCAGGACAAAAGGGGCTTTCTTTACATACCATCATTTATATAATCTCATGTATTTTAATTTAAAAAAAATACAAAAATCTGATGAAAAATTGAAAAAAATACATGTTTTTTGACTTTTACTTGAAAAATCTTTTACTCATCTACAAAAGCGAATGAAAAAAACTGCTAAATAGATTCCAAATTTTGTCCTGAGTTTAAAAATACCTAGTGTTTACGTGCTTTTTTGCTTTTTTTTGCATGTTATAGGGCTATAGGTACAAGTAGGATATTGCGGTTTCAAAACATACATTTTTTAAAATTTATCAATAGTGACATTGTAACACTATTATCTGTCATAAATCTCTGAATAACACCCCACATGTACATATTTTTTTTAAAGTAGACAACCCAGGGTATTCAATATGGGGTATGTCCAGTCTTTTTTAGTAGCCACTTAGTCGAAAACACTGGCAAAGTAAGCATTCATATTTGTTTGTGTGTGAAAAAAGTAAAAAAACGAAATTGAACGCTAATTTTGGCCAGTGTTTGTGACCAAGTGGTTACTAAAAAAGACTGGACATACCCCATTTGCAATACCTTGGGTTGTCTTCTTTTGCAAATGGTATGCCATCATGGGGGTAATTCTCATTCCTGGGCTACCATACGCTCTCAAAGGCAACGTAACCAACCTGGCCATTTTCAATGTAAAAATATTTGACCCATATATTTGACCTTGTAACTTTCAAAAATGCTATAAAACCTGTACATGGGGGTACTGTTTTACTCGGGAGACATCGCTGAACACAATATTAGTGTTTAAAAACTGGAAAACGTATCACAACAATTATATCATCAGTAAAAGTGCTGTTTGTGTGTGAAAAATGCAAAAAAAGTCACTTTCACTGACAATATCATCGCTGTGATATGTTTTACTGTTTTGAATCACTAATATTTGTGTTCAGCGAAGTCTCCCGAGTAAAACAGTACCCCCCATGTACAGGTTTTAGGGTGTCGTAGAACGTTACAGGGTAAAATACAGTGCTAGCAAATTAAATTCTCTGGAATTTCGGCCTGGGTTGGCAGGCAGGTCCCTCAAATTGCAATCAATAAAATTACTGAATTATGTAAAAATATTACATAAATACGCACGTAGAATTTAAATATATATGCATATTTATATATTTGAAGTCTACGTGTATATTTCTATATAATTATGTAATTTTGTATATGGACGTATGTATATTTCTTATTATTTTTATTTATTTTTATATACATAGATATATATACAAATTCATTCTAAGTGTATTTTGATATAAATATATATATATTAATTTTAAAATACAGTTAGAATAAAATTTCATATAGCTATATAATTTTTTTTAAATTTTTTATTATTATTTAAAAAAATGTATTTAATTTAAATTACTTATTATTTATATTTTATAATAATATATATATACAATATATATAGTTATTATATATATTATATATATACGTGTGTAATTTAATTATAAGTGTATTTTATATTAATATAAGTACATATTAATATAAAAATACACTTAGTATGACATTATATATATATGATATATAGACATATATTATATAGGTATAATATATGTCTATATATCATATATACACATATATAATTATTTTTTATTTTTTTTATTAACACTAACTTTATTTTTTTTTTGATTTTACACATGCAGGGAGACTGCCTGTCAGCACAGACAGTCCCCCTGCAGGCAGACACTGGACACCTATTGTGACCATGTGATCGCTGTGTTAAGCGATCACATGGCCACAGGGGTCCTAATCTGCCGTGGGGAGACTGTCTGGGCTGCAGGCAGTCTCCCCACAACCGGAGCCACGCTGATCGCCGCCGGGGGAACGACGGCGATCAGGTAAGTAGCTCTGACCGTTAGGACGGTTCAGGACCGTCATCGGTCGGCAACGCAAAAATGCCGATGACGGTCCTGAACCGTCCTCGGTCCTTAAGGGGTTAAGATAGCCACGTCTTGCTTCTCCACTCAGCTTATGAGAATTGTTTTCTATATGACATTGCCAGCAACACCGAAGAACATATTCGTGCTCAATAAAGAACTTGTGGACCCAGGACATACTTGAAAACGAGAGAAATCTCAAGTTATCTTTCCTGGTAAAATATTTTATAAATAAATAAATAATAACTGCATGATGAAAGAGACGTAGCTGTTTCTGTTTGAGCCATACTTCTAATACCTCTTTTTCACTTTTTTTCAGAAAACATTCCTGCCATCTAGTGGTTAAGTATGGCACTGCATGTTATATATACGATAGTCCTACTGCAAATGAAAAATTACAAGTAAAAAAATGATTGTGTGTATGTAGGTATGAATCCTAAAGAATTCTACACTCTCAGTTATTGAACATCATGCAAAAAAACTTCAATACAGCAGTATTGGAATTATAACGCACTATTTACTTTGTCTACTGATTTTGAGTAATATTTGATTTAAAAACAGTAAAGACACTTGCCACTTTGCTACCTTTGATTTCAGATGTCATATTGCTGTAATATTTAATGTTTTCAAGGACCTGAGACATGAAAGTTTGAAAAGAACCTCAATATATTAGATTACCACAACATCATGGAACTAATGCTTGCAAATCAAAATTACATTTTGTTTAATCGCTTTATACAAGATAAAAAAATGTTTAATTATTCTATTAACCCCCCCCCAGACTACTCTACATTTAATTGCACCCCAAGCTGTTCCAAACTACCCCTAGGTCCTCCCTTTTACCTTTTTTTTAACCTCTTTATTTCTTGTCTTGATATATGTCCTAGGCACCACTGGATGACGTGAACCGGATGGGCCCACACTAGCTTGGTTTGTTAAATTCATACGCATACTCAGTTGGACTCTTCAGCATTCGCTATTATTCGAATTTCGGACCAAATTTCAGCTATTTGTCCATTCGTCAGAAAGACGAATGAACGAATAGAAACTACAGATAACAAACAAAGAGAAGATTTCAATTCAATCTTCATTCGTTCATTTAGTTTATTACAAGGAGGGAACTACTGGCTTGTAGTTCCCACTGTGTAATATGAAGAAATAGAAGCCCTTTTATTCATGGGGGTAATGGGAGGGGGCTAGGGGTTGGAAAATGTTTTCCACCCTTTCACTTAGGGCCCCCACCTGCTGCTATTGGTTGGGAGCTGGAGAATGAGCAATAGGTCCCCTCCATTATGAATTAGGGTCCCCACCTGCCGCAAATGGGTAGGGACTGGGGGGACATTAGGTCCCCCATTTAGTTTAAAAGCTACCACTCTCTGTCCCCCATGAGAGGGATGCTATGTTTCCCCCGTTAATTATTATAATAGGTGCCCAACCATGGCGGCATGGGAGACCTGTGTCTGCTCCTTCATTATTGGATTTGGGAGGATTATTTTCTTACAACAGTGAGCAGCCACTGTCTAGTAGACCTGCCAATACTGGCGCACAGCGAGTAGGGGCAGGAGGGAGATTTTAACCTCCCTTATTTACTAATACTAAGTATTTTCGACTTGGTATTAGCAAAGTTGTCTGATAGCTCCCTAATGCTTGTGAGATTGCCATTATTTTTTATGCAATCCCACAGGGTATCAATTCAGGGGTTATCTACTAAATGACTGCAAGATTCAGCCACAGTCCGACTCAGAATTTCATTCTTTCATTTGCCCTGTCTACTAGACAGGAAGTTCGGAAATAGCAAGTGGAGTTATGATTATTATTATTATTTATAAAGCGCCAACAAGTTCCCTAGCGCTCTACAATGGGTGGACTAACAGACACATATTTGTAACCAGAGAAGTTGGACACACAGGAACAGAGGGGTTGAGGGCCCTGCTCAATGAGCTTACATGCTATAGGGTGTGGGTTATAGTGACACATAGGTAAGTGTAGGGTAAAAAAGTAGGTTACTAGGATAGTATTCATTGAGGGCTTAGTGTTTTGTTTTGATGACAGTTTCAGGAGAGGAATCAGGGTGCGGGAGGGAAAGCTGTTCACAGTTTAATTTATATGCTTTCCTTAAGAAGTACATTTTCAAAGATTTTTTGAAGGAGTGGAGAATGGGTGAAAATCTAACAGAGAGAGGAGGAAATTATTAACCAAACTATATTAATTGCTGGGAATTCAAAGTGAATTTCAAAATTGTAGGCTGAAAAAGCCAGACTAAAAACATAAATTTTTTGTTGTTGTTAATTTTGCCTTATAATTTGAAAATCACTTTGAATCCCCAGCAATTTATACTTTTGAGAATAGCCCTGACTCTGTAGGTAAAGACGCTCATTACTATTACCCATATCAAGAATTTGAATTACATCAGAATGATAAATGTCCCTAAGATTAACCCATACAATTCTGGTTTGATCTGACTCTGCAACTGGAGTATTACCTAACTGATATTTCACACATGCGTTCACTGATATACAAATTCACCTAAAACTAAAGTTGAGTGAACCCAGACTGTAAAGTTCGGGTTCGTACTGAAAACTACGGTTTTTGGACCCCGGACCCGAACACGGACATATCACCGTTTTGAAAGGCTGTAGGGCCGCCAATCAACAAGCGTTTGACTCTTGTGCCCTTAGAAGCCATCACATCCATGCCTACTATTGGCATGGCTGTGATTGGCCAGTGCAGCATGTGACCCAGCCTCTATATATAAGCTGGAGTCACGTAGCGCCGCACACACATGAGGTCCTATTAGTGTAGGGAGAGGATGCTGCCGCTGTGAGAGACAGCTTAGGAAAGAATTCTGCGAACTAGTACATTAGTGGGGTGGGGTGCACTTCATATCTGAGAGTCAAATAGAAGCTTTAAATATTGCGGTTACAATGGAGTTTTAAAAAGTAAATTTTTTTGGGGTGTTAAATAGTACATTAGTGGCATAGTACATTAGTGGGGTGCACTTCATATCTGAGAGTCAAATAGAAGCGTCTAATAGTGTGCTTACAGCGCAGTGGAAAACATTCTAATTGTTTTGCTGCTAATCTGCTAAATAGTACATTTTGGGGCGTGCACTTCATATCTGAGAGTCAAATAGAAGTGTCTAATAGTGTGCTTACTGCCCAGTGGTAAACATTCTTATTTTCTGGGTGCTAATCTGCTAAATGGTACATTTTGTGGCCTGCTCTTCATATCTGAGAGTCAAATAGAAGCATCCTCCTCCACCGCCGCTTCCACCTACACCGCCTCCTCAACCTATGGGCCACTTAGTATGAACTATGTACACAATAGCAGAGGCTTGTGAAGGCCTTTTCTCCATGCATCAGGAGTTGAGCTCAGTTTGAACAATGAAAGAGAATACCCTGCACTCCAACCCTCTCTCAAATGGATAATTCTGGTGATCCACCTGACAGCCATGCTTTAGATTTTGATTTATGTTCTTCCAAAGCTAAAATCAAAGATTCCATCTAGTGCTATTTTATGGCTCAGCTGTATTTTTAGTCTTTATGTTATTTTAAGCGATTTCCCTATCCACATTTGTTTGCAGGACACTTGTCCTACTCTTACCCCCATTTTACTTGCTTTTGCAGCTCTCTAGTCCTATCCAGGAGTTTTTTAGAGACATTTTTGTCCCTATTGACTTCAATAAGGTTCGGGGTCAAGTTCGGGGTCAAATTCAAGCCTTTTTTCAAAGTTCGGCCAAACCCGACGGTCCCGAACATCCAGGTGTCCGCTCAACTCTACCTAAAACCATTCCAATGTAAATCTTAAATTGACTAGATAAATGACTAAAATGTAACATCTGTTGGTCACTAGTATTGACAAAGTTATGTTTACGTTTCTCAGTCTACATAGTATTACATTTTAATATCAAACTTTATTTTTAATTTAATTAGGTTGTACATTTAGTTCGACAGTTTGTTCGGTAAACCCCATTTACCGAACCACATAAGGAAAAGGCACGAACAAGCCTTTTTCACAGTCTTGGGACAAGGTTTTAGACATGGGCTGGCAATCAGGCCCCTCAAATAGCCAGTGGTGAAGTGTAATTTGTCACACAAAGTTTCTTATACAATTAAAATAATATTAAAAGGAATCCAGAGGTGCAGTGCACAACACCAGAGATTGCCGATAAATGGGAACTTATTCAGGACTCTATCAGATATCTTGGACACTTCACCATTCAAACCAAGGACCAATCAAACTTTAAAAGCTGCCATATACTTATCTTTTTAGGGGCTCCTTAGACCTAGGGAATTCACTACCATCAACACTTCTGAATTAGGGTCATGCCTTAAAATATCACAAGTCGTCAAACATCAAGACCACTATGTACTCTCTCTGCAACATACTAAGACCAGTCAACCAGGTCAAACAGTAAATTATTACTATCCTTATTACCCTACATTTAATAAATGGTGTCCTGTAAAGACATTAGATACATATCTAGGCAACTTACAATCACCCCCTTGTCAACCTTTACTTATCTTACAGGGGAACATTCTCACTACAAGCAAGTTCATGCCTTATGTCAGAATCCTATTAGTAAGACCAGGTCTCAATCCCCTACATTATTCTGGACACTCCTTCAGGATATATGCGGCCTCTGCAGCCTCCAACAGGAACATTCCTGCCCAAATTATTAAATCACAGGGGCGCTGGAAATCCACAGCCTACTGTCGATACATTCCACAACCAGAGAAGGAAATTAGACAAGCATTCCAACACTTGGAATTATAACATTCTATGTTGTAATAATGTTGATTGAAAAAATCATATTTTGGCACATCCTTTTTGCCCACTTTATTTACAGGCCTACCAATACGTCGGTTTCGGCACACCACAACCGAATGTTGTATATTTCTACGTGTATAGTAAAGTATCAAGTACAAGATACAGCTTTTGTTGCCCCGTACATATATATATATATATATATATATATCTTCCACTGGTACCCCGCACACACACTTTCAAAAATCAAAAAATGCCGGGTGCATGACAGCCATAGCCAAAAATTACAAAATATAATGAAAAGAAGGCTTGCACTCACGGTCTGTAATAATGGTAAAATATTTCTTCTTTATTCCAGTATTCTTAGAACATATTTGTAGTCATCAACGTTTCAGCCATCGTTCGTGGATTTCATCAGGATCAGTTCAGTACAAAAAATACATTTACAAACATTTGCATTTAAATAGCTAAACAGACTAATTCTTTAATCATTAAAAACACTCACCACCTGTGTTACCGATCGCCCGGCGTCTCTCCTATTGTAGTACGCATGTGCGAACACGCCAATACCCGGAAGTAGCGTGCTCGCGTCATCATCCGTTGCCGGGGTTACCCGCTATGTTTACAAGCTCCCCGGCAACGAGATGATCCTACAGAGCGCCCGGGCAGATACACGATGATCAAACACATAGATTAAAATAACATTACATTACATGAATTAAATCCACAGATATAAGTCTAACAGCATGGTATGGGCAAGCATCCTAATCAACTTTGAACGTAGTTGTAAAACTGCAGCGGCTCCTTTGTTTTTCATATAAAAAAAGAAAACAAAGAATAAGTGCACTTGAGTATAACAATGGCTGGGTGAAGCTGGTATAAATGTCTATTCTGCACAAGGTACACACAAGTCTGGTGGAATCCATGCCTGGTTCATTTTAATAAATGTGAGCTTGTCCACGTTGGCTGTGGACAGGCGGCTGCGCTTGTCTGTGATAACGCCCCCTGCCGTGCTAAACACACGTTCAGACAACACTGGCTGCAGGGCAGGGCAGGCCACCACCTCCAAGGCATAAAGTGCAAGCTCAGGCCATGTGCCCAATTTGGAGACCCAGAAGTTGAATGGGGCAGACCCATCAATCAGTACGTGTAGGTGTGTGAACCCGTACTGTTCACCAAGTTGCTGAAATACTGCCTCCTGCTAAGACGTTCCATATTAGCTGGTGATGCTGGTTGTTGTGGCATGCTGACAAAGCTTTTCCACATTTCGGCCATGCTTACCCTGCCTTCTGAGGTGCTGGCAGTGCCCCAGCTGTGTTGGTGACCTCTTCCTCCTCCTCTGCCTTCGCCTTGTGCATCCACTGAGCCCCCGGTGTCCGTTGGGAATGCCCTCAGCAGTGCGTCTACCAGTGTGCACTTGTAGTCACGCATCCTCCGATCACCCTCCAGTGAGGGAATTAAGGACAGCACGTTGTCCTTGTAACGGGATTCCAGCACGGTGGCCATCCAGTAATCATCACAAGTTAGAATGTGGGCATCTCGGCAGTCGTTGCGCAGTCACTTTAGTGACTCTAGATAACCTCGGGCCAATCGAAGTTCCCCATGACAGCGATGACGCATTCGGATGTCTGCCTTATCAACTTTCGATGGTACTTTCTGCGCCAACCATTGTGGCCACGGGTAACGGGGAATCAGGTTTCAATTCTGGAGAGGGAGCCTGAGAAGCAGGCGTGCACACTACCCACTCCCGACGCGGGGAGGTAGTGATGAAAAATAACAATACAGGACTCTTTCGAGGCCCTGTAATTGGAATGAGTACACTTTAAATCCTTTATCGAGGATCTGTTGGAGGGCAAGTCTGTTGCAAAGCGACTGACCCATACGTGCTGTAGCTGAAACTCCACTATCTCCTGCTGCTGCTCACACAGTCTCTCCAGCATGTGCAAGGTGGAGTTCCACCTTGTGGGCACGTCGCATATGAGGTGGTGAGCGGGAAGGCCGAAGTTACACTGCAGCGCAGACAGGCGAGGAGCAGCAGGGTGAGAACACCGAAAGCGTGCACTTTCTGCATATATCTAGGTAGTTTTTCAGGAATTTCTGCAGCACCAAATTCAGTACATGCGCCAGGCAAGGGATGTGCGTAAAACCGGCTAGGCCCAGAACTGCTACGAGATTTCGCCCATTATCGTACACCACCAGGCCAGGCTTGAGGCTCCGTGGCAACAACCACTCATCGGTCTGTTGTTCCATGCCCATCCACAGCTCCTGCTCGGTGTGGGTTTTTCCCCCCAAACATATAAGGTTTAAAACAGCCTGCTGTCGTTTCCCCCTGGCTGTGCTGAAGTTGGTGGTGTTAGCTGACCAGATGAGGAGGTTGTAGAGGAGGAGGAAGCGGAGTAGAAGGAGGAGGCAACAGGAGGCAAAGAGAAATGCCCTGCAATCCTCGTGGCGGAAGGACATGTGCCAAACTGATATCCACCTCAGACCCAGCCACCACTACATTTGCCCAGTGTGCAGTTAGGGAGATATAGAGTCCCTGCCCGTGCTTACTGGTCCACGTATTAGTGGTTATGTGGACCTTGCCACAGATGGCGCTGCGCAGTGCACACCTGATTTTGTCGGCCAATTGGTTGTGCAGGGAAGGGATGGCTCGCCTGGAAAAGTAGTGGCGGCTGGGAATCACTTACTGTGGGACAGCCACTGCCATCAGGTTTTAAAAACTGTTCGTCTCCACCAGATGGAATGACAGCATTTCAAAGGCCAGGAATTTTGAAATGCTGGCATTCAGGGCCAGGGATCGCAGGTGGGTAGGGGGTACTTCCTCTTTCTCTCCAGTGTTTGGGAGATGGACAGCTGAACGCATCCATGGGACAGTGTGGAGATATTTGGGGACTGTGGTGGACCTGGTGGCGTTGCTGCCACATCCTCTGTTTGCGGGGTGGCAGGTGCCACTGTGACTCCAGAGGTGGAGGAAGAGGCTGAGAAAGCAGCTGAAGAAGAAGCAAGAGGAGCCTGACACCTTTCTTGGTTTTTGAGGTGCTTACTCCACTGCAGCTCGTGCTTGGCATGTAGATGCCTGGTCATGAAGTTTGTGCTCAGGTTTAGAACGTTAATGCCTCGCTTCAGGCTCTGATTGCACAGTGTGCAAACCACTCGTGTCTTGTCGTCAGCACATTGTCTGAAGAACTGCCACTCCAGGGAACTCCTTGGAGCTGGCTTTGGTGTGCTCGGTCCCTGGGTGCAGTGGGCAGTAGCAGACATACTGTCTAGGGGACAACTGCTCCACTTTGGCACCCTGCTCCCTCTTATGCTGTGCTGGTGCCTCTGTGTGACCACTGTCTCTTCCTCCAAACTGCACACGTCACTCACATGACCTTGATTCTATGTGGGGTCTAGGACCTCATCATCCTCCACATCATCTTCCACCCACTCCTCAACCCTGCCCTCCTTGCCGGTCTGCACACTGCAGAAAGCCACAGCAGTTGGCACCTGTGTGTCGTCATCATCAGAGATCATCTAAGGTGAAAGACAGATGGCCATGGGCTGCAGATGCCAACTCTGAGTTTTCAGCAGGGGACCGGGTGGGAGACAATGTGAAGGAACTGGAAGCACTGTCAGCCACCCAATCTACTATCGCCTGTTCTTGTTCTAGCCTTACCATTCATAGACCGGCATTCGGGCCTACCAAATAACGCTGAAGGTTCTGACGCTTGCTAGCACCTGAGGAAGGTGTTACACTTGTGCGTGTAGCTGGCACAGATCGACCACGTCCTCTCCATGCAACAGGAGCTCCACCAACACCAGCAGCACCAGGACCTGGGCCACATCCCTTATTTGATGCTCTCCTCATTCTTTGTGTTCACCCACCAAACTAACAGATCATTTATGTCAGACGACAATGTAACCACCGATAGTCAACAATTAAGTTCACTGACAGTAAGGCAGTGCCGGTGTCCTAAAGAGAAAAAATGTCTAGAGATCACAAAACAGTGTGACAGGTGTAATTAATACAGTTACTTCACTGTCTCAAAAAAGTGTGATTTTTTTTAAACCAACAATGTAACAGTATTATTTAAGGGTTTTATTGGACTGCAAGAAATGCACTGCAGTCTGCAAATGTTCTATTTAGCACAAAAAGTCCCTCTGCCTCCTTTACCATCCCAAACCCCACTCCCCCTTCACCCACTACAGCCCTATCACTTTCATTCCTATCCCTGTACCCACCACAGCCTCTGTGCCTTCTTGCACACTCCTGAGCCTCTCACTCCCATATGCCTTCCTGCACCCACTACAGCCCTCATCACTCTCATCCCTATCCCTCCCTGCACACACTACAGCTCCTATCCCTTACTGCTCCCACTGCAGCCGCTATCCCCCAACCATCCTTATGCCCCCTGCACCTACTACAGCACATATCCCCCCTCATGCACTGCAGCCACTACCCACACACATACTGCAGCCTTTATATCTCCCCCAGACAGTATCTAATCAAACACACACTACAGTATCCCCCAGATGCCTACTTTAGCCCCTATCCCACACACACCCACACACACTCTTCAAGACAACCAGCCCTCTCCACTCACATACGACTGCAAACAGCTCCATCCACACACGTAAACCAACAAGGAACCAAACTGTATGTACATAATCCCACAAACAGCATCCCACACATTCAATACCACATGCAGCCTCCCTACACAAACATCACAAGAGGCATCCCCAGCATGGCAATACTGCATACAGCCTCCTTATACATGAAAACACAATTATTACAATTACTTATATAACACCAACATATTCTGCAGCATAGTACAATAGGTAAAACAAGACAAACAATGAATTCTAACTCAACATGTTGACATACAGGAACACAAGCAGCATCCCACACATGCAACCACACAAGTAGCCTCCAACCACTGCTTGCAGGAACAGACTGAAACAAAATGGATTAATGGCAAAGGAATGGGTGTGGCAAAAAAATTATATATATATATATATATATATATATTTTTTATTATTTTTTTTTTAAAGGAATCCAGGAGACTGGGAATTCCAGGAACAGAATAAAGGAATGAAACATAGAATAGATAACCAGAAAAAAACAAGAAAAACAAAACAAAAATTGTAAAAAGAGTACTGGATATCAGAAGCCAAGGCCAGACATCTGAACAGAACAGGACGTGACACAATTGCAATTAAAGGAAAACTATAGGGTTAGGAACACAAACATTTATTCCTGATCCTATACTGTTAAAACCCCCATCTAGCCCCCCTTGCCTCCCTAAATATAGCAATATCTTACTTGTGTTCAAGTCTGCAGCTGCTGGCTCTGCGCCAATCACAATGCTTCCCCATAGGATTGGCTGAGACTGTCAAAGAGGCAGATCTGGGGCAGAGCCAGCACAAGCCAAACACAGCCTTGGCCAATCCGCATCTCCTCATATAGATTAATTTAATCAATGCATCCCTAGGAGGAAAGTTCAGTGTCTGCATGCAGAGGGTGGAGACACTGAATGCCAGTACTGCACACTGTGCAGCACTGCCCCAGGAAGCACCTCTAGCAGCCTTCTGAGGAGTGGCCAGTGGATGTATCCCTAGGCTGTAATATAAACACTGAATTTTCTCTGAAAAGACCATGTTTACAGCCAAAATCCTGAAGGGAATGATTCTCACCAGAACAAATGCAATAACCTGTATTTGTTCTGGTGACTATAGTGTCCCTTTAAATTTGCTACAATTCAGAGTTTATATATACATTTATGCAACCAGGAATATTAAACTTCTAGTACTTCTCCTAAGACTAGTTTCTGAATCTGTCCCTGATAAAGATAAGGGAAATTAGAAGTAATGGTGTTAGGCTAAGAATGATAAGACTCTACTTACTTAGGACAAGACTGCTCAAGAGTCTTGAATGTTTGTTGAAGTGCTTTGGGCTCTGTTTGTACATATTAAAAGACAGATTCAGAAGCCGGGAAACTGCAGCATCTGGAGATTCCTGTAAAACCAGAAATGTCATTCAAATAAAGAAATATTTAACTCACTTTCTTTGCAATTAAGTTTTTTTATCTCAATAAATATAATTATTTATTTATTTATTTATTTATAAAATATTTTACCAGGAAAGATACATTGAGATTTCTCTCGTTTTCAAGTATGTCCTGGGTCCACAAATCATTGCATTATTACATTAGGGTACAATAAAATACAAAAACAATATTAATACAAAATAAATACAAAATTTAACATAGAACAGGTAGGAAATATATAATCAACCATGACAGGTGCATTCTGTTTTCTGTTTATAATGAGAAAAAGGAAATTGTATGCAAAAAAACTGAAATAATACATAATAATAAAGTATTTATTCACCTTCTATACACCAAACAGAACTGCAAACAGCAATTTTAAAACAATATAGACTCAAAGTGTGTATAACACAATGTAGAAGCTTTTCCTGCTGTATGTCAGATGGGGAAAAGAAAATATAGATTAAAAAATTGCATTCATTTTTCCTTTTTGATTTTTTGACTTCTAATTTCATCATGTGCGAAAATTCAGCTCAGGAATGAAGAACATATTTAACATTCTTTTTCTTATTAATGTATAATCTTTATTAACAATGTATTTATGTTTTATATACATTGTTTAAAAAATGGTAAGTGTAAAAGCAACATTGTATTTTTAACAGCATTTTAACAATATCGAAAGATAAATTATTTCGTACGTAACATCTGTTTTTGTGAAAAGGCTTTCATTTATAATGTAACATCAGATCAATATTGTAACGATGTTGTTATCTTGGAGGTACAATATGTACATACTCTTTGATAATTTCTTGTTTGAGTAATCCTTATCATGTGCTAACTGAGAGATTGGAAAACCAAAAAAATAGAGAAAAGAAAAGGAGGTATGTGGGTGGGTATGGAAGGGGAACAGAGAACCATGGCCAAGGTCAGTGTTTTGGGTTAAACAGAAAAGGAACAGAGTGTATAGGGTGTTGAAATTATTCAACTCCCCAAACTCTGTAGAGGTTACAAGAGGTATAGGGGGCTTAACCCCAACAAACTATGAGAAAAAAGAGAAGAATGAACTGGAAGACCACCAGAGTAGAATACAAAGGTGGAACACCTGTTCATTCATAAATCTATACCTCTCAAAAATATATGTACTATATATAGCGGGTACTAGGACCTTTAATAGAAAAAGACATACACATAAAGATTATATATATAACTGGCTATAAAAAATTGCCAGAAAGGGGTTCCCCTAAGGGATATTTAAAGTGAGTGAGATAAGTATTCACAAAAACTAGCTAGAAAAAGTCCTCGTTTGTAAGTTCTATAAATTGCCTGGCATAGAAAACACTGTTATAGAAAAAAACGAATAAAAGGTATTATGTATACACAGCAGATTTATCCAGGACTTGATAAAGAGGCAGAGAGGGGAGAGAGGGGTGGGGGGAGGGGAAGAGGGAGGGGAGGGGTAAATATGGGGTTAAATGAAAAAGGATACCCTGATAGTAAACGTGTCCCTAGACGTGGTGAGACCGTTGCAAATAAGGGTAAATGTATCAACAAAGTGCAATATGAATAATATGAATGTTAGGCTAATAGCCAATAATATTTGCTGCCAAAAACATCAAAATGCACCATAAATATACCCCAGCTGGCCCTGAACTGCTAGCTGACTCCCAAATTACCAGGGAGATAGAAATAACTATCTGCTGCTTCAAGGCAGCCTAAAGGTTGTCCCTAATACCCCAGCTCCCATCTGCCTAAATAGACCCTAAACGGTCATAAAAGGAACAAAGAGGATCTCTAGTTAAATAAGAAAAAAATAAAATAAAAAAAAAAAGCACAAAGGAACTCAAAGTGAATGCATCGGCATTGCTAATTTGCTTGACGCGCGTTTCGGCGTAACTAACCGCCTTTGTCAAGAGCTGAAAAGTGTCTGTGTGGATGTCCGTGTTAAAAGGGGTAAGTAGGTCCCGCCCCTCACATCCTAGCAGCCAATCACAATCCCGAGCGTCACCCTTACCGGGTTCATAACATTAGTTTATCTCATTAGCCAATGGGGGACCCGGAGGTGAAAGGGAGGCGTGGTCAGGCTCCGGACCACGTGGGGTATGTGGTAAGTGCCTGCCGCGGGTCTGTGGGCTTAGAGCCGCCCCTTGAATATACCGCACATGTTGGTTTCCCATTTGTCAGATGGCAAGTACAGGGGGCGTGTTAAAGCTCCGTTCATATTGTGATCTGGCAAAACGAACACTGTGAAAATATGGTTACATTTTGAAGATGAATAAAGAATAGACATAGCAGTATGTGATAAACAGAACATTGTTATTAATATGAAGCGGGGGGCAGAGATACTGTTCTAAATATAAGACAGTACCTAAAAGAATACACTGGTCCTTCCCATATTAATGTTCATTGCTGCCTATTAGAGAAAAGTGTAAACCAGAGAAACATAGCTAGAAACAATTTGTCTCCATTTATTGAGATTGATATCCTGATTAGAGAGACAAATGGAAATATTATATAGTTATGTTAATGAATAAAAACAGTGATCACAATTATAATGTATTTACCCGAAAAATGTGGGCATTAAATTAACAATTAAGGCAGGCACCAGAAAAAACGGAAGGAGAGCGGTATGAGCGAAAATGAATAAAGTACTTAATGATATCACATCAAAAATTAATTAAGCGTCACCGAACCATGACCGGCGACATTAAGACAGGATAAGTGTATCAAGTGAAAAGGTGAATTCACTTAATAAAGATTGATAGAGTATGCGGCAAAAAGATAGCAGGTACAAATTCCCGAATAGATACTAACTCAGAGGGGATAGACAGATAAAGTCTTATTCCACATACTTATATATACTTCAAGTAGACAATCACATTGTTTCAAATGAAAGGGGAGAAGGAAAAGCCCTCATTTCAAATGAAAGGGGAAAAGGAAAAGCCCTCATTAAGTCCTTTAGGATAGAGGGTGTTGAGTTTGTAAATCCATCTGCATTCCTTTTGACGTAAAATTTTGTCGAAGTCTCCTCGTCTGGGCTCACGTTTGACCAACTCAAGACCACAGAAGCGTATGTTTCTAGACGAACCATCATGGTGTTCTTTAAGGTGTCTGGAGATAGGGGTCTCTACCCGGTTTCTGGTACATCTCACATGTTCTTTTATGCGCTCCTTGAAGGGCCTAAACGTCTTCCCCACGTACATCATTCTACAGCTGCACGTGAGGAGGTAGACCACTCCTACCGAGTTACAGTTAAAGAAATGGGAGATTTGAAAGACATGTTTTCCCTCACTGTCTCCTACTTTCTTAGAATCCCTTAGGATAAATTTGCACGCTACGCATTTACCACACTGGAAAGTACCCACTGGGATTTGACGTCCCAGCCATGAAGGCAGTGTTTTGGGTTAGTTATTGTAGTGTTCGTCCCATGTTTTCCAGATGTTCTTAAAAGGCTGCTTTGAGGTGTTGAAAATTTTGCAACTTAAGATCATAGTAATATGGGTTGAAAAAAGACTCAGGAACATCTCTGTTTACGTATTTTGAAGAACATGTTCCTCTTCTTTTGGCAAAATGTCTTACAATAGAAAGAATTTGAATGATACGGAATTTAATGAATTTGGTTTGTTGGTATACTAGTTTTAAAACTGTGAAATCATGAAGACTTGGGTTTGTAGGGTTAAAGGAGAACTATAATTTCACTAGAGTTTACACGATTAAATGAAACATTGAAAGCCGCTTAAGATTTATATTAACTTTTAATTCAGGAGATGCATCTTAATCTATATTAAAGATTTCACAATTTACATTATATGTTCAAATAAGTCAAAACCAGGGCAAACTTTGCAGATGAGAAGATATCCAAACACTGTCTCGTTTCTCTTTTTTTTCAGTATGCTGTCTCTATGCTGTCGGCAAAGATTGACAAAGATGGAAAGATGGGAAAAAAAATCAGTTAACGAGTTAATTTACCCACAATCTATCAATCAAAAGAATGCCATAGAAAAACTAACTGCATATATATTGGACAGATGGGAACTACATGGAGGCATCCAGTTATGGAGATCTGGCACAGGAAAGAAATGATAATAGACATAAATAAAGGCAAATTGAAATATGGATGTATATAATCATTAAGATACAAGGGTCAAAAGAAAACAAAAATTTAAGAAAGAAAAAGACAGTATCACTTTAAAGTTCATAAAGTGACTTAAACATTAAGGCTCATCAGAGGTTTTACATTATGGGTTCCTCAAGGAACAGATGTTTATGACTCATCAGGGCTCATCCGTGGTTTTTGTTTTGGACTCATGAGTGGACATATACTATGAGCTCATCAGGGGATTACATTATATGTCTATCAGGGGATTTTATAAATTATTATTAATTATCATCTGGGGATGATATTATATTGTGGACTTATCGTCGATCACAAAATAAAACACTATCTGTGTGAGAAAGGAGCAGTAACTCTGACAGATCAAGCTTTGCTTAACATGTAAAATACATAACTTAGCTGAGCTGCTGGGGAAAAAAGAGTTACAGACTCCATTAACAACTCTGCCATGCAGGAAAGACTAAAGAGGGCAATATTGGGACATCACCAGAGCAGGGCAAGAAGGGGCAAGAAAAAGCAATCATTCATCATCAAAACCAGAGTCACTTAAAGGGACACTGTAGTCACCAGAACAACGACAGCTTAATGTAGTTGTTGTGGTGTCTCTTGTCAGTCCTTGCAGGAATTTTGGATGAATACTTGCAAAAAATATTCAGATTAATAATTTTTAATTTGTGTGGTAATAGCTTCTTAATCCACAGACAGATCTGACTGCCATTCTGGGGTCAAGAAGGAATTTTTTCATGGTTTGTAGCAAAATTGGAAAACGCTTCAAACTGAGTTGCGGAAATTGATGGACGCATGTATCTTTTTAGCTATGCAAGGTAGCTGTTTGCCCCAGATATTTTCAATATTTTATATAGTATATACGGGCTATAGACATACTTCTATATAACTAACAGTGCCTATTATATACATTCGGACCAGGTCAGTTTCATCCCTGGAAGGGAAGGAAGAGACAACACTATCAAGGCCCTTAATATAATCCATGCAGCACAATCAACCCGGAAAGAACTGTTACTACTATCTACAGAAGTCAAAAAGGCATTCGACCGTGTCGATAAAAGACACCTGGGAGCCAGAAATCTTGCTGATTGATAGGGTATCAAATACTTATTTCACTCATTGACATGCAAATCAATTTGTAACTTTTTTGAGATGCATTTTTCTGGATTTTGTTTGCCCCTACCACAAATATATATATCCAGAAAAATGCATCTCAAAAAAGTTACAAAAAGTTACAGTGTGTGTGTGTATATATATATATATATATATATATATATATATATATATATAATGCAGAGTGTGTGTATATAATGCAGTGTGTGTGTGTGTGTGTGTGTATAATGCAGAGTGTGTGTGTGTGTGTATATAATGCAGAGTGTGTGTATATAATACAGTGTGTGTGTGTGTATATATCATGCAGTGTGTGTGTGTGTATATAATGCAGTGTGTGTGTGTTTGTGTGAATACAGAGTGTGTGTGTGTGTGGTGTGTGTGGTGTGTGTGAACTGGGTGGGTGGAGGGCATTTTTATTATTTTTTATTTTAATATTTACTTTTTTTTTATTTTAATATTATTATTATATTTTGTTAACTGCTTGTTAACTGGTCAGGGAGGGGCTATCTTAATCCCTGGTGGTCCAGGGGCATTGGCTGTGCAGTGCGGGGGCTGGCAGGAAGCGTTTACTTATGTTTCCTGCAGCTCCTGTCAGCTCCATGCAGCTCCCCTGTCAGCTCCCACTGTAAGTCTCGCGGTCTGCGTGCCATGCGGAGCGTTGCCACGGTAACCCGTGGCAACGCTCTGACGGCCGCATGTCTCGCGAGACTTACAATGGGAGCTGACAGGGGAGCTGCACGGAGCTGACAGGAGCTGCTGTAAAGGTAAGTAAATGCTTCCTGCCGGCCCCCAACAGGACCACCAGGCTTGTAATGAGCCCGGAAGTCCAGGTCTATATTATGCCAATGTAAGTGACTCGAATATAAGTTGAGTGGGGCTTTTTCAGCACAAAAAAATGTGTTGAACAACTCGACTTATATGGTATATTCAGAACTTTTTGGGAATCTCGGTTCCAAAATTTCACTGAGCAAAACAGACATTTTGCCAAAAACCTACGATGCAGAGATTAATTATAGCCTGTGATTCGCTGAGAAGCTTCCTATGTGTATAAAACTATGATGGCTCTGCATCTAAGGTTAGTTTGATTTTTTTTTTTTATTATTTGAAAAACACCCTGAACAAATTGAAAATAACAGTTGTAAAATGTTCTATGGCGATGCTTTCACTACTTCTTATTACAAAGCCAATTAAAATATTGTGTCAGAATTGGAGCGTGAATATCAAACCAATATCTTCCTTTGCTGTCAGGGTTAATAACAATGAGCTTGTCCTTCTTGAGCACTAAACCATTTCTGTTAGTTTCAATATTTTAGTAAATATTTCTGACTTTAAATAGCTCAGATTGTAATGTTATTTTATGGGTAGTATATAATTAGAGAAAATAGAGTGTAAAAAAGTTTTCAATGAAACAATTATGTTTATTTTGTTCAGATATAGTAAATTATTATATATATATAATATAGTATAAAAAATACTATATTTATTTAATCTGCTCAGCGAAAAGCTACACTTTATGATTATTATTATTATTGGTATTTATATAGCGCCAACTAATTCCACAGCGCTTTACAATATTGTGAAAGGAGGACACATTTACAATAAATGAGACAATTACACAGTGAACAATAGGTAGACGAGGGCCCTGCTCAAACAAGCTTACAGTCTAGAGGTTTAAAGCTAATCACGATCATGCACGAATGGACTCTCCCATATTCATGATGACTGACTCTCTTTGTATCCAGGTTTGTCTATCATTTCATACACGGGATCCTCATTTATCTCATTGTAAATTTTCAGAATTTCGTTTTCAGTTGTTCTTAAATCAAGTACACACTGATGCAAAAAGATATACTGCTCCTAAAACACAAATTAAAGGATTAGTGTCTGTCCCTATTCATTTATCCTGCAGCCTTATCTTAATCACACAAACAGTACTGCACTTCAAAATGTGTACATGTAAATTTCACACACTTAATTTGAATTTGTGGATTTGCATCTATCCTAGGTAAAAGAAAACCTAAATAGATACCCCATATTGGGAAGAGCCTTTTTTGGATTGTTTTACATTATCTTAATCAAAAATCATATCATCAATAGTATCACGACAATGCCAAAGGTAGCAATCTCATGTTTTTATATACAACAAAAATAATGAATTCTTGTATTACTTTAAATAAAACTTAACATATTGACTTCAAATAGTCCAATTTTATTTTTGCAATACTTAATGAAATTTATATTTTTTAGCATTAATTGTCTAAATTCCTGAACCTTAATCAAATGTTCACTTACCTCTGTTTGCACCATTTGTGGCCAAACTCTATGCATGTCATACACAGTGTTATATAAATCCACAGTTTTTCCTTCTTCGCTTTGTTGTATAATGTTATCTAGCGTGACAAAAAGACCTGTCCTTCCAGCACTAAAGAAAAAAAAAGATTTAGAAACAATACCAGGTGTGACAGATCCATCTGTATAGACTAAGATTGCTGGTTCATCTGTTTTGCCTCTTTTCGTGGAATTACCTGTCCGTATGCCCCTGTTCGTTTGTTTGACTTTTTTACCGAATGAACTTACTGAACGGACTGCCACCCAGAAGAGAAGTGTGCTGCTGGTTAACCTCTTGATCCCAATTAGAAGGTTGTGGTTAGCTGCAGACACCTCTTAATTATAGCCGAATACAGGGTAGTCGTCGTTCGTATGTCGACCACGAGGCGGTGTCCATTTTAAACCATGCAAAAGACCAGCGGTGTCCGGCACAGATTGGAACTGAAAACGGACACTTTTTCTGCCGAACACCGCTAAAACCACAGACTGCCCTTCTCAGTCGACAAAGGCATGCGAACACCAGCCGTTCGGGAGTTTGGACTACACAAATGGACTTAACCCAGATAGCCTTCCCATGGAGTCAATCGCATACCGAAAGACTGTAAAAGACTTTGACTCCATGGCGATTAAACTGTGTGTATGGGATCTGGGAGGAAACCGTGATGCATGCTGGGAATATTATGTGCCTGTGTGTTCTAACATGCTATATGTCTGTCTGCCATTACAGTCTCCCATTTGGTCCCCTAGGGGAGTGTCCACCAAGTGGGAGACCTGCATAAATACGGGCGGGTAGCCCACAGTAAACCCAGTTCTTGTTTTACCCTCAATGCGGAGCTTGGTCTCGTTATTGGGGGGATTTACTACACACGAATAGCGACTGATTGATGGAAGTGTAAGCCGTTTGGAGGATATATTGATTCGGCTGTTAGCAGCGATTCGCGTGGTTACCGTTCGAGAGTAGGAGCACCCGTATGGGTCCAGTTCGGGAGGTTGGCGCATTCCCCTGCTTGCAGTTCGTACGATTGGAGTCCGTATGAATGAAGGTTGCATGATTTGCGAGAGGGGAGGATTAACTAAATGGTGGTTTTGACTATTTGATGCTGAGGGTGCCGTTACACCTGGGTGTGATAATTATATAGCTACTTATACATATTGTGAGCCTTATCTACTTTTGTAGAATGCACAGTGTACATTAGTAAATGGCTAAATAGTATCAATATTTGGGCAGATTAGCTGAGCTGAAGTGTTCTTATCTGCTGTCACATTCTATGGTTCTATGTTTAATCTGAATGAGACCTTCTTCCCAAGCACAGAACATTTTATTTTGAGAAAGGAGATTGGAGCGATATGCCAATTTCTTTTTTGTGATGAAGATCTGTAAGGTCATGTAAGGACACGGCAAAACGCCCACAGAATTCTGAACATTTGTTATCTTATTTTGTTATTTTATATTTGTAAAGTTTGATTATAATAAATTCTATTTTTCAACAATACCTTTTCCTGTGGACTTCAGATCCAGGTGTTCCAGCATGATAAGGAAGAGTTTGTGTCCCATAATTGACACACAAGCTACTATACTTAGAGCCAGGTTTATAGGCTCTAATCCAGATGAGCGGTTTCACTTATAAATTCCATCTACCTATTTTTTACCAATATACTACACCAGATATCATTTTTTTATTATTTTTTTAGAAGAAAAATCAAGGAATGCCTTGTAAAGGATTCGTGATCCCTAATACACGCCTGCCAGAGTGATCTGAGTCTGTCCAATGAGGCTCAGAACCATGTGAGTGAATCCAATCACCAAACCACTTTATTTTGACCTATTTGGATATATTACACTATTCTGCTATTGACCCCCTCATAGTTCTGGGTGGGGAGGGGGTGAAGGGGGAGGTGAGTTATTTCATTCTATGCACTCTACCTTTCAACTAGGGTTGGCTTTTTCTAACACACAGTTGAATACAATTCTTAACCATTAAGACCTCCATGCTGGGCAGGTTTGACTAGACTGTGCATCAGAAATGACTGAGGTGCTACACCTGATCTATTAGCAACCACAACAGAGGTACAAGAAGCTTTTTTTTCCTCAAAGTTACTAAATGTAGGGTATGAGCAAATTGCTATTTTAGTCTACTGATAGCACTGCAGGAATTACAGGTTCAGTGCCCTTTACAGCAAAGATACCCAATTCATCCTTACCAACTCCTGGTTAGTAGGAGAATGTTTAGGGCAATAAGGGCTGGTAAATAGGGAAAGTAATGGCAGACAAATTAATGAGAATGGACAGCATAAAATGACTATTGTAAAAAAGGAGAACTGGCTATTTTAAGGAAGGTGGCCATTTTTTTCATGAAGACACTGCAGACAATGGTTGTACATAGAGTCATCACTATGGTATTTAATAGGAATTACAAATAGGGAACAATAATGCCTGGGTTGTTCTATTGTGGTACCTGCAGTGCACCAATGTAGGGGTCACCACTGTGTTTTGCTTTCGACACTTTTGGACCTCTTGCACAAAGAATATGAAACTTTTTCTTGTTTGTTCATCATTAAACCCAGACCATGCTGTAAACTGAAACTGCTGCACTTGCCGACTTATATTTTCTTTTTCCTGAGTAAAAAAAATAAATTTCAATCATACCTATACAGGAATGAAAACATTATAGCTGTTGTGTATACTGCTAAAGAAAGAAAATGTACTCATGCATCTACTAATACTAATACTGATACCATCAAAGTACTGTGAGTTCTCTCACATATCTTGCTCTTACTTTCGGTCAGAGATATGTGAATGTTATATATGATGCAGCATGCATTATGGGAAAATAATGCCATTAAGGGGTTCTGTAGAAAGCATAATCCATGAGAAGTCTGAGATATCACTTCATATATTACTAAATCCTAAATTATTACCTTCAAAGTTCATTGATACAGTTGGAAATCTGGTAGTTTTCTCCTATCTGATTTCACTATAGAGATAGAAACTAGATAACATTTGATCAAATTTGCAAATATTTGAAAGGAAATCGCTTAGATTAAACTCTGGCTCCTTTTATTTGGATGGCTCACAATTATTTTTCAAAAGACATTTTTATTGAAGGGTGGATATTTTTTAAAATGATACTTAATATGTAAAGGTAACAAGGAATTCTATATAATTGTAGTATAACTCCTGTAGTGGGGGGTAACCCCTAAATTTAATCCAAATTTTATATACGAGATAGAACAGGAGTATAAGCCATAGAGTAAATGCAAAATTGACCCAATTAAGAAAAAATAGTATTGGAATCAGTGGAAGAAAATTAGAATTTTAAAACTTAGCCTTTAATGGTTTATGATAAATATATTCGCTTTGATATATACAACCATAATTGTTGATTTTATTATGGAAAAGGTATATATATATATATATATATATATATATATATATATATACCTTTACCATAATAAAATCAACAATTATGGTTGTTTAGATATAGAGTAGCAACTAGGATCATTAGGAGGGTGAAATCTAGTGTTAACCCTTTACTTTCTTGCACTTCTGATGGAGTTTGTGCAATAAAAAGTAGCAACCAAGATCACTGTTGATAGTTGGACTTTTATTAACCCTTCTATTGCTACTTAGAAAATACAGTGTGATAGAAATACATTTGCAGCCTTGCTCGCTGTTTAAATGGATGAAAGGTTAACCCTTCGTTTGCTGTCCCTTAAAATGTACGTTTATAGAGTTATAGGTAGTAAGCACAATCATAATTATTTGTTCAGTTTGATATAGAACGCTTATTTAACTACTATTGTGGATTTTTAAATCCGATGGAGCTCCAGTACTGGTAGCTGGCACTGCTATACTATTCTAAGAGGCTCGTTGCTTGGCTGTCGAGCCTCTTTAACTGAACTAAATTAAGAATGTTGCGGTAGATTGGTAATGCACTATTTTTTATGTCAATTGCGTGTCCGTGTCAATTTTATGGACTCATCATCTGTCTCAGAACGAGATCTATATTTCTGTGAAGGGTTAACACTAGATTTCACCCTCGTAACAATCCTAGTTGCTACTCTATATCTAAACAACCATAGTTGTTGATTTTATTATGGTAAAAGTGTGATATATATAAGGCTTGGCTTGTAATTGTGGGAGGTACATGGAACCCTACTTAAATCCAGTGAGCCCCTGCTTACCTGTCGTCAACGATCTTGGAAGTGATTCTGTTTACTTCCGGTTCACTGGACCCTGACGTAATTTTCCTGCCCGCTGGCCCATTTGCAAAAAACTTTCTCTGCTTACTGAGTTCATGAGTATAACAAGGGAAGCCAGCATACGAACGGCTAACTGTAAGTTATACTCTATCATTTCGTACGCACCCCATACTTGTCATCAAACTCACACATTTGTTTAAAATATTTCATTCGGCTAAATCGCTCATGTTAATCTTTCATCCACATACCGCTACAATTCGTGCTAGCCGGCGTTCGTCTAAAGTTATCCGTGCATAAACCCTTATGTTTACCCATCAGTATACACATAGCAGCCATTCATGTCAAACACACTTTCGTACAAACTTCCCTTGATTCGTATAAACTGCTGCTTGTGTCAGTATGAACTTTCATATGCTCTGTTCGTTTAGACTATCGGTTCGTTTCTTGCACACTTTCGTTTATTTTCCATGCTGTCAATTTCAGTACAATTTCATTGCAGTACTACAGCATCATGAAAGCATTTTACATTCGAATTTAGACGGCATTTCATGTTAAATTTGGTTTAGTTTAACAAGTTCATTAAAACGTCCTTTTTATTTTTATTTCTTGTCAATGTTAAAACATACAACAGCAACTCTGTTCGTTCCTTTCATATGGGAGTTATAAACTGTCTTTTTATTTTAACTTGCTGGCTCTGCAGTAGAAGTTAAATTCTGGTTGAAACAGTGCTGCTAAAGCTTTTCATTCAATTTAAACAGCTTTCAATGTCAAAGCATTTATTATGTCACTCTTTAAAAACTTCCTTGTTTTTCTACTCTCTAAAATATACAAAATCACTATGTCCTGACGGCAGTTAAGGTATAATTTTATTAAAGTATTTCTCCTCATAGCATAGCTAATGTGTTTTATAAATATATAAGTAGGCTAATCAGGGTATGCTTAGATTCTGTCTTGTGCATTGCTAACTGGCGTTTCGGTTAAACTTTCGTATGCATTATCCATTTGCATAAAATGCTTATGTATACACATAGTCACACTTTCTCACAAACTTTCGTTTATTTGTATAAACTGCCTCATACCTAGCAGTTCAAGTTCATTCCGTTTATACAGCATTATGAAACCTTTTTTTTTAAACGGCATTGCATGTTGCATTTCGTTTAAATTACCTAGTCTTTCTTTAAGTTATCTGTTTCATGGTATTTATGTCTTAATTAAAAAATGAACAGCAATATCCCAATCAGAATGTCCTATGGCAATTAAGGTCATAATTTCACTGTGTATTTTTCCCTTAAACCATAGCTAAAGCGTTTTATTGGTATATAAGTGTGCTAATAGGTTTATATTATGCTCTACTTCTGTCGCCGGCATCTCATGTTTCTAATTACACTAGGCTGTATATAAATAAGATGACAATCAAGTATGTTTTTCCCTCCTGTTAACGATCGTACAATAACTGTTACTGATTGCTAAGGGGCTTTATGGTTTAAATACACCCCATTACTTAAAGAGCCTCGGAAATTCCCACCTAAATTTAATTTATTTCCTTCTGGTAACATGTACTATAAATAAATAAGTCACATTAGTTTCAAGTTATCACCCTACCAGGATAAGCCGCACAGGATCCTCATACGTTGCACAAAATTACGACGTCGCCCACATATAAAACAAAATCAAAACCTCCAAAGACCATACAATTATCAAGGCAACTATGTTTCATTTCATTCAATTATCTACACAATAACCAAACATAAACCAATCGATCGCATAACGTTTCAACAGTTTGTCTCTGCCGTCAGTAGTTATGGTACGGTTAGTAATTATTATACAGTTAGATAATCATGGTGTTGCAATATCAATTGGTAATGGTTATGGTGTTACAATTATAATGTCATACAGTAGTTTGATGTCGTCAATGTAATGTTGGTAGTTATGGTGTAAGTCAGTAGGTAGGGGGTTGTGCGCAATTATACACTTTGCACACTTTTTACAAGACCGCTAAACACCAAAAGCTCAAACCTGTTAGCAGGATACGGATCGTTCTTTCCACTACAGTATACATTATACAGGACAATCAGCAGGTACGTTAACGAAATAAAAGCAGTTGGGGTTAGGACAAGGTTTAAGCTCTCGCCAATTTAGGTATGGTCCCGTTGGCATCCTCGCCTATAAGTCAAGTGGTCCCGCAAAGCATATAATCAGCCTTCCGTTCAGAGGTTCGAGCCCAATCAGCCCAACGCATAGTTAAAGCCTTGCATCAAGTCATAGTTAGGGCCTCATCCGTCACGGCCAATCGATTTTACAATCTTTTACATGTCACCTAGAGGCCAACACCCCGCCACCCACCTCAGTGGCACAAAGGCCCCACGAGCCAAATCATAGGTAGAGCCTCTCAAAGCCACTTGGCAAGTAGTCAGGGTGTCACCTGCGACCAACAGAAGCTAGTTATTACAATTTCGCCTGTGGGCACTACTCTAGTAAGCTGGGTCACTGCAGATCTATACGGTACCTTACTAACCAAGTCATCTGCTGCACTTCCTTAGCATGTCTAACGCTTCTATACAAGGACACGTTCTGTCAGTTACCAGCACCCATCTCAGTTCAGGCTCGCAGAGAGTACTATACAAACACCAACTGAGGTCAGTTACACTCGGAACGGTTTCTAAGGCATTTTTTGGGTCTCAAAACATCTTCCTGCTCCATAAGCTCAGCAACAGCCCATACAATCAAATTTCATCCTGGGAACGTAGCTATTCCCTCTACCAGTAAGCCAACGCTGATTATCAGTCCAACACATCCCAGAGGGATTTTGTTAAGACTAAATAGGCAGGCCAATTTGTTTTCTAGGTGAAGCACAAGTCTGCAATAATTTAAATGCCGGTGGTTGTAGTTATGGTGCACTTCTCCTAGCTTAAATACACTGTCCCTGTCATAAGGTTTCCTTCAGTTCGCCAGAATTGACGAGGCCATACAAGCATTCATTCCGGGAAGGCTGTCTGGTTATGTAAATCAGACTTTACTAACACGTGTAAATTACTATCCATTCTTCAGTCAATATGGCATCTACATGGAGTTAAGTGGGAAGACAGCCACTATTTCATTACCAGACCAACATTAGGCTTCATATGTAGCCCGAGTTATATGATATCTTCACCGAAACCTTAAACCTGGCTCCTACGGAACATATGCAGATGACCAGTAGTCTTACACTACTTAGACAACTTCCTCACCATCGAACCACACCAAAGCACATCACACAGCCTGAATCACATGTTCACTCTGTTCAAAGATTAGCTGTACCCATAGCCCGGACAAAACACAGAGATCACATTCCTGGGGTTTACACTCAGTTCTATTTCTATGCAGGCCAACCAGCCACAAGTGTAAGTAGATAGAATCCTTTCTTACGTCAACATCTGCACGTCACAGGACACTTGCATTAGGAATCAGCTACAGTCACTACCCAGTTCACTCAATTTTGCGGGGAGAATTATTCCACAAGGTAAATCTTTAATTTCCAGAATCCTCTCTCTCTTGCATGGTCTCCCTGTCGATGACTCCACAGTTCTCTTAGACAAACCAGCTAGAGCTGATATTAAGAAGGTGGCGTCTGTTCCTGTCCTCTTGGAATGGCAGGTCACTACTTGTTCCCCCCTGTTTCTGACGATTCCCCTGTGGTGCCGTAGATTATGCAGTGAATTTTGGTTACAAATGAGTACACGTCTCTTGGCCAATTGAGTCTACCTCGCTAGTAAATTTCAATACCACCTCAGCACTATTTGAATCTACCCAATCATAGCAGCTACACATATACGGGGCAAAGAGTGGAGAGGGCAGTCGGTCAGATGCTTTTCTAATATCTTGGCGACATGTAATATCATTAACAAAGGCCGCTTTCAGTACCTCTCGATTATGAACTTGGTAAGGAGTCTTACCTGGCTAGCGGCAAATCTTCAATTCAGCATAACTTATGTTCACGTTACTGGTATTCAGGATAACACAGCTGATGCTCTCCCACACTCTTATTTGCAGGAATTTTTTTTTTCTGAGATCAACCATCAGCAAACACGCAGCCCAAGGAGCCTTCAAGCTTCACAGTCCTAATTATGCGTTAAATACTCTGTTGCTCCATAGTAGGTCGCTCGCACAGGCTTGTTTATACCTTAATTTAAGAAAGCCTATGCCAAGAGCATATAAGTTGTTTAAAGGTTTGTTCATGTTTACTGTGTGATAAATGTTTCTATTTGTAACTATGGTCGCATTTCCAACTTTTGCCACTTTTCTCTTAAATTAGTTTTCAATACTATCAAACCTTACTTCACAGGCATACACATTTGTCTATTACTCATTGTAACGGAACCGCTGGCACCCCGACCGGGTACCTTCCGCCGACGGATGCTCCTAGTGCTCTCCGAGGACTCCAAGCACTCTGCCTGACACCATAACCACTGCAGACCCCACGAACCGCCGCAGCTTGTTTGGGGTCTTGCCGTCTCCACCCACTCTGGACCCAGGACCAGCTTCCAGCAGGTCGACCTCTCTCCGAATTCCACAGAGCAGGAACAGGAACAAGCTCTTAGCAGAGCTTAGTGATTATACCCTGGGGAGTATAGTGATTATAGCAATCCCCAGAGTTTAGTTTCTCCAATCCCCCAAACATGAGCCGAAACGTCATGAAGGTACAAGATGATCTGTTTATTGGCACACAAAGAACCTTCTTTTATGCAGGTCCCCATGCAAGGGGACATCCCACTGGGTGGGACACAGTACAACCAATCACACAATGGTTACATCCCACACATCTCCTCCCCTTAGCCTGAGAGGTAACCCAATTATCCATACATTTCCTAACTCTAAAACTATAAATCACATTCACATAAAACTACATATTCAGAATCAATCCATTCAGGGGAACAACATATTAAATGGCCTGAATCAGAGCAGGGGTTCAGAAGTTAGCACAAGTATCTTTTGGGGCCTGGCTGGCAGCATGGCTATCTGGCCCAAACTGGTTTCAGAGTCTTCTATTCTGGAGATAATTGAGAAGTAATGCAATTATCTCCAAGGACAGAAGCAAAACTCCATTAGCCACATGGCAGACAAAGGACAACAAAAGACATAAAAATACATACTGTTACATTTATCACATAGAACCTACACATTTCCAATTTACCGAACACATAATAGCATATATAATATTGCAGACCGCCTGAATGCAATCTGCTACACAGTCTTAAAGGGACATTGTTCCTAAAAGTCATAATATGTCCAGGAATGGTTTTTAAAGGGCCAGCAGCAGCACCATACAAATCCAATATGCCCAAATATTATACTTGAAGGGCCAAATAACCCAGGGCCATAGTCATGAGGCAAGAGGCTGGCAATCAGGCTCCTCCAACAGCCAGGGGAAAATCCGGTGACAAAAGGCGTTTCGTCACACATCTCCCCTTTGGGAGGGAGACTAACCAGGTACCTGACCTGTCGGTCAGTGCCTGAGTTAGTCGATAAACCCACCCACAGTGAACAAGTACATGAGTAGCCCACCCACAACACACATTTACTGCACCTGGGTGTGGTGTATCACCAAATTAATATATATATTACACAAGGTTCGTCTACATTAAAAGGTATTTATTAAAAGGCAACAACACAATATTATAAATGTATCACAAACACACAGCCCAGACCCACGGAGCAACAACCCTTTTTAAATCTATCTATCTATATAGTAACCCCTTCCACACACGCTTGATCTCACCCACGGTTAGGCCTTCACATCTAGTAATGGCTCACTGCTGCAAGTTCAACATCACATCCACCAAGGAAGAAAAGGAAGCAACAGAGAGTAACATGGTTCACCATGCTAGCACATGGCGTCTGCACATCTGCTCTGCAGCACAGCCAAGAAGGAACAGAGAGGAATGGAGAAAAGGGGAAGTGGTTATCTCTTTCCTGACTTGTAAAGGTATTGAATTACCAATTAACATTTCAAAAGGGTAAAGCTTATCCCACTGTAAGAAAAGCAAACATGAGCTTGGTCACATGACCCCTGGTCACCATATTAGTTTGATGACAGAATGTCACCACACTGGGTATTCCTCTGAGGTCACTGGGTAACACGCTTTGGGTGCTTGGGGGGCAGAGGCCAAATGCGCTCTGCCCCGATGCCAGCGCTTCGGCTGGGGCAGCTGGGTTAGGCCTTGGCTGGGGAGGGGAAATAGTACTTACCCCCTCCTCCTGGTGTCCCTGCAAGGGTAGTTGGGGATCTGGACAGGCTGTCCAACATCCCTGTAAGTCGGGTGCAGAGACCACGGTCTCCTCTGCACCTTCTGGGAGACTAGTGTCTCCTCTTTGTGGGGTAAGTTGCCACTGGGAAGGAAGGAAGGCACCTTCGGCTCCCTGGGATACACACTGTCGCTGGGGAGGAAGGACGACACCTTCAGCTCCCTGGGTTACACACTGCCACTGGGGAGGAAGGATGGCACCTTCAGCTCCCTGTAACTTGCACTGCCGCTGGGGAGAGAGACCGGTTGTCTCTTCTCCCTTGTCAACACACTGCCGCTGGGGAGTCAGACCGACTGTCTCGACTCCCAGTGATGATGGTTGCTGCAGGGATGAGGGACCGACAATCTCCTCTCCCTGGGATGCTGTCTGCCGCTGGGGAGAGAGACCGGTTGTCTCCTCTCCCTTGACAACCCACTGCCGCTGGGGAGTCAGAGCGACTGTCTCAACTCCCAGTGATGATGGTTGTTGCAGGGACGAGGGACCGACAATCTCCTCTCCCTGGGATGCTGTCTGCCGCTGGGGAGAGAGATCAATTGGCCACAGCCCCAATCTCCGCAATCGGAGCTGAAATTCCCATGCCGCTCGATTCTCCTCATCCAACTTGCGCATGGTTGCCAGGATCATCTCTAACGAGGTATCCGGGCCATACCTGGTTAACCGCCTCTTTGCCTCCTCCATGTAAGCGGCACCCTCAAAGAGATAGGTCATGTTTGCTGTGACCAGGGGCGCTGTACGAATACTAGCGTTGCCCTCAAATTGTAATTCCAAATGAACTGTGTCTCTGAGCTGCTTTACCTTGCACTAGGACGCCATCCCACCGCTTGCCACCAATGTAACGGAACCGCTGGCACCCCGACCGGGTACCTTCCGCTGACGGATGCTCCTAGTGCTTTCCGAGGACTCCAAGCACTCTGCCTGACACCATAACCACTGCAGACCCCACGAACCGCCGCTGCTTGGTTGGGATCTCGCCGTCTCCACCCACTCTGGACCCAGGACCAGGGTCCAGCTTCCAGCAGGTCGACCTCTCTCCGAATTCCAGAGAGCAGGAACAGGAACAAGCTCTTAGCAGAGCTTAGTGATTATACCCTGGGGAGTATAGTGATTATAGCAATCCCCAGAGTGTAGTTTCTCCAATCCCCCAAACATGAGCCGAAACTTCATGAAGGTACAAGATGATCTGTTTATTGGCACACAAAGAACCTTCTTTTATGCAGGTCCCCATGCAAGGGGACATCCCACTGGGTGGGACACAGTACAACCAATCACACAATGGTTACATCCCACACATCTCCTCCCCTTAGCCTGAGAGGTAACCCAATTATCCATACATTTTAAAACACACTTTTTACCCAACTTTCATAACTCTAAAACTATACATCACATTCACATAAAACTACATATTCACAATCAATCCATTCAGGGGAACAACATATTAAAAAATGGCCTGAATCAGAGCAGGGGTTCAGAAGTTAGCACAAGTATCTTTTGGGGCCTGGCTGGCAGCATGGCTATCTGGCCCAAACTGGTTTCAGAGTCTACTATTCTGGAGATAATTGAGAAGTAATGCAATTATCTCCAAGGACAGAAGCAAAACTCCATTAGCCACATGGCAGACAAAGGACAACAAAAGACATAAAAATACATACTGTTACATTTATCACATAGAACCTACACATTTCCAATTTACCGAACACATAATAGCATATATAATATAGCAGACCGCCTGAATGCAATCTGCTACACAGTCTTAAAGGGACATTGTTCCTAAAAGTCATAATATATCCAGGGATGGTTTTTAAAGGGCCAGCAGCAGCACCATACAAATCCAATATGCCCAAATATTGTACTTGAAGGGCCAAATAACCCAGGGCCATAGTCATGAGGCAAGAGGCTGGCAATCAGGCTCCTCCAACAGCCAGGGGAAAATCCGGTGACAAAAGGCGTTTTGTCACACTCATACCAAAACGAGCCATACTGGTCCTCCAGTAGAGATTAAATTTTATCCTACCTCTACGAAATCAGGTCCTATCCACGTTTTGGATAATCTATTGGAATCTCAACTCACTTCCATCCCTGATTCCCCACTAGTAGCTTTTCAAGGGAAACCCCTAACCAATACAATTTTATGCTTTACATTCATATGATATCACTCCGACTAGGACATAACCCTCATTCCTTCTTGGGCCATTTATTCCGCATTGGACCAGCCACAGCTGCCTCCGGTAATCACGTACTGTAGCGGAGGGGTAGTATAAGCCACGGTATCTCCGCTGGTAACAGGAACAGCAAAAACCAATCCACGTAAATAAATACTGCATACAATAATCCTGGTAGCTTTGTAAGAATCCTTCCTTCCCAAGAACTAGACGTCACATAGGCTGGGAGTCAACTCGCTTTTAATCACAGGTCACAGTATTTATGGGATTCCCCATGCAAGGGGTTTCCCTACTGACATTACAGAGGTTGTACAGTAGGGGACTACATGGGGAACTTAACAACCTGGACATTCAGAATTCAGAATTTTATTCATTGATTTTAGCAGGGTCATGAAATTTATTTTGAGTATTTTACTAGGTTCTGATGCTAATAAGTAGCCCATTGAATCTTTAGTCCAGGTGAAATCATACTTACTTTTTATATAATTTTTATCTGCTGAGGAAGTGTTTATTTCTAAAATTAAAGATTTATTGACATACCACTCCTGTTGGAGTTGTAGGCTTCCTCAGGCCAACTATTACTACATCTGGTAGAGTTACATAAAAATTCAAGAACTATAGAAAACTGTAAGTAGATATCTAAGTAGTTATGTATACACGTAACCTCTTTTTCCCCATAATCATATTAATTAAATATTAATTGGCCTCAGATGTTTATAGAAGACAAAACCTTGTCTACCCATATACTGGCAGCTTCAAAACTAATCAATGCACGAGATTTGAAAAAAAAATAAAATAAAAATGTCTCTCCAAAATGGAATGAGGTAGAATCTCAATATATCAATGTAAATGTAATTGGATATAATATAATCAGGAGTAATCCTTTCATATCAACTAATCACATCACATGGAAAAATTGCTAATCATAACTTAACATTAAAAACTTAGTCAGTAAAATCTTCTTTACTTACCTATTCTCAATATTTCTTATTTCCTCTCTTTGAGAATAGAATATATTTATCTTTTGCTGCAATGTTTACATGTTTATGTTTGTCAGTATCTTGTTGTACATTGTTCTCTTAAGGAAAACATAACTTCTTGCTTATTGCATTAAGACCTTTGTTGTCAATATTATGTTATATACATATATAATTGTATTCTGCATGTTTCTCTTTTTATACATTATTAAATAAAGAGTTATAAATGAAAAAAAATTTCATAACTGTTTTACAAAGAAGTATTTGGTAAATAGCTCCAGAGCAATTTAGACCATAGATGCATCAATATCACATTTAGTAAATAATAAGACAATGTTAATAATTATTTATTAGCAAAGATTACTCAGATGACGTGGTATACTCACATTTGTGACTTTTATGTCTCTGATAGTCCATTCGTTAAGGTCAGTACTTGACACAGTAGTCACTGTTATGTCACCGTATGTATTTGTTTTATTTCTAGACCAATAATTTTAGCTTTCCCCCTTAAAATGGCATACCACAAAGTGTTATACATAGTGACAGAAAATAATAGTTCTGTATAGGTATTTGCTTCATGCCTGAACTGCATTCTAAATTATATAGAGATTTATTTTGGCTATAATAATTTCTGTTTTAGAGCTATTTTATTTTTTAACAATTACTTTCTACTTAATAAAGTACATACTAATTGTAGTGGAATGGACATTTGCAAGCTAGTTTTTATTTCCTATATTGACTGTCCGTATTCCTACCCCATGTTACTTTGTCTGTTTCCCTGGTTATTTCATGTGGTTCCTCTTTGGCCATTCGGAAGACTTCATACGAACGGAATCCATTTGTCTCCCGAACGATGACCACCCCTGTGCCCCATTAGCATGTTAACACCAACCACTTAAACCGCAAGGTAGAGGTAGGAGTGCTTCTCCTGGGTGGCTGCCATTTCATATAACCAAACATGTGGCTGAGAGAATGGCGACCATCTTGTCTCCCGAACGAGGGCATCGGTACTTGGTCGTTGAGTGCCTAGAACTATTTTGGGCTATGTACTTGCGTGAACCACCTACACAAGCAGTGTTCAGGAGATATAAACTACTGAACAGGAGGAACATTCATATTCTGAACGTGTGAGATTTCCTTGTATGGTTTTCACACAGGAGCCCCACAAAACTTCCACACAATGGCATTCCCGTTCTACCAAACCGATCTGAGTGAGTCTTGGATATATTTTTCACTCAGATTGGGGCTTTTCGGGAATGTACTTTTTGTGGGGTTCCCAGGTATGGTTGGGGGACTTTTGGGGCACAAGATATTTTGTGGACTTATTGTGCCTGAGAGATAATTAAATTAGAGGAGTTTACTCAGGCAATTATATCTCAGGCACAAGGGATCTTGGGATTAAAACCCCTGCATTTTCTGCATGTGAAACCCCTTGCACGGGACTGGGCATAAAAGCAGTGTATGTGACAATAAAATTCAGTTGTACCCTGAGAGCTGAGTGTCGTTGCTGGGGAATTGGTGGGATATCCTTGGATTGTTTTATTTGTTCCTGAGTGTGTTTTGGCATAACCAGTGGAGAAGAGTCCCTACTAGGACTAGGGATCCGCTACACTAGTCCTCTATTTCTCCAACCTGTCATGCCTCTGCACCCTTTGCTGATATTACGTTTGCTATAATGTTTGTCATCTTTTAGAAACACTTGACACTAGAGACACAAAGAGACACTAGAGACACAATTACCACTTCATCTCGTGGATGTTGTCTAGGTGCAGTGTCCTTGACCCCTTAACTCCTCAATGTAATGTTTATATTGGAGGTTTAAGACTGGCAGACAGCCACTAGAGGACTTCCTGCTGTTTCATAGAGTTTGACTCCATGAACAATGCTGCACATTCTCACATCTTGCATGAGGATGTCCAGCATCTTCTAAATCCCCATAAGAAAGCATTTCCTATGGGGAAGACCTAATGCGTGCACAGCACATGTGCATTAAGTTCCCCCATTGGCTGACGTTGGCGGAGGAGGAGCACAACCCAACACCGTGAGATATTAGGGGGATAGATAGGGTAGAAGAGAAATATGTCCGGTGTCCTTCTAGGTTGCATACCTTTCCTTTTTCACTTTTATTTCCCACCCCTCTTACAGGTACAGGGATTTGGGATCTTGTATTTCCTTAGTGTTTGGCATGTCTTTATACAGATCCGTTGGTATATATGAGGTCTGTTTTATCATTGTAGTACCATGTTGTATACTGCATGAATAAAACAAATACTTTAAAAGGAACTATCCCATTGGATTTGTCAGGATTTTCCTGTCAGTTCTCTCATTAGATGGCTATTGGAACATAGCAAATTCATGGTTCTGGGCCCTAGGTTGCCACCCAGGGGTACAATATGGTTAATCTTGCTCTGATCTAATGAAGTTAAAGTATAGAGTCAGGGCACTTACTGTTAAATAATGTATTTTTAAATAAGGGTATCTTAAAGGTTCTTAAACTGTTTTGACAGGAACATTATGTGCCCAAAGAATGAGGTCAGCTGACTACCTGAATATACTGAATGACCAGGTAACTCCATAAATAGATTTTTTTCGTCCATAATGGCACGGGCATATTCCAAGAGGAAAATGCCAGGATTTATCGGGCTCAAACTGTGAAAGAGTGGTTCAGGGTGAACGAGACATCATTTTCACACATGGATTGGTCACCACAGTGTCCAGACCTTAACCCCATTGAGAATCTTTGGAATGTGTTGGCGAAGGCTTTGCGCAGTGGTCCGACTCTCCCATCATCAATACAAGATCTTGTTGAAAAATGAATGCAACACTGGATGGAAATACATCTTGTGACATTGCAAAAGCTTATCGAAACAATGCCACAGTGAATATGTGCCGTAAGCAAAGCTAAAGGCGGTCCAACTAAATATTAGAGTGTGACCTTTTTTTTTTTTTTTTTGGTGGCGACTTATTTTTGGCCAGGCAGTGTATATCCCCCAGTATCGACATGCTAAATGTATCTTTTTCATCCGAAAACAGCCCTCTTTTTAACATATTAGCAATCAGTAATTACTTATTCTGTCACACTACTCTCAGTAAAAGAATTAGAATCATCCATTTGTTTAAAAAAAAAGTACATTTTCAACTTATATCATATTAAGTCAATATGATAACATTTTTTATTGCCTCTGTGTAGAAAAAAGACTTTTATTCTTTTGCGTTTCCTTTCATTCCTCTTTATTATTTTAGGGAATATATATAGTGCATAAAGAGACAACATATAGTGAATTATATAATGAAATTACACTCTTCATAAGGTTAGATTTCATTATAGCTTGGTATGTGACTTTGTGCTACTGCAATCTATGATAAGTATTTGGTTTAGGCAGATACTCTGTGCATAAATTGTGGTTTTCTGTATATTTATGTGTTTAGCATGCACACAGGATTATATTATGAAATATTATAGTCACCGACATAAACATGCAGAGATGGCAATGGCAGGTTTGCACGAGCTGCTGCATTTTCATCTGTAGAAAACAAGATGTTGATTAGTATTTCAAAGCAGAGGAAATAAAAATTAATCTGCTTTTATTCTGAAAGAAGATATGGTATTGCTCATGTTGTGAAAGTGGAATTATATATGAGACAAAAAAAAATAGGCAAAATTGGTAAAATAAGATATAAAGACACTGGAGTTTGCTTGAAAGTAGGCTATTTAAAGTAGTCTCTTTTAAGTAGGAGTTAAAACAACAGGAGTTGAAACTACAAGGGAGTTTAAACCAAGAGGGTTAACATTTTTATTTATTTTTTTCTCACTTGTGTTTTTTGTTACTGGGGATGAGTGCTAGCAAGATTGCAAATTTAACTCCGTGCACATCATGCCGCATGTATGCATGCCTGGATGATTCTGTCCAGGGTCCATACCTCTGTGGTGGGTGTGAGCGAGTGGCATTTCTGGAAGCTCAGATTAGAGATCTGGAGAGGCAAATTGTAACACTGAGGGAGATTGACAATCTTGAGAGGAGTCTGCTGCTCACTGAGCAGAGTTTAGTGGGGACAGGTAGTGGAGAGGGAGGAGATAAGACAGATGGGAACAGGCACGTAGCTGGGTGACAGTGGGGAGAGGAAGCAGGGGGGGGAGGGAAGAGAAAAGGTTTAGCTAGTCCTGATCTCATGCAGCCTAACAGATTTGCCCGTTTGAGTGAAGATGTTGGGAGCATCAGCTCAGGAGTAGCTGTACTGCAGGAAGCTGTTCCTGCTAACAGCCGTGGAAACAGCCCCTCTAGTACGGGTGGGGTTGAGAGGGTAAGGAAGGCTAGACAGGTTGTGGTGGTAGGGGACTCTATTATTAAGAGAGTTGATAGGGTAATCTGCCACTCTGATCGACTCAACCGGACAGTTTGCTGTCTCCCGGGTGCTCGGGTCCGGCATGTTGCCGACAGAGTGGAGGGATTATTGGGAGGGGCTGGAGATGACCCAGCTGTCATGGTCCATATTGGTACCAATGACAAAGTCAGAGGAAAATGGAAGGTCCTAAAGAATGAGTTCAGGGAACTAGGAAGTAAGCTTAAGAAAAGGACCTCCAAGGTAATTTTTTCAGAAATATTACCTGTGCCGCGCGCTACAGCAGAAAGGCAGCGGGAGATTAGAGAGGTCAATGCGTGGCTAAAGTCTTGGTGCAGGAAAGAGGGTTTTGGGTTTTTAGAGCACTGGGCCGATTTTGCGCTTGGGTACAACCTGTATAGTCATGATGGATTGCACCTAAACGGAAGAGGGTCTGCTGTGCTGGGGGATAGGATGGCTAGAAGGTTGGAGGAGATTTTAAACTAGTGGTAGGGGGGGAGGGTCAAAGCAATCTAGAAAATGGAGATATGATGGAAAAGAGATGGGCTTTAGCTCAGAACAAAGGGGGTGGAGATGGGGGGAGGGGAAAACTCAGAACAGAGGAGGTATGTAATATTGATAATTCACAAAAAGTACAAAAGACTCATGATAATATTAAATGTATGCTTACTAATGCAAGGAGCCTATATAACAAAATGGGGGAACTAGAGGCAATAGCATACACTAAACAATATGATATAATAGGCATAACAGAAACATGGTGGGATGAGACACATGACTGGGCAGTTAATTTAAATGGGTATACGTTATTTAGGAAGGATAGGAAAAACAAGAAGGGTGGTGGGGTATGTTTATATGTCAACCGTTAGTTAAAGTCAAATCTTAGGCATGTGGAGTGTGACGAGGAAAAGGTGGAGGCTTTATGGGTAGATATCTGCTTGGGGAAAACAAAGGGAAATCAATTATTGGTTGGGATATGTTATAAACCACCTAATGTAAATATTAATGAGGAAGAACAGCTGTTAGAGCAAATTGAGAAAGCTGCAAATCGAGGTAACACGTTAATTATTGGAGATTTTAATTATCCAGACATAAATTGGGAAAGAGGGACTAGTACTTCAGCAAGGGGAATCAGGTTTTTGAATGTGTTAAATGACACCTTTATGTCACAACTGGTACAAGCACCAACTAGACAGGATGCTTGTCTGGATCTTGTCATAACAAACAATGTTGATCTTTTAACCAACATTCAAGTAGGGGAGCATTTGGGAAATAGTGATCACAATATGGTAAATTTTGAAATAAACTCAAAAAAGCAAAAGCAGGTGGGGTATACTAAAACATATAATTTTAAAAAAGCCAATTTCAATAAGATTAGGGCAGCTCTACAACATATCGACTGGCATAAACTCCTTAGTGATAAAAACACTGAGGATAAATGGAAACTATTCAAACATATATTAGAAAGGTACATTTCTCAGTATGTACCATTGGGTAATAAATATAAAAGAAACAAATTAAAACCAATGTGGCTTAGTAGAGAAGTAAAACAAGAGATTAAAAATAAGAAAAGGGCATTTAAAGCATTTAAATCAGACAAATCAAAGGCATCCTATTTAAGATATAAGGAAGCCAATAACACTTGCAAAAAGGCAATTAAAGTGGCTAAACTAGAAAATGAGAAATTGATAGCTAAAGAATGCAAAACCAACCCCAAAAATTTTTTCAAGTACATCAATTCTAAAAAAACAAAAAAATGAAAGTGTAGGTACACTTGAAACAGAGTTGGGTTTATTAGCTAATGAAGACCAGGAAAAAGCAGAAATTTTAAATAACTATTTTTCTTCAGTATATATTAATGAGGATCCTATGGCAAGAGATATGCAAATGTTTGCTGCAAAAAACTTGCAAATAACTTGTGACTGGATAACTCGAGACAAGGTGCTACAGCTATTAAAGAAAATTAATGTAAATAAAGCTCCGGGGCCTGACTGTATTCACCCACGAGTACTTAAGGAGCTAAGTGGGGAAATAAGTGAACCTCTGTATTTAATTTTTCAAGATTCTTTTGTTTCAGGTGTTGTACCGGAGGATTGGAGGAAGGCAGATGTTGTTCCTATATTTAAAAAGGGTTCAAAATCCTTGCCTGGAAATTATAGACCTGTGAGCTTAACTTCAGTAACTGGGAAAATATTTGAAGGGCTATTAAGGGATAATATTCAGGAATTCATTGGGAAGAACTTTGTTATTAGCAATAATCAGCATGGTTTTATGAAACATAGGTCATGTCAAACTAACCTAATTGCATTCTACGAAGAAGTAAGTAGAAGTATAGATCAGGGTGTTGCAGTGGATGTGATCTACTTGGACTTTGCCAAGGCATTTGATACGGTTCCTCACAATAGGTTAGTCTTCAAACTAAAAGAAATTGGTCTAGATGAATATTCCTGTTCTTGGGTAGAACATTGGCTTAAGGACAGAGTACAACGAGTTGTCATTAATGGTAAATTTTCAGGCTGGACAAAAGTGGTAAGTGGTGTCCCTCAGGGTTCTGTTTTGGGACCACTTCTATTTAACATATTTATAAATGATCTTGAAATAGGCATTGAAAGCCATGTATCAGTGTTTGCAGATGACACAAAACTTTGTAAAGTAATAAAATGTGAGCAGGATATTGCTTTGTTGCAGAGAGATTTGGATAGATTGGGGGACTGGGCACTAAAATGGCAGATGAAATTTAACATAGAGAAATGCAAAGTTATGCACTTCGGGGTTAAGAATGCACAAGCAACTTACACACTAAATGGTAGTGAATTAGGGATAACCACACACGAGAAGGATTTGGGCATTGTTATAGACAACAAATTAGGCAGCAATATGCAATGTCAATCTGCAGTTGCTAAGGCCAGTAAGATTTTGTCATGTATAAATAGGGGCATAAATTCTCAGGATGAAAATATAATTTTGCCTCTTTATAAATCGCTGGTAAGACCACACCTTGAATATGCTGTGCAATTTTGGGCGCCTGTTCTAAAGAAGGATATCATGGCACTGGAGAGGGTCCAGAGACGAGCTACAAAATTGATAAAAGGAATGGAGCATTTTAGTTATGAAGAAAGGTTACAAAAATTAAATCTGTTTAGTTTGGAAAAACGGCGCCTGAGAGGGATATGATAACTTTATACAAATATATTCGGGCCAGTACAAACCTTTATCTGGAAATCTATTCATAAACAGGGTTATACATAGGACACGAGGTCACACATTTAGGCTGGAAGAAAGGAGATTTCATCTAAGGCAAAGAAAAGGTTTTTTACAGTAAGAACAATAAGGATATGGAATTCTCTGCCTGAAGAGGTGGTTTTGTCAGAGTCCATACAGATGTTTAAACTGAAATTGGATAAATACTTACAAAAACATAACATACAGGGATATAATTTCTAATTAGTGGGGTAATAGCTGATTGATCCAAGGAGACATCTGACTGCTATTTTGGGGTCAAGAAGGAATTTTTTCCTAGTTTGTGGCAAAATTGGAAGTGCTTCAGACCAGGTTTTTTGCCTTCTTTTGGATCAACAGCAACAACATTTCTGAGGAAGGCTGAACTTGATGGACGCAAGTCTCTTTTCAGCTATGTAACTATGTAACTATGTAACAAGACAGACAGATAGAGCAGATAGACAGATGTACCCGAGAGGTATAGTTGTCATAGAAAGCAGTAATTATATACTCACATGGTATAGCGCTGACCTCCATTCCAACTGACTTAAGTTTCTAAATACAAAAGTCACATTATCTTATCATTTAACTGCATTGAAATTACTGTATTAAATTTTTGAATATTACCAGATATCAACATTGTTTTAAATAAAGGATTAACTAGGCCCCTACACTCAGACGAAGACCTATGTGCAACCTTCAAAACATCTTTGAAAGCTTACTTCTTCAGGAAAAAATAGTAATTAAGCAGCTTTTCCTTCCCGCACCCTGATTCCTTTCCTGCATTTGTCATCAAAACAAAACACTAAGCCCTCAGTGAATACTGTTCTAGCAACCTACTTTTCTACCCTACCCTTACCTTTTGTGTCACTATACCCCACTCCCTCTAGCATGTAAGCTCATTGAGCAGGGCCCTCAATCCTTCTGTTCCAACTTGTCTGGGCCCTCAATCCTCCATGTGTCCAATTCGTCTGGTTACAGTATGTGTCTGTTAGTCCACCCATTATACAGGACTGCAAAATTTGTTGGCACTTTATAAATAATAATAATACATTTTCCTTCATACAGTAAAGAGTTTGACCTTTAGAATGTACTAAGCCATTATTAAGCCTTTAAAGCATTAGTCAAGTGGAGACTTAGGAGTTTACTTACTAAACAGTAAACTCCTGAAAATTGATAACTTACTTGCCTAATGGGAGAGATTATGAAATGGGAAAAAAAATCTTAACCCTGGATGAATTATGCCCATTTTAGAGCATTTTTAGATTCCAATAAATAACTCCATCAGGTCAAGTCTGTGCTGCATTCAATAAGAACCACAGAGAGGGATGGAGGGGTCTGAGAACATGGGTCTCGATTTAATTCTTCTGGGTCAGTTTTTTAAATGATCACAATCTGTTAGAAATACTTTTCAAGTGATTTATCTACAAAAATTCACAAAAGCTTTAAAGGCGACTTCTGTAGATAAGTCACTTTAAAGGTTGGTTTTTTTTTCAGATTCCGATCATTTGAAAAGCTTGTCCAAAAATATTTTTTAAAAAGGCCATATCAGGCAAACATACATTCTCCTTTAAATTTTGACTTTGGTTTTGGAAGGTTTTTACAGTTACCTACAAGGAATGTGCTTGTTCATTTATTGCCAATAATTGTGGTTTTCCTACTTGTGTGTCATTTCAAATAAATTAGCAACTTAACTGTATTTTTTTTTAATCAACGAACATTAATCAATAAAGAGGTTAAAATACTTACATTAAACTCTGTAGATAGGTTTCTTCTTTGTTGAATTGTAAAGGTTTCATTGCCTTTTTCCCTATTTAATTGATTAACCAATAGAAGTGTTAAGTATCAGTATTCATATGTTGTATACTAAAAAAAAAAAAAAATACTCCTCGATGATCTCAGCCAATGAGGAGGGGCCAGCCACGAAGACTGGCAATCTCAATGAAGAAAAGGTAAGCAAAACTAAAAATTTTTTTTGCCCTGCAGATGGGTGTCACCTAAATGGCCACCAGTGAACTATAGTGTAACAAATACACATTTTTATTCTCAACGCTATGGTGTTCCTAGGAATTTGCAGCTTCTCAGACAGGAATTCTCAACAGTTTACAATTATGTAACAACGAAAGAATTCCCCTTTTATATCTTAATATAGGTGTTTTTATGCAAATTGTTAAAATTGGTAGCTTGTATAATATTAATATGCAAGGAGCCATATTTAATGTTCAACATTTCCGTATCATGAGAAAAAACGTACCTTTTTGATGATTTAGACGTGCTGTCTGAATTGCGTCTGTAAAGAGAACAATACATAAAATAAATACTCAAAATGATATTAGGTCAAAATAATTCAAACTTGAAACCAGACGAAATGCAAAAAATGTTTTAGACATACCCAGCCCCTCCTACACAGTAAAACAATATACTTATGCCTTAGGACCTTTTTTTCCAGAGGAAGAATCCTGCTGCACCCAATACTGCACATCCCAGGATACTTCCGACCACGGCTCCAGCTATGGCACCTAAAATGAAAAGCATCGTATGATAGCATGCAGACATAATATTCTTTGCATATTGGTGTAATATTCAAATCAGCAAAAAAACTTCAAGGTTTTTAAATAATTTGTTAAAATGTCCTTCAAGCAAGGTGTGGTGCTGCCTTAAAGAGCACATTTGTGCAAAAAGTGGATCATATGATCATATGGGCTTTAACCCATGTGAGTGAATCTACAGCCTTATCTCTACCATCTGCACTATATATTCTCTTTCTTTTCTTTTTCATATGGTATTGTACTGAAATTATCTGCATTTTATAAGGGGTAAAGTAGCCATTTTTAATATAGCACTCCACTATTTTTTATAAAGTTTCACTTGTAATATATATTTTAGATTACTTGTTGTTTGCTAAAGAAAGAAAGGTTTTTCTGCACAAGTGTTTTTGAGCTGCTGTAGACTTTATATGTTATTTTTAAACGCTTCTATCACACCTCACACCACCTTTATTAAGATTTAGTTATTTATGCTCTGATTGGCTGACTTACAAGCCAACCAATCAGAGTGCATTGACTGAGATTGTATAGCATGGGCAAACCCTTATAAAAAATAATATTTAATTATGAGTGTAAGTCTTAAAGATATTACATATATCCATATAATAAGCATGATTGATCCTTAATACATTATTTACTTAATTTCTTCATTCACTATAAAGCTATTTCTTTAGTTTCACACAGTGCAATCAAATTGATATACCTGATAATTGAGATGAGTTCTGAGATGAATTGTCAGATGTTTTAATCTCGTTTGAGAAAGGATAAAAAATTGCTACAGAGCGATCCTCCAGAATGGTTCCTGTGGCATTATCAAACTCAATGGCTGTGAACCCAGCAACACTAATCCTAAAAAATATTTGAAACATTAGAAAAGTATAAAAAAAAACGTACATTATGCAAACATCAATTGTGTATAAAAAAATTGCTTTACTGTATTGAAATTCTGTCAATAAAAGCCCATAGCAAATTTTATAAAGCTCATAGCAAAAAATAAATAAAATAAGACTCCTTATTTTGTTATTATATCTTGATATAGACTGCATATCTACAAGTTGTGTTTCTGCCTAGTTATTTAATGTTTTTTTTCCTATATTTTCACTGACACTGTTTACTGAATATCAATTCCTCCATTGAAGTCAATAGATAACTTTCTATCCTATAAACTGAACAAATCTTTCATTTGCTCAGTGAATCCAACCCTTTAAGAAGCCCCTATCTGCAACGTAAATACATTTTCTGTATATTTTCTATTTAGCCATATTTCAAATACTCACCTGTTGTTTACTTACGTGCCAAATCCCCAGCTTTAATTCATTTCACAATTTATAATAATAAAAAATAATGTTCAATAAAATCATTGGCAAATTTCATTACCAGTAGGATGTAGATGGTTCCAGGGGTCCATTGTAATAGCCATATTTTTTATCTCCAGCACCGATTATAACAGTTACAGAATTAGCCTTAAGAGATCTCAAAGTTCTGCTCGCTGTTTCTTTGATGTTTGTGACATACGTATTAGTTTTTTTATTCTTGAAATCATTGTATGTCTTGTTCAGAATGCCACGATTTGGAACCTGGCCGGCAACTAAAGATTTAGCAGAGAAATTAGAGAATTATTCATAAGAAATCCTTTTGCTTTGATTCTCAAGATAAAAATAAACAGTTTTAAGCAGTGAGAGGTTAAAAAAAAAATGGAGATTTTTGCTTACAAACTATGTCTGACAGTCCCAAAACAGAATTACAAGAATGCAAGACTGAACACTAGCAGATGACAAATGAGGAAAACAGCATCAACAAATTGTATTTGGGACAAGAAGAATGGAAAGTACTATTTTACTTATCCATTCCTTGTGATCATAAATATTTTAGACTTTAGAAAAATTAGGAAATAAACATATATACATAATGACACTTGTAAACTGGGATGTCATACGATTTTTTTTTTGTGTGTGTGCGTGTTTTTATAAAACTTGGTATGTGTCTTCTTACCTATGTTATAATTATATATATATATATATATATATATATATATATATTATGTTATAATAGGCGACAAGAGTATTGCATGATTGCATAAATATATGTAAACATACCTTTTGCATTTACAGTCTGAAGCAACAAATGATATAATTTAATACAAAACTAAAAAATATTCTGTTTTGCATTATGACCATATGCGAACAATATTCTATAAAGAGAACAGATTAAAGGAACACTATAGTCACCTAAATTAGTTTAGCTAAATGAAGCAGTTTTAGGGTATAGATCATTCTCCTGCAATTTCACTGCTCAATTCACTGTCATTTAGGAGTTAAATCACTTTGTTTCTGTTTATGCAGCCCTAGCCACACACACTCCCCCCCCCCCCAGCTATGATTGACAAAGCCTGCATGAAAAAAAAAACTGGTTTCACTTTCAAACAGATGCAATTTACCTTAAATAATTGTATCTGAATCTCTAAATTGAACTTTAATCACATACAGGAGGCTCTTGCAGGGTCTAGCAAGCTATTAACATAGCAGGGTATAAGAAAATCTTAATTAAACAGAACTTGCAATAAAGAAAGCCTAAATAGGGCTCTCTTTACAGGAAGTGTTTATGGAAGGCTGTGCAAGTCACATGCAGGGAGGGTTCATAAACAAAGGGATTTAACTCCTAAATGGCAGAGGATTGAGCAGTGAGGCTGCAGGGGCATGTTCTATACACCAAAACTGCTTCATTAAGTTGTTCAGGTGGCTATAGTGTCCCTTTAATTAACTTTTTAATACATGTGCTTTGATTTGCCCTACTTGGAATGTATCCCCAAGCAGGGAAAATCTCCTTAGTGATGTCAGCATGCTAGCTTTATTGCCAGTGTGCTGGGGTCAGAACAGAGTGACGTTATGTCACTCCATTCCAATACTCCCTAGCCAGCACAAGAAGCGACGATTAGGGAGTTTCCATAGCAACCACAGCACATGCATTGTAGTTGCTTTGGGTGAGAGCAGAGTAACTTCCTCTTGGAGGTCTTTTCTGCTCTCCTTTGACAGGCTAATGGCTGGGAAAAAAACATATGCTCAATATATGGTCAATCTAATGAGCATAAAATATTTGGGGCATGACAGGTCCCCTTTAAAATTGCCAAGATAATCGATTCTGAAATCAATTTTGTTCTTATCTGAATTAATTTACCAAATAACCCATTAACTCATACACAGGATCCAAGTATGAGTGAAACTAATTTCAGAATTGATTCATTTGTTTTAGAGCATTTTATTGGATGAATGCCTTAAAACAAATGTATGCCAATGTCTACTTTTTAAAACATAAATATTTTTAAACAACCCAGAAAATGAGTAATTCTTTAAAAAACTTGGGTAAGTGAATTCAAGTTAATATTTCCAGTAATGGTTCACTTAACAATATATATCTTTGACTATTATGTTCAAAATTATATAAGTCAGGGTTAGACAACTGTCGGGACTCCAGATGTTGATGACTACATCTCCCCTGATGCTTTGCCAGCATTATGGCTGTAAGAGCAATATGAGAGATTTAGTCAGTAACATCTGGAGTGCCACATGTAGCCTACCCCACGTATGGGAATACAGAAATAAATAAACAAATACTTAGGTTACCATTGCCACCAGTTGTTACTATCACAGCATAAGACTTTAAAGGTTCATTTGTGTTTTCAAACTCAGGGAAGCTAAAAGAAATTTGACTGGATGAGGGAGGTCCATCGGGCTGTGTAAGTATCCAGTTTACACCTGTAGAAAAAAGAATTACACATTAACAGTAAAATTGAGCTAACTACAGATGCAATTGACACAGCCATATAAATTTAAAGAATGTTGCAGTCTTCCTATGACAGCCTAGCAGGGCATTATGGCAAATGTATTCCAAAAATACCTAGAGGACAAAGTTGGATATCTGTCCTTTAGAAGGAATGCAACCTGTCCCTAAGTAAACACAATAGTATCATAATTGCTTCAGGTAATGCAGCGGCATAGCCATCCATTGCAGCCTGTCGTGGTATGAAAGAGGTTCTCCGGGTTCCATCAGTGTGGCGTTTGGGCTGCAGTTCCAGTACCAGCTGGTTCTTAGAGAGTCCTGAGTCAGGTTCAGTGTGGCCAACTGCTTCTGCAAGATTGTGAACCAGATATTTTGTTTCACCCTGCAGCACCATTAGTGCACGAGTTGGCCACCAGCTCTAGGGTATGTTCTTCTTTCTTAGAAGGCATGTGAATGGCAGCAACGACCTTCGCCAAGCCAAGGTGCTCTCTGAGAGGTCAGAGTATAAAGTAAGTGACATGTCCTTGAACTGGTATTGCGTGTGCTCTCTGACAGCCATCGGTACTGCAGCCTTATCTTTCTCACTTTGGAGGTGGATAGTCTTTAGGCACATTGTCTGATGCCTGAGGGGACTTAGGCATCTGGAAGAATACAATGATTCCCACTACTTTGCCCTGTCTTGGGGAAAAAGCGCGACTAGTAGGCACCTAAGGAAGTGAGGGTGTTCAGTGGTCGACACGTCCTCAGTAATGCCCCTAATTTTGACTTTGTTTTTGCACCTCAGATCTTTGATGGCGGCGAAGCAAAGGTAATTTGTCTCAGTTTGCTGATGGAGCCCCTTGACTGCTTGCTTTAGCATCACAATCTGTATTACTTGATCGCAGGATGCATTTTCCATCACTGCTAGTCTGTCTGACAGGCCCTGTTTGTGGATATTTTTCTGGAGGTCCACAATGACTGCTTTCAGCAGTCACTGGGGTGGTATCTGGACCAGTAGGCATCGGCACTGGGCGTGGTGTAGCTGGAGATCATCCGCCTCCTCCTCAGGGGACAGATCATCTGAGAATTTGGAGTAGGCCTCAGGATAAGCGGTCATCTTGGGTCCTGCCGCACCTGCTGCAGTAACTCTCCAATATTTAATCCCATCCATGACTTTTCAAATTTCTGTTTTTTTTTTTTTTTTGTGCTCTATTATGCTTGCCCTCTCCTGTGGAAGCTCCCCTGGCTGTTTGATTCTCAGTTTTAGGACCCACATATTGATATGTTGTTCAGAGCTCTCATTTAGTGCGGCCACTCAGCTCAACTGCTTGGCTCCACTCCCAAAATGATGTTTTTTTAGTATTACTTCAATGGCTATTCAAATGTAAGCTCACTTGCCATGTCAATTCAAAAACTTTAGTCAAATTGTATTAAAAGGATTTATTACCTTAATATCATTTCTTATTTTAGGTAGATCACAAGGGGCTAATTTACTGTTCAAAATATTGACTCTTTTAAAAACTAGAATGGGTATTCTTGGTAAAAACCTAAAACAGGGTCTTAAAATAAAATAAAATATTAGGCCAGTTTTATTTTATAGTCTTCTTAATTATATGTGCTTCTTTGTTACAGTGAGTGTCTGCTTATCAAAATTCAAGGTAACATTCAAACCATATGTGTATGTATTAATTACTAATAAAACCTCTGGTAATTTTGCTTCATCCCCATTCCAGATTATGAGGTCATTATCAATGTACTAGCTCTAAAGCATGATATTTTCAGAGTAGATCTGGTGACCATGGCTGTGCCACATTTTTGGAGGAAGTACCTGCCCTCAAACCAGAAATAGTTGTTTGCCAGGATGAAGTGTATATAATCTAAAATAAAATTAGTCTGATCAAGATCCATTTCTGGATATCCACAAAGTGCTTCTTTAACAGCCGACAGTGAAATGATAACAACAATAATAAAAATATAATTTATTTTAGAAAATAAAAGTTTGATTTGAACTTCGATGGCTCCAGTAAGGGCTCACACATTCAAAGACATATAAAATCCAACAGAAACACAAAATAGATATTTAAACATAAACCCATGGACGAGCAGTCATCGATGAACACGTAGAGTTGTTGTATGGTGATGTTACGTGTCTTGTTGCAGACAATCTAATAATAAAATATTAAAGGGACACTATAGTCACCAGAACAACTACAGCTTATTGAATTTGTTCTGGTGTGTATAATCATTACCTTCAGGCTTTTTTGCTGTAAACACTGTTTTTTCAGAGAAAATGCAGTGTTTACATTACAGCCTAGTGATAACTTCACTGGCTACTCCTCAAATGGCTGTTAGAGATCCTTCCTGGGTCATGGCTGCCTAAAATGCATCCAAACATTCAGTATCTCCTCCCTCTGCATGCAGACACTGAACTTTCCTCATTCATTGATTCAATTAATCTCTATGAGGAGATGCTGATTGGCCAGGGCTGTGTATCATGCTGGCTCTGCCCCTGATCTGCCTCTTTGTCAGTCTCAGCCAATCCTATGGGGAAGCACTGTGATTGGATCAGGCTACCACATGTCAGCAGACAGCTTGTTTTTTTTTGAGGCAAACAGCATACAGATCTACAGCTTCAGGTTTGGATACAGTAATATTTTGCTATATTTATGGAGGCATGAGGGGCCCAGGAGCACTAAATGGTGGTTTACATGTTTGTGTTCCTGACCCTATAGTGATCCTTTAAGTAAGATGAACCCCACATTTGAAACGCACATGCCATCTAAAAGCCGGTCAGGAAATCAGTCCAAGGAAGATTACAAGAAGTGACACTGACAAATAGGAACAGAGGATTAGAACAATTTAAATGGACACAGGGGAAAAGGTTTTTTTTGCATGTTTTTCATTGCATTTAAATGTTTTTTATGTATGTGCCCCCTGAGGAAGTCAAGTAATTAGACAAAATACTTCGGACCTGTCTTGTTTTTACTATACTTTTTTGGAATAATTTTCTTTTACATCTGCACTCAGTGTTCCTCAGAATTCCTGTGGAGACTTAACACAAAGGAAGGGTAATGGTAGCCCCCTGGGAAGCACCAGGGAGGCTCGAAGCACAGTATCTACATCCGTCCTGTGAGAGCAATCATATCCATATAGCGATCTGTATTGTTACAATATCACACTATTTTTTGAATCTATATTTTTTAAGAATAGCTGAAAGCCCACTTGGTCTTTTTTTTGTATGTACAAACATATACACGCCTATATATGCACAGGTATCTATATGCATCATACAAATAAGTAAAATGTACCAGTTAAAAAATTTATAGGAAAAAGCATGATGTACCATTAAATCTAAATCTGCATTCTATACTCGGTCTTTAGTGTAGAAAAACCTGATCATTTTGGCTTCAGATGTTTTGAACGCAGATATTTTTTGAAAATGTCCTTGACTATTTTGGTTTTAAGGTCCTTGATAGTGTGGTTTTCCTAAGCCTGCCATTCCAACAACATGTTAGACTAATACAATTATATGTTTGGACCATATTTCTGTTGGAATATTGGAATATGTTGGAATAAACGTTTCTTTTATCAGTTACCTAAAATACCGAACTCATGAGTGCATGGTTTTTACCAAGATACATTGTACGAGTCTTATCCAGATTAGGCAGCTGTAATATGTATATTGTGTTTTGTTTTACCAAGATATATGTCGATGTTGATAATTAGTTCTGCATTTCACTGTGTCTAGTCATCTAGAAAATAATCTTGTCTGAAACAATGAGTTACCTGTTAAAATAACAGGCAGATTGTCTAACAATAGAGATAGATAGACAGACAGCTGTAGCATGTACTCACCTCCCTCGAGCCGCACAGCCCTCCTCCTGCTGCACGGTCTAATCGGTCAATGCGGCCATGCGGCAGGTCATCTGTATATAGGAAGTAGGTGTGACGCCATGCCCATTCTTAAAGTGAACACGTCATCATTGCAATCCTAATCTATTTTGAGTTGCAATGATGAAGTGGACCAATGAGAACACAGGTAAGCCTATTTAAGGCTTGCTTTGGCCCCTATTCTTTTCTCTAGCGTGGTTTCTTGTTAGATCCTTAGTTTAGTGCTCCTAGAGACTCCCTTGTGATTTCCTGTGTTTGACTTTTGGTTCGGATTTGACTTGTGATTTTCTGGTATCCTGGCCCAGCTTTGTGATTGACTCGTGATTTTCTGGTATCCTCACCCGGCTTTGTTATACACTGTGTTTTTCTGTATTCCTGACCTTGCTTTATTCTTGCCCTTGTTTCTCGCTATGCTAATATGTTAAGTCCGGCCATTCTAAGGCTAGGTAATATGTCTTCTGGATCCACCTTTTGTGGGTTTCCTCCTGCGTATTGGGATATGACTCCCATGGCAACAACAGGACAGACATAAAAAAAATATAGGTGAGCATCTATACAAACTCTATATAATTAATCCTAAAATTTGTAATACAGCTAGTCTACAATGTCAAAACGTAAAAAAAAAATATCTTCACTTTCTTCCTGTAATAAAATAACATATCTCAGGTCTCTGACAAAACATATACACATAGAACAGTTTGCAAAATAAGTACAAACGTTGAGGGAACGTTTGTGTATGTATTTTCAAAACAATATAACAGACAACATGTTATATCTATATGGCTAATTAATTACAGATATGTAACTGTGTGGGTTATTAATATTGTATATGAGAGTAAAAGAGTGTGTCATACTGGGGTGATGCCTTGACTCAGCTGAGCCTAACAAAGTGTAAAAAATAAATACATCACAGTGTAAACCTACTTGTGAATGCTGATATGGTCACTGGAGAACTCTGATACTGCCGAGCACCAACTGTTACTACAGCCGCTGTGTAATTAGTCCTGGATGTGAGATTGCTGTAAGTTAGATTAAAGGATTTCGATATATTGGAAACATTTACTGGTTCTCCCCAGGACAATAACATTTTGTTCATTCCAATTTTGGAAGAGCCTGGAAGGGTTGTATCTATAAAAAATAAAAATAATAATATTTAGTTACAGGAATCTGTATTTTAATAACTAAAAGTTGCAAATAATCAATAATATCTAGAAGCAAATTATACAAAAACCTTCTTAGGACTCAGTTTGTAGGATTAGTACATAAAGATGTACTAAGATGTCCCATCATACTCACATGTTGCCTCTATCACTGGAGCTGCTGACTGGCTGCAGTTACTACTAACTGTCTGTATAGTGATGGAGTAGTTTCTGCCTGGCAGTAAGTCTGTGAAATCCACTTGTGTAGAATTAGTTGTGATTGTTCTATTGACGTCTCCACTCAGTGACTGTGTAATTATCCACTTTTGCTTCTGGCTTTACCCAGCTAACACTGAGGGAATTAGTAGCATTGTTGTTGTTTTTTATTTTTTATTTTTTTATAATAACAAGTTTACGAGAAAAAATGCACAGTAGTGACAAGTGGACATACATGAGAGAGTGGACAATTGAGCACATAGTATTATGAAAATACAGGGCTCACTGCATGACAAACATTAGTAATGAGAGAAAAAAAAGAAAAAAAACAAAAAGAAAAGTTAAATAAAAATATAAAAAAGAACACAATATTGAACAGTTTTGAGGGAAGGTTGGAGTGACCAAAAACAATGGCAACTGCAGAACAGTTTGAAAACAGGTGTTTTACATAGAACATTCCAATGAGCACAGCAGAAAAGTCACATTTTTATTTATTTTTAAGTTGCATTGTTGGGTTTGCTTGTGATGAAGAAAAGAGAGATCAGATATGTCTGGCAGCAGGAGAAGAGTGTAAGAGAGAGAAAAAAAGAAGAAGAGAGAGAGAGGAAAAGAAAGCACTATATGAACCTACTAAAGCACCCAAATATACATTGTGAGGTTGTTCCAACTCAGTCACAACCTCCTTAATCCCCCTGACCCATCTCCCCCTATCGCTGATCCCAAATTGTCCCCAAATTCTATCATATGCTTGCATGTTTTTGCAGCATAATGGGCTATCTTTTTCCATGTGTTATTGTGTGCCAAGACATTGAGTCTTATAGATAAGAGTCTGTTTAGTCACCAGAAAAAGATGGCAAGTGAGTAATTTCTGTGATCTAGCCCAGGTGTCTGGCAAAAGTTATACATGAATGTGAAGTAACTTACTCTCTCCCCTAGAGAGGTCAGTCTGTACTCACCTGTGCAGGTTGTATATGAGACAGATTGACTTTCAGTGACATTATCAGCCGCTCTTGTAAATACAGTGAATGTATATGTTACTCCGGGTGTCAGATTAGTTACATTGAGTTGATTTGTTACAATAATTTAATTTATCACTACAGATGACGCATTTGCTGTTTGTGTTCTTTATCTATATTCGGAGTTGTACTCATCAGATGGATCCTAAATCAGAGAACCACCACAATTTAAGTAGATATGTGTGAGAGTGTTTGTTTATTTGTGTTTCTGTATGGTTTAGTAGTTGCCTTACAGTGTAATTCTAGGTATATGAGTGTGTGAGTTACTGATATTGTATGTGTGAGAGTCATAGACTGTGGTATATTAGGGGGGTGCATTGACTCAGCAGGGCCTAGCGCAGTGTAAACATAAATACATCACAGTGTAAACCTACTTGTGAACGCTGATATGGTCACAGGAGAACTCTGATACTGCCGAGCACCAACTGTTACTACAGTAATTGTGTAATTAGTCCCAGACGTGAGGTTCTGAAGGGTGACATTTAATGAGTTTACTGTCACAGTCCAAGAGGATGAAGAATTGCTGTAAGTTATCTTGAAAGTCTTTGTCACATTGGCCATATTTACTGGTTCTCCCCAGGACAACGAAATGGTGTTTGTTCTGATATTTGTAAAGTTTAAGGAACTTGGAGAGGCTGGATCTATTCAAAAAAAAAATTATTAAAAAAAATAAATTAATTAATTAACTCCTTAAGGATCGAGGCGATTGTACAAGTTCAGATCAAAACAAAACCTTGAATTTGTGCTATATATAAGTTCAACTGTGATTCACCTCTTTCATATTAAATGCATCCACACTGATTATATATCACTGTGTTCAGGAGAAACAGTTGTCTCATGTCACATCAAACATTTATGTAAGAAACATAATTTAATAGAAATAAAATATATTTTTCAGTTTTGCATGGCATTCTAGGTGCAATTGTCATAATACTGTTAGCTGTTACTGCTATAACGTACACATTTGTGTTCAGCAATGTAAACTCACAAGAAAAACAGTAACCCCATGTTTAGGTTTTACGGTGTTTTGGAAAGTTACAGGGTCAAATATACCATGTTACATTTTTAGTTTATACTCATTGATATTTGCCAGATTGGTTATGTTACCTTTGAGGCCGTATGGTAGCCCAGGAATGAGAATTACACCCATGATAGCATACCATTTGCAAATGTAGACAACCTAGTAATTACTTAGTCACAAACACTGGCCAAAGTTAGCACCTATCCCGAAGGAATGCCCAGAATAATGTAAGTGATTGAGTCCTACTCTCATTAATATGATTCTGACATAAATCATGAACTTGCTTGTAGTGAGAACAGCCCCCTGTAAAGTAAGTAAAGGTTGACTTCGAGGTGATTGTAAGTTGCCTAGATATGTATCTATTGTCCTTCCTGGACACCATTTATTAAACGTAGGGTAATAAGGAACTTTTACTGTTTGACCTGGTTGACTGGTCTGAGTATGTTGCAGAGAGAGTACATAGTGGTCTTGATGTTTGATGATAAAAACACACAGTGAGTCAGTGCTAAATAACAAAAGTTAAATAAGGCAGCAACCCTAAGAAGGGGGATCCCTCTCAATCCTTCAAAATAACATACAAAAAGGAAAACAGATAGAGAAGGGCTGCGCCACAGAAAAGAGTACTAAAATCTTGTCCCAGAAATATAGGGACAAGAAAATGTCTCTTTTGTAATATAAATAAGTGCAGCTGTGGTTACTGGATTATTTGTGCTTGGGGGATGTGACAGGTCTGGGTCTCCTCGGTATGTGGAAAAAGAAAAGACAAAGCGAACTGATAGTGCAATATGTCTGGGCTTGACGGATAACACATAAGAGGTAACAATATTGCACTCACATGAAAAAGAGCTATGACCAGCTCTAGTGTATATCGCATACAGTGGTATAATCCCCACTTATGGGATATGATGATCGTAGTCTTTCACAGCATATGGTGTCTAGGTGCTCAGAGAAGGAGAAAAGGCCACAAATAGTGCTCTCAGTAATATAAGTATATAAAATAAGCAGAATATTACTTACAAGCGTAGAGCAGACTACTGCTCTGTGATGACAGCGTTAGTGGTATAATCCCCACCTAGGATGTTCATGAGAGTAGAATAAGTAACAGGTCTTCAAAATAGATAAAATGCCAGGACAAAAAAAATCTGTTTGAGTAGATTATTGAAATAAGGAGGTAATGGGTGTAGTAAAAACAAAATCCTTTATTCAATATTAAAAATCTTTAAAAGTTAATATTCATAATGCGTTTCACCATGTAGGCTTTTTCAAATGGATCAATAACAGACAACCTGGCAGATATGGTTTATATAGGGGAGAGGGTAGTTTAAAAATGGCTCTAAAATTACATCATAGGCTGACCACCAATTAGCACACATAGAAATTATGTACATTGAAAATTCAGTAAATAATGGTGTGGATTAATAGCAGGAGGTTTGGGGACCACTGCCATTATATTTGATTTTAAAAACGAGCATTACATAGCTGGTTTCGGCTGCTTAAAGCCGGGGCACGTGACTTGTGTCACGTGCGCGGCTGTGTCTGATGGGGAATGTAATTCTAAGGGTGATTGTTATCACTCTCGGTGAAAACAGAGTGTTTTGTAGGGATAAGGGTGGGGAGCATGCAGTTTAGTAGTATTACTACTGTTAGGTGAGAGAAAAAGGGGAAGATTTATAAAGATAAACGGAAATAAAACAAACTGGGACGGTGGAGGATCTATAATCAGCCTCTTTTTTAAGGAGTGTTTCCCATGACAACACCTATTGGATTTGTCCACCGATAAGAAAAAGGAGGTGTGGGAATGGGCCCTTGAATGAACAGTTGAACCAATTCATGTAGTAAAAGTGTATCTACTGAAGCCGGGTCATTAATAGCTGACTGCAAGTTTTTACATTCCACAAAACCAGTAAGTAAGGCCAATATGCCAGTGTGGAAACCATTAGAAAATCCTGAAAGCAAGAAGTTCACTAATTGTGGGTATGGGTGTGACTATGACAGTTGAGACAACATAATAACATTAACAATGTAAAATACAGTTTGGAATGTAGTTTATTGGGGCATATAGCTTTAGAATGTGCTCGGAAACATTGTTTATAGAGATGCAATAACCTACAGGCACTGAACCCACTAACTCCCGCATTAAAATTGTTGCATATTTAGGATTTGCCAAGGAACACAATTGATCTGCCAAGCTTGTCCTTCATGACTTCCTCAGACCTGGCTAGTAAACCAGGGGGTTGTTGGCCCGAAACTGAGGCATCATTAGGACAAAGATTTGTAGCGTGGGATGTTGATTAACATAAAGCACAGGCTACTGTCCTGAGGCCAGCAAAATGCCTAAAGAACAACTCTGTATCCAGTTTACTGCAGTTAATGACCTTATCAAACTGGGCCAGAGTTGCTGCTGCTTTGGCCGAAAATGACCTATGATAGTCATAAAAGTCGTATCCGCCATATTTGTGTCCCAGGTCCACCAGCTTATTCATATAAGTGTTGAATTCTCTCCTATGTGGCAAGCTAGTACACACAACATCCCTATATATCCCAAACACCAGTACAAATTCTGGAATGGTAAGTTTTTTTTACTGAGACTGGGATCTCTGGCTTTGAGAACCACAGATAAGTCCCCATAAGCATACGTCTTATTGTCCATGATATCCTCGGAAGCAATAAGAAGTGAAACCAAATTCACGTCCTTACCTTCCAGGATATCTTTGCAGATCTGAGGTGGCACTGCATGGGCTGGTGTTATCACGAGAGTATCAATCAGGGATATGGGGACTGCTAGATTACCCTGTAAAATAACCATAGCTATAACCTACAGGCACTGAACCCACTAACTCCCGCATTAAAATTGTTGCATATTTAGGATTTGCCAATGAACACAATTGATCTGCCAAGCTTGTCCTTTATGACTTCCTCAGACCTGACTAGTAAACCAGGGAGTTGTTGGCCCGAAACTGAGGCGTCATTAGGACAAAAATTTGTAGCGTGGGATGTTGATGAAGACAAAGCACAGGCTGCTGTCCTGAGGCCAGCAAAATGCTTAAAGAACAACTCTGTATCCAGTTTACTGCAGTTAATGACCGTATCAAACTGGGTCAGAGTTGCTGCTGCTTTGGCCGAAAATGACCTATGATAGTCATAAAAGTCGTATCCGCCATATTTGTGTCCCAGGTCCACCAGCTTATGCATATAAGTGTCGAATTCTCTCCTATGTGGCAAGCTAGTACACACAACATCCCTATATATCCTAAACACCAGTACAAATTCTGGAATGGTAAGTTTTTTTTACTGAGTCTGGGATCTCTGGCTTTGAGAACCACAGATAAGTCCCCATAAGCATACGTCTTATTGTCCATGATATCCTTGGAAGCAATAAGAAGTGAAACCAAATTCACGTCCTTACCTTCCAGGATATCTTTGCAGATCTGAGCTGGCACCATATGGGCTGGTGACATCACGATAGTATCAATCGGGGATATGGGGACTGCTACATTACCCTGTAAAATAGCCGTAGCAGCAGCTATAGGATTTGCTGCCAAGTGGTCAGACTGTAATCTGTCGATTCTATCTCTAATTTGGTCCATGTATGATATGAGAGAATTCATTATGGTTTGTAAGTCAGGCGTGTTGTTTTTTCCACTAGACAATTTCCCTGTGAGTGTCTGCATTAAGCTAAACAACTCAGCTTTCCTGGCAGTAGCCTGGAAGAGAACATTCCTTCTTCTGAGTTTGGCTTTAATGCATGGTATTGTCCACAATATAATGGATGAAGGACTGGCCGAATCACGTCTCCGTGATGGTGAACCAGACCTAGCTGTGGTGTTAGGGAGTGAAAGATCATCTCCCCATTCCGGAACTTGCGACATAGTAAAAAGAGAATTGGAAATTAGGATCTCGTCACCTAGGGTACTGGCTGCTAATTAGTGCCAAGTACTGAAAATATTCACTACGTGGTGACAGGTGAGGCCCAACTAATGCCAAGCAGCTTGAGAGGCTCTATCTGTTGGATCAAGGGCCTATTAACCACGGAGCATTGTGGCAGGATGTTGGCCTCTCAGTGACAAATTAAGAGAAAATTAGAATTGGGAGTGACAAGTGAAGCCCTCTCTATGTAACTTGCGAGTGGCTATCTATGCATAGGAATGAGGGTTGAATACATACAAGTATGAGGATGGGTCTAGCCTCACGGGATAACTAGTATGAGGCATATAAGGACTTGGAAAGCTAAATAGGGAACCTATTACCCTAATAGCCAGTAGTTCTACTAGTCTAAAGCCCTGATAGAAACAGGGAATTTCCCATATGAGCTCATGGATGAATGTACCTGTATGAACTAAATTGACTTTGTATGCCAAGGATTTGAAGGATCAGTAGTTAGTAGGTACATAAGGGTTTGTGGTAAGGAGGCTCATGTCTGAGTCAGAAAATGTAACCTTAACACAATAGTATCTCAAAGGAGCAAAGGGCCCACCTGGCAATTTAGACAGAACTTAATATGGAAGCTTCAGTTCTCAGGCAAGATCTATCAAATTGTAGTAGACGATATGTGGGCAATGTCAATGCAACACTCTCAAGAGTCTACAATAACATAACATTCTATGAGACATTGCATGCAGGTCTGCGTAGAGACATGGCTTTTGCCTAGAACACCAAAGTGGTGCGAAGTCAGTAGTACTAACTATCAGTTGTATATCCCAGTGTTATATGAAGTACTTAAAGAATTGAGGAAGGGAGATTGTCTGAAGTAAGTTTGATTATAATTAGCGTAGGAGTGATATGTTATACCACCCTTAGAGTGACCTGATATATTTTACTTAACCAAAACCGGAAAACCAAAAAAGTTGTATACCAGGGGGGAGGGGAAAAAGGAGTGTAAAACTAACAATAACATGCAGGGATTTACATCTATATTTCAATACATATGCCTCCTAAAAACAAACACCCGCAGCTCTTTAACTAGCTTCAATTAAATAATGTTACGTGAGCCAGTGCAGGTTTGAAATAAGAAATGTGTAGATGTTGCTTATGCACGTACCAATTATTTAAGAAGAAAAGACACTTGTGACCTTGATTAGGCTACTGATTTACGAATTGCAGACTTAAAGTGCCTGAAGTAACAGAAAGCGATAAATGCAAGGTTCACAGAACTAGTTGCAGGAGCTGCAGTGCTTATAGCAGACCTCTTAACTAATTCTACTAAAATAAGGAACTCCCCTCATTCAGGAACAATTAAACATACAGTAATAATTAAACATTCAAAAAGCACTGTAATTGCTACTAGTCAATATTGTAACAAGGTCACAAGGTGGCGACATATAGCTCAGTAACCTGATTATATGTTGTACGACAAAAGGCTGAAACTAGCCTAAATGAGGGGAACAGAGCCGAATACCGGACTTGCATTTAGGTGGAAGCATGCTACGAATGGAATGAAAGTGCCGATCGCGGCATGCAAATAGAAAATTTAAGCTTAGAAAATAGCCCATGCTTTTGGTGAGAGGTACTGTACTGACAAATGTGCTTGGCTAAACGAAAGCTGATCTGTGGCGATTCCCAAAGGGGATCCCTCTACCTGCCGTGAACCGTGTCCATGGGGTCTTGTTCGTGGGGGGTCCAGGGGACCCTGGAGAATCAAAGGGTTCCTTTGGTCAATGCTACATATGGCGTACTAGCGGTACTCGTCTGTCACTCACTGTTTTAGCGGGAAACTGCTAGGGGCCCCAGAGCAGCAGGACCTCTGTGTGGCGATCAGGCTCTCACACTGGTTTATCCAGAAGTGATGACACAAACACAAACTGAGCACTACAGAGGCAGGGTCTAGTGATGATAGGGGAGTTCTAGCCCCTCCCAGAACTCCAGGCTCCTCCTTTACATATATATATATATATACTGAACAAAATTATAAATGCAACACTTTTGGTTTTGACCCATTTTTCTAGAGCTGAACTCAAAGATCTGAGACTTTTTATATGTATTCAAAAGGCCTATTTCTCTCAAATATTGTTCACAAATCTGTCTAAATCTGTGTTAGTAAGCACTTCTCCCTTGCCGAGATAATCCATCCACCTCACAGGTGTGGGATATCAAGATGCTGATCAGACAGCATGATTATTGCAAAGTTGATAAAAGGACATTCTAAAATGTGCAGTTTTATCAGACAGCACAATGCCACAGATGTCGCACGTTTTGAGGGAGCGTGCAATTGGCATGCTGACTGCAGGAATGTCCACCAGAGCTGTTGCCCTTGAATTGAATGTTTATTTCTCTACCATAAGCTGTCTCCAGAGGCGTTTCAGAGAATTTGGCAGTACATCCAACCGGCCTCACAACCACAGACCATGTGTAACCACACCAGCCCAGGACCTCCACATCCAGCATCTTCACCTCCAAGATTGTCTGAGACCAGCCAACCAGACAGCTGCTGCAACAATCAGTTTGCATAACCAAATAATTTCTGCACAAACTATCAGAAACCATCTCAGAGAAGCTCACATGCATGCTTGTCGTCCTCATCGTGGTCTCGACCTGACTGAAGTTCGTCGTCGTAACCGACAAATGCTCACATTCGATGGCATCTAGCACTTTGGAGAGGTGTTCTTGTCACGGATGAATCAAGGTTTTCACTGTACAGGGCAGATCGCAGACAGCGTGTATGACGTTGTGTGGGTGAGCGACTTGCTGATGTCAACATTGTGGATCGAGTGGCTCATGGTGGCAGTGGGGTTATGGTATGGACAGACATATTTAATGGACAATGAACACATTTTATTGATGGCATTTTGAATGCACAGAGAAATTGTGACGACATCCTGAGACCCATTGTTGTGCCATTCATCCACAACCATCATCTCACATTGCAGCATGATAATGCAGAGCCCCATGTTGCAAGGATCTGTACACAATTCCTGGAAGCTAAAAAATCCCAGTTCTTGCATGGCCAGCATAGTCACCGGACATGTCACCCATTGAGCATGATTGGGATGCTCTGGATCAGCTTATACGACAGCGTGTTCCAGGTCCTGCCAATATCCAGCAACTTCGCACAGCCATTGAAGAGGAGTGGACCAACATTCCACAGGCCACAATAAACAACGTGAACAACTCTATGCAAAGGAGATGTGTTGCATTGCATGAGGCAAATGGTGGTCACACCAGATACCGGTTTTCGGACCCCTCAGGGTCCCCCCAATACAGTAAAACTGCACATTTTAGAGTGGCCTTGTATTGTGGCCAGCATAAGGTACCCCTGTGCAATAATCATGCTGTCCAATCAGCATCTTGATATGCTACACCTGTGAGATGGATTATCTCGGCAAAGGAGAAGTGCTCACTAACACAGATTTAGATAGATCATGCTCTTAAAGGCAGATTCGCCGAAACGTTGGGGGCTATTTTTTGTATTTGACGTCTGTACCCTCCTCTCATATTTCCTGTAGTTCTTGGTATGTATCTTTTTGTTTATCAGTATATACAGGTATCTAATATACTGTTGCTCTGAATTAGTGGTTATACCACTTTAATTGTATCATTTTTTGATCAATACTGTTTTTTTCCTATTTTGACTTTATCTGCAATTATTGTTTGCATATTGGATAGAGATGTTTTAACATTTCCAATTCTTTAATATCTATGCTGATACCTGTTATACATGTGTTTTTTTTGTAATAAAGTTTTTTTGTATTTTACTTAGTTGTGCTCCTCCTTCTAGTATTATATTATTAGATAGATTTGTGAACAATATTTGAGAGAAACAGGCCTTTTGTGTACGTATAAAAAGTCTTAGATCTTTGAGTTTAGGCCATAAAAAATAAAAGTGTTGTGTTTATAATTTTGTTCAGTATTTATTTATACATATATATATATATATATATATATATATATATATATATATTTGTGTTCGGGGCAAATAGCCGTATATGGAGTAAGGATCCAGCATAAGCGTAGGATAGTATAAAGGGAGCAAGTCGGTTGTGGTGTGCCGAGACCGACGATACGGTAGGCCTGTAAATAAAGAGGGCCCACCAAGGAGTAAGAAAGTAAAGTAAATGGAAAGAAAAGAGAAAGTGTTGAAATGAGGAGTGGGTGGGAGGGTCATTCTGATGCTGACCTCAAGCGATATGAGTCAGGTAAGGGGTGTCCCTTATATAGGGGAGTGAATTAATTTAAGCCCCTCCCACAAATACAGGCCAAACGGCCTTAATACTTGTGTTCGGGGCAAATAGCCGTATATGGAGTAAGGATCCAGCATAAGCGTAGGATAGTATAAAGGGAGCAAGTCGGTTGTGGTGTGCCGAGACCTACGATACGGTAGGCCTGTAAATAAAGAGGGCAAAAATGAATAATCAAAGATTTAATACAGTCAACAAATATATACAAATTAACCAGACATTTCCTTAAAAGCATTACAGTATTTAATTCCTGAAAGGATTTTGAAGGTAGGAATCTAGGACCGAAAGGGGACACCATTTGTTGTGGGTATGTTATCTCTACTGTTGGTGCGTGTTGACTCGTTTCGGAATGTGGTAGAGCCAATAGGTAACGATATATGTGTTTACGTACGTGGGATCATTGAAGACAATGATCTGTCTGAGTGGTGGTGATGGTAGTGGATTCTCTGGCCTGAGAAAGGCATAAAAGGCAATGTGCATAGCTGGTAATGGCCGACTTGGTAGTATAATTGAATGGTTGTAGATCTAATAGGTCCGATAATGATGAAAAGTTGGATGGCTATTGGTAATCTCTGAGAGGAACATGGGGGAATGGATTCCTGAAAACCTCTGAGTATATTCTTGTCTGGTATGATAGCATGAAGTTATGGTGGTTTTGGCCATAGGTTATCCTGTGTTGTTGAATGCCTGTAAAATATATAATTAATGGTGTGTGAGATAGTTTAAGGTGGCAAAAAGAAGCAAAACCTTGGAGAAATGTTATGACACAGGTTGAGCTATGTCGTGTGCCAATGAGATTCTTTAAGCCAGGTGAAAAGCTGTGTTATGTGTTCTACAAGTATGAGACGAAAGTGCTAGGTGGTATAGTGCATGCTATGCTGCATGAGTATGTCTAATCCATGATTTTGTCTCTGGAACGAAAGAGTGGCCGTGACTGTATGGGCGGCTGTAGGAAGCGTATGATGAACATGCCTGGAATATAAATGAGACAGTTGTCGGCAGGGATGTATACCCCCGTCTGGTACATGAAAGTGAAATGTGATAAGTGGCCAACCAAGTGAGTTCCCCAGAAATATCATGACCTTATGGATGAGTAGTGGTGTTTGTTGATGATATGACATATGCTTAGTTGCCTGAGTAACAACGGATTGATGACCCTGACCATGATTTACCCCATGCCTCAGCAGCTGCTACAATGGGGTAGATCTCCCAAAGGGGCTGAGGTGGTGGAAAAATTTCCAAACCTGGATGCCATCGCCAACAGCTCCAAAGCAATTGTTCCCGGTAGATCGCTGCCAAACCCGTGGTAGACGCTGCGTCTGACCATCTGGTTGGAGAAGTGTCAGACAATCCTGGAAGGAACATGCTTTTACCATGCCAAGTGGTTAAGAAATCCCCCCCTCCCCATGTGCAGGTCTGCTGTTGCTGAGGTGTCTAGGCACCTCCTCTGATCGTCATGTTGGAAGTGTGGAAAAAAGGGGAAAGTACTCTGGATGTGAAAGCGTGGTCTTGTGGTATGATTGGCATGGCAAAATTAAGGAACCTGGTAGGGATCGTAGTTCCTTGCAGTTGTAAGTACTAAGCAGGATGTAGTGATTGATGTAGTTGAGAATGTTCCCTATTTGTCTTGTGGTAACTTGCGTGTATGGATGCCGACTCAAGTCATATGCCCAGTAATGTGATGATAGTGTCTGCGCCTTCTGTTTCTTATGGGGTACTGGGACGCCCAAGTGGTCAACCAGACTAAGCTGCCGTGAGGCTTCTAGTGAAAAATATGCTTTCTTTGATTAACAATAAGTCTTCTAGATAGTGTATGACTTCTTGTTATACAGATCCATCATCATACATGTATATGCCTTGCTTCCCCAATGTGCTCGGATCATACGTGCAGGTTTAACATCTTGCCTCTGCATATGTTATCATAACCAGCACAGAGTATCTGCGAATATCGATAGTAGGCTAATCTGTAGCTCGAAAGTTGAGCGGGGAAAGGATTGTCCAATTTATGCCATGTAAGTGCCAGTGTGTAGGGTAGATGGTAGCCGTTTACTGCGTTGATGATATTGGTCTTACTTAACCAAGCTTCAACCCATGCTTGAGTGATAGCTGTAAAGGTAGATCAATGGTGTTGTATAGTAAGAAAAATCCTCGGAGGGTATGAGGGAGTTGAGACTTGGGGTAGCGGAGGTGTGTGGTGCCAATAAGTCTATGGTTAGTCTTTGTTTAAGGGAAGATTCCTTGTGACAATACCAATGTGTGTGTTTGGTGCCATGCTGTAAATGGTGGAGATTGGAAGACCCCTCTGCAAATCTTGGCTATGAGTGTGTTTACAGCCAATGGTTTTGTTGTGCTTACTGTAAGTGAGGGCATGCTATATTCCTTGAAGGTGTGTTTATGATCCCTGTATGGGAGCCCTTTGAAGCTCCAGAGCTTTAGTAAATCTACTACAAGTCTGGAAGGGTGATGAGTCAGTAGTGTTGAAAATGCATTGGTGTGTACAGATGGTGAATACGTTATTTGTAAGTTGTATTGGGACACATGGTTTGTCATGTGCCCTGAACTATTTGAACATATATGCAACAGTCTGTATGCAATGCAACTACTCATATCAGTGGTCTCTGGTAGTTCAGAGGTGCTGGTACCTGGAGCCTGAGAGTGCTCGTCCATTTGTTTGGGACAAAATCCCTTCTGTATGGGTACCTGCACAAATAAACATCTCCACATATTCCAAATGCCAACCTAACCAAGGGATGGTCAGTTCCCGATTTACCTGGAATCCCTGGATCTGACCATCACAGATACATCATCATACATATATATGCCTTGCTTCCCCAATGTGCTGGGATCATACGTGCAGGTTTAACATCTTGTGTCATAAGAATTGATTGTACCAGGTAACCAAGTTTCGGTTGGTGCTGGTTGTACAGTAGCGTGAGGCCCAGCCTTGTGAGGGCTGTGGTGACCAACTCGAGATTGCCAGTCTGTCATAAATTTTTTGAGTGAAGCTAGCATAGCCTGGGTGTCACCTGAGTTGATGTAGCTGGGCCTTCCCCTGCCTCCGTGTTATCCGTTGATGTATGGAGGAGTTTGAATAACTGCTTTCCTTGCTGTAGCAGGGTAGGGGATTTGTCACCTCCTTAGGTTGGTGGTAATGTGTGGGATCGTCCAGGATCTGATTGCTGCTGGACTAGCAACATCTCCTCTGCTTGAAGGTGTATCAATTCTAGCCGGGGTGCTAGGAAGAGGTGATTCTTCACCATCTTTTTGAGAAATACTTAAATAACAATAAAGATTGCAATTATTATTTGTACCCAGGGTTCTTGTACTGGCTTGCTAGCTAAGCCGTAAGGCGAAACGATTAGGCTTGGTGTTTTTTGGTGACTGGTGAGGCCCTGCTAGTTGCCAAGTGGCTTGAGAGGCTCTATCTATGCTTGGCGCGAGGGGATTTTGTGTGGCCACCGAACGTTGTGGCAGGATGTTGGCCTCTCGGTGACAGTAACCAGAAAATAGGAAGGGGAGTGACAGGTGAGGTCCTCTCTATGATACAATGCGAGGCGGCTAGCTCACGAGTGGCCCGAGGGGTGTATGCCTCCGAGTGTGAGGCGGGGTGTTGGCCTCGCGGGACCACTAACCGAAGCATAATGCAGAGAAAAAAGGGGGTAATACCTATTGGGCCCTAGAACCCTAATTGCCAGTACACTATTACTATTCCAGGGAAGGTAAGAGATGGATAACTACGTGAGCAGGTGTATGTACCTGGTAGTATGGTATTGAACCTGACAATCCGTATAGGTTTTTTAGTAGTAACTGTAACCTGAATGGATAAAACCGTATGGCATAAGCTTATCTTAATACGTACAGTATATGTGAAAAGTAAAGTGAAGTGATGTGTAAATATTAAACATCGTAGCCATACTGGTTAAATATGTATCAGTCTTAACCCATTAAGTGCCGTATGTACAAGTGAAAATGTGGTCTGTCCCCACCTTGTATGTTGTATGTCCCCTTGCTAGGGGAAGTCTGTTGCGGGAGCAGCGTGCTGTGAAAAATGTATGTGAACTATATTACCAGTTACATATATACAGATGCGTCTGCTACTGTGTAATAATATATGTATTTATACCAGATGTTGATATAGTGCTTGCTATGTGAATTGTTGTATGTCTTATTGAATGGTAGGGGTCAGTGAACATGGTGTTGCAAAATGCAAGTGCACTGGAGATCTGCCGAGTGCCCTATAGGTGGCAGTGTAGTTGGATACTGATTGGTATGTGAAATGTTGTTTGTCTGTTGACCTATAGGTGTCAGTGTTTTGGTGTTTGTAAAACCCCATGAAAATTGTCAATGTACTTGACAGACCTGAAGGTGGCAGTGTTGATAGAACCACTGTTGGTCTTGATGTGAAATGTAAATTATTGTGAATTAAACCTGAAGTTGAGCCCGTGCTGGAGTTTAATTTATGGTCTATAGTTATGTTTAAAACAATCTTATGTGTAATTTATATTGGCAGGTAAATTGTATATGACATGTGAAGACAGTTTTGCTGTTGACCAGTAGGGGTCAGAAATGCTGATTGTATGTTAAAATACCCTTTAACCCCTTAAGGACCAAACTTCTGGAATAAAAGGGGATCATTACATGTCACACATGTCATGTGTCCTTAAGGGGTTAATGCTACCATTTGACAGATAGGAGTCAGTATAAAAGCGAAAAAGCTGTAGTTAGTTTGTTTGCTTATGAAGTGAAATAAAATCTGAGAAGCCTGTAGTATACTGATTGACCGGTAGGGGTCAGCATGTAGGCGAAAATGCCGTGGTTTGTTGGTTTATACACGAAATGCAATAATATCTAAGAAGCCTGTAGTACACTAAATGACCAGTAGGGGTCAGTGTGTAGGCGCAAATGCAGTGATTCGTTGATTTGTACATGAAATGCAATAATGTCTGAGAAGCCTGTAGTACACCAAATGACCAGTAGGGGTCAGTGTGTAGGCGCAAATGCAGTGATTCGTTTATTTGTACATGAAATGCGATAATGTCTAAGAAGCCTGTAGTACACCAAAAACCGGTAGGGGTCAGTGTGTAGGTGAAAATGAGGTGGTTTATTGGTTTGTACATGAAAATGCAAAAAACGTCTAAGATGCCTGTAGTACACCGAATGACCGATAGGGGTCAGTGTGTAGGTGAAAAATGCGGTGGTTGGTTGGTTTTTACATGAAATGCAATAATGTCTGAGAAGCCGGTAGTACACCCAAAGACCGGTAGGGGTCAGTGTGTAGGCGAAAATGCAATGGTTCGTTGGTTTGTACATGAAATGCAATAATGTCTAAGAAGCCTGTAGTACACCCAAAGACCGGTAGGGGGTTTAAACGAATGATATGCATGAACATGCAATGGTTTTAGAACAGACATAGACAAAATGCAGCCGTAAAGTGAGGACCTGACCCGTGCATGGTGCCGTGGGACTGATGCCTGGCGTAACGGGTAAGTCAACTTACGGTTTGTGATTCACTTGGACACCATCCACGGCGATGGATTGAAGAAAGAAGGTGGTAGGCCGGAAAAGCCTGTGGCTGGATTCCTGACACAGCTCTGCTTAGAAAACCTCATGGAGTAATCAGGTAAAATGGCATCTGGATGACCCGGAAGTGGAAATCATTCTGATGCTGACCTCAAGCGATATGAGTCAGGTAAGGGGTGTCCCTTATAAAGGGGAGTGAATTAATTTAAGCCCCTCCCACAAATACAGGCCAAACGGCCTTAATACATATGTATAAATTTACATTTTGTTTTAATTATTTTTAGTTATATAAAGATAGATATATAGAGAGATTGATAGTTACATATATATATATTTATTTAGCTGAACTCAAAGATCTAAGAAATTGTCTTGGTACTCAAAAGGCCTATATATACTACTAGAAAAACTTGGTACTTACCCCTTAAATTTAGTAGTGTAAATCTTGCAAAACCCACATCTTGAGTCACACTGTTTGCATCACAGCTTGTACACCATTTGTTTATGTCACTCATATTCAGCACACACTTCCTACACCTTTCACTTCTCACCCAAGTGTTTAATATATAGGCAATAAATACTATTCTCATTGTAGTCCTCCTGATGAATTTTATGTATTATATGTAGCTATTGTAATATATGTTTCTCACATCACCACTTCACTTTGGTACATCAGCTTTTAGTAAGTGTGGCTTTAGGTTTGGTTAACTAGCAACGACGGCAATTGCACGCACGTCACGTGGCTTGCCAGTGCACTTCCGGGTTCGGGCTTCTCTCTCTTACACATTTGACTGTCAAGTTTTTCCACTTATTCCTATATATTTGCATTTTTTTACATTTTGATGTTGATCTTGTAAAAGACCACCAGGGTCGAAACGTTGATCATGACACACAGCTTGTTTGAATAAACACTTTTGATTAAGCCCTCTGAGTGCACCCCTCTACTTTTGGATTATTTATAATATTTATATATATATATATAAATATTATTTTGTTCTAAGTGTATTCTGATATCAATATACAATTAGAACGATATTACGTATATATATACATATATATATATATATATATATATATATACACATATAATTTTTATTTATTTTTGTAAATTTTTTATTAATGATTTTTTAAATATTTAGACATTTATTTTATATATATATATATATATATATTTATAGTTATATATATATATATCTATATATATATTTATTTTCCCAGGTCTTGAGAAAAGTCTATTGTGACTGAAACGTCGACATTTTTGTATTCTGCACAATAAAGCAGTATTTATTTTGATATAATAAGACTCCAGAGTGCTCTCTACTTGGATGCTATCTATCTATCTGTATATATATATATATAAAATTAATATAATTCTAAATGTATTTTGATTAAAATACACTTAGAAACAGTGTATGTGTATGTATATATATATAATAGAAAATAAAGGGAGCACACTAGGACTTCTTCTCAATGGAAAAAAGTAATTTACTGTATCATCAAATAATACATATTCTGTGCAAAGTGCAAAAAAATCGACGTTTCGACCCTCCTGGGGTCTTCATCAAGATCTTGATGAAGACCCCAGGAGGGTCGAAACACTATAATCCCCAGAGCCTGTTCTACACCAGACGAGTGGAGCCAGACTGCAGCTAGAGCCCATCACCATCCTCATCTGGTTGTAAGTAGGTAATCTAGTATATTATTCGTGGCACTAAGCTCTAATTTACCTCACATTAAAGAAACACTATAGTCTCCAGAACCACTTCAGCTTAATGTAGTGGTTCTGGTGTCTATAGCCTGTCCTTGCAAGCCTTTTAATGTAAACACGGCGGCACTGCAGCACTGGCGTTAGTTAACATGGCATTGTGATGTCACATGGGGGGGCGGCAAACTTTACTTTTGCCTAGGGCGGCAAAAATCCTTGCACCGGCCCTGATTGTAGGAAATACTCAATTTAACAGGGTTTTCACTAAAAAGAGAATGTAGATGAACTGGAAGCATATCTGAGTTAGAGAATTTTTCAAGTTCGGCTACTTTGATCATAAATTTGAAAATCACCTTGAAATATCACTTTAGTTACTAACACTGATAAATATATAGTTCTGGACAAAGTATCACATGATATCTGAATGCTAAAAAGTTTACTAGAACTAATTTTGTTGGATTTTGACATAAAAATATAGCTCTGTCCCAATGATCCCATCAAACTCACATGTTGCCTCTATCACTGGAACTGCTGACTGGCTGCAGTTACTACTAACTGTCTGTATAGTGATGGAGTAGTTTCTGCCTGGCAGTAAGTCTGTGAAATTCACTTGTGTAGAATTAGTTGTGATTGTTCTATTGACGTCTCCATTCAGAGTGACCGTGTAATAATCCACTTTCCCTGCTGTTATTGTCCAGTTCACACTGAGTGAATCTGTAGTATTCCTATTAGTTACTCTGATATTCTGAGCCAGACCCGAAACTGAAAGAAAGCAGAATACAATCAGAGAAATACTTTCTATTAAGTGCATGCATTTCTGGTTAAATAAAATACATTTTGTGTCTAGTAAAAAACTACTTTCATTTGGAAAATTCTATTAGCTTATTCTTTAAATATGATTTAGTAATGAGCTAGAATCAGAAATCTAAAGTACAGAATCAAGCTGTGACAAGAGCTGAGTTGGAGAATTTTTACATGTCTAATAGTTTTGCCTAAATTTTGGAATTCCTATTTCAAATCACATCAATTTGGTGTTTAGTAAATAAACCCACATGATCTCTTATAAGAAAAAATGGTAATTTTAGTTAAATACTACAAATAATGTTATGTTACATCATAATGGAGGGGTATTATTTAAAATCATCAGGTACATTTGTATTTTGCAAAATCTACCTCTTCTTGTGCTGCTTTGACTTTGATTTTCTACATTTGCTTAAATGATGATAAACCAAATCATTTAAAAAAAGATTGATAATAAATGAATACATGATATGGTTACAGAGTCATTTAACATATTGCCTATAGATTTAAAAAATGTGACAAATTAACATTTTGCTTCATTTTCAGAGGTTCTCTAATCACCAAACCCTCTAAAGTGTACTGTAGCGCTCATGGTACAAAGAGTCTCATGGCTCTATCCCAATGTTAAGAGAAACTGTTTTCCAATAATATCACAATTAATTAGGTCACCTGGAATCTGCAGTTTGGTACGTCTTCACGCAGGTATGTAAAGCAAAAGTTCGGCTTCCACATTAGTGATATCAATGGCATTGATCTTTGGATGGAATTCATTGGCTAAGAGCGTCAGCTAACTATCTGATCTAATAAATTAAGTCTAAATGGAAAGAAGATGTTTATATATATGTAAAGTAGAAGGTACACCTCTGCTTTAACAATCCCTGTGTAGAAGAGTCCAATAGAAGGCACCACAGGAAACTCAGGTAAGAGATAAGAGGAAAGAAAAGTATGGTTTATTAAAAGTACTAATTAAATAATATGTGTTTAAGGTATCTGAGGAGATTTACAAATACAATACACGAGCCGTAATATGAGCTCTCCCACCATAAGTGCTTAAGATGCAGAATCAAAACGCACGTAGACAGTTGTCTGTAGAAAACGTTTAGAAAACTTTGGAACAAATGGCGATATTGCCGATTTTTGGTTTGTAGATTAATCCTAGCTATTTTTTAAAACTTTTAATATGTGATACAGGTATATGTTTACAAGAAAAGATTAAAAGTTAAGTTTTAATAAAAATAAATATTACTAATTATTCAGAATTCATAATTCTATTGCCTCAAGTCAACATCACCTGCTAAATACAGCTTAAGACAAACATAATTAAACACACATTTGATATAACCTTGTAATGACTAATAGCATTCAGACTCTGTATTGTAATGTGTCTGTATGTCGATTCCCTTTAATACCAGTTTACACTCACCTGTGCAGGTTGTATATGAGACAGCTTGACTTTCAGTGACATTATCAGCCGCTCTTGTAAATACAGTGAATGTATATGTTACACCGGGTGTCAGATTAGTTACATTGAGTTGATTTGATGCCGTTCTTTGATCTATCACTACAGATAAAGGGCTGGCTGTTTGTACTCTGTAGGTGTAATCACTTCTATACTCATCAGGTTGACCCCAAATCAGGAAAACAGATACAGTAGTCGTTCCATTATTTCTGAGCTGTTTCACCGGCATCGGTTCTAGAGTTAGAAAATAAAACACGATCCATTTTATTTCTTTATTTATGTTAACTTGAAAAAAAATGGATACATTACTCCTAAATAGTAGACTTGTGCTTCCAGTTTCAAATTAATTTGCCATTCGTCTATATTTTGGGAAATCGGCGAGTGATCAGAATTACGCAACTCCGAAGCACCATATGGTCGAATCATGAAACAAACAAAACGGCAATGGACTAGACTTTTAATTAATTGATGGTGGGGGATGGTAACTAAATATTTATTTTATTGACAGATTAAGTGAGAAGTGACCAATAGAGGGGAAAAAAGCAGCAATGAAAATAAATCCATATTTATATATTATATATTTAATTAATATCTACTAGTTAAATTAATATTTTTTCTGCTCTTCATATTTTCCCTCTGTTTGTCCCATCTTCTCATTTAATGTGCAAAAAAAATCCAGCAAATATGTGCCTCTTAGTGTACTACAAAATATACACATATTTATATCATAGTTGTGACACGTTCTATTGCAGAACATACAGAATGCTGTAAACATACTTGTGTAGATGGAACTGGTCACAGGAGAACTCTGATACTGCCGAGCACCAACTGTTACTACAGTAATTGTGTAATTAGTCCCAGATGTGAGGTTCTGAAGTGTGGCATTTAATGTGTTTACTGACACAGTCCAAGAGGATAAAGAATTGCTGTAAGTTATCTTGAAAGTCTTTGTCACATTGGTCATATTTACTGGTTCTCCCAGGGACAACGAAATGGTGTTTGTTCCGATATTTGTAAAGTTTAAGGAACCTGGAGAGGCCGGATCTATGAAGAAATAGAAAAATAAGAAAGTCAATTAATTAATTAATTAATTACATATGTATAAATAATGTATTTAACTCTATATTCAATTATCCTGAAAGAATCCAATGCTACATGAACACAAGTTCTCCTAAAAAGTCCAATGTTACTCAAATTGTAGGATTTACAGAATTTAACAGGGTTATTCACTAAAGAGAGAATTCAAATTTATTTTCAAATTCATGGCCGAAGTAGATGAACTGGATGCATAGCTGAGTTAGATCAATTTTTTAAGTTCAGCTATTTTGATGATACATTTGAAAATCACCTTGAAATTTTACTTTAGTTAATAACCTTGACAACGATATAGTTCAAGCCAAATTATCCCATGATATCTGAATATAACAAAACCTAAAACGTATACTAGAATTCAGTTTGTTTGATTTCCACATAAAGATATAGCTCTGTCCCAATGATCCCATCATACTCACATGTTGCCTCTATCACTAGAGCTGCTGACTGGCTGCAGTTACTACTAACTGTCTGTATAGTGATGGAGTAGTTTCTGCCTGGCAGTAATTCTGTGAAATCCACTTGTGTAGAATTAGTTGTGAATGTTCTATTGACGTCTCCACTCAGAATGACTGTGAAATAATCCACTTTCCCTGCTGGTATTGTCCAGTTCACACTAAGTGAATTAGTAGTATTCTTATTATTTACTGTGATATTCTGAGCCAAACCTGGAACTGAAAGATAGCAGAATACAATCAGAAAAAACATTTCTATTAAGTGCATGCATTTCTTTTTAAATAAAATACATTTTGTGTCTAGTAAAAAACAACTTTCATTTGGAAAATTCTATTAGCTTATTCTTTAAATATGATTTAGTAATGAGCTAGAATCAGAATTCTAAAGTACAAAATCAAGCTGTGACAAGAGCTGAGTTGGAGAATTTTTACATGTCTAATAGTTTTGCCTAAATTTTGGAATTCCTATTTCAAATCACATCAGTTTGGTGTTTAGTAAATAAACCCACATGATCTCTTATAAGAAAAAATGGTAATTTTAGTTAAATACTACAAATAATGTTATGTTACATCATAATGGAGGGGTATTATTTAAAATCATCAGGTACATTTGTATTTTGCAAAATCTACCTCTTCTTGTGCTGCTTTGACTTTGATTTTCTACATTTGCTTAAATGATGATAAACCAAATCATTTAAAAAAAGATTGATAATAAATGAATACATGATATGGTTACAGAGTCATTTAACATATTGCCTATAGATTTAAAAAATTTCACAAATTAACATTTTGCTTCATTTTCAGAGGTTCTCTAATCACCAAACCCTCTAAAGTGTACTGTAGCGCTCATGGTACAAAGAGTCTCATGGCTCTATCCCAATGTTAAGAGAAACTGTTTTCCAATAATATCACAATTAATTAGGTCACCTGGAATCTGCAGTTTGGTACGTCTTCACGCAGGTATGTAAAGCAAAAGTTCGGCTTCCACATTAGTGATATCAATGGCATTGATCTTTGGATGGAATTCATTGGCTAAGAGCGTCAGCTAACTATCTGATCTAATAAATTAAGTCTAAATGGAAAGAAGATGTTTATATATATGTAAAGTAGAAGGTACACCTCTGCTTTAACAATCCCTGTGTAGAAGAGTCCAATAGAAGGCACCAGGGGAAACTCAGGTAAGAGATAAGAGGAAAGAAAAGTATGGTTTATTAAAAGTACTAATTAAATAATATGTGTTTAAGGTATCTGAGGAGATTTACAAATACAATACACGAGCCGTAATATGAGCTCTCCCACCATAAGTGCTTAAGATGCAGAATCAAAACGCACGTAGACAGTTGTCTGTAGAAAACGTTTAGAAAACTTTGGAACAAATGGCGATATTGCCGATTTTTGGTTTGTAAATTAATCCTAGCTATTTTTTAAAACTTTTAATATGTGATACAGGTATATGTTTACAAGAAAAGATTAAAAGTTAAGTTTTAATAAAAATAAAATATACACCATCAATGCAACAATATGTATTAAAAATGTATTTTGTATTTCACCTCTAAATATTACTAATTATTCAGAATTCATAATTCTATTGCCTCAAGTCAACATCACCTGCTAAATACAGCTTAAGACAAACATAATTAAACACACATTTGATATAACCTTGTAATGACTAATAGCATTCAGACTCTGTATTGTAATGTGTCTGTATGTCGATTCCCTTTAATACCAGTTTACACTCACCTGTGCAGGTTGTATATGAGACAGCTTGACTTTCAGTGACATTATCAGCCGCTCTTGTAAATACAGTGAATGTATATGTTACTCCGGGTGTCAGATTAGTTACATTGAGTTGATTTGATGCCGTTCTTTGATCTATCACTACAGATAAAGGGCTGGCTGTTTGTACTCTGTAGGTGTAATCACTTCTATACTCATCAGGTTGACCCCAAATCAGGAAAACAGATACAGTAGTCGTTCCATTATTTCTGAGCTGTTTCACCGGCATCGGTTCTAGAGTTAGAAAATAAAACACGATCCATTTTATTTCTTTATTTATGTTAACTTGAAAAAAAATGGATACATTACTCCTAAATAGTAGACTTGTGCTTCCAGTTTCAAATTAATTTGCCATTCGTCTATATTTTGGGAAATCGGCGAGTGATCAGAATTACGCAACTCCGAAGCACCATATGGTCGAATCATGAAACAAACAAAACGGCAATGGACTAGACTTTTAATTAATTGATGGTGGGGGATGGTAACTAAATATTTATTTTATTGACAGATTAAGTGAGAAGTGACCAATAGAGGGGAAAAAAGCAGCAATAAAAATAAATCCATATTTATATATTATATATTTAATTAATATATACTAGTTAAATTAATATTTTTTCTGCTCTTCATATTTTCCCTCTGTTGGTCCCATCTTCTCATTTAATGTGCAAAAAAAATCCAGCAAATATGTGCCTCTTAGTGTACTACAAAATATACACATATTTATATCATAGTTGTGACACGTTCTATTGCAGAACATACAGAATGCTGTAAACATACTTGTGTAGATGGAACTGGTCACAGGAGAACTCTGATACTGCCGAGCACCAACTGTTACTACAGTAATTGTGTAATTAGTCCCAGATGTGAGGTTCTGAAGTGTGGCATTTAATGTGTTTACTGACACAGTCCAAGAGGATAAAGAATTGCTGTAAGTTATCTTGAAAGTCTTTGTCACATTGGTCATATTTACTGGTTCTCCCAGGGACAACGAAATGGTGTTTGTTCCGATATTTGTAAAGTTTAAGGAACCTGGAGAGGCCGGGTCTATGAAGAAATAGAAAAATAAGAAAGTCAATTAATTAATTAATTAATTACATATGTATAAATAATGTATTTAACTCTATATTCAATTATCCTGAAAGAATCCAATGCTACATGAACACAAGTTCTCCTAAAAAGTCCAATGTTACTCAAATTGTAGGATTTACAGAATTTAACAGGGTTATTCACTAAAGAGAGAATTCAAATTTATTTTCAAATTCATGGCCGAAGTAGATGAACTGGATGCATAGCTGAGTTAGATCAATTTTTTAAGTTCAGCTATTTTGATGATACATTTGAAAATCACCTTGAAATTTTACTTTAGTTAATAACCTTGACAACGATATAGTTCAAGCCAAATTATCCCATGATATCTGAATATAACAAAACCTAAAACGTATACTAGAATTCAGTTTGTTTGATTTCCACATAAAGATATAGCTCTGTCCCAATGATCCCATCATACTCACATGTTGCCTCTATCACTAGAGCTGCTGACTGGCTGCAGTTACTACTAACTGTCTGTATAGTGATGGAGTAGTTTCTGCCTGGCAGTAATTCTGTGAAATCCACTTGTGTAGAATTAGTTGTGAATGTTCTATTGACGTCTCCACTCAGAATGACTGTGAAATAATCCACTTTCCCTGCTGGTATTGTCCAGTTCACACTAAGTGAATTAGTAGTATTCTTATTATTTACTGTGATATTCTGAGCCAAACCTGGAACTGAAAGATAGCAGAATACAATCAGAAAAAAAAATTTCTATTAAGTGCATGCATTTCTTTTTAAATAAAATACATTTTGTGTCTAGTAAAAAACAACTTTCATTTGGAAAATTCTATTAGCTTATTCTTTAAATATGATTTAGTAATGAGCTAGAATCAGAATTCTAAAGTACAAAATCAAGCTGTGACAAGAGCTGAGTTGGAGAATTTTTACATGTCTAATAGTTTTGCCTACATTTTGGAATTCCTATTTCAAATCACATCAGTTTGGTGTTTAGTAAATAAACCCACATGATCTCTTATAAGAAAAAATGGTAATTTTAGTTAAATACTACAAATAATGTTATGTTACATCATAATGGAGGGGTATTATTTAAAATCATCAGGTACATTTGTATTTTGCAAAATCTACCTCTTCTTGTGCTGCTTTGACTTTGATTTTCTACATTTGCTTAAATGATGATAAACCAAATCATTTAAAAAAAGATTGATAATAAATGAATACATGATATGGTTACAGAGTCATTTAACATATTGCCTATAGATTTAAAAAATTTCACAAATTAACATTTTGCTTCATTTTCAGAGGTTCTCTAATCACCAAACCCTCTAAAGTGTACTGTAGCGCTCATGGTACAAAGAGTCTCATGGCTCTATCCCAATGTTAAGAGAAACTGTTTTCCAATAATATCACAATTAATTAGGTCACCTGGAATCTGCAGTTTGGTACGTCTTCACGCAGGTATGTAAAGCAAAAGTTCGGCTTCCACATTAGTGATATCAATGGCATTGATCTTTGGATGGAATTCATTGGCTAAGAGCGTCAGCTAACTATCTGATCTAATAAATTAAGTCTAAATGGAAAGAAGATGTATATATATATATGTAATGTAGAAGGTACACCTCTGCTTTAACAATCCCTGTGTAGAAGTGTCCCATAGCAGGCACGAGACGAAACTCAGGTAAGAGATAAGAGGAAAGAAAAGTATGGTTTATTAAAAGTACTAATTAAATAATATGTGTTTAAGGTATCTGAGGAGATTTACAAATACAATACACGAGCCGTAATATGAGCTCTCCCACCATAAGTGCTTAAGATGCAGAATCAAAACGCACGTAGACAGTTGTCTGTAGAAAACGTTTAGAAAACTTTGGAACAAATGGCTATATTGCCGATTTTTGGTTTGTAAATTAATCCTAGCTATTTTTTAAAACTTTTAATATGTGATACAGGTATATGTTTACAAGAAAAGATTAAAAGTTAAGTTTTAATAAAAATAAAATATACACCATCAATGCAACAATATGTATTCAAAATGTATTTTGTCTCTAAATATTACTAATTATTCAGAATTCATAATTCTATTGCCTCAAGTCAACATCACCTGCTAAATACAGCTTAAGACAAACATAATTAAACACACATTTGATATAACCTTGTAATGACTAATAGCAGTCAGACTCTGTATTGTAATGTGTCTGTATGTCGATTCCCTTTAATACCAGTTTACACTCACCTGTGCAAGTTGTATATGAGACAGCTTGACTTTCAGTGACATTATCAGCCGCTCTTGTAAATACAGTGAATGTATATGTTACTCCGGGTGTCAGATTAGTTACATTGAGTTGATTTGATGCCATTCTTTGATCTATCACTACAGATAAAGGGCTGGCTGTTTGTACTCTGTAGGTGTAATCACTTATATACTCATCAGGTTGACCCCAAATCAGGAAAACAGATACAGTAGTCGTTCCATTATTTCTGAGCTGTTTCACTGGCATCGGTTCTAGAGTTAGAAAATAAAACACGATCCATTTTATTTCTTTATTTATGTTAACTTGAAAAAAAATGGATACGTTACTCCTAAATAGTAGACTTGTGCTTCCAGTTTCAAATTAATTTGCCATTCGTCTATATTTTGGGAAATCGGCGAGTGATCAGAATTACGCAACTCCGAAGCACCATATGGTCGAATCATGAAACAAGCAAAACGGCTATGGACTAGACTTTTAATTAATTGATGGTGGGGGATGATAACTAAATATTGATTTTATTGACAGATTAAGTGAGAAGTGACCAATAGAGGGGAAAAAAGCAGCAATAAAAATAAATCCATATTTATATATTATATATTTAATTAATATATACTAGTTAAATTAATATTTTTTCTGCTCTTCATATTTTCCCTCTGTTGGTCCCATCTTCTCATTTAATGTGCAAAAAAAATCCAGCAAATATGTGCCTCTTAGTGTACTACAAAATATACACATATTTATATCATAGTTGTGACACGTTCTATTGCAGAACATACAGAAAGCTGTAAACCTACTTGTGTAGATGGAACTGGTCACAGGAGAACTCTGATACTGCCGAGCACCAACTGTTACTACAGTAATTGTGTAATTAGTCCCAGATGTGAGGTTCTGAAGTGTGGCATTTAATGTGTTTACTGACACAGTCCAAGAGGATAAAGAATTGCTGTAAGTTATCTTGAAAGTCTTTGTCACATTGGCCATATTTACTGGTTCTCCCAGGGACAACGAAATGGTGTTTGTTCCGATATTTGTAAAGTTTAAGGAACCTGGAGAGGCCGGATCTATGAAGAAATAGAAAAATAAGAAAGTCAATTAATTAATTAATTAATTACATATGTATAAATAATGTATTTAACTCTATATTCAATTATTCTGAAAGAATCCAATGCTACATGAACACAAGTTCTCCTAAAAAGTCCAATGTTACTCAAATTGTAGGATTTACAGAATTTAACAGGGTTATTCACTAAAGAGAGAATTCAAATTTATTTTCAAATTCATGGCCGAAGTAGATGAACTGGATGCATAGCTGAGTTAGATCAATTTTTTAAGTTCAGCTATTTTGATGATACATTTGAAAATCACCTTGAAATTTTACTTTAGTTAATAACCTTGACAACGATATAGTTCAAGCCAAATTATCCCATGATATCTGAATATAACAAAACCTAAAACGTATACTAGAATTCAGTTTGTTTGATTTCCACATAAAGATATAGCTCTGTCCCAATGATCCCATCATACTCACATGTTGCCTCTATCACTAGAGCTGCTGACTGGCTGCAGTTACTACTAACTGTCTGTATAGTGATGGAGTAGTTTCTGCCTGGCAGTAATTCTGTGAAATCCACTTGTGTAGAATTAGTTGTGAATGTTCTATTGACGTCTCCACTCAGAATGACTGTGTAATTATCCACTTTCCCTGCTGGTATTGTCCAGTTCACACTAAGTGAATTAGTAGTATTCTTATTATTTACTGTGATATTCTGAGCCAAACCTGGAACTGAAAGATAGCAGAATACAATCAGAAAAAAAAATTTCTATTAAGTGCATGCATTTCTTTTTAAATAAAATACATTTTGTGTCTAGTAAAAAACAACTTTCATTTGGAAAATTCTATTAGCTTATTCTTTAAATATGATTTAGTAATGAGCTAGAATCAGAATTCTAAAGTACAAAATCAAGCTGTGACAAGAGCTGAGTTGGAGAATTTTTACATGTCTAATAGTTTTGCCTACATTTTGGAATTCCTATTTCAAATCACATCAGTTTGGTGTTTAGTAAATAAACCCACATGATCTCTTATAAGAAAAAATGGTAATTTTAGTTAAATACTACAAATAATGTTATGTTACATCATAATGGAGGGGTATTATTTAAAATCATCAGGTACATTTGTATTTTGCAAAATCTACCTCTTCTTGTGCTGCTTTGACTTTGATTTTCTACATTTGCTTAAATGATGATAAACCAAATCATTTAAAAAAAGATTGATAATAAATGAATACATGATATGGTTACAGAGTCATTTAACATATTGCCTATAGATTTAAAAAATTTCACAAATTAACATTTTGCTTCATTTTCAGAGGTTCTCTAATCACCAAACCCTCTAAAGTGTACTGTAGCGCTCATGGTACAAAGAGTCTCATGGCTCTATCCCAATGTTAAGAGAAACTGTTTTCCAATAATATCACAATTAATTAGGTCACCTGGAATCTGCAGTTTGGTACGTCTTCACGCAGGTATGTAAAGCAAAAGTTCGGCTTCCACATTAGTGATATCAATGGCATTGATCTTTGGATGGAATTCATTGGCTAAGAGCGTCAGCTAACTATCTGATCTAATAAATTAAGTCTAAATGGAAAGAAGATGTTTATATATATGTAAAGTAGAAGGTACACCTCTGCTTTAACAATCCCTGTGTAGAAGAGTCCAATAGAAGGCACCAGGGGAAACTCAGGTAAGAGATAAGAGGAAAGAAAAGTATGGTTTATTAAAAGTACTAATTAAATAATATGTGTTTAAGGTATCTGAGGAGATTTACAAATACAATACACGAGCCGTAATATGAGCTCTCCCACCATAAGTGCTTAAGATGCAGAATCAAAATGCACGTAGACAGTTGTCTGTAGAAAACGTTTAGAAAACTTTGGAACAAATGGCGATATTGCCGATTTTTGGTTTGTAAATTAATCCTAGCTATTTTTTAAAACTTTTAATATGTGATACAGGTATATGTTTACAAGAAAAGATTAAAAGTTACGTTTTAATAAAAAATAAAATATACACCATCAATGCAACAATATGTATTAAAAATGTATTTTGTATTTCACCTCTAAATATTACTAATTATTCAGAATTCATAATTCTATTGCCTCAAGTCAACATCACCTGCTAAATACAGCTTAAGACAAACATAATTAAACACACATTTGATATAACCTTGTAATGACTAATAGCAGTCAGACTCTGTATTGTAATGTGTCTGTATGTCGATTCCCTTTAATACCAGTTTACACTCACCTGTGCAGGTTGTATATGAGACAGCTTGACTTTCAGTGACATTATCAGCCGCTCTTGTAAATACAGTGAATGTATATGTTACTCCGGGTGTCAGATTAGTTACATTGAGTTGATTTGATGCCATTCTTTGATCTATCACTACAGATAAAGGGCTGGCTGTTTGTACTCTGTAGGTGTAATCACTTCTATACTCATCAGGTTGACCCCAAATCAGGAAAACAGATACAGTAGTCGTTCCATTATTTCTGAGCTGTTTCACCGGCATCGGTTCTAGAGTTAGAAAATAAAACACGATCCATTTTATTTCTTTATTTATGTTAACTTGAAAAAAAATGGATACGTTACTCCTAAATAGTAGACTTGTGCTTCCAGTTTCAAATTAATTTGCCATTCGTCTATATTTTGGGAAATCGGCGAGTGATCAGAATTACGCAACTCCGAAGCACCATATGGTCGAATCATGAAACAAGCAAAACGGCTATGGACTAGACTTTTAATTAATTGATGGTGGGGGATGATAACTAAATATTGATTTTATTGACAGATTAAGTGAGAAGTGACCAATAGAGGGGAAAAAAGCAGCAATAAAAATAAATCCATATTTATATATTATATATTTAATTAATATATACTAGTTAAATTAATATTTTTTCTGCTCTTCATATTTTCCCTCTGTTGGTCCCATCTTCTCATTTAATGTGCAAAAAAAATCCAGCAAATATGTGCCTCTTAGTGTACTACAAAATATACACATATTTATATCATAGTTGTGACACGTTCTATTGCAGAACATACAGAATGCTGTAAACATACTTGTGTAGATGGAACTGGTCACAGGAGAACTCTGATACTGCCGAGCACCAACTGTTACTACAGTAATTGTGTAATTAGTCCCAGATGTGAGGTTCTGAAGTGTGGCATTTAATGTGTTTACTGACACAGTCCAAGAGGATAAAGAATTGCTGTAAGTTATCTTGAAAGTCTTTGTCACATTGGCCATATTTACTGGTTCTCCCAGGGACAACGAAATGGTGTTTGTTCCGATATTTGTAAAGTTTAAGGAACCTGGAGAGGCCGGATCTATGAAGAAATAGAAAAATAAGAAAGTCAATTAATTAATTAATTACATATGCATAAATAATGTATTTAACTCTATATTCAATTATTCTGAAAGAATTAAATGCTACATGAACACAAGTTCTCCTAAAAAGTCCAATGTTACTCAAATTGTAGGATTTACAGAATTTAACAGGGTTATTCACTAAAGAGAGAATTCAAATTTATTTTCAAATTCATGGCCGAAGTAGATGAACTGGATGCATAGCTGAGTTAGATCAATTTTTTAAGTTCAGCTATTTTGATGATACATTTGAAAATCACCTTGAAATTTTACTTTAGTTAATAACCTTGACAACAATATAGTTCAAGCCAAATTATCCCATGATATCTGAATATAACAAAACCTAAAACGTATACTAGAATTCAGTTTGTTTGATTTCCACATAAAGATATAGCTCTGTCCCAATGATCCCATCATACTCACATGTTGCCTCTATCACTAGAGCTGCTGACTGGCTGCAGTTACTACTAACTGTCTGTATAGTGATGGAGTAGTTTCTGCCTGGCAGTAATTCTGTGAAATCCACTTGTGTAGAATTAGTTGTGAATGTTCTATTGACGTCTCCACTCAGAATGACTGTGTAATTATCCACTTTCCCTGCTGGTATTGTCCAGTTCACACTGAGTGAATTAGTAGTATTCTTATTATTTACTGTGATATTCTGAGCCAAACCTAGAACTGAAAGATAGCAGAATACAATCAGAAAAAAAAATTTCTATTAAGTGCATGCATTTCTTTTTAAATAAAATACATTTTGTGTCTAGTAAAAAACAACTTTCATTTGGAAAATTCTATTAGCTTATTCTTTAAATATGATTTAGTAATGAGCTAGAATCAGAATTCTAAAGTACAAAATCAAGCTGTGACAAGAGCTGAGTTGGAGAATTTTTACATGTCTAATAGTTTTGCCTACATTTTGGAATTCCTATTTCAAATCACATCAGTTTGGTGTTTAGTAAATAAACCCACATGATCTCTTATAAGAAAAAAATGGTAATTTTAGTTAAATACTACAAATAATGTTATGTTACATCATAATGGAGGGGTATTATTTAAAATCATCAGGTACATTTGTATTTTGCAAAATCTACCTCTTCTTGTGCTGCTTTGACTTTGATTTTCTACATTTGCTTAAATGATGATAAACCAAATCATTTAAAAAAAGATTGATAATAAATGAATACATGATATGGTTACAGAGTCATTTAACATATTGCCTATAGATTTAAAAAATTTCACAAATTAACATTTTGCTTCATTTTCAGAGGTTCTCTAATCACCAAACCCTCTAAAGTGTACTGTAGCGCTCATGGTACAAAGAGTCTCATGGCTCTATCCCAATGTTAAGAGAAACTGTTTTCCAATAATATCACAATTAATTAGGTCACCTGGAATCTGCAGTTTGGTACGTCTTCACGCAGGTATGTAAAGCAAAAGTTCGGCTTCCACATTAGTGATATCAATGGCATTGATCTTTGGATGGAATTCATTGGCTAAGAGCGTCAGCTAACTATCTGATCTAATAAATTAAGTCTAAATGGAAAGAAGATGTATATATATATGTAATGTAGAAGGTACACCTCTGCTTTAACAATCCCTGTGTAGAAGTGTCCCATAGCAGGCACGAGACGAAACTCAGGTAAGAGATAAGAGGAAAGAAAAGTATGGTTTATTAAAAGTACTAATTAAATAATATGTGTTTAAGGTATCTGAGGAGATTTACAAATGCAATACACGAGCCGTAATATGAGCTCTCCCACCATAAGTGCTTAAGATGCAGAATTAAAACGCACGTAGACAGTTGTCTGTAGAAAACGTTTAGAAAACTTTGGAACAAATGGCGATATTGCCTATTTTTGGTTTGTAAATTAATCCTAGCTATTTTTTAAAACTTTTAATATGTGATACAGGTATATGTTTACAAGAAAAGATTAAAAGTTATGTTTTAATAAAAAATAAAATATACACCATCAATGCAACAATATGTATTAAAAATGTATTTTGTATTTCACCTCTAAATATTACTAATTATTCAGAATTCATAATTCTATTGCCTCAAGTCAACATCACCTGCTAAATACAGCTTAAGACAAACATAATTAAACACACATTTGATATAACCTTGTAATGACTAATAGCAGTCAGACTCTGTATTGTAATGTGTCTGTATGTCGATTCCCTTTAATACCAGTTTACACTCACCTGTGCAGGTTGTATATGAGACAGATTGACTTTCAGTGACATTATCAGCGGCTCTTGTAAATACAGTGAATGTATATGTTACTCCGGGTGACAGATTAGTTACATTGAGTTGATTTGATGCCGTTCTTTGATCTATCACTACAGATAAAGGGCTGGCTGTTTGTACTCTGTAGGTGTAATCACTTCTATACTCATCAGGTTGACCCCAAATCAGGAAAACAGATACAGTAGTTGTTCCATTATTTCTGAGCTGTTTCACCGGCATCGGTTCTAGAGTTAGAAAATAAAACACGATCCATTTTATTTCTTTATTTATGTTAACTTGAAAAAAAATGGATACGTTACTCCTAAATAGTAGACTTGTGCTTCCAGTTTCAAATTAATTTGCCATTCGTCTATATTGTTGTGCTAAGAGTTTTCTTTTCTACTGTTACAGGTAAGATTCATCTGTAGGAAAAGGTTACTGATTGCACAAGGTTTGAATTCCTGTTGGTAATTATAAGGCATTTGATTTGATTAAGCTAGTTACTTGCTGTTGATTGCTGGTTAATTAGCTATTGTTTGCAAATAAGCAGAGGCCTACCCAGGTGTTAAACATTCCTAGTGGGCGGTGATTTTAGGAGTTATATAAGGCTTGGTTTCATTAGCTTGTCTAATATAGCTTGGTGCTACTTCCAAGTGCTGTTTCTAAGTGTGTAGTTGGAGATATTCTGGAGAGTTTTACAGAAGCTTCAACTGTCTAAGAGTTGTGCTAAGAGCTTTCTTTTCTACCGTTACAGGTAAGATTCATCTGTAGGAAAAGGTTACTGATTGCACAAGGTTTGAATTCCTGTTGGTAATTATAAGGCATTTGATTTGATTAAGCTAGTTACTTGCTGTTGATTGCTGGTTAATGAGCTATTGTTTGCAAATAAGCAGAGGCCTACCCAGGTGTTAATCATTCCTAGTGGGCGGTGATTTTAGGAGTTATATAAGGCCTGGTTCCATTAGCTTGTCTAATATAGCTTGGTGCTACTTCCAAGTGCTGTTTCTAAGTGTGTCGTTGGAGATATTCTGGAGAGTGCTGTTTCTAAGTGTGTCGTTGGAGATATTCTGGAGAGTGCTGTTTCTAAGTGTGTCGTTGGAGATATTCTGGAGAGTGCTGTTTCTAAGTGTGTCGTTGGAGATATTCTGGAGATAACCTGGAGGTAATCTGAGGTATTCAGGAGGATAAATACAAAAGTTAAGATTTGTTCGATTTATATTATTCTTATAATTGGAATGGCAGGTTTAGTTCAGTGTAACAATTGCTATGCATTTGTTTCACGTTTCACTTTTTGGAGGTTTGGTTGTTGTCTAATCTGTAGACAGTTCTCTATCTTGCGGCAGGAGATTGTATTTTTGAAGTCTGAGATTTGTAAATTATCTGGTGAAGAAACTCAGACTGGAACTGCTGCAAAACCACTGCCGCAGAGACATGCTAGGAAAGGTAGATGGATTACTGTAGGATCTGGTAGACTTAGAGTTGTGGATAAAAGGTATTTTGCACAGTCTGTTGCTCTTCATAATTCATTTTCTGCACTTTCAGAGTGTAATGGTGTTGTGGAGAGAGGCACTGAGGCTAGTGGTGTTGTGGAGAGAGGCACTGAGACTAGTGGTGTTGTGGAGAGAGGCACTGAGACTAGTGGTGTTGTAGAGAGAGGCACTGAGACTAGTGGTGTTGTAGAGAGAGGCACTGAGGCTAGTGGTGTTGTAGAGAGAGGCACTGAGGCTAGTGGTGTTGTGGAGAGAGGCACTGAGGCTAGTGGTGTTGTGGAGAGAGGCACTGAGGCTAGTGGTGTTGTGGAGAGAGGCACTGAGGCTAGTGGTGTTGTGGAGAGAGGCACTGAGACTAGTGGTGTTGTGGAGACCGGCTTGGAGACTATGGTGAGGCCTAATAGAAAGCAGTTGTTGTTGTTGGGTGATTCCATTATAAGAGGTGTGGAGATGGACAATGGTGGTCTTGTGAGGTGTCTTCCCGGAGCTACTGCTCACAGAGACAGGAGACGTATCTGTAATATTGCTAAGCAAGCAAAGCAGGAAGGGGAATTGGATGTACTTGTCCATCTAGGGACAAATGACTTGGCTTGCAATGAGGTTTCAGAGGTTAAGGAAGTTTTTTAGTGTTTTTGCCAATGATATACGGCAGGTTGCTTCCACACTGTCATTCTCTGAAGTTCTGCCTGTGCATAAAACTCAGAACTATTGCATGGATGCGATAGGGACTTTAATTTGTGGCTTGGTGAATGGTGTCGGGAGCAAGGATTTGGCTTTATTTCTCATGGTAGCTCTGTTTGGAATGAAGATAAGCTGTACAAAAAAGATGGTTTGCATCTTTCTCAAAAGGGAACAAATGTTCTCAGTGAGCAGTTCAGAGGTTTTGCTAGGATGTATTTAAATTAGGAGGGGGGGGCAAAAGGGTGATAAAACATCAATCCAATTGTCCCCCAAAACAAGGACAGAAGGTGCCTGTAGCAAGTGTGTTAAAAAATGATAAGCTTAGAGTCATGTCTACAAATGCTCGTAGTTTAGGGAATAAGATCCATGAACTTGTGGCAATAATGGCAACTGATAGTGTAGATTTAGTCGCTGTTACTGAGACATGGTACAATGAGAAAAATGACTGGGACATAGCAATACCAGGGTACTCTTTTTATATAGGAAAGATAGGGAAGGCAAGAAAGGGGGATGGGTGGCCTTGTATGTGAAGGATAGCACATAAAATCTAGCCTAATAAAAGTTAGTGAGGCAAACATAGAGTCCGTTTGGCTACGCGAATTTGGTAACGCATTGTGTAACTCGTGTAGGTGTGATTTATAGGCCCCCTGGACAAATTGAAGAGTTAGATAATCTACCAGTTGAGGAAATAGCTAAAATGACAATGAAGGGGGAAGTTATCATCATGGGTGACTTTAATCTTCCTGATGTAAATTGGAAAACAAAATTAGCTACTTGTTCCAGGAGCACACATATTCTAAACTCCCTACTGGAGTTGTCTCTAAAGCAAGTTGTTGAGGAGCCAACTCGTAAAGAGGCCATACTAGATTTAGTGTTAACAAATGGAGATTTGGTATCAGATGTTACTGTAGGTGAAAGTTTAGAATCCAGTGATCATCAGTCAGTGTGGTTTAATATAAGAACAGTGACTGAGTCACACCACACAAAAACAAAAGTTTTAGACTTTAGAAAAACAGACTTTTCTAAAATTAGAATATGGGTGGAGGAGTCATTATCAGACTGGAGCAATTTAAAATGGAGTCCAAGAGAAATGGGTTTATTTAAAAGTTGCACTATTGAAGGCAACAGAAAATTGCATTAGGCTTGTCAGTAAAAGCAAAAAATTCAAGAAACCACTGTGGTACTCCGCAGATGTGGCCAAAATAGTTAAAAACAAAAAGTTAGCATTTAGGAATTATGAAAAAACCCAGAGTGAGGGAGACAAAATGATCTATAAGATTAGGCAGAAAGAGGCTAAGCAAGTTATAAGAGCTTCCAAATCACACACAGAAGAGAAAATAGCACAGTCAGTAAAAAAGGGGATAAAACATTTTTTAGATACATAAATGAGAAAAGAAAAGTAAAACAAGGATTAGTTAGATTAAAAACAAAAGAAGGAAGGTATGTAGAAGAGTATAAAGGTCTAGCTGACTGCCTCAATGAATATTTTTGTTCTGTATTTACAGATGAAAATGAAGGAAAGGGACCTCAGTTAAGAAAAAGGATAAATGAGTCATTTATTACACGTGAGTTTACAGAGGAAGAGGTTCTATTTCAACTGTCAAAAAGTAAAGACAAGTAAGTCAATGGGACCTGATGGAATACACCCAAAGCTATTAAAAGAGCTTAGTGGTGTACTAGCAAAACCATTAACAGATTTATTTAACCAATCATTGTTAACAGGAGTAGTCCCAGAAGATTGGAAGTTAGCGAATGTTGCGCCCATTTACAAGAAAGGTAATAGGGAGGAGTCGGGCAACTATAGGCCAGTAAGCCTTACTTCAGTAGTGGGGAAAGTGATGGAAACCATGTTAAAGGATAGGATTGTTGAACATCTAAAAACACATGGATTTCAAGATCAGAGACAACATGGGTTTACTTCAGGGAGATCATGCCAAACTAATCTTATTGATTTTTTTGATTGGGTAACTAAAATTATAGATCAGGGTGGTGCAGTAGACATTGCTTACCTAGATTTCAGTAAGGCTTTTGACACTGTTGCACATAGAAGGCTTATCAATAAACTGCAATCTTTAAGTTTGGATTCCAATATTGTTGAATGGGTAAGGCAGTGGCTGAGTGACAGGCAACAGAGGGTTGTAGTTAATGGAATATATTCGAAGCTTGGACTTGTCACCAGTGGGGTACCTCAGGGATCTGTACTTGGACCCATTCTCTTTAATATTTTATTAGTGATATTGCAGAAGGTCTTGATGGTAAGGTATGTCTTTTTGCTGATGATACTAAGATATGTAACAGGGTTGATGTTCCAGGAGGGATAAGCCAAATGGCAAATGATTTAGGTAAACTAGAAAAATGGTCAGAATTGTGGCAACTGACATTTAATGTGGATAAGTGCAAGATAATGCATCTTGGACGTAAAAACCCAAGGGCAGAGTACAGAATATTTGATAGAGTCCTAACCTCAACATATGAGGAAAGGGATTTAGGGGTGATTATTTCTGATGACTTAAAGGTAGGCAGACAATGTAATAGAGCAGCAGGAAATGCTAGCAGAATGCTTGGTTGTATAGGGAGAGGTATTAGCAGTAGAAAGAGGGAAGTGCTCATGCCATTGTACAGAACACTGGTGAGACCTCACTTGGAGTATTGTACACAGTACTGGAGACCGTATCTTCAGAAGGATATTGATACCTTAGAGAGGGTTCAGAGAAGGGCTACTAAACTGGTTCATGGATTGCGGGATAAAACTTACCAGGAAAGGTTAAAGGATCTTAACATGTATAGCTTGGAGGAAAGACGAGACAGGGGGGATATGATAGAAACATTTAAATATATAAAGGGAATCAACACAGTAAAGGAGGAGACTATATTTAAAAGAAGAAAAACTACCACAACAAGAGGACATAGTCTTAAATTAGAGGGACAAAGGTTTAAAAATAATATCAGGAAGTATTACTTTACTGAGAGGGTAGTGGATGCATGGAATAGCCTTCCAGCTGAAGTGGTAGAGGTTAACACAGTAAAGGAGTTTAAGCATGCGTGGGATAGGCATAAGGCTATCCTAACTATAAGATAAGACTAGGGACTAATGAAAGTATTTAGAAAATTGGGCAGACTAGATGGGCCGAATGGTTCTTATCTGCCGTCACATTCTATGTTTCTATGTTTCTATGTTTCTATGTTTCTATTTTGGGAAATCGGCGAGTCATCAGAATTACGCAACTCCGAAGCACCATATGGTCGAATCATGAAACAAACAAAACGGCCATGGTCTAGACTTTTAATGTATTTCATGATATAGAATAAATTAATTGATGGTGGGGGATGGTAACTAAATATTGATTTTATTGACAGATTAAGTGAGAAGTGACCTATAGAGGGAAAAAAGCAGCAATAAAAATAAATCCATATTTATATATTATATATTTAATTAATATATAATAGTTTAATTAATATTTTATCTGCTCTTCATTTTTCCCCTCTGTTGGTCACATCTTCTCATTTAATGTGCAAAACAAAATCCAGCAAATATGTGCCTCATAGTGTACTACAAAATATACACATATTTATATCATAGGTGTAACAAGTTCTATTGCAGAACATACAGAAAGCTGCAAACCTACTTGTGTAGATGGAACTGGTCACAGGAGAACTCTGATACTGCTGAGCACCAACTGTTACTACAGTAATTGTGTAATTAGTCCCAGATGTGAGGTTCTGAAGTGTGGCATTTAATGTGTTTACTGACACAGTCCAAGAGGATAAAGAATTGCTGTAAGTTATCTTGAAAGTCTTTGTCACATTGGCCATATTTACTGGTTCTCCCCAGGACAACGAAATGGTGTCTGTTCTGATATTTGTAAAGTTTAAGGAACCTGGAGAGGCCGAATCTATGAATAGATAGAAAAATAAATAACTTAATTAACTAAAAACATATGTATAAATAATTTATTTAACGCTGTATTCAATTATCCTGAAATAATCCAATGGTACATGAATACAAGTTCTCCTAAAAAGTCCAATGTTACTCAAATTCTAGGATTTACACAATTTAACAGAGTTTTTCAATAAAGACAAAAATTCAAAGTTATTTTCATATTCAAGGCAAAGTAGATGAACTGGAAGCATAGCTGAGTTAGATAATTTTTTAAGTTTGGCTATTCATAAATGTAAAAAAAAAATTAAATATCACTTTAAATAATTCTGAAAAAGATATAGTTCTGGCCAAATTGACTCATAATATCTGAATACATTATATCCTAAAACGTTTTCTAGAACTCAGTTTGTTTGATTTTCACATAAAGATATTGCTCTGCCCCAATGATCCCATCATACTCACATGTTGCCTCTATCACTGGAGCTGCTGACTGGCTGCAGTTGCTACTAATTGTCTGTATAGTGATGGAGTAGTTTCTGCCTGGCAGTAAGTCTGTAAAATGCACTTGTGTAGAATTAGTTGTGATTGTTCTATTGACGTCTCCATTCAGAGTGACTGTGTAATTATCCACTTTCCCTGCTGGTATTGTCCAGTTTACACTGAATGAATTAGTAGTATTCTTATTATTTACTGTGATATTCTGAGCCAGACTCGAAACTGAAAGAAAGCATAATACAATCAGAGAAGTATTTTTTTAATTAAGTGCATGTATTTCTGGTGAAATAAAATAAATTTCTACGTTTCAAATATATACACTTTCATGGCAATAAATAAAACTGGGGTGCGTGATAAGCCCCAAGCTAGTGATAGGCCTTTCAGAAGAAATACTCTCAATTTCAACTGAAATTACAAGTCATACAATTGAAGATTATGCTAGCGTCAGTGTACCTATAATCTTAATTTTAATAATGACAGGAGGCGAGTATTTTGCATATCTCTCTTTACTAAACTCCACAGCAGTAAAGAAAGTAAAACGTTTAACCAATCAAAATGCAATAGGGAGTAAGGTATTCCCACAAAATAGGCTCCTCCTCCTCTTTCAGAAGCGACATCGTAACAGAATATTTAAACATCGTAACATATAGAAAAGGTCCATCAAAAACGATATCCGGAAGGTGAAACTGTGAACTGCCGATAATGTGATAATCAAACTGCTACCCGCACCAACGGATGGGTGTGCAATATAAGACGGTCCTCTTCTGGGGTAGTCGTAGAAGTTCGCCAAGGTGGTTCAGGAAACTCCAGGAGATGGTGAAGTTAGACTGAAATGAGAGTGTGAAATGGGTTAGACTCTGGTCTCTTACTGGTTGTTATAATGACAAGCAACCCAGCAATGATATTAGCAACATAAGTGTAGATAACAGGTCAACAGATAACAGTTATAGCCCTGATTGATGAAGGGATAGAGTAGAGACAAATAGGAGATGAGGATGAGAGAAGAGTATATAGATATAGTTGAAAGTTCCAGCCTCCCTGGGTGGGAAAGGGAGGGAAAATACTCGCCTCCTGTCATTATTAAAATTAAGATTATATGTACACTGACGCTAGCATAATCTTCAATTTTATCACATGACAGGAGGCTTCCTATTTTGCATTTTTAACGCTGAGGTAAGAGTGACATAGCTGCGTTAGAGTTTGGACGGAAGTAAAAGGTGCGGAACGTTGATTCTCTTGACCAGTCCGCGGAGCGTAGGATATCCGATAATGAAGCTCCTGCTATGAAGGCTGAGGAAGCAGCTGCCCCTCGTACGGAGTGGGCACCGAAGGAAGCATCTACACCAGCTAATGACAGTATCCAGCGAACCCATCTGGCGAGTGTAGTGGAAGTGATGGGAACGTGTGGTCGAACATATGAAACGAGGAGTTGTCCGGTAGGAGGTATCCGAATCGGAGTCGTAACTTCAACATAGCGTCGTAGAGTGGTTACCACGCAGAGTTGTGGATCGGAGTTGAAGAATGGGTAGAAAACTGTTGAAGAGTCTGATTTCGTGCGACGTGATATGTGGAACGTGACTCCCTCTGGGGAGACCGAGAAGGCATCTATGTCAAACGCCCGGACATCTGATACTCTGCGGAAGGACACCAGGCAGAGCAGGATCGTTAGTTTGGCAGAGAGTTGACGAAGTGAGAGTCTATCATTGGCTGGCCATTCCCTCAGGAAGCGTAGGACTATCTCGACATCCCAGAGTCGTAAATACTTAGGTTTGGGGGGTCGTTGTAGGCGGATGCCTCTGAGGAGACGACACACTAGCGGGTCTTTACCCACTGGGGTTCCTATTATAGGGACGTGGGCCGCCGAGATGGCTGAGTGGACCACATTAATTGACCTGTATGATCGTCCTGCAGAGAACAGGTGGGTGAGGTAGTTTAAAATGGAGGGAATAGAGGCCGTAAATGGATCGAGGTTCCGTTCCATGCACCAATCGGACCAGGAATGCCAAGCGGATAGGTAGGATATTCTGGTTCCTGGAGCCCATGAGTCCCATAGGAGGTCCTTAGCAGCCTGCGATAGTTCGCTGACTTGCCAGGCACCCCGGAAAGTGTCCAGGCCACAAGATCGAGTCGATTGGCCAGGATTAGTGGGTGGGGGCTCCCTTTCGGATCCGTGAGGATATATTGGTGTGAAGGTAGTAGGAGGGGGTCCTGGAAACCATGGTTGTCCCATCCATAGAGGTGTAATGAGCAGGTGAGATACTCGTTGTAGTCTCAGGTAATGTATGGACCTTGCTATCATGGCAAACGGGGGAAAAGCGTATGCCCCTGTGGTCGGCCATGGCTGCAGGAACGCGTCTGTTGCTTTGCTCTCCGGGTCCGGTAGCCAGCTGAAGTAAGTCTGAGTTTGTCTGTTGTTGCGAGAAGCGAATAGGTCTAGGTGAAATGGACCTCGAAGTTGTTGTAGACTTTGGAATATCCGGGGATCCAGTTTCCAATCGCTAGTGTCCCTCCAGTGTCGTGAGAACCAGTCTGCCGTGAGGTTCGTGTCCCCCGGGAGGTATTCTGCTTTGAGGGAGATGTTGCGGGGTAAGCAGAAGTCGAAAATCTCCTTCGTTATTTCTGACAAGATTCGGGATCGTGCCCCGCCCAGGCGGTTGATGTAGCGGACCGCTGAGATGTTGTCCATCCATAGGAGGATGCAGCAGTCCGTCTTGTCTTTTGCGAGGCTGCGGATGGCAAAAGATCCTGCCAGGAGTTCCAGGCAGTTGATGTGCAAAAGAAGGTCTTGGGAAGTCCAGGCTCCGCCTGTTGACGTATTGTTGTTTGTGGCGCCCCAACCCCAGAGGCTGGCATCTGATTCTAGGACTATGTCGGGTGTGCTCCCGAAGATGGCTCGACCGTTCCATGCTTCCATGCTGTCTAGCCACCAGCCGAGTTCTTCTCTGACCTCTTCCGTCACTGGGATTGGTTGGTCGTAAGATGGGTTTTGCCTGAGGCAAGAAGCCTTGAGGCGTTGCATCGCTCTGTAGTGAAGTGGGCCCAGGAAGATAGCTTGTATGGAAGCTGAGAGGAGTCCCACTATACGAGCAAGGGTGCGGAGTGGAATGGTGTGGGCGTGAATGGCCTTGCACAATTCTCTGCGGATATTGGAGATCTTTGACACCGGTAGTCTTAGGGTGCTTATGGTAGAGTCTATCTCGAATCCGAGAAACTGTACTGTTTGAGATGGAGTCATGGCTGACTTGTGGAAGTTTACCATAAACCCTAGGGATGATAGGAGGTCTGTGGCGTAGCCTGTGTGTTGTATCAGTCTGGACTTGTCGGAGCAGAACAGTAGAAGGTCGTCCAGGTAAATGATACATCGGATTCCTTGTGCTCGAAGATGAGCGAGCACGGGCTTCAGTAGTTTGGTGAGGCACCAAGGGGCTGAGCTGAGGCCGAAAGGGAGGCAAGTGAATTGCCAAGGGTGGCCTTGCCAGTGGAATCGCAGGAACTGTCGACAGGAATGGTGGACGGGTACTGAGAAGTATGCGTCCTTTAAGTCCAGTCTTGTGAACCAGTCTTTGTCTTGTAACAGATCTCTCAGGAGGTGTATGCCTTCCATTTTTGAAATGCCTGTAGGTGACATATTCATTGAGTCTTTTTAAATTTATGACAGGGCGAAAGTCTCCTGTCTTCTTCTTCATCAAGAAAATGTTGCTGAAGAAACCTTGTGGTCCGGAGGCGGGTTCGATCGCGCCTTTCATCCGTAGTTCCTGTAGTTCTTTGTGAATGAGTTCGGTGTTTTCCGTCGAACATTTGATAGGGTGAGGAGCGACCGTCTGTTGTGGACAGTTCGTGAAGTCGATGATATAGCCCTGTACCGTTTGTAGGATCCAGCTGTCCGTGGAAATGGTTCGCCATTCCTGAAAGAAAAGGGAGATGCGACCTGCAATACAAGAAGAAAGGCAATGAGTTAGGTGGGAGCTTACCTGTGGAAAAACGTGCTCTGCCGCGGGTACGTGGTTCACGTCCTCTATCCGCCCCTCTGGTGTAGGGGAAGTGGTGACGATACCCCACTTGGGGTAAAAAGGTTGGGGCCTCGTGTTGCGGGGGCCTGAAGGCCAGAAACGGCTGGCAGCACGGCCCCTTTGGCGGCCAGCCCTTCCAAAAACACCCCTGGCAGGGTTATGTCTGAACACTCTCCTCATGGAGGATTGAGCTTTGTTTAAAGAGGTGAATATGTTTACATGTTTGTTTAAGTCTTTGAGGAAAGGGTCTCCAAATAGTTTGCCCTGTGCCAAAGGACCCAGCTCTTTGGTGCCCAATTCCACCAACTTTCCGTCAATACGGAGTAAAGCTGCTTTTCGCCGCTCGGAGGAGAGGGCGGCATTGGTATTACCCACAAAGCAAAAGCATCTTTGTGCCCACTCCCGCACATCGTGAGCCCACTCGCGAACCATGTTCGCATCGAATTGGTCTGCTTTTGAGAGTGCGTCATCTGCCAGGTACATGATCCTGGAAAGTGGTCCCACTGAGTCCAGTAGTTTGTCCTGGACTGCCCTGAAACCTTTCTCTACACCCTTGCGTGGGTCACGGCTACCACGGGACATAAACGTGGTCATCACCTGGTCAAACTCGGGTGTCTCCGCCACGTGGTCTGGTAGAGAGGGTCTTGGGCACTCGGAGCGCAGTCTGTTGCGGACTGTCTTGTCCATGGCTTTGCGGAGCCAGAGATGCATACATTTTGCAAGATGCTCTGGGGGCGTCCAGTCTCCTGAACGAGGATGCCTTAGGTTTCTTGGATCGAATAATCTCTGGCCCGATGGGTCGAAGATGGCGTCCTCGTCCTCTGGCGGGTTATCCGCGTCGGTCACTTGGGAGTCTCCCAGCAGTGTGTGTGTTAATAGACCGGGTTGGGACTCGGAGTCAGTACCCCAAGTGTCTTCTTGCCCGTCTGACTCCTCAGCTTGCCGTTCATCCAAGACAGCTAAGGACTTGGATTGCATGTCATCCTCTTCAGAGGAGTAATTAAGCAGTGGGGTCGGCGTGGCGACCGTTGAGGGCTTGCGTCTTTTAGCCGGAGCTTTACCCTTGGTTGGGTTCTGTTGGCCCTTTTCCCCTTTCCAGTGGCGCTTGCCAGTGGAGGGTTCCTGGCTCTTATGTGGTTCCGAATCCTCGGAATCTGAATTGAGTCGGGATTGGTGGGTTTTGGATGGTATCCTCTTTTCAGCATTAGAGGCCATCATTTTGGAGAGTGCTTTCTCCATGGAGGCTGCTATCGCCTCAATTATCATAGTTTGGAAGTCAGCTGTATTCTGAGAGGCTTCCATGATATATATATATATATGGCACAGGGTAAGCGACAAAACTATAGAGGCCAGTGCGGCTGTACTTAATTATTGTAAGTAACACTTTGCTGACCCCAGCAGGGTACAGTGGTGTACTAGTAGAAAATATTCAGAAATTATAATATAAAATTATAATATGGCAGTAACCCCAGCAGGGTCTGTGGTGTATTGAGTAAAGCGATCCCAGCAGGATTCAAAATGTAACAGATGTAGTAATCTTAAATTGTGAAAAACAATGATAATATGTATCATATACTTATATTGCCACAAGTAGCCTAATAAAGGCAACACCACAAAATTGGGATTTATAATATTTGGCTGGGCTTCACCCAGGGTAACAGAGGTGGCCACAGAACGACCTCCAAATCAAGCAGCAGTATGGATGGAGCAACACTCCTAAATAGGCACAGAGTAATCCTGGTGCCTCTGTACAGCAAGATAAAAGCAAACAGACTGACCTCTTTAAAAAAGGGGGGGACCTGCTAGGTGTTGGTAAACCGAGCGGAGTGAATCCCTCGCGGTACTGCAATGAGAAACTAAAATGGCGGCCGCAATCTCGCGAGATGCGAGACTGCAAATGGCCGCTGTGTGTGTGGGACGGGCGGGGAGAAAATAGCCGCGTGCGGCAAAATAGGGAAGAAAAGGCCGTAACGAAATGGCAGTGAAGGGCAGAGGGCGGAAAAGTAGAATAAAGTCCGCGGGTGCGCCCGCGGACGGCGGTAAAAAGGGGGGGGAATGCTACCAGACTAAGTGGCAAAAGGCCCAGTATGCAAATAAAATAAGTAAACTAAGTAGGGAGACTGACAGGAAAGTCAGAAGAAAAACCAAACTCAAAGAAATAAGAGTAAGACATAAATGAAGGCAAATATTAACTATATAAGTAGATATAGAAAATGAAACAATATAAGGTCATAAAAACAGTATAATATATATAAATAAGGAAGAGCCCAAAAACTCTGACCTGTCTGCGATGGAGCAGTAAAGAAAAAGGAGGAGGAGCCTATTTTGTGGGAATACCTTACTCCCTATTGCATTTTGATTGGTTAAACGTTTTACTTTCTTTACTGCTGTGGAGTTTAGTAAAGAGAGATATGCAAAATAGGAAGCCTCCTGTCATGTGATAAAATTGTAATTGAACCTTCCCACAATCCTTGCAAACCTATGCATGTGGGGCATGGTTGTACTCAGGAGGTCTTCCAGAAAACAACCTGGAGTGTTTTCTTGCAATAACCAACAACAGGCTCCACTAAATCACACACAAATGTTTGTGTAAAAATTAAAAATTACCACCACACATTTTCTCCAATTTTTTTTACTAAAACGATTGCATCAAAACACTACATATACAATACCATGGGGTGTCAACTTTTCGCATATATGCACACACATGGCAAGCCAATTTGAATAACACGTCATAAGTTCGGCATTGCACCCCCCCAAACAACCCAACAAACATATGCATAGGTGATATCACTGAGATGTTGCTGAATACATATTGGGGTGTCCTTTGGCAGTAACACCTAACAGGGGTATCACTGTACTCAGGATATATTGCTGAACACATATTAACCCTTAAAGTAACCCTTAAAGTTTTCTGTACATGTATTTTTAAATTGCTATGTGTGTCAAGAAAATCAATTATTTTTTTTTTTTTTTAAATTTGGCATAGAATGCTGGTAAAATGGTTGCATGAAAAGAGTCAAAATACCCCAAGTTTAATACCTTAGGTTGTCTTCTTTTAAAAAATATATACATGTGAAGAGTTATTCAGGGATTCCTGACAGATATAAGTGTTACAATGTAACTTGTGTTCATTTTGAAAAGAAAAATGTTTTGTAAAAGTGCTTCTTGTACTTATTGCCCTATAACTTTCCAAAAAAGCTAAGAACATGTTAACATTGGGTATATCTAAACTCAGGACAAAATTTTGAAACTATTTAGCATGGATATTTTTTGGCGGTTGTAGATGCATAACATATTTTGGAGGTCAAAGTTAGAAAAAGTGTGTTTTTTTAATATTTACATCATATTTTACAATTTTTGTTTATAGCAAATTATATGATAGCAGGAAAATAATGGTATCTTTAGAAAGATCATTTAATGGCGAGAAAATCTGTATATAATATTTGTGGGTACAGTAAAATAGTAAGAGGAAAATTACAGCCAAACAACGCAGAAATGTAAAAAGAGCCCTGGTCCTTAACAGTAAGATAATTGAAAAACGGTCTGGTAAATAAAGGGTTAAGGTATCTGAGGAGATTTACAAATAATCTACTTTCAGTTGCAAACATTCCACTTATCGTGATAAAATGCTGATATCCCAAGCCGTGATATGAGCCGTCCCACATCCAGTGCTTGAGATGCATAATCAAAATGCATGTAGACATTTGGTTGTATAGATATTTTATCAATAACTATCAACAAATGGCAATGCATTTACTAATGTAAGATATAGTAAAATATAAATAAATATCACAGTAATGTTTACTTATATTTATTTCTAACTTTTGATTGCAAGTTTGATATGTATTGTATTGTGTTATTCCAGTCTTTCCTCATTCTGATGGCGATACAATTATCATCAATATGTTTAGTACTAAATTCTATTGGTTATGTGCAGAATCAGATAAATGGGCACCCTAAGAACAATAGTTGGAGTGCGTATGGTGCTAGTTTGCTGTTCTCTAAAAATACCTTTTAAATGTTTTGCAGACATGATATTGTCATCATAATTAAGATAACAAGATACCCAAATGAGCAAACCAGGTTTGTAAGATTAAAGCAGTGAATAATGCATTTAAATCGCTTAAAGCACTGTAGTTTGCTGAAGTGCATTTTTTGTGAATGGTGTAACTTCTTTTTTTCATTTTACAAAAAGTGCAAATTTCGATAGTAATTGAAACTTTTGTAAATGAACCATTTACACCCCTGGCTGTCAATCAAACAACAGTTCCTGCAATTGCCCAGATCACCTGCATTGGAAATTTCTCATTGAGCTACTTTGGGAAGTCTGTGACAAAGGCTGCTGAAATAAAATCTGCACCTGTTGCCAGCTGTTATTAGATATACCCCCAATGGAAAAAAAATGCTTAATTAAATGCATGTTATTTTTTTTTAGTATGGGGGATATGTATTAACCCCTTAAATCTGGAGGGTGTACAATTATGCTCTGCAGAAGCTGGCTCTCAATGCTGGCGGGCGTAATAGTACACCTTCGCTATAATGGCCGCCCACGTGGCTGACGCTTATCGCCCGCTGCAGATCGTGGTCGGGGAGGAGTCCTGGCCCCCCAGGAAACCCCCCCTGTGGCCGGTGACCGCGATCTGCAGTCTCTGATCGCAGTGATAGGCTGTCACTGCAAACAGTATTTACCGTGTGTCAGTCGATTGCAAATCGGCTGACACACGTGACCGGTGGCTTTCCCCTGTGCAGATCGCGGTCGGGGGACATACCCGGCCCCCCAGGCAGTCACCCTGGAGTCAGTGACCGCAATATGCAATGTCTGATCGCAGTGACAGGCTGTCACTGTGATCTCAGAGCGCTCTGATTGCAGTGACAGCCTGTCACTGCGATTAGTGATACATGTGTCAGCCTAATGGCTGATTCATGTAACAGGCACCATGCTCCCCCTGCAGATCGGTAGGGGGAGCGCTTGTACCACCCAGGCACTCCCCCCTGTGTTCAATTATCCAATTTGCAGCAACTGATCACAGTGACAGCCTGTCACTGTGATCACTAATACTATGTGTCAGCCAATGACCTCAGATCACTGGCTGACACATTGTCTCTGCCCCTCTCCTCACCTCACTTCAATCTGAGAGAGAGTGGCAGAGACATTGTTAGTTTTACAGCTCCTGTGAAAAGAAAAAAGTTTTATTACTTTATAAAAGTTAAAAAAATATATATTTTATTTAACCCTTTCAGTGCTGATCACAGCTTATTACTGTCATCAGCCTGACTAGGGCATCTAGTACTTTTGTACTTTATTTAAATTTTTTTTGGGGGTAAAAAAAATAATTTAGCATTTTTTTGACCCTTTGTGTCAGTTGCAGCAACCCAAATCTCCATTACCCTTTCCCTGCTGCTGTGATCACTGTACTGTACAGTTTATCTGCTGTACAGTACTATATCAGGGATCACTGTGATCAGAGGGCTCTCTGATCAGGCTGACCTTTTTTTTAGGGTTATTTTTTTCATAACTTAAAAATAACCCTTTCAGTACTGATCGC
>OW240923.1:96061859-96200333 GCA_933207985.1 Pelobates cultripes | reverse complement strand
CATTTCTGAATACAAATATGTATGTTTTATTGCAGTAAAATCAAACAGTATTGTGACATTAACAGTTAAATTAACATGCATAAATTGAAAAATAGCAAAATTTTAGACATAGAGCCAAATTCTGTGGTTTGTTTACATTTTGTTTTGATCACAACTTGTACATTTGATTCAGTCCTTAAGGGATTAAAGAGTAAATTTTTTTATGTTTATTTTTATTTGGGCCGTGGAGTGTCCTGGTACTATGTGCATGTGTGCTCAGAAAAAAACTACTGTAAATCATATAGTTTTAAGACTCAGGTGCTCTGAGCTTATCCCATATGAATACTTAAATGTAAGAATGGTAAGATAAGGAAAACACTAAAGAATCAATAGGTATTTTGCAGGTACAGCTTCATAGAACTATAGCCATATAGCTAGCTGAACTATAAGGTGTAGGATTTATGGTACTTGTAGTAACACCAAGCTGAGCACTATTATAACTCTGCATAAATGCATAGCTAAAGGTACAGAGAGAGCACCCTTCACTGTACCCCTAAGCCTGCCTCTGACAGCTGTCAATCAGGCAGCCTGGAACAAGTGTTCTGTACATGTATTCTGTGCGGCATCAGCACACCACATGAACAACTTGAGCTAGGTTCTATCCACCCATGTTACATGGGTGGTCGGTTCCACTACTAGGTCTTTGCTAAGCATAACAGATGCTCTCCTGCATTTAGTGGGTGTCGTAGAGTGGAAGGGTATCAGGAGATGCCAGGTGGGGGGTGGCACCTGTTTGCATTTCTTGCAGACAAATAATGTCTACTTGTGTCTTTTGAAGGTCTTTCAATAGGTTGTGTCTTTTAAAAAGGGTAATGAGACTCCAGACATTATGGGAATATATTTTGATATCCTATGTTTTGGTAGGTTGATGAGCTGTAGAATATGTTTTGCTCTCATAATACTGAAGCTGGAGTCAGTGGCGTACCTACCAAGGTCGCATGGGATGCAGTTGCGACCATACCTCACACTGCAGGGGGCCTGGCAACAGCCACAACCCCTGCGACTGTGGGCCGACTAGATGATGCCCCCTCTGTGTTCCCCCTGTCATAGAGGGGCCCAAGAGGTAGCCTGCTGGCCACCTAATGGACCCCCCAGGTGGGTGGCTAAGTTCCTGTCAGACACGGCGAGGGAGCTGTTTTCTCTCTGATCTACTTCCTCGCGTGCCCTTTGCTGATGCCGGGAGCCGGAATATTATGTCATATTCCGGCTCCCGACATCAATAGACAGCCCGCGAGGGAGCAGATCAGAGAGAACACAGCTCCCTCACCACTTCTGACAGGAACTTAGCTGCTCGCCACACTGAAGCCCCACTGGACCCCAGGGACAGATCCACGCCAGCTCTCAAGGTAGGGAGCCTGGGTGGACATTTTATATGAATAATGTGTGTGTGTATGTGTGTGTGTCTGTGAGTGTATGTGTGTGTCTGTAAGTGTATATGTGTGTGTCTGTGAGTGTGTGTCTGAATGTGTGTATATGTGTGTGTGTGTGTATCTGAATGTGTGTGTGTTTCTGAGTGTATGTGTGTATCTGTGTGTCTGAATGTATGTGTGTGTCTGTAAGTGTATGTGTGTGTGTGTGTCTGAGTGTATGTGTGTGTGTGTGTCTGAGTGTATGTGTGAGTGTGTGTGTGTGTGTCTGAATGTGTGTGTCTGTGAATGAATGTGTGTGTCTGTGAGTGTGTGTGTCTGAATGTGTGTGTGTGTCTGTTTTTTATTATTATTGTAGCAGGCAAATTAAGTTATAATTCAGATGAAATTCAGCAGACCAATCTTGCAATGAGTGTCACCGCAGCAATAAGATCTATTTGTATGACAAGATTCCATTCAGCTCAGTATGGTTAGTATTCAGATGTCAATAATATCTTGAACTGCAGAGGAATTTTGAAAGCCAAGTGCAGGAGAGTTAATTCAAATGAAATCAGCCACCTTTGCTACGGTAAATGTGGCATGTAGTGTATACACCCCCATACTATTTTAAATAACATAAAGAGGAACTTTCAAATTAAGTTGGATAAAGATATAACCTGATTTCAAGAAATATATTAAACAGTTTCCAAATTCCCAAAACACCAGCAGTGAGGTATTCACACTACTAAGCCACTAAAGACCAAGACAGGATATAAGGTCAAATACAAGTTCGATAAGAATGATTAAAAATAATAATGGTACTTACTATTGCAAAAGCATTTCACCTGTGAAAAACATAAATTTTCAATTAGCAAAAGTATATTATAACGATATTATTTTTACAATTTCTCTTTTCACTTATCAATGGGCTATTTTTCTTTCTTTTTAAACTATTTTTCCATAGATTCACCTGTTCTTGCAAGTTCCGTTATATCATCGTCTGTCGTTAGGCTAGGGTTGACGTATACACCAATCTTTTCTGGGGCACATATAATTCTTTTATGTTAGTGATAACATAGGAAAAGTGCTGCACACAGAATTGTGTATTCCCTGCAGGATTCCTCATTAACTATAGAACCAACAAGTCATTCTATTTTATCAGAGAAACTATGAACAGGCAACATTTGAATAAGATTAAAAACCTATTTTGGAGCAAGGAAACTTGTAAGTAAAAAGGAATAATATTCTCAAATCTTTTTTTGTCATGCAATGTTTCTCAGAATGAGGGAGACAGCTATTATTTTCTGCCCAACCCACCTTCTAAATGCACAAACTATTTCAGGTAAGTACCCCACAGGTGAGAATTGGCAGGAAGTCAAAGTGAATTTCAAAATTTAGATCAAAATAGCACATATAGAACAAGTCAAATCTGTGTCCAGTTTGGCTACTTTGGTCTTACATTTTAAATTCACTGTACATTCATTTTTAACTTCAGCAATGATGGGTATGTGTGTGTGTTTTTTTTCTTGTGGAACAGTGTTATGCAGTCATATAAAATGAATAATACATTGCGGAGCCATTAAAGCACACAGAGTTATTCACTGAACTCTGAACTGAAACAAACTGAATGAACACAGACTTGAAACATTAATGTTAAATCATCCAAGCTACCATACTGGGTTGCAGAATGTATCCAGTTAATGTTTGCCTTAAATTAACAATTTGTAATTCAATTTGCTACAATTCAGAGTTTTTTTTTTTAATATATATATATATATATTATTGCAGCCAGGAATTTTAAACTTCTAGTACTTCTCCCAAGACTGGGTTCTGGATCTGTCTCTGATAGAGATAAAGGAAATTGGAAGTGCAGACATCGAGCTAATAATATAGTAGATCACGACTGTTTGTTGAAGTGCTTTGGGCTCTGTACAATTTAAAAGACAGATTCAGAAGCCGGGGAACTGCAGCATCTGGAGATTCCTGTAAAACCAGAAATGTCATTCAAATAAAGAAAAATGTAACTCGCTTTCTTTGCAATGATGTTTTTTCATCTCAGCAAGTCTAATGAGAAAAACAAAAATGTATGCAAACAAACTGTGAAATAATACACATAAAATACACTTGCATATTTAGTCTCCTTCTATACATCAGTAAGTTTAAAATAGTATACAGGGGTTTGATGAAGGGGGCTGGAGTTTTGTTTTAGTTGGCATGGGATTGATGAAGGGACAGAAGATTTGATGAAGGGACAGGGCATTGATGAAGGGGGTAGGGGTTGATGAAGAAGGAGGCATGGGTTTGATGATGGATCTCAGGGGTTTTGATGAAGGGGGCAGAAGTTTTAATGACGGGGCAGGAGTTTTGAATAATAAGTATAGACAATGGAACCAGCGCTTATATACAACAATAAATGTTAGATACAAATGTAACTTATAGTAAAAAATAGCTGCCAGACATTCAGAGATTCCTATTAACTAAAGACACAAAGTAAATTAAGAATGTAGCACTTATATATAGAGAAATTAATCACCTTTTGAATTTTTAAGTAAAATGTCACTAGAAAATCGGCAGGAAAAGATGCCTAAAAAAGATAATCATACATAGTATAGATCACACTTATGAACATTCATTATTAATGTGTAGTAAATGAACTCACAAACGGAGAGCTATCGACTTAGCTCTAGTTTAGATAGCTTCTGGGTCTATACATTGACCCAAACCCTTCTCACAATATATTCCTGAGGTCTGTGAATGAATAAAAATACACAAAATTGCGCAATATCGTTTGTGATATCTCAGAGCAAATATATATGATCTTTAGGTGGGTACTCACAAAAGTGGAGTCAAAATATATTGACTCAATTTCATAGCGTTGTGCAAATTCGGGACTGCACTCCCCATTCAATGTAACGATATCAGGAACCAGGATTATTCAAAAATAAAAACAATTATTTATTAAATACTCATATACATAAATAAAATAGCCACAATGTGCTTAAAAATACCGGGACGCGTTTCGCCACTACCGACGTGGCTTCCTCAAACCGGATTGTGAAAAAGCATCTTTTCCTGCCGATTTTCTAGTGACATTTTACTTCAAAATTCAAAAGGTGATTCATTTCTCTATATATAAGCGCTATATTCTCAATTTACTTTGGGGCAGGAGTTTTGATGAAAGGGGCAGGAGATTGATGAGGGGGCAGGGGATTGATGAAGGGGGCAAGGGTTTGATGATGGGGTTCTGAAGTTTTGATGAAGGGGGCAGGAGTTTTGATGAAGGGGGCAGGGGTTTTAGTGAAGGGGTGGCCAGGGTTTTGGTGAATGGGGCAGGGTTTTGTAGAAGGAGGTGGAGGCATCAGATTGTGAAAGTGCCTGAAATTGTCTAGAGGGGGCCAAATAGAGACATAGGGTGAAGAAATGAGGGAGAGGCTATACATGCTTATTGTTGTGGAATGCTTGAATATAGTGTACTGGCAACATTTCTCTTATTTCTACAATACATAAACTGGCTTTTGGTAGTCAGATTCATATTTTTAAATGTATATTTGACTACCAAAAGCCAGTTAATGTATGCCTGACCAATGGCATTATCTGCGTAATTGGAGTATGGAGCTCTAATTTTACTAATGACTTTGTGGGCTATACTATTAAAATGGCACTGTCATTGTCTGGAAACTTTGCCGAATTCACAAAGACCTCTGACAGTGACATTCCTGCTGATCTATAGTTGATCTATATCTTCACTGCTGTGTTTGCTTGTGATTTTGCTTGCGATGCAGGGTTTGGATGTCTATCTTTATACAATCTAAACCTGAAATGCTTTGTTTCAAAGTGTTGTTTATTTGATCTATACCTGAACTGGATGATTTGCATTGATAATGCAGTTGATCTATATCTGCTATACCAGCATAATTTCTATACAGTTTATCTATACCTGCAGTACAGCCTTTGCATGCATTATTCAGCTGATTGATAGGTTATTATGTGGTATTTAGTATTTTGTTTATCTATACTTTATTTGGTGCAAATGTTGGTGTAATACATTTATGAAATTAATATTATCTTTACACTGCTGCTGCTAATCTTGCATGGACTGCAAGAAGATACTTTGTTTGTATCCATACTTAAAACTACCTTCTGCCCCTTGGCTTTTGATGAAACAACTAAAAAAGAAATGATAAAGAAAGTTGCAGTTGCCAAAGTGATGTGCATCTTCAGCTCAATGAGTCTTCAGCATCAAGATCATATTTGGAAGAAGATGATTCTATTACACCTTCTGGCCCTGTGGCTTTTTATGAAACAATAAACATATGGGAAAAATCTAGCTTAACATATCCTGTGGCCAGATTTGATTTTTAAGATAATTAATAGTATTCTAGATGTTGGTCCTGTACAGGTACAAGATGTTGATTTTAAAAAAGATACCTATAATTGGCATTTTTTTTCAGCATTCTACAAAACAAAATTGGAAAGTGCTGAAGAATAAACATGGCGATGGTTGGTATACTTCTCATCTGCTAATAAAATATTCTGTTTCTCCTGTACATTATTTGATAAGAATCCTAGAAAATTACTTGCCCTAGGAGGATCAGATGACTGGATACATATGTCAAATATTTTAAAATCACATGAAACCTCCAGCAGCCATTTTACAGCCCAGCAGATTTGGACTGAAACACAACTGAGACTGAAATCAAAACATGCAATTAATCAAAACTACCAAAACCCCATGAGCCATGAAAAGCAACACTGGAAATCATTGATGGAGAGGCTGTTAAAAATTGTCCAGTTATTCTTGATTGCACTCCAGATATTAGCCATAAGGAGCAGATGTCTTTTACTATTCAATTTTTGGAAGACATTTTTGGAAATTTTCAAGTAAATGAACATTTCCTTGGTTTCAATAAAGTAGAGGATACAACTGGTAAAGGATTTCTTCCCCAAATTTGTTTTAGGAAAAAATTTGGACACTGATATTGTCGTGGACAAGGTTATGACAATGGAGCTAATATGGTAGGAAAAAAAGGTAGCAAGAGAGGTCAGAATGTACAACAGCTCAATTAGCCTGCCTTTCGGTTGGTCTCCGCTCAGATCTTACTTTCTCTCCTTAAGAGTAAAGGGTAATCCAGACGTGGAGGGATATTGGCTATACCCCACTGATGATACCTTTCAAGGTTGAAACGATCATCTGGGGTTGCTGTATCTCTCATGCAGAGTGAACTTGCTGGCATTTCGGATCTGGACTTCCCGTATGGGTGGGACCAGTCTGATATACTTCAGAGATGTTCTCTCTGTAATGGCACAAGTTGAGCTAAAACCAGCTTGAGATCTTAGCGGGGACCCATCGAAGGGCAGACTATTTGAGCTGTTGTCCGTTCTCACCTCTCTTGCTATCTTTTTTCTCTCCTTGAGTGTAAAGGGTAATCCAGACGTGGACCCCTTGCTTACAGTTCCTAGAGGGATATTGGCTATACCTCACTGATGATACCTTACAAGGTTAAAATGATCGTCTGGGGTTGCCGTATCTCTCATGCAGAGGGAACTTGCTGGCATTTCGCATCTGGACAGCCCGTATAGATGGAACCAGTCTGATATGCTTCAGAGATGTTCTCTCTGTAATGGCACAAGTTGAGCTAAAACCAGCTTGAGATCTGAGCAGGGACCCACCGAAGGGCAGGCTATTTGAGCTGTTGTCTGTCCTCACATCTCTTGCTACCTTTTTTTCTCTCCTTAATATGGCAGGAAAAAACAACAGTTTTAAACATAAACCCAAGAGCATTATTTGTACCATGTGGCTGTCATTGCCTTAAACTTGTAATTGGAGATGCATTACGCTCATGCAAGGAATCAATGGAACTATTTGGGGTCTTCAGTGCTTTTATGTTCTATTCTCCGTATCCGTAAATCAATTGAAAATTTTGACTGACCATGTTTCTGGCCTTACTTTAAAGCCTTTGTGCACCACTCAGTGGGAATGCCAGATGAATTGTCTTAAACCACATAGACATAATCTAGGTGAAATAAAAGAAGCATTGATTGCTTTGTCTGAGGAAACCCACACTTAACCAAACATCTGTCATGAGTCTAACACACAAAACAACTTTAGCTTTATAAAGCTGTTTTTGTGTATAGATCATGCCTCTGACATTTTCACTGCTTGAATCTCTGCTATTTAGAAGTTAAATCACTTTCGTTTCTGTTTATGCAGCCCTAGCCACACCTCACCTGGCTGTGACTGATACAGCAAGCAGGAAAACAAAATGGTTTCATATTCACTTAGATGTAACTTACTTTAAAAGTTTTTCCTGCTCTTTAATTTGAACTTTATTTACCCACAGGAGGCACCTGCTGGGCCTAGCAAAATACTAACAGAGCAGGAGATAAGACATCAAATTTAAAATTAAACATAATTTGCTGTAAAGGAAGTGTTTATGGAGGCTGTGTAACTCAAAAGCAGGGAGGGTGACTAAAGCTGGATAAACAAAGTGATTTAACTCCTAAAATGACAGAGCATTAAGCACTGAGACTGCTGGGGCATGCGCTATACACCAACACTGCCTTGTTAAACTAAGGTTATTTTGATGACTATATACAAGTCTATCCAGCTATTTATTATTGTACTTAGACTTAAATAACCTATAATTAAAACCAATTATTTGTTACAAATATTTTTTTTCCTCTTTTTGTATGTTTAGGTGACCGGGTGGTGGGGAGGGGGGGCGTCACAAAGTTTGCTCGCACAGGGCGCCTGAACACCTAAGGCAAACCCTGAGTATATGTCAGTGCATGTCTTAGTGAGGGCGTTTGTCTTTCAATCAAAGTGTTGGTCTTAAACAAGGAGGGGTGGGACAAATTTAGATTAGGATATTGCCGCAATTTATATTTTTGAGGTTCCCCTGCACCTCCCTAAATAAGTATCATCCCTGTTGCATTATGTATTTAAAAATATACATACATATATAAAACAACATAAAACTATATATTTGTACTTACTCTAATCAAAATATTTAAATGTAAGAATATTAGAAAAAGGTCAGTTAATATAGTTAAATATATATATATACATATATATATATATATTTATATATATATATATGTATATATATACTGTTTGTGGATTCACGAGGACTCAACAGGCTATATTAACATTTTTTTTTGGCAAAGGTATTGAATAAGTATTAAACCATTAGGGACCTTACATGTACTCTATTTTGCAGCATGTACTCAGATTTGACTCCTAAAAAAGTACTGTTTTATCTATATGAAAACTTAAATGAAGAATTAAAAACAAATGTATGCCATCGTAACAATCTAAGAACCTCCTTGTGTGACACCTATCATATCCCCTCTCAGGCGCCGTTTTTCCAAATTACCGTATATACTCGAGTATAAGCCGAGTTTTTCGGCACATTTTTTGTGCTGAAAAACCCCAACTCGGCTTATACTCGAGTCAGTCTGTATTGTGGCAATTTACATTGCCATAATACAGACTGGGGGCTGGCAGAGCTGTTACTTACCTCTCCTGCAGCTCCTGTCAGCTCCCTCCTCCTCCGCGCCGGTCCGTGCAGCACCTCGGTCAGCTCCCAGTGTAAGTCTCGCGAGAGCCGCGGGGTCATAGTGCGGCTCTCGCGAGACTTACAGTGTGAGCTGACAGAGGTGCTGCACGGACCGGCGCGGAGGAGGAGAGAGCTGACAGGAGCTGCAGGAGAGGTAAGTAACAGCTCTGCCAGCCCCCTTCCTCCCCCCACTGAACTGCCAATGCCACTGGACCACCAGGGACGGAGAGCCCCCCTCCCTGCCATGTATCAAGCAGGGAGGGGGGACGAAAAATAAATAAATTAAAAATATATAAATAATAATAATAATAAAAAAAAATAATATAACAAAAATTTTTTAATAATATTAATAATATATAAATAATAATAATTAAAAAAAATGTAACAAAAAATTTAAATATTAATAATATATAAATAATAATAAAAAAAATAATATAACAAAAAAAAATTAAAATAATATAAAAAATTTTTTTTTATAAAAATGCCCACCCCCCCACCAAGGCTCTGCCACACAAACACACACTGCACTCATACACACACACTGCATTCATACACACACCCTGCATTCATACACACAGCACTCATACACACACTGCACTCATACACACACTGCATTTATGCACACACACTGCATCACACACACACACTGCACTCATATACACACTGCACTTATACACACACTGCATTCATACACACACCGCACTCATACACACACCGCACTCATACACAAACACCGCACTCATACACACACACTGCATTCATACACACACACTGCATTCATCATATACACACACTGTAAATAAATATTCAATTAATATAATTTTTTTAGGATCTAATTTTATTTAGAAATTTACCAGTAGCTGCTGCATTTCCCACCCTAGTCTTATACTCGAGTCAATACGTTTTCCCAGTTTTTTGGGGTAAAATTAGGGGCCTCGGCTTATATTCGGGTCGGCTTATACTCGAGTATATACGGTAAATAGATTTAATTTTTTTAACCTAACTAAAATGCTCCATTCCTTTTATCAATTTTGTAGCTCGTCTCTGCACCTTTTCTAGTGCCATGATATCTTTCTTTAGAACATGTGCCCAAAATTGAAATATTAATTATTATATATAATATTAATTTCAATTAGTAATGAAAAGATATCCATTACTATGGTATTATAATAAACATGTGATAATGGTATTGCACAGAAAGATCATCAGTAAATTATCTGTTTACAAGAAAACATTTAGTCTTTCATACCTTTCCCGCAGTCATTATGATAAAGAGCCACAGGTACAAATATTTCCTACTCATTTCGATCCCAGTATAATATCACACTGAGGCTGAAGTTTTTTTGTGACCAGTTCTGTTATCCACTAATGTCTGAAGAACAGTTTGTAAATGTGTTGTATTTTCTAAACTTCAGACAGTAATAATCTTAAATAAAATGAATACCATTGGGTGCAGAAATTCAATTGATGAACATATTTAACATTCTTAAAAACCTGCTTTGAGGTTTTGAAGGTTTGCAACGTAAGAGTATAGTAACATGGATTAAAATAAAACCCAGGAACCTCTCTATTTCCGTACATTGAAGAACCTGTTCCTCTTCTTTTGGCAAACTCTCTTACAACAGAAAAAGTTTGACTGATACTGACATTATATAGAAGTTACACAATTCAAAAAGTTTGGTTTGTGAGAAATGTGAGAAAATGAAGGCTTTAGTTTTTTAGGGTTAATGGAGAACTGTTATTTCGCCAGTGTTTACACCATTGAATTAGACATTGAAAGTCACCAATAACGTGTGAAATACAATTCAAATAAATCAATGCCAAGGCAAACTTTGCAGATGAGGAGAGGAAATGCAAACACGGTCTCATTTCTCCTTTTCTTCTATACTTTCTCTATGTTAACTGTCGGCAATGATTGACAAGAAACTAAGATAGAGGTGCCCAGTTGCAGTTAAAACAAATTTCTATTTCAGTAGATGAGCTAATTTAACCACAATAGATCAGTTAAAATAATACAACAGTTATCATGGACAGAGGAGAACAAAATGTGATCATAATTATTATCATAATATAATAATAATGATAAATGATAATAAATAAGATAAAATATTTAAAATGAAACTTAAAATGAAGAACAAAACATGACAGTATTAAAGTAAAGTTTATCAGGGGACTTTAAGGGACACTATAGTCACCAGAACAACTACAACTTAAAGTATTTGTTCCGGTGAGTATAATAATTTCCTTCAGGCATTTTCATGCAAAAACTGTCTTTTCAGAGCAAATGCACTATTTACATTGTCCCCTAAGGACACCTCCAAGTGGCCACTCCTCAGATGGCCACCGGAGGTACTTCCTGAGGCAATTCTGCACAGTAGGCAGCACTGGTGTTCAATGTCTCCACGCTGTCCAAGGAGACTCTGAATTTTCCTCATAGAGATTAATTGATTCAATGAATTGGCCCCACCACCACCCTGCCTCTTTGCCGATTTCAGCCTATGTGAAAGCAATGGATTGGCTAAAAATAATAAATTCTGATGATGTCACCAAGGAGCAGCTCTGGAAATAAGCTGAGCTTTTACCCATTCTCAGTGGGCTACAGGGGTGGCAAGTCACATAAATAGTGGTTTTAACACTATAGGGTCAGAAATACATGTTTGTGTTCCTGACCCTATAGTGTTACTTTAAACAGTAGGTCACATCAGGGGTTTTAAATTATGGGCTCCTCAAAGGGCAGCTGTTTGTGGCTCATCAGGAGACTAAGAGTTAACCTGTGGTTTTTGTGTTGAAGCCATCAGGGGACATGTACTATGAGCTCATCAGGGAATTTACATTATAAGCTCATAAGGGGATAACAATTAATTATCATCTGGAGATTTACATTACAGCTTATCAGAGGTATTTTTATTGTGGACTTATCATGGATCTAAAAAAAAACACTATCTGTGTGAGAGAGAGCAGTAACTCTGACAGGTCAACAACTTAATATGGGAATTGCATAGCTTAGTTGAGCTGCTTGGGAAAGAGAGCTAACAATCTCCATTAACAACTCTGTCCTGCTGGGAAGGTTTATTAAAGGTTTTATAATATGGTTTTATAATTTTCAGGGCATATACCATGGACTCAGGAAGGGGCATACATTTGGGCTCATCAGATATTCAATTTTATGGCGTTATTGTGAGACCTATATTAAGAGCTTATCCTAGGAATTAATTTAAGGCTTATCAAAATACGTTTATGAAGGATCATCAGAGGTTTCATATTATGGGCTCATCAGGGGATATTTGGTAGTGTCTCATCAGGGGACATATATTAAGGCACATCAAGGGACATATATTAAGGCTCATAAGAAGACATATATTTAGGTTTTTTGCAGGTTTCCTATTATGGGCTGATTGGGGAACAGGTATTATGGGCTCATCGCGTGGCATGTAGTATGGGCTCAGCAAGGGATTTATATTTGAGCTGTTCAAGTAAGAGATACTATAGGCTCATCGATGGACCTATATTAGGGGCTCAACAGGGGATAGATATTGTGGCTTATTAGGGGTCAGATATTAAGGGCTCATCAGGGGATTAATGTTAGGGTTTATATTATAAGCTTATTTGGGTGCATAGAGTATATGTGACTTTGCAGGTTTTCAATTACAGCATGAGCTTGGTTAATTTTAATCAATGGACAAAGCTTATGTAAAGATGAATTTCAGTTTTTAAGGTAATTTACCCAAAATCTATCAGTCAAAAGAATCCCATAAAAGGGCTAACTGCAGCTCTCATGGACACAGGAGACATAGGTTGGAGGCTGGAAGAAAACATAATAGACATAAATAAAGACAAGAGGCAAGGTGGAAGAATATAATCATTAAGATAAAAGTATAAGGCTTATCAAAAAACTTAAACATTAGGAATCATCAGCTATTTTCCCTCTGATCTTTCTAAGTTGGCGTTTGCAGAAGTTTTCTGTTTGTTGCCTATATATTTCACCACAAAGCTTTAGCTCCAGCTTCACCACAATAAATAGCAATTTAATCCATGAAATTTTTTGATATTTCAGAGAAACATAAGAACATAGAATGTGACAACAAATAAGAACCATTGGCCTAATTTTCTAAATACTTCCATTAGTTCCTGGCATTATCTTATAGCTAGGATGGCCTTATGCCTATCCCATGCATGCTTAAACGCCTTCACTTTGTTGACCTCTACCACTTCAGCTGGAAGACTATATCATGCATCCACTACGCTCTCAGCAAAGTAATAAATACATTCAACAAAAGATAATATTGGTAACTTGTTGACTCTATTTGGGCAAGCATGTTAATTCCACAAAATGGGCAGAAACAGGGAATGCAGTTCAATAATTGGTGATATACATAAATAAATGCTTCTTACACATAATCAAACTTTTAAAGTGATATTGCGTATAAGATTTCTAACACTTGTTAGGGGTTGGTAAGCAGATAAAACAACCCAAACCCGAACCTCTTCTTTGTGGTCATGCCTCCCTCTACCTCTGTGTACAGTACAATTTAAATTTATCTAACACAAGTATACAAGACATTATATGGAGAAGAGGAGAGATGTCATGTCACCCATAGAATTAGCAAATAATAGTTTTCTGCCCAATAATTGGTGAAACATACATTAATTATTCTTAAAAACAAGGAATTAATCTTGATATTAAAGGATGTACAAAGTACACAGAAGAAACAAACAACCACATTTAACAGACACCAATAACAAACATATGGAGAAATTTCACCCATAGGTTTTTCAAATGGTGACATATACAATGACAGACTCACAATCTCACTGATTTCAAACACACACACTGACAGACACACAAACTGACAGACACTCACATGCTGACAGACACACTCACTGACAGAAACACTCACTGACAGACACACTAACACTCTCAATGACAGACACACAATCTCACTGATTTGGAACAGTCACTGACAGACAAACACACACACAAACTGACAGAAACACTCACTGACAGACACACTCACACATTTACACATTCTTACATACACTCACACATTCATTTTATTTCTTGTGGTTTTCATTTATATTTTTAGGACATACAGCCTGTAACGGATCCCCTATACTCCGGCTGAGTATATCCATTTAGAATCTCCCGACATCCAAGCATAGAATAATTTGTAGTGATTATAACTCCCAATCCCCCAAACATGAGCCAAGACTTCATGAAGGGGTATAGCATTCTGTTTAATGGAAGTTTAATGGAACAATCTGTCGAACAGCGCTCTCCTGGCTTGCCGTGACTAGCAGCAGGCATTCGTATGTTTTCACCAGTGTTCGGGCCGTCGAATGGACGCCTCAGAGTTTCAGGCACTCGACGAGTCCCACTGCCTGCTTTTGTGCAACAAGATGGCTGCCATTTTCTCCACCACGTGGCATTCAGTTATACGAATGGCAGCCACACAAAGAGAGCACTGCATTCCTGTGGTTCATTTGATCTTAATAAGCCATGGGGGTGGTCGGTGTTTGGTACTTAGTTCTTTTGAATGAAATGGGGAATAAAATATGGGCTAAATGTCCAAACAGAATAGGAGAATGACTCTGGGAGAGCTTGTGCCTCTCTCTGGGGTCCAGTGGGGATCTTCGACCGGGGATTCAGGGGAGATTTTCTCCATGGATGTCTCCCATCTCCTTTCTGTTCCCTTGGGCGTCCTCTCTAGTGATGTCAGGGCCATCGTGAAAGCATATTCTCGCTCCCAGCATCACTATAGAGGGCACACGAGGGAGCAGAGAGGAACTGGAAAAACGTCTGTGATCCCTCAATATCGTCGCGTATATTTTTTCCCCCCCGGTGCAGTAAATATTGACAGAGTAGGCATTAAAAACAGGTAGCAAGAGAGGTGAGAACAGACAACAGCTGAATTAGCCTGTCTTTTGATGGGTCCCCGCTCAGATCTCAAGCTGGTTTTAGCTCATTTAAATAAGGTAAAAGATGTTTTATGTCCTTCAAAATGAATTATATATAATCAATATATAGCAATGATTTAACATTAGATTTGCCATCCCTTCATTTACATATTAATTTCTTTCCCCTGTTCTACATATAAGCATTGGAAGTGGGGTAGACTCTCAGCCTTTCATGTTGCCTTATTTCTGTATATAGTATAATATATAGATTAGAAAGAAGAAAACTTTTTGTGAAAATAATAGAAGCTTTTGCAAATCATCTCATGTTCTGTTGTAGAATTAGTTAAAACCAAATATAGATTGTCACTCCACTTCACATTTACAAGATAATGAAGTGACTTGTGTACTAACATTTTTTTTTAACTGATATTATTGATGACTGTCTATATAATTTTGTATATATATATATATATATATATATATATACTTAAAGAGACATAATGTAACTTTGAAGTGACACATTCATCTAAAATGTGTTTGCATACATAAGTTTAAAACATCAATGTAATAATAATAATAATAGAAATAGAATGATATTATTTTCAAGTAATCATGCTATAGTGAGATTGTACAAACAAAGCCAAAAAGTATACACACTATACAGGATGTGAAGATCAAATATTAGGGAGAGCTCCCAGGTGTACCTCACTGACACCTAATACACATATAATTCAAAAACCAAGTGGAAAACACCTCCCAAATACGTGATAGTATAAGAAAAAATATAAATAACCTGAAATATGGGTCGTATTTTATAAACGAAATATGTATGAAAAATAAAAGACTGACATAGTATAGTACAGTACTAAACAAGTGAGTGATATATTGGTGGAAATAAGTGCACTCACAAACAAAATTGGAATCAGGCTTCTCACCCTCCCAGGGGTAGCAATCTTATAGAAAGACGATCCTCCGTGGAATATATAAAAGAATAAAAGAACAAATATGGTGAAGTATGTAATAAAATACAAAATAAAATTTATTGGTCTCACTTACAAGTGAAGAGAAATAACAAGCATATCTCCATATAACATGGAACTCCCAGGAACAGTGTGGAAGATAATCCAATGGAAATCCAATGGTAGCAAAATAAAATGAAATAAAAAACAAACTACATACAAAATATAAAATAATATAGCCGCATATTTTAAATATGAAAGTTCTGATCCAACGCGTTTCGTCCAAGAAAAGGGGACTTCCTCAGGGATATAAATGTGCTGATACTTCCAGGTATATATAGGGCAACATTCGCAATCATCGTTAATTCGAAAAAGCCGGGTATCCAACATCCGGCTTTGGCGTGCGTTTCATCCGTGGCACGCATGAGACCGGATGTAGTCCTTGCGTTCCGGAAGTATTCTCATTTCCGGTAGTATGAGACGCATATGCGTAGTTCACACACACGCGCATAACAAAAGCGTGTGTGTGTCATAGACGCACATGTGCGGCTGGCACTATCGGAACCTGTAGAGGACAAAAAGTAGGAAAAAACGGAGGGATAATCCGCCCGAAATACTCAGAAAAAAGGACCAAAGATATTATACAGACATTTACTCAAAAAATAATAATAATAAATAATCAATAATAAAAACTACATAATAGCATAGAAAATATGTATAAGAATATATATATATAAAAAGCCCAAATCCTAATATACTATTTAATCAATGAATAAATAAAAGACATTTGCCAAAAACACACAAAACCTCAAGAATTTTGAAATAAGAGGAAATACATATTACTCCATCTAAAGATATATCAATTAAAATGATCTAAATCAAATTAGACCTTGTAGATCAATTTCCTGGTTAAGACCTTGATGTAAGGTTTTTAAATTAAAAATCCAAAACGCTTCTTTTTTAACTAACTCTTGTAATTTATCTCCTCCCCTCCAACCCAAATTAATGGAGTCTATACCAAAAGCTTGAAAGGTGTTCCATTTGAATAACGGACATGTATTGCAATGTCTAGGGACACTATGATCAACTTTCCCTTTCTTTATATTATTAAAGTGCTCCAAAATTCTAATATGTAATTTTCTGGAAGTCCGGCCCACGTATTGAGCTCCACAACCACATTGTAGTAAATAGACCACAAAAGAAGAGGAACAGTGAATATGTTTCTTAATACTATAGGTTTTTTCAGTGTATGTACTTGTAAAATTGACAATTTTCTTTTTTTGGTATTTACAAGTGGAACAATGTCCACAACTGAAAAAACCTAGTATTGGAGTTTTTAATACATTATTATAAGAAGGAGTAGATGGTAGCAAACTGGGTGCCAATTTATTTTTTAAATTGGCTGATTTTTTATAAATTACTGTAGGAAAATCAGGTAACAAATGTTTTAAAACATCATCTCTTTTCAAAATGTACCAGTGTTTTTTAAGTATCTGTTCTATCTTTTTGGCCTGAGAATTATACTGCGTCAAAAAGGCAAATTCAAATTTATTGTTGGAATTATGTCTATTATTCTTTCTTTTTTTGGTATTAAATCGAATCAATTCACCGTTCCCTTCAATTTGTTCTCTATCACCAAGTAAGAGGGTTCTGTCCGAGGAAAAAATCTCTATTTCCGCTTTTTCAATTTTATTAAGACTATAACCCTTATCTACATATCTTTGTTTTATAATTGCTGATTGTTCTAAAAATACCTCCTTATCGGAGCAGTTTCTTCTAAGACGTGTTAACTGGCTCTTTGGAATATTTGAAAGCCAGGGAGGATAGTGAGCACTAGAACATTCAATAGCTGTATTGCAATCTGTGGGTTTGAAGTATGTTTTGGTCTTTAATTGATTGGATTCTATATATATTGTTAGATCCACAAAATTTACAGAGACAGCGCTCGATGTAAAGGTAAATCGCAAATTATAATCATTATTATTAATATGCTCCATAAAAGAGTTAAAGCTTTCCACAGTGCTGTCCCAGATGATCAATACATCATCTATGTAGCGTCGCCATAGGACCAAAGTACCCCCAGTATACTCGCCCAATCCGACGTATCGTTGTTCCCAATGAGATACGTACAGATTGGCGAAACTGGGGGCAAATTTAGTACCCATGGCGACGCGACATAGCTGAAGAAAATACTGGTTGTTGAACCAGAAAAAGTTCTTTGTTAGAATGAACTGAATGCAATTAATCAAAAATTCAATCTGGATATCAAGTAAAGATTGTTGGGATTTTAGCATTTCTTTAATGCACATAATACCTTTAATATGAGGAATATTAGAATAAAGAGCAGTAATATCCGCAGTAGCCAAAATATATGAGGGTTTCCAACATATAGACTGTAAATCCTGTAAAATGTGCTTTGTATCTTTAATAAAAGTGTGGTTTAAAGGAACATATGGTTGTAAAAATAAATCCACATATTCGGACAAATTGCAAGACAGTGAATTGATTCCACTAATAATAGGACGGCCTGGAGGTGTTTTTATGTTCTTATGTATCTTCGGCAGGAAATAAAAAACTGCTACTTTACAATTGGGATTATAGATGTAATTAAATTCGTCCCGATTGATTGTTTTTTGTTCTAAACCTAAAGTTAATAAGCTATTTAGTTCCAGCAAAAACTCAGATGTCGGATTTTTATCTAAAATTCTATACGTATTTGAATCATTGAGGATATGGTAAGCCTCTTGTAAATAATAGGATTTATTCATGATGACAATTCCACCTCCTTTATCCGCCTCCTTAATGACTAAATTAGGATTTTCCATCAAAGATTTTAAAGCTGAACGTTCTTTTTTAGTAAGATTAGGTTTGAATCTACTGTCTACAATTTTGTTTAAATCTTCTTGCACTAAATCATTAAATACCTCAAGGAATTTGCTTTTTGCTGTCCACGGAAAAAAATTAGATTTAGGTTTCAAAGCGGTGTGTATAATAAATAGTATGTGGGGGATCACCTAAGTGTTGCTCATGTTCAACGTCTTTTTTATTTAATTCCTTATTTCCAAAAAATCTTTTTAAAGTTAATTTTCTTAAGAATTTCTGATTATCCAAATATAAATTAAAAGAATTGCAATTTGAAGCAGGGGCGAACTTTAAACCCTTTTTTAACAATGATAATTCTTGTGACGAAAGGGGGGTATTGGATAAATTAAAAATACCCTCTGTAGAATCTAATTTTGTCTGTACGAGAGGTGCAGTGAAACATCTTCCTCCTCCACCTCTAGATGCGGTCGTTTTTTTATGGGTGATTTTTGTGCTTGGGACCTGTGCTGAGTATATGTTTGATAATGTTTGCTTTTGGTCTCGCTCCTTGTCTAAAAAAACCTCCTGGTTACTTTTTGAATATCGAAATAATTTGGGTGATTGTCTAGAAACTGGCGAATGTACATTGGAATGATGTATAGTATTTGGCATATTCCTAGAAAATAGGTTGGAAGAACTTGAATGAAACTTTAAGTTTAAATTAGGTTTGGAACCAGAGAAACGTCCATTGGATTATCTTCCACACTGTTCCTGGGAGTTCCATGTTATATGGAGATATGCTTGTTATTTCTCTTCACTTGTAAGTGAGACCAATAAATTTTATTTTGTATTTTATTACATACTTCACCATATTTGTTCTTTTATTCTTTTATATATTCCACGGAGGATCGTCTTTCTATAAGATTGCTACCCCTGGGAGGGTGAGAAGCCTGATTCCAATTTTGTTTGTGAGTGCACTTATTTCCACCAATATATCACTCACTTGTTTAGTACTGTACTATACTATGTCAGTCTTTTATTTTTCATACAGATTTCGTTTATAAAATACGACCTATATTTCAGGTTATTTATATTTTTTCTTATACTATCACGTATTTGGGAGGTGTTTTCCACTTGGTTTTTGAATTATAGTGAGATTGTATTTGGAATTATCACTTCAAGATGTCAATGTTTCAGTGGGGACTTGGGCATCACAATTTTCAAACTTTCAGTAAAATTTGCAGAAAAATAAAATATTTGTTTCATGCTGCAATTCAGCCCAAATTTGAGCCAATCGAGTATTCAACCAAATTCTAGTACTACTAGCTAAAATGTATCTGAATTACGTTATCACCAAAGACGTACAATGTAGATTATGTTTGGTTTGGCTTATGATTCTGAATTTCACCCATGTCACCAAAAAGAACAAATGATTGATGTGAGAAAAAATGAGTGATGACTAGAGACTGGCACTAAAGGTTGATGTCACTCACAGATCAAGAAAGAATTGAGAAAAAAAAGGGAATATGAAGAACCGTTAAAAAATAAATAAAGCTAGGTTTATGTACTAAATATATTTAATAAATATACAATACATACATATATAAACACAGTTTTTCTTCTTTCTTTTACTGTATACCCTGTTTTCCCTCTACTGGTTATATTTCCTGATTTGAACAGTTAACCTAATGGAGTGTGTATTATGTGTATGTTTTGCAGCACAGTAATTGGCCTATATTCAGCACTTTTTTGTTTCTTCTGAGTGGGTTCTTAAATTGGAATCTCGATTCCAAAATTTCGATGAGGAAAACAGATATTTGACCAAAAAAACTATGATGCTGACAGCATGTAAAATTAGTTAGTCGCTGATTTGTTGAGAAGCTGCCGATGTGTATGAAACATGACTATGATGATTCTGTATGTCTTAGGTAAGTTATTGTGACAGACCACCCTGTCACTTATTAGACTTTTCATTTCGTTTTATCACTAGTCATTCGGTTACCAAACAAAGACTGTTTTCCCCTTTTATACCTCCCACACCCAGACCACCCCTTGCTCATTAACCAAAATAGAACCCATTAACTCAAGTGCTCTTCTGGGTGGCCGCCATTCGTATGAACGAATGCATGTGTTATGTGGAATGGTGGTCATTTTGTCTTGCGAATGCAGGCAACGATACTCAGACGTTGAATGCCTGTAACTGAAATCAGACACGCTATCTCACAAACACTGCTGAACTTGAACTGGCACCTACTTCTTCCCCAAATAGGTCAGGAGAGTGCTTTTTGGGAAAAGGACTTATATGAACATGAGGAACATTCGCTCACTAGGGGCAAGCATTTGGTTTTATACGCACAGGAACTCCCGAATGGAGACCGGCCACAGCCTATTTCATCATGGAACTGTTTTGGGCTACAACCTCTTGGCCTGCTGCTCAAAACTTTACCCGGATGGTGATTCTGTTTCACCAAACTTATCTGAGCGGTATTTGGACAACCTGGGCACTCAGATCTGGGCTATCTGGGGATTTAAGACTTGAGGGCTTCCTGTTGAAATTCAGTGTGGTTTTCTGGTATTTTCTACATGGGTCCCTGTAACTGAGAGATAATTAAGTTACTGGACTTTGACTCAATTATCTCCCAGACACAGGGATGCCTCGGAGGGGTTTGTATTTCATTGTATGGAGACCCCATGCTGGGGATCTGTGTATAAATTAAGTGTTCCTTGCCCTGAATAAACCAGTCTACTCCCAGCATTAAGTCTCAGCTAATGTCTGGTGGGAAAAGCTACATCACTCTACCACTGAAGACGGTGCTGACTGAGATCCTGGTAAAGGGAAAGGACATCCTAGGTTGCGAGACTTGTGTCCCTATCTGAGTGGCTGCCACAGTTAGATATTTTAAATGTAATTTTAATTTAAAATATTACTCTAAACAAATTGAAAATAACATTTTGGCATAATACAGTTTGAAAATAATCTATGGGGATGCATTGACTCATTCTGATTAAAAAGACAGCTCAAATAATATGTCAGAATTAGAGAGGAATTCTCAAACCAATATCTTCCTTTGTTGTCAGGGTTAATAACAATGAGATTGTCTTTCTTGAGCACTAAACCATTTCTAATAGTTTGTAAAGTGTGTGTTAGCCTAATCCTGTTTGAGTCAATATTTCTGTAGTTTCAGTCTCTAAATAACTCAGATTGTAATGTGATTTTATAGGTAGAATGAACATAATAAGAGGGATTAGATTGTAAAAAGTTTTTAATGTAACAATTAAGTTTATTTTATTCATATATAGCAAATTATGATCACTTAAAATAATATATTATGATTAAAGATAATCCACCATCAGTGTATATATAGGTTCTCCCATCTTCATGATGACTGACGCTCTTTGTATCCAGGTTTGTCTGCCACTTCATACAGAGGATCGTCTATCTCATTGTAAACATTCAAATTTACATTTTCAGTTTTACTTAGATCAAGTACACATTGATGCAAGAAGATATACTGCTCCTAAAACACAAAATAAATGATTAGTGGAGGTCCCTATGCATTTATCTTACAGCCTTATCTTAATTACACAAACAGTACTGCACTTCAAAATGTGTACATACATTTTTGTATTATAAAATACTGCTTTAATATTGGACTAGAAGAGTCCTTCCTGTCCTCCACAGGTGTCTCAGGTGTTCCTTTGAGGTACAAATATTTGTGCCTTTCATATAATGTATTATTTATAATGTATTTCTTTACAATTTATTTGTGTATCTTTGTTTTTTTTATCATTATAAGTTTGCAATTCATGCTTAATGATTTCTTAAATATAATGCTAGTAATCTAAGCACCTATATTACTAAATGAATTATGTTATATATCTTGTGATGAAATATGCACTTTAACTTTGAATACTTAAAAATTTTAAATAAAAAAAAAGAAATGTGTACATAAACATTTTAATCTACACACTTAATTCAAATTTGTGTGTTCACATCTATCCTAGGTAAAATAAACCATTTGCACCTCAATGGAATCCACTGATATAAACCAGAACCTCCTAATCCAGCTCTAGGTGCAAACAAATAAGCGAGGGAATAGCCCATAACAGATCCGTTCTTCACTTTGGATGTTGGAATATTGGGAAGAGCCTTGTTTGGATTTTCATTATCTTAATCAAAACTTATATCGTAAACACTACCATGACAATGCCAAAGGTAGCAATCAGAAGTATTTATAAACAACACAAATAACAGTATATTCTTCTATCACATTAAATAATAGTGCTATTTTATATTTGTATTATATACTTAATCAAATTATAATTTCAGAAGATTCTCTAAATGCATGAAGCTGAATAAAATGTTTACCAACCTCGGTTTTCACCATATGTGGCCGATGGGTATGCATGTCGTACACAGTGTTATATAAGTCCACAGTTTTTCCTTCCTCAATTTGTTGTATAATCTGATCTAGCACAATGAAAACACCAGTCCTTCCAGAACTTAAGACAGAAAAAAATGCCTTGTGATAATTATACTATACTTTTATATAACAATATATATTCTGACATTTTTTGTTACAGTAATAATATTCCTATCAATCCTGATGACACATTCTTCCCAAGCACAAAGCGATTTTAACCCATTATGGACACATGACATGTGTGACATGTCATGATTATCTTTTATTCCAGAAGTTTGGTCCTTAAGATGTTAAGGAAGGTGGTCATTTTTTTTTCATGAACAGACATTACAGAAAATGTTGGTACATAGAGTCATCACTATAATATTTAATATAAATTACAAATAGGGAACAATAATGCCTGGGTTGTTCTATTGTGGTACCTGCAGTGCACCAATGTAGGGGTCGCCACTGGGGTTTGCTTTCGACGCTTTCGGACCTCTTGCACAAAGGATGTGAAACTTTTTCTTGTTTGTTCATCATTAAACCCAGACCATGCTGTAAACTGAAACTGCTGCAGTTGCCGACTTTTATTTTCTTTTTTCTGAGTAAAAATAAATAAATAAATTCAGACATACATATACCGGAATGAAAACGTTATAGCCGTTTTGTTTACTGCTAAAGAAAGAAAGCTTTACATTGAGTAATACAGATCTTCAATAGTCTTTTCTTTTTGTTATTTTTTATATACATACAAATATATCTATACATTGATATAGACATATCTGTGTTATAGGCAAAAAAAGGAAAGGGTAATAAGCGCTCACTATAGTGAATTGTGAACAGGCAGCAGATTACAAAACAAGGATTCCCAAAACCTTGTGGATAGATAAAGAGAACGAAAAAGAAGGTGTATAGCGCGCGGTATACGCCTTCTTTTTCATATCTGTGTTACAGTTTCTATTACTTTCAAGTGACAGACGTATACTTTTTATCAAGATGTGATAAAATCCCCAATAGAAGGACTCAAGTATTGCTGACACATTTGTATGAATGTTTGTGTGTAAGTAATAAATAGCAGACTAGTACTAATGTATATACTAATACTGTCAATAAAGTACTATGAGTGCTCTCTTATATGTTTTGGTCTTAACTTTGTAAAAAAGATTATGGATACCGCACTCTCCAGGCTTCCAGGGGTCTCAAGACCTGAGTACGACCAGGTCTCTCTTCCAGATTTAGAAAATAAGTATTGCTCCAAGCTTGACAAAGACCCTGCTAGGTCAAAACCTTGCTGTTGTTTTTCTCTAAATAAAGCTGGTATTTTGGCTTTTATCCTTGAGTGTCCGCATCAATATTTATTTTGTGCTCTTAATTTTGTTCAGAGATATGTGTATGTTTTACAATATGAAATTTGTGTTATAGGCAAATAATAACATCAATCGATTCTGTAGAAATCATAATCCATGAAAGTTGGAGATATTATTACTTCCACTTTATATATTACTTATATATTACTAAATCATCAAATTTGAAATCTAATAGCTTTCTCCTGCAGATATAGAAACTAGATAGCATTTGATCCCATTTTAGATTACATTTTGGCTCCTTTCACTTGGATGGTTTAAAAATATTTTTTTAAAACACATTTTATTTTGATGGTGATATTTCTTAAGTGGAAATTCTGTGTGTTAAGGATTTGTTCTTAAAATCTTAGATCACAGGAAATCTTAATACTTAGAAGACTAGTAGACATGAGCCTTCACATTAAAAATCTAGAGAATTCAGCTTGGACTAATACGCTAAAGACAGAGAATGGTCAAAGGGAAAGCTGAGGTCAAGGAAGCCAGAAAAAACACAATACCATTTACACAAGCCAAGTCAGGGAAACCAGAATTCAGAATAACCAGGGAAAAGCCAAGATCAGGATACCAGGAAATCAGATTCAGAAAGATAAAGCACTCTCAGGAAACCAGGAACAGGAATCCACGACAGGGCAAGGTACTGGGGTGAGCTAGGGATTTAAATATCCCTCTCTAAGGTCTGATTGGTCAGAGGGCGACCTCTGACCCCAAAACGTGCGTCCGCGTTGACGTTGTGACGTCACACGCACGTCAGTATAAACTTCCGGGGTGGAGCTATGTTTAGGTGCGACCACGCAGTCAGCGCCATTTTGGATCCGGGCGCGAGGGCCGGAGGATGCAGGGAAGCGTCTGTTGGCTCGCCGATGAGCAGGTAAGCTCGTGCTGTCGGCGAGGCTGTGCCGGTTGGGCACAGCCTTGCCACGCGGCGGGCCGGCAACCGCGACAGGTCTTCACAATTCTCCCTGTGGATCATTACATCCCGGACCTGGTATTCAGCTTCAGCGATACCTCCCTCGTGGGTTCCAGCTCCACCTCTCGGTGTGAGGTCGGAGGCAGAGGATACAGGGACTCACACGCCGTCCTCACTGGCTGTAAGGAGGGTGAAGAGAAGGACTTCATCTCTCACAATCCTAATCCATCCAGGTCTGGATCACAGGTTCTATATCTTTGTACATCTAAGACTTAATAGACTGTACTCCTACCTCAGTATTTCACCGTTATTTTTTACATATTGGAATTTTTCATTTTTATTACACAATAAACTTTGTTTTGTTTTTATCTGTTTTTTTAGTGGACATTGATTACTGTTTGGTTCTGGCATTTAGTTTATCTATACTAAATTGCCATATATTTTTTTTATTTTTTTGGATTTTCCTATTTTTTCCTATTTTAAGTAGAATAAACTCATAGGTGCTTGATTCACCCGACATTGTTATTACAGGCCGAGTCATATCTACTTATGATACAATAGTAACACAACGACTTGTTACAGATTCTGGACAGTCACTTTTTTGCAACATAATAAGGACTATCAGATGGGAATTTATTATTATTACTGAATGTTCAATTGTAATCCCATTGTGAAATACAAACTCTACTTTCAACTAGTTTATATTACATTTTACGATTCTGTTTTTTAGATCATAATATTGTGATTATTTTTAGTGTATTTCATATCAGTATTAGATTTCATTTCTTGCTCTGGGAATTCACACTTTAGGGTGTTCTTAGTTTATTTTAACTCTTTCAGGACTTGGTGAAATCCTATTTTTTCCGGGTAGAGAATATCCATTTTACTGTTTTTATTCCCTCTCACAAAATCTGTCGCTTTCCTTTGGTAGCTTCAGAATTTTTTGTTTAATATAAATATTATGTATATATTTTGTAGGAAACTGATAGAAGCATTTTTCCACCATTTGTGTCACAGATTATATAAGAAAAAGTAACCAATAGAGGGAACGACATGAAAAAAAATCTATATTTATATAGTATAGATAATAAATATATATGGCTCTGATACTGCTCCTCATTTTCCCTCTGCCACTTCTCACTTGATCTGTGAATAAAATAAACACTTAGTGACTGTCTCTTAGCCATCAATCACTCTGTTGGTTCCACAGACGGAATTCAGAAACATGAACCAAAACAAACATGTTCAGCCAATGCGAGTTTCAGTCTGTTGATGATTTGGCTACATATTGGCTCGTAGTTTGTGAATTTGACTGATCACCCGATAAGCCGAAATCCGGATAAATTGCATTTCAGACCAAAATAAGTCTTAACACTGCAACTTTATATTGATGGGATAAATGCAATATAAAATGTGTCATTTCATAACTGTTTTTCAAAGAATTATTTGGTGATTAGCACAAGAGCAAGTCAGTCCATTGATGGAGCTTGATGTCACATTTACTAAATCATAAGACAATGTTGATAATTATCTATTAGCAAAGATTACTCAGATGTCAGGTATACTCACATTTGTGACTTTTATGTCTCTGATAGTCCATTCGTTAAGGTCAGTACTTGACACAGCAGTCACCTTTATGTCACCATGTGTATTTGTTTTGTTGCTGGACCAATAATTTTTGCTTTCCACCTAAAGCACATAGTAGACAATAGTCAATAATCAATAAAAATGTGGCATATCACAAAGTGTTAAACATAATGCCAGTATATAACAGAGCACACACAGGTGTTTGCGTTAAATGATGAATGAACTGTTTTTTCAATGATATAAGTATTTCATTTGGCTATAACAATTGTTGTCTTGTAGCTATTTTTTGTGAGCAATTACATACTAGTCCTCTATTTTTCAAACCTCCTACACCTCTGCACCCTTTGCTGACATTAATTTTCTATAATGTTTAAGTCATGAAATAAATACTTTAAAAGGACACTATAGGCATTTTGAACACTTTATATCAGGGGTCAAAATATTGAAAAGGTAAATATCACAAAAGGAAGCAATCTAAACTATACAATGAGCACAGGAAGACCCAGCAACACTCCCTGTGCTGGGCTTTTAAATATTGGCTACACCCCTCTGGCTCTCTCACACTGTCCTTAGTTTGACTGGATTGGCTGCCACAGTAAACTGTTGGCAGTCAGCCAATCCAAGGACAGAACCTGGCCATGCTTCCCTACAAAGGCTGGGACACTCATCCACCTCGCTCTAGATCCCACGGAATACGTCTATGTGTAGGGGCTTGACCATGGCAAACTGGGAACTCTAGGAGATGCTGGTGTTTGTGTGCTTAGTTCTTCTTGCAACATAGCGGCTCCCGCGACTAGATGGCAGTGGGCTGCTTGGAAGCCAGGAAACAGTAAGTGCGGACCTGACATTTATATATGAACATCTGATACAGAGAAGGATTAAGATCCTACAGGCCATTAGCTAGGTTACCAGTTTGGGCACCTTCCTGTATTCTTCACAAAAGATAGCTAATGGAACCAAGCAAATTCATGGTTCTGAGTGACCTAGGTTGCCTTATGATTAATCTTGCTGTGATTTGATTTGATGAAGTTAAAGTACAGAGTCAGGTCACTTACTGTAATATAAGGCATTTTTAAACAAGTGTCTTAATGGTTCTTTCAATAGCAACCCTTATCGTATACATTGCTTTCCTTGACATTCCATTCTTCAGGTGTAAAATGTTTTCAGTAAATAATTCTTTAACTGAAGCATAATAAAATATGCCTTTGCCAATGTGCCTTTATTACACACTCACCTCTGTCAGGAAGGTTTACTTTGCTCTGGGATGTGATGAACAGGACATGTCTATTGTCCAGAGTAAACATATTTTGGGCCCAACCCACCTCAAAAACAAGTGTAATCTATCTACATTATATAAACTATTTGAGATAAAAAAAAGTTCAGAAATACACCATATGTTTTTAAGACAGAAGAAGCAAGTTACTAGTGCAACAGTATAAATGTTACATATCTAACTGATTTATATAAATGAAGAAGGCATCACTCTATCTGTCAGGTGGACAGTTTATCTGTCAGGTGGACAGTTAGTGGACATTTTCAATACTCAATACAAATAAAATTACAAATACTAGAAAAACGAACAAAAGTCCCTATAAACGGGGGGCTTTGAGTGTGTCTAACAGGGGCTAACCCTTAAACAAGGGTGTGTACCGGGGACATGAGGTCCCAGAGGCACTTGAGAAGAACCCTCGGAATATGGGGTAAATATAAATTTAAAAACACATTTATTGTAATTCATAAGATACAAAAGAAAAATAAATAAATGAAAAATAAATCAAAATACCTATATACTCCACATCTAGATCCCTGAGGAGAGCTAACAGGCTCAAAAGACCTAATGGGGGTATGTTATTAGTGGGTTATCCGGACTGACTACAAGGCATTTGGTGATTTTGTAGCAATTTTTCAGGAAGTTTCTATCTATGGTTACAAAGTATCCTACTCTGGGTACTATTACATATACTCATCAGTATATACTTATTACAATAACTTTATTCTATTTGCTACTCACCCTCTTATGTTTGTCTTGTAGTCAGTCCTGCTAACCCACTAATTACATACCCCCATTAGGTCTTTTGAGCCCGTTAGCTGTCCTGTTCCAGGTACACACCTATTTTTGTTCTTTAAAATTACAAATACAATACAAAAGAAAATAGATAATCAATTAATGTACCTTGTCATTTTCAGAAAGCATGACAATTCGGTTGATGTTTTTTTTAAAAATCAGTTGCCAGAAATCAGCAAAATCTTGATTTGTTGTTGAGTTTGAAGCAATGATGAATTTGTCTTCTAAAATGGGTACCTGTAATAGAAATGATATTATATATGCATTTTTAAATGTACCACAATAGACATGTACAATTAGTTTCAGTCCGAATTTAAATGTGTGAATGTACGAATTGCCGAAGTGCTGAATTTCGTGTCGAACCGAATCGTGAAGTGCTGAATTTCAGAATAACTCCTAACCCAACCCTTAACCCTACCCCTAACCCTACCCCCAATCCTACCCCTAACCCTAACCCTATCCCAACCTTCCTCTAACACTAACCCTACCCCTACCACTTACCCTACCCCTAACCCTTACCCCAACCTTCATCTAATCCTACCCCTACCCCTACTGCTAGGGTTAGGGGTAGGTTTAGCATTAGGGTAGGGTTAGAGGTAGGGTTAGTGTTAAAGGTAGGGTTAGGAGTAGGGGTAGGATTAGGGGTAGAGTTAGGGGTAAGAGTAGGGTTAGGGGTAGGGTTAGGATAAGGGGTAGGGTTAGGCGTAGGATTAGGGGTAGGGTAGGGTTTTGGGTAAGGGTAGGGTTAGGGGTAGGTTAGGATTAGGGTTAGGGAATTGCTGAAGATCCAAATTCCCATAGTGCCAAAGTCCCAAAGTCCCAAAGTCCCAAATCGTTGAAGTCCCGAATTTTGGGAGTGCTGAAATGAACCAAAGTGCTGAATTGCCAAAGTCCTGAATTTCCAAAGTGCCGAATTTCCGAAGCGCCAAAGAGAGCCAAATATTTTATTCCATATACCATAGTGCATGAGAGAATATCTCAGACAATCTTTCTCAGGATTTACCATTGGACATGGCAGTTCCAGAAAATATTATTAAATATTAATATTACAAAATAGAGAGGTGCTTGCCTACTGGTATCATTTTAACTAAAACGTAACATTTAATATATTGATTACTGTTAGTAAATCAAAAGGTAAACTAGAAAATATTGATTGATTATAACACTATCAATAATATAGAATAAAAGATTTAAAGATATATGATAGGTGTTTGTAAAAGGAAAAATATGTATAAGATTAGTTGATAATCAATGGTATATTGCTGTAATTGCAGGCTGAGCCCAGATATAAAAAACTTGTAGTGTTTCTTAAGAGATGCCAGTAAAGCTAAAACTGGCAATCCAAGGAGACACAAGATATCAAATAGAGTAGATATAACAATGTGGTCAATCTGTAGGATACAATTGTTGCAATTTTCCTGGAAGGCAACTATTAGTATCACTATGCTAAAGTTATTGACTCTAAAAGAAGGAACTCAGCCAAGGTCAGTGATGGCGAACCTTTTTGAGCCCAAGTGCCCAAACAGCAATACATGCCAATTTTTTTCAACTCAAAGTGCCAACACGTCAATTAATCCTGAATACTGAGGTTTAAGTTTAGAAAAAACAACTTGTACAGTTGTCCGAACTAATTCTCCTCTTCTTCCCCCCCAGCATCTTCCCTCCTCTAGCCACAGCATATGCCCCTCTTCCCCAGCATCTCCTCCTCTCCCCTTCTCCCCCCAGCACTTCCTTCTCCTTTCCTCTCCCCAGATTCACCTCCTCTCCCCTTCTCCCCCCAGAATCTCCTCCTCTTCTCCTCCCGATTCTCCTCTTACTCTTCTATTCTCCCCCAGCATCTACTCTTCCTCTCCCCCGGCATCTCCTCCTCCTCCTCTCCCCCAGCATCTCCTTCTCTCCCCCAGCATCTCCTCCTCCTTCTCTCCCCCAGATTTTCCTCTTCTCACCCCTAGGCATCTTCCCCTCACTACCCCAGCATATCCCCTTACCCCAGTATATCCCCTCTCCCTACCAGCACATAAATAATGTTTTGTTTTTTTGGTGCAGGTGGGAGTTTGAAGTCCTCCCAGTCTCCCTACCTCCTTCCCGCTGCTGTAAGGGGGTGTGGGAGTGAGGGAGAACTAACTTATGTGCTGTTCCAGCACTGCTCCTTTTGCTGATACTGCTGGCAAAACAGGAAATTATGTCAATCAGGCGGCGGCGCCTGATCAACGTTATTTCATGTCTCCCGGCGGCATCAATGGAGAGAGCAGTGCTGTAACAGCACATAAGTCAGTGCTCCCACACAGCCCTCCATCCCACCCACCCACCCACCCACCAGTGCCACCTTAACAACATTATGGGCCCCCGGGCAAAGCAGTGCACTGGGGCCCTGCCTACACACAACTCAAAGGAATAAAAATTAAAATTATAGATAAAATTAGGCTTATATTTATTAGTATCTCCAACAAAAGCAAAACATACATACATACAACACATACACACAGACTGCTGAATACATACACACCGACACACACACAGTCCGCTGAATACATGCACACAGTCCGCTGCATACAAGCACTCACAAACATACACACAGACTGCTCGATACATAAAGACTGCTGAATACACACACTGCTGAATACACATACAGACAGACTGCTGAATACACACACTGCTGAATACACATACAGAATGCTGAGTACAGACAGACTGCGGAGTACACACAAACTGCTGAATACATACACACAAACACACACACATGCTGCATTGAGGGGTGCAGTGTATGTGTTTGTGTGTATGGGTGCGGAGTGTGTGTGGAGTGCTGTGTATGAGGGGTGCTGTGTATGTGTGAGGGGTGCTGTGTGTGTGCGAGAGGGTTGCTCTGTATGTGTGTGTGTGTGTGTGTGTGAGGGGGTGCTGTGCTGTGTGTGTGTGGGGGGGTGCTGCTGGGGGTGCTGGGTGCTCTGTGAGAGGAGTGCTGTGTGTGAAAGGGGTGCTGTGTGTGAAAGAGGTGCTGTGTGTGGGGGATGTTGTGCGTGTGTGAGGGAGTGTTGTGTGTTTGAGGGGGTCTGGGTGCTCTGTGTGAGAGGGGTTCTGTGTGTGTGGGGTGCTGTGTGTGTGGGGGTGCTGTGTGTGTGGGGGTGATGTGCGTGTGTGCTGTGTATGTGTGAGGGGTGCTGTGTGTGTGCGAGAGGGTTGCTCTGTGTGTGTGTGTGTGAGGGGGTGCTGTGCTCTGTGTGTGTGTGGGGCGGTGCTGTGTGCTCTGTGTGAGAGGGGTGCTGTGTGTGAAAGGGGTGCTGTGTGTGTGGGGATGGTGTGGGTGTGTGTGTGGGGTCTGGGTGCTCTGTGTGAGAGGGGTGCTGTGTGTGTGTGTGGGGTGCTGTGTGTGTGCTGTGTGTGTGTGGGGGGTGCTGTGTGTGTGTGGGGGTGCTGGGTGCTCTGTGTGAGAGGGGTGCTGTGTGTGGTGGGGGTACTGTGTGTGTGGGGAGGGGTGCTGTGTGTGGGGGGTGCTGTATGTATGAGTGAGGGGGTGTTGTGTGTATGTGTGGGGGGGAGAGAGGTGCTAGGTGCTCTGTATGAGAGGGTTGCTGTGTGTGAAAGGGATGCTGTGTAGGTAGGGGCTGCTGTGTGTGTTGGTGTGGGAGGGCTGCAAATATATTACAATCTGTATCCCCCCCTCTCTTCTGCTTACCGTATGTGAAGGAGGGGGACACACATAAATCCCTGGTGGTCCAGTGGTGGTAAGAGGGACAGGTCCTGCAGCTCTACTGTCCTCCCACCCGTGCGATGCTGTGTGGAGCGTTGCCATGGTAACGCGCGGCAATGCTCCACACTGATTGCTCGCGGGAGGACGGGAGAGCTGCTTCACAGATCACTACCCCTGTCCTCCCGACATGGAAGCAGAGTAGCGGCTTGTCGTTCTGGGCAGGCAGGTGCCTACTCTGCATTGATAGCGATCTATGGCCATGTGACCACTAAACTGTGACTTTCTAATCTGTGTTAAAAAGCTATCTGATAATCTAAGATAAGCACCATTTAGGAAAGGATAAGTCATGAAAGTGCCCTGTCTATACAACTCCAAAAGAACATTATGTCCAAGTTATAATTGTAAACAAAAAATCTTCAGGTAGTAATTATCAGAGCTTAGTGCAGAGCAGCGCCCCGACACGCGTTTCGCCGGTAAGGCGGCTCTTCAAGGGGGAAGAGCCACCTTATCGGCGAAACGTGCGCCTGGGCTCTGCTTTGCACTAACCTCTGATAATTACAGTAGGCAAGCACCTATCTATTTTGTGACTTTCTACTTAGTGTTACTCCCTCAGAATCTCAGAACTTTCTTGTTCCTACCCCTTCCCCATAAAATTATTAATATTATATCATATTGTATACCCCCAGTGTGGCGAAACCAACCTCGCCACTGTGAACTGGAGAAGCCTGGTTGCTCGCCTGCTCCCTTTGGACTATGGCCCTGCAGGTTAAACCGTTTATTTCCCCTGCAGAAAGGCTTATTTGTGTGATCTGAGTGCCATTCATCTAATAATGTGCACTCAGATCCCAGCTATCTGGGAATATGTGAAATGTCTGTGTGTTATGTGTAAATGTGACTTTATGTATTTTAAAGTGTTTTGTGTCTTTTGCAACCATGTGCTTAATGGAGTCTTGTGTCTATCCTGGGAGATAATTGAATTACTCTCCAGGATAGAAGACTCTGAAACTGGTTTGGGCCAGAAAGCCATGCTTCATTTAGTCACAAAGGACTTTCCCTTAACTTTTGAACCCCTGGTCTGATTCGTGCCATTTTTTAATAAGTTGTTCCCCTGAATGGATTGATTATGAAAATGTAAGTTTTATGTATGTACGATGTTAACTCCCAAAGTTATAAAAATGTACAAAAAGTAACTTTTCAGCTTGGAGATAATTGAGTAGATACAGTAATTGACTCAATTATCTCCTAAGCAGAGGGGAGGAATATGCTGGGTGTGTTTCTATTGTCCCATTGTGTCTGATTGGCTGCTGTACTTGCATTGTATGTGTTGTAATGTGTTTATTGGTGGTTCTGCAAAACCCTGTGGGCTGTACTATGTTTGTGGATTGGGAATAAAAGAGACTGTATGTGACAGTACAGGGAGTTCCTGTTTTAACCCTCAAAGTGAAGTGTCGTCTCATTATTGGGGGAAGGATTTATTGTATGCTGTTCCAGTTTGACTGCTAGGAGAGTAAACCTATTCATATGGTTCCTATTCAACTGTCTACAGCATTCAAATGCTTGGGAGAATTTATTTGTTTCTCCGGTTCGGTGATTGTGGTGTCTGCCAGAGTGCTTGGAGTCCTCAGGAAGCGCTAGGAGCATCCTTTAACGGAGGTACCCAGTCGGGGTGCCAGGCGATCCGTTACACCCAGTATCTACATGCAAAATATATATTTTTCAGCAGTAAACAGCTCTCTCTTTAACATATTAATAACAATCAGTAATCACTTACTCTGTCATACTACTCTCAATAAAAGAATTAGAATCATCCATTTGTTGTTTAATTTTTTTTTTTTTTTTTTATTTACATTACATATTGAGATAGTATGAGAAAAATATTAATTGTAATTGCCTTGGTGTTAAAAATGATCTAATTCTTTTGTTTTTCCTTTTGATCTGCTTTATCATTTTAAGGAATATATACATTGCATCTCTCTACTAATATGTGATTAATTTTATAATATTGCTTTTTTAATTTTTTTTAGAGACAGTATATTAGGAAATCATTTTCACAATGTTAGATTTCATTACAGGTCGGTATCAGAAATGTATGATATGTATTTGATAAAAGTAACACTTCTAATACTTTGTGCATAAGTTGTAATTTTCTATAAATTTATTTATGTTTTGCACGCACACAGGATTATTTTATGAAATATTATAATCACCTACATAAACATCCAGAGATGGCAACGGCATGTTTACATGAGCTGCTGCATTTTCATCTGTAGAAAACAAGATGTCGGTTAGTATTTCAAAGAAGAGTAAATTAAAATTAATCTACGTTTATTCTTAAAGAAGATATGATAAATTATTGCTCATGTTGTGGAAGTGGAATTATATATGAGACAAAAAACAATTAGGCAGCAAAAATGGACTAAAAAACCAATACAGACAAAAATCCAAGATGGGCAAATTGGCAAAATAAGGTATAAAGACAAGATAGACAGATGTACCCAAAATATATAGTTATCATTGAAAGCAGTAATTATATACACTCACATGTTACAGTGCTGGCTTCCACTCCAACTAACTTCAATTTCTAAATACAAAAGTAACATTATGTTAACATAAACCTGCATTTTATTCCTATACTTTATATGAAATCTATTTTTTTTTAACTTGACAAAAATATATGTGAATGTTTCCAGATATCAACATTGTTTTAGATTTGAATGTTTAAAAATAACATTTCCTTCTTACAGTAAAGAGAAACACATTTAGACTGCATTTCCAATGCACTAAACCATTATTTCTTTATGCTAACACAATAATAATATTATATTATTACAATAATTATTAATACAATACCAATAATAATTCAAACAAAAAGCTTTCAATGTAGTGTAAAAGCGGAGACTTGGGAGTTTACTTACTAACCAGTAAGTTCCGGAGAATTGATAACTTGGGAGAAATTATGAAATGGGAAAGAAATCTTAACTGTGGATACATTTTACCACATGATACAATGCTTTGTATTTTGCATTAAACTCTCTTTACTAATCCCCAGCAGCAAACAGATCTTACACTGAGAGAAAACAATAAATCAGAACAAAGATCAGTAAGATATATATAGCCTGACAACACAAGCACCTCCCCGTTCTTTGCTGCTCCTGTTGCAACAGTTCAGTTTACTGATTCTCTCTCATTGTTTCATTGCTGATATATTTCTGCCTTGATTGTGTTTTGCTTGTATTTGCATTGGACTAATGTCTTATCTGTGCTCCACTCATGTAACAACCCTCAGTTTTCCTCTTCTTTTTCTCGTGGCCTCCTGCTCTGTCTCTTTATTACCGTGAGTTGGGGCCATTCTCATTGCAATCACTCTGATTTTTCACTGTTTTAAATTTTGTTTTGTTCTCTTAGTATTTGATCCTGAAGAAAGTTCCAGAGGACCGAAATGTCGATCATTGGATTGTATGTATATCTGAATAAAATAAACTTCATTTACTAAAGACCGTGAGTGCAGCCAAGATCTCTTTTTTGTATGGATAAAAAGCCCAAAGGATTGGCACCTGGCAGTTTAAATAAGTATTTCGCCTTAGTGGAAGGATTTCTGCTTTCTGTTTATATATACAGAAAACAGAAATCCTTGCACATATATATATATATATATATATATATATTTATATTTATTAGAGCCATACCCTTATTTGTGCCACCCACACCACACTAGTTTTTTGTTTAGGGATGAACCTCCTACTGATTAAGTGGCCACAGAAAGATATTGGCACCACAGGCTTGGTTTTACATGACTGTTTACCTGCTTGTTTCTCACAGAGGATTCCTCTGATGTACAAATGAGGTGATGATATCATAACTTAGCCCACTGGCAATAGGTTGAAGGGTGATTCCATTGCTAGTACCTTCCCTTCTCAGATGAGATCTCAGTGTTTCGGATACTTGTAAGGGTCACTTGTAAGTGGAAACCTATTACAAAGCAGCTACTTGTTACTGTCTTCACTGGGTGAGCTCCAGTTGAGGTCGGTCACTATGTGTAGGTCACAACACTTGTCCTGCTCTCACTGATGTTCAGGAGAAATTGTCCAAAGTGATTACTCAGCTCCAATCTGAGCAGACAGGTCAGAGTTCTAAACCAGATATGGAGGACGTCTGGGACTCTGGCTCACCCACTAGGGAACACTCCTTCCCATCAAAACGTCAATAGAAAGGTGTTTTTACCAGACCCCACCAGTCCTAAAGGGAAAGCCATGACCAAGAGGTCTAAATGTCATGGGATGAGGGCAGCCTTTATACCCAACCTTTCTTGGCAGTGGTGGATGAGTGTAGAGCAAACTGCTCTGCATCAAAAGGGGAAGAAGATTGACTGGACATTCCCCAGGATTCTAACCTAGTGTACCTATAATCTTAATTTTATTATTGACAAGAGGCAACTATTTCCCCCAAACTTCTTTCTTTTATGGTGTCTAGTTGTTTGTTTGTATGTGTATGTATTAATGGGAATGTTAGTCTTGTTTGCATTGTAATGTTTAATGTTCATTTACTTATCACTAATTAATTTACCAATTATTACTTTAATACAAATTTTATTTTAAATAACTTTAGTAATTTGCCTTAGGTGTTGTATTGTTTATGCTGACATTCAGCCACTTCAGATGCATTTCACTTCTTTTTGTTCCCTTTCAGTGTGACACTTGCCTCCACCTCTTCAACATCGTCCATTTGGAGATGTACGGATTCCGCCTTCCTTATGTCTAGATTCTACAACTAGAGTGGGTGTTTGTATTGTCAGGCCCTGTTTTGACCTTTGTTTTGATTGGTTGCTGCTTGAGTTTAGTAAAGAGAGTTTAATGCAAAATATTTGCCTTCTGTCAATACTAAAATGAAATTTATATGTACACTACGCTAGCCTAATCTACAACTATTCACATTTTGTAGCATTTTCCAATAAATAACTTTCCACCAAGTAAAGTCTGTGCTACATTCAATGAGAACCACAGAAGGGATGGAGGGTTCTGAGAACATGGGACTTACAATCTGTTAGAAAAAAAAAAAACTTTTGAAGTGATTTATCTACAAAAAACAATCCATAAACTTTAATGGTGAGTTCTGTAGATAAATTGTTTGAAAAGTTTGTGATCATTGAAAAGGTTTATGCAAAAATATTAAATCAAGGCCATAGCAGGGAAATTAACCTTTTATGTTAAATTTATACTTTGATGGATGTTTTTTTGGAAAGTAGCCTAAAAGTTAGAAACATAGAAACATAGAATGTGACGGCAGATGAGAACCATTTGGCCCATCTAGTCTGCCCAATTTTCTAAATACTTTCATTAGTCCCTAGTCTTATCTTATAGTTAGGATAGTTCTATACAATTACCTATAAGGAATGTACTAACCATGTTGGCCAATATACTATCATGGAATCCCGATTCTACAGTAATATACTGTGACCTACTAGAAATATTGCAAAATAAGGGATTCCATATACTCTCTAAAATGTTTACTCTGTAAAAGATAAACAAATAAGTGTAAAAATACATCTCAGAAAATGTATATTATTTTGTTTTTAGGTATCATTTAATAGGTTTTCGGGTATTAACACAATACATATATTTTAACAAAATAAATTACCCACTTAACTATATTTTTTTAATTAAAAATAAGCATTCAAAGAGAGGTAAAAATACTTACCTTAAACTCTGCAGAGAGATTTCTACTTTGTTCATTTGTAAAGATTTCACTGTCTTCTTCCCTATTTAATTGATAAAAAATAAAAGTGTTAAGTGTGAGTATTCATATACACAAAAATTCATAATGCACAGCTCAAAAAATTGCAGACATACAAATGTCCAAAGCAGGTAAAACATTCAGATAGATGTGTTTTATATGAAGGCAATGACAAAAAGGAAAGTGTTCTATATGTTTTGCAGTTAGCGATATTTGATTATAGTCTGTTATTCGGGCACAGGCTGCTATCATTACAGGAGTCGATAGGTGCCAGACAGGTAGGTCTGGAAACCAAATGCCTAATACAACATTAATTTTAAATAAAGACTGTGTGAGAGACAGCTGTGTGTGCAAAGAAAATTCATCATGACTACCCATATAATAGTATATATTATATGGGTATAAATTAATTAATTTATCTAAGACCATTCGTTGCTGAAACTGAAGGGAAATAAAGTTCAAAATGTCAGAATATATAAGTATATAAACATATGTCAGTCCTTTGTTCAATTTTTCAAGAACAGAACTTTATCTCCCAACTTGAAAATATGTATATATGTAATGTGTATATATATATATATATATATATAGAGAGAGAGAGAGAGAGAGAGAGAGAGAGAGAGAGAGAGAGAGAGATGTGTAAGGTGGTATTATAGCCATGAAAAAAGAGACTGTTAGATGTTGATTGTTGTATTCTTATTTGATCTTAGAAAGAGATTTGGGATAAAAAGGACATGTGATATACTCAATAGGTGGAACTAGTAGCAGCTAGTAAAAGTAATGTATATATATTCTGTAATCTCCCATTTATCTTGATAATCTCAGTCGATGAGGCGGGGGCCAGCCACGGAGACTGGCATCGCTAGGGAGAAAAAAAGGTAAGCAAAAATACATTTTGTTCCCTGCAGATGGGGTTCGTCACCAAACCGGCCACCAGTGAACTATAGCATTAGGAATATACATATGTATCCCAAACACTATAGTGGTCCTTTAACTATTGGAGTTTGCAGGTTAACCCTTCTCCGGCAGGAGGCCTTAACAGGTTCTGATCTTATATCAAAAAAATAAATCTCTGTTTATATCTTAATATAGATGATTTTATGTAGATAATTAAAATTGGTAGATTGTATAATATATATATGCGATGAGTCACATTTAATGTTCAACATTTTGAATATCATAAGATAAAACTTGCCTTTTTAATATTCTAGACATGTTGCCTGAATTGCTTCTGTAAAGAGAATAACATGTAAAATAAATACTCAAAATAATTCAAATTTTAATGAAGATTTAACTCTTAAAATTAGGATATCTACAGTTAAGTAGTGGGACTGAAAGGGTATGGTCTATACACTAAAACAGTATCATCAAGCAAAGCCGTTTTGGCTTAGTGTATCTCTTTAATGATGAGGACTATTTCATATTGGACTTGTCATATTTTTGGTGTCAAGAGTACAAACAATACATTATAACTGAAACATGGGCACTAACTAACATGGGCGACTCTTTAATGCAGGTTTAAAAATAAAATTAAAGAAAACTTGGTGAACGGAAGCCCTACCCCCACACCCCCCACCCCCACCCCCACACACACACACACACACAACAGACATAACCAGCCTCTCCTACAAAGTAATACAATATACTAATGTCTTAGGACCTTTTTTTCCAGAGGAAAAATATTGCTGCACTCAGTGCTGCACATCCCAGGATACTTCCGACCACGGCTCCCGCTATGGCACCTAAAATTAAAAGCATTGTATGATAGCATGCAGACATAATATTCTTTGCGTATTGGTGTAATATTCAAATCAGTTAAGAAACTTGTTGGTTTATAAATAGTTAGTGAAAAGTGATATATTTAACAGAACTATGTTCTCAAATAACTTTAAACATAAGGTGGTTTGTCTAACAAAGGCCTCAACTTAAAGGGTTACTCCAACCACCATGACCACTTTTGTTTGAAACATAGCTCACTCGGAGATATTAGCACTTGTGTGCCAGGGGGGTAGTTACACCCTGACACACATAATTATGGCAGCCCAAACCCTGTTCTGGGCTGCCAAATGTCAGTTCTGTGAATATTTTAGGCCCGTAGTCATCACTTGCAGGCAGGTCACCTGCAAGGAGAGTTTATTCTCCCTTCCCTCCCTAATATATATATATATATATATATATAGATATATATATATAGATATATATATCTATATATATATATATATATATATGTATGTATATATATTAAAAATTTATATATAAAAAAAAAATCAATATTACAAAATTTCAATATTCTTCATTTTAAAGTTTTATGCAAAAATATTAAGCCATTTTAAACGCTTTTCATGTAATATTAAACTGATGCCTATGGCCTAGACTTATTTTGTTTGAATCAGCATTCACAATGCTTTCCTATGGACGCTGGCGTCTTCTCACTGTGAAAATCACAGTGAGAAGTGCAGAAGCCCTCTAGCGGCTGTCAATGAGACAGCCACTAGAGGCTGGATTAATCCATTTATAAACATAGCAGTTTCTTTAATATTAAGTGGTCTGGGTGCCTATAGTGGTCCTTTAAATCTCAAATCCCAAATGTCAAGCTAGCAGAGGCTATTACTTCAAAATGGTGGTGGTGTGGTTGGGAATCTTTGTCGCCCCCCCCACTCCCCTGACCCCCCATCCCCCATCCCCCATGGTGGGGACTCTCATTTAGGTATTAAACAGGGGTGACTCATTTTGAGAGAAGTAGGAGTTGCCTGTCAGAGTGCTCTGATTGGTTAGCTTACAAGGTTGCACAGCGTGAGAAAGCTCTTATAAAAACAATATATAATAATGAGTGTAATTCATAAAGACTATCAATGTTTTCATATTATAAGCATGATTGATCCTTAATAAATTATTTACTTAATATCTTCTTTCATTATAAAGCTATTTATTAAGTTTCACATGGTGCTATAATACAGGTATACCTGAGTTTTGAGATGTGTTCTGAGATGAATCCACAGATGTTTTAATCTCGTTTGAGAAAGGAGAAAACGTTGCTACAGAGCGATCCTCCAGAATGGTACCTGTGGCATTATCATACTCAATGGCAGTGAACCCAGCAACACTAATCCTGAAAAAATATTTGAAACATCTATTATTTCTTCAACTAGAAGAATAAATTAATTTAGACTTATAGGCACACCATTAGAGTTAATAGTAGCTTGAGCTGCAACAACCACATTTCACTTGGTCATGTCACATTCAACGTCAAAAACATATTAAATATGTTTACATCACTATTTTATCTATTAAAACTTAAAAAATATTGAAACTTAAAAAATAAGTTAAAGGCTCTCCTTTCAATGAGTTAAGACAGACGTTTCGTTGAAACTGTGCAATTCACAGTATAGTTTCTTTGCAAACAATACAAGTAAGATATATTTCATATAGAATGTTTATGTTCTACTATAACATGCATTATGCAAACATCAGCTGTATATAAAATTGTAGCATTGCCATACTGTATATAAACCAAGAACAAAATTAGTATTAGTAAAAATAAAATGTGGTAGTTCCCCTGGTATTGCTGCATAAGGTACAAGTGTGGTGTTTTCTTTTAAAAGTATTTTAAAACTGGCAACACTTTATTTTATTGTTATTATATCATGATATACACTGCACATCTACAAGTAGTGTTTCTGCCTAGTAGTTTAATGTTTTTTTCTACTACATTTTCACTGCCTTTAAGAGGGTTACGATTTTGGGTGGGTTTACTCTGCTTACTGAATAGCAGTTCCTTTACTGAAGTCAATAGGAAACGTGCTATTCAATAAACGGAACAAATATTTAATTTGATCAGATAATCCAGTCCTTTAAGGAACCCCTATCTGCAACATAAATACATTTTCTGTATACATCTTATTTAGCCATATTCCAAATACTCATCTGTTGTTTATTTACGTACCAAATCCAGAGCTTTAATTCATTTCACGATTTATAATTAAAAAAAAAATAAAGAATGTACAATAAAATCATCGGCAAGTTTCATTACCAGTAAGATGTAGATGGTTCCAGGGGTCCATTGTAATAGCCATATTTTTTATCTCCAGCACCGATTTTGACAGTTACAGAATTAGCCTTAAGAGATCTCAAAGTTCTGCTCGCTGTTTCTTTGATGTTTGAGACATATGTATTAGTTTTCTTATTCTTGAAATCATCGTATGTCTTGTTCAGAATTCCACGACTTGGAACCTGGCCGGCAACTAAGGATTTAGCAGAAAAATTAGAGAATCATTCATAAGAAATCCATTATTTGATTCTCAAGATAAAAATAAACAGTTGCAATAGCATTAATGAGTTAGAAAAATTTTAGATTTTAGCTTCCAAACTATGTTTGACAGAATCCAAAAACAGAACTACATGAATGTCCCACCTGCAAGATTGCCAACTAGCAAGTGACACAGAAAAACAGCATTAGCAAATTGTATTTGGGACAGGAATAGAAAGTACTATTTTACTTAAAAGAATATGTGTAAGGACTCACAAAAGGAGAAAGTCCTGGGCAGGAGAGCGACTAAAATAATAGGAGAGGAGACCCTACCTTTAATAACTCTAAGGAATAATAGGACAAAAGATAAAGACTAAAGTTCTGCGACAAGGGGGAGAGACAACATTCTGCTCAGTAGGGAAATGTCAACTGGGTCCCAAGATAGAGACACAATAATTGTCAAAAGACTACCACAGTACAGGAACCACAAAATGGAAGCATGGAAAAGATAAAACCTAGAGCAGAAAGAAAGTAGGTATGGCATGAGGTAAAGGGGTAAAAATGAGAATAGGGAGTGGGGGGAACGACGACAGAAGGCTCCACCAGCATAAACTGTAACCGCAATAAATCGTTCTCTATAACACCTCAGTACTGTGGATTGGCCACTAGTGCTTACCTACACCAATCCCCCTGTAGATTAATGTATTTATTCTGGTGAATATAATCATTCATATAATATAATATAATATAATAATTTCATAATATATAATTTTTTCTCTGAAAAGACAGTGTTTACATTGCCCCCTAGGCACACCTCCAAGTGGCCACTCCTAACATGGCCAATGGAGGTACCTCCTGGGGCAGTGCTACACAGTAGGCAGAACTGCCATTCAGCATCTCCACGCTGATCGGCGTTGGGGCCAGCATTGGAAATAATCGGGCTAAGGGGGGGCAAGCCCCCTAAATGGTGAACTAAACACGATAGGGTCAGGCATATATGTTTGTGTTCCTGACCCTATAGTGTTCCTTTAAATTGTTAACATGCATAAGTCTATCTGATGGCATTCCAGAATGACAGTGACACAAAGAATTTGTATAACAACACAAATAGGTAACAAGAATATTGCATGATTGCATGATTCATGTAAACATACCTTCTGCATCTACAGTCTGGAGAAAATTGTTTTGTAAAAAGTAAAAGTATTTTGTTGTGCATTATGACCATACATGAACTATTTTATAAAGAAAATAGATTAAATAAAAAGAGCATAGGGACTTCCTCTGGGAGGTTTTTTATGCTCTCCTTTGTCAGTCAATGCGTTGGCATTGACTGACAGCTGGGAGAGAAAAATATTTCTAATCTATAAACTACTAGGACAATGTATAGATATAATCCTATGCTCAATCTAATGGGCATAAGTTGTTTGGGGCATGACAGGTCCCCTTTAATATCACAAAATTAATTGATTCCGTACTTCTTTCAGATCATATGTGAATTAACCCCTTAAGGACCAAACTTCTGGAATAAAAGGAAATCATGACATGTCACACATGTCATGTGTCCTTAAGGGGTTAATTAACCAAATCGTCCATTAACACATACACGGAATCTAGATATGAACTAAACAAATTTCAGAACCGATTCATTTGTTTTAAGGCATTTTATTTGGATGAATGTCTTAAAACAAATGTAGGTCCATGTCTACTTTTTAACTCGTGAATGTCTATACACAGCCCAGAAAATGAGATAATCGTTACAAAACTTGGGTAAGCTTCATATGAGCTCAAGTTAATATTTCAAGTAATGGTTCTCTTAACAATATCTAACCGTGTATTATATGTTCAAAATTGCATAAGTCAGGGTTAGACAACTGTCGGCACTCCAGATGTTGAGGACTACATCTCCTTTGATGCTTTGCCAGCATTCTGGCTGTAAGAACAACATGGTAGACGGAGTCCTTAACATATGGAGTGCCAAAGGTAGCCTATCCCTAGTATTGGAACACAGAAATAAACAAATACTTAGGGTACCATTTTCTCCAGTTGTTACTATCACAGCATACGACGTTATAGGTCCATTTGTGTTTTCAAACTCAGGGAAGCTAAAAGAAATTTGATTGGATGAAGGAGGTTCATCGGGCTGTGTAAGTATCCAGTTTACCACTGTAGAGAGAAAAAAATAACACATTACACATAAAAGTTTGAAAAACATTTGTGGCAAGTTACAATGTCAATAGTAAGAGATATCATTAAAACATATTAACAAGGCTTGCTTTAAAAGTACAGATGAATTTACACAACCATACCAATATATAGAATATGTCAGTCTTCCTATGCCAACCTAGCAGGAGATTATGGGAAATGTAATCCAAAAATATCCAAAGGGCCTGATTTAGAAATAATACTGTCACTAAGTGAACCCAATAGTGTCAAGACAATTCAGTATTAAATGTCAAGGAAGTGGTAAAACATTGATTTCTTGTTTTTTATTGATTACTTCAATTTTAGCAAACTGTAGCAGAAAAATGCTAATTTGCTTTGATAAATATGCCCCCGAGAAGTGTACTTAAAGGGACACTATTGTCACCAAAACAACTTACTTGAACAATTTTTATCTCGTGCTCTGTAATTTGAACTTTAATTAAATATAGGAGGCTCTTGCAGTGTCTAGCAAGTTTTAACAGAGCAGGAGATAAGAAATTCTAAATTAAACAACATTTGGAATAAAGGAGGTGTATACATTACATGACTATTTTGAGTAAGTAATAAGGAAAGCAAATCACATGCAGGGAGGTGAAACTAAGGTTACATAAACAAAGTGATTTAACTCCAAAATAGTAGAAAATTGAGCAGTGAGACTGCAGGGGCATGATCTAAACACCAAAACCGCTTCATTAAGCTAAAGTTGCTTGGGTGACTATAGTATCCCTTTAAGTATATGTTGTTAGTACAATAGTAGTAAATGTACACAAGATTTCATACCATAACACATATGTTTAAATCTATATGTTTAAACTGTAATTTTTAACGTGAGATTGTTTGCATTCATAAACTATGAGCTGTGGTTTATGTGCCGTACTTTTTATAGTCTGGCCTCTAAAATGTAATGTATAAAAATAATTGGACATTATGCTATTAAATTCAGCCAGTCATTAAATAATAACAAAACAATTAACCAACTGACACATATGATGAGTTTTTGTAAATATATTGTCAATTTGTCAATTACTTTATGATAAAAGTGTAAAAGAGCTTTAATTTCAATATCCCATTAATACATTTCTCAATTAAGGAGCCAGAACAGCCCAGACACAAAAGCAATAACATGTTTTCATTCTAAAACTTGTAATATTTGCATTTGCCCATAACAGTTTGACAATGTCCAAATACTTATGAATAGTTCAGCACAGGTGTATATTAGCATTATAAATTTCTACATTGATAAACCATAGTCTAGTAATTTTTAAATAAATATATAAAATCTAATGCTTGTCGCTATAAAAATGTTTACACAATGGATCTATAGACAAATTCCAGTCAGAAAGAAAGTGAAACATAGTGCACTATTTCCTCCAGTGTCTGTGTGTGAGGCTGGACAGGAAGTGGAAGGAATCACTTCCTGACTTCCACTAACAGTCTCTCACTTGTCAAATGCCTTGCAGGTGGAGCAGGGACAGCATTGAGTGATCTACTATCATCATAATAAAGTAAGTAATTTGCAAATGACACTTCAAACTACACCTGCTTGTACCTTAAACATTCTTTTTTTTAAACTAAAGTTTAACCCCTCTCAAAACCTAAAGAAAATATTTAATTAGTTCAAAATTAATCCAAAATTCAAGTACTCAAATCCTAAACCTGAAATCAAAACACTGTAACTTAATCCATGTTTTAAAAGGTTACTCTAACCACCATGACCACTTTGATTGCGTGGGATGTGAAATGCTATAATATTATTGTTTTGGTTTTTTAAACAGTACTCTCAGTTTATTGGTTAAAGTTAAAACTGCTGTCATTCAAAAAATAGTTGACTTGTAATTCAGAAGGAAGATCCATGCCGGCTTGATGCCCAGTCTAGTCTAAAATATATCATTATTTTGAGAGCATATCTCCTAATAACAATTTTTAAATCAGGAATTCAACTCTAAATGGTTTAATTACTTTTTCTTTGGTCAGAGTTGGCATTCCAGCTTAGTTCCAATGTCCAGCAAATAGCAAAACGATGTAACTTTTCAATGTCACCATTTTCTGGCAGTACTCATTATTCTACCAAATGTAGAGAGTGCATGGCCAATAAGGAAGGGAATCCATTAACCCTAGCTCAATTATTGGACATGTACTATGAGACAATTCAGCATGAATGTCACATTTAGAAACCCTCAACAATTTGTGGGATTAATATTAATAATAATAAACACCCCCCCAAAAAGTTACTTGCGCACTATAAGAAATCCCCCAGCACATTTAAATAACTGGAGATTTTTTTAGTATCACTTCAATGGCCATTTAAGTGCAAGCTCATCTGCCACGTCAAGGCAAAGCTTCTTAGGTGAGTCCTACACTAACAATTCACCCTGCTGTTTTCAGCTAAAAGGTAAAATCTCTAATGAGATAGAAAGGGATAGTCCCCTCTCAGTGAGAAGAAGATGGTGCTTGGAAAGTGTTTCTTGAATAGGCCCCAAATTATGTAAGAGTGAAGAGAAAACCTTGAAGCTGTCATGTGGCTCCCAAGAGAAGAAGGAATATGTACATCACATCTTGTTGTTCAGTTTTAAATGTGAGTCTCATGAGGCCCGCTTTAGAGCTTTAACCATTGGGTCCATACAGGGCTTTTTAGACATTGTGATATCTAAAACAGAGTACAAAATGGTGCCCCTTTACAGTCTATTAAAAACAAACCTTCTGCATCCAGTCTTACACAAATCCATGACATCATTAAAGAAAATATAATTCTTTGAGTAGGCAGCAACCAGTGGTGAAATAAAAATATGTCAAAACAAAAAATAATACATATGTTTAGTGCAAGGCACACAATTTATCAGCTACCTATTTGGTTGCAAACATGTCTTAAAGGAACAATACAAATACACAATAGGTGGAGCTTTAAGAATACTTCCCTCTTTCCGTGGTGTTACAGTATATACTAAAATACAAACAGAGGGGTACACAATAGTGCAGATTAAAGCTTATATTATATATGGTAATACATTTCGTATAAAAGCACACTCACAAAGATAGAGCCATATAATAACCTGGCTCTAGTGTGTATCTCATTAGGATCCTTTTGGGAGATTCAAACCCCACTTCAGGTAGGGAGATGATCCAGATGGTGCCCTCCCAAATGATGAAGTAGCAGGTCCAGGTAAAAAATAACAAATTTATTGAATAAAATAAAGTTAGTGTGAGTTACACACCAGCTGAAGAATCCACATCTGGCAAAATGAGTTTTGGTGATTCTTGGACTATTATTGACTTACTTTATATACTTCATTTTATTTTATTTTGTTATTATTCAATACATTTGCTATTTTTTTTTTACCTGAACCATACACAACACTAAAACCAAAACCTCACAAATATTATAACATTATTATTTATATAGTGCCATTAAATTCCGCAGTGCTTTATAGTGGGTGGACGAACAAACATGACATTTTTTTAAAATAAATTAAAAAATGTAGTTGTAACCAGGCAAGTTGGACACACAGGAACAGAGGAGTTGAGGGGCCTGCTCAATGAGCTTAAATGCTAGAGGGAGTGGGGTAAAGTGACACAAAAGGATAGTATTAGACTAGTGACAGTTGCAAGAGAGGAATCTGTCGGGAGCTATTAACAGTTTAATTGATACGCTTTTATAAAGAAGTGGATTTTTAATGATTTTGAGAAGGAGTGGAGAATGGGTGAGCATCTAACGGAGTAGGTAAGTGAGTTCCACAGGAACGGTGCAGCCCTCGAGAAGTTTTGAAGGCGAGCATCAGAGGTGGGAGTACGAACAGAAGATAGACGTTAGTCTTCAGCAGATTGTAAGGGCCTAGAAGGGACATACTTGTGTATTAGGGAAGATACATAGGTGGGAGCAGCATTATGTAGAGATTTGAAAGCAAGAACCAGAATTTTAAATTGAGCCCTATATCTTACAGGAAGCCAATGTAGGGACTGACAGAAGGGTGAGGCGTGGGAGGTGTGGGTGGACAGGAAAATGAGCCTCGCCGCCGCAATCATTATAGACTGTAAAGACACAAGTTGGGAGCACGTAAGACCACTGAGAAGTGGATTACAGTAGTCAAGGCAAGATATTATAGATCTAATATCAATCAAGAAGGGGGGAGAAAAATAAAAAGAATAATAATACCTCTAGAAGTTACAGTGAGGTGGTACGCAACTCATTAAGAAACCATGGAAATACTGAATGGATGCCAGCTCCAAGAAACAGAATGCGTGAATAAAAAAAGGGGATATCCAACAGAGCCCAATGCAATACCACTGGAGATGGCTGCAGAAATCCAGGGCATTTGATTCCCCAGGGAAGTGTTGAAGATCATAAGAGGAATGGGAAGTAGAAGTAGAAGAAATACCAAACAGAGAGAAAAGAGGAAGGAATTAAATTTAGAAGGTATTTTTAATCTCATGAAATCACCATTGGAAGAAGACCAAATATAAATTCTAAAGAAGGGTTTAAAATTTTCCCCACCACTGATTTTAATGATTTTTTTATAGATTTATATAAAATTATTAGACAATTATGTTTGAAGAATTTTTTTTTATAATAAGGAAGAAAACACTGTCCCAGACCCAGTTACAGAATTCATACAGACAGAACTGAAGGAAAATCTAATTTTTCCCTAAATATATGATTTTGGGTGAAATTATTATTATTATTATTATTATTATTGTTTTATATTATTAATTTATTATTTATATAGCCCCAGTAAATTCAGTAGCACTATAATCAAAACATTTGAAAAAATGGTAATGTTGGATGTACAAAATATAAAAAAAAAAAAAAAATAGAAAAACTATCTCATAGCTTAAAAAAGGAGGAAAACCCTCATTATTGAACTGGCAAGGGAGGTGGGTGTTGTCTTGAAGAAAGATGACTACATAAAAGAAGTGGAAAAAATCCTCCTAGACATTAAAACCTACTAAAAGCTTACTACTAACCCAAGTGGAGAAATTAAAAACAAATTTAAACAATATATTGAGAAAGGAGTAGATTTAGGTACTCTAAAAGAAGAAGCAAAATATCTATCTATCACATATCCCAAAATCCCTGTTTCTTATTATTTACCAAAGGTCCATAAAGATTCTTTTAACCCTCCTGATAGACTAATAATTTCAGGGATAGATAGTATTTCTCCCAGGATTTCCGAATACATCGATATTTTATTACAACCTGTAGTGAAAAAGAACTCATCCTATCTGAAGGATACCACCCACATTTTACAAATTATAGAAACAAATTAAAAGGTATTAAAGCAGAGCAATATTTTTTAGAGAAATCTGATTTTATGAAACTACAAATGTAATTTATTTTGGATGTCATCTTACTCATTTTAATAAATAACTTTTTGTTTTAAAGATACATTTTTCCTACAAACTAGTGGTACGGCAATGGGCACCAAATTCGCACCCGGCTACTCAAATTTATTAATGCTGTACTACGAACAGAAGATAGTCTTCTTGAGTATATTTTTTGTGAATTTGGTGTCCTATCACTGTTTTATCTGGAAAGGTGATTTTTTTTTTATCTGGAAAGGTGGAGAGGAGAATCTTATGTATTTTTTGGAATATTTGAATAACAATGACTGGGCGATTATTTTAACCTCTACACACAGTACTTGCCAAACTAACCTTTTAGATCTGGAAATATTTATCAAGGATTCTATAACTCACACACAAAATAATTTCAAAGAGGTAGACGCCAACAGTTATATCGAAAAAGACAGTTGTCACTGCGCACCGTGGTTAGATAATGCTCTGAAAAGTCAGTTACTAAAAAAAGCAGATTGCATTACACAAACAAACATAATAAAACAACAATTCATAGAAAATGGTGAAAGAGAACTCCAAATCTGTACGGAAGAAATCACGAGAACCCAAAGAAAGGACCTATAGTCATATAAAGGAGAAGAAACAAAAAATTTAAAAAAGATATAGGAAGGAAAATAAAACAGAAATACCCTTTATTTGCAACCGCAGTGGGAATAACAAGAAAGTTAGGAGAATAATTGGCCAATTTTAATAGATGACCCAATTTTAAGACAAATTTTACCAATTCAACCAACATTAGTTCACAGAGGATGCAAAAGTATGAAACAAATGTTAGTAAAGAGTAGCCTCAAAATTGAGGCACCCTCACACTTTCTGAATTAAAAACAAAGGTTTTTTTTTTTTTATGGGTGCGGATCCTGCTTAGCATGCAGAGGAACTAACAACACAAAAAGACATATAACATCTTTTAAATATCAAGATGATAAAGAATTTACAATTCAAGACCAACTCACTTGTTTTTCAAAGAGTGTTATTTATATTTTAAAATGTTCATGCAATCTGATTTATGTGGGGAAAACTACAAGATGCCTGCATATCAAAATTGCAGAACATGTGAGAAATATCAAAAAAGGTGTGGAAACTCATAGAACCCTAAGAACCTATTTTTTGTGTGCAATAAAACTAGTTCTAGAGAGGAGACGATTTTACCAAAAAATAGGGGAAGAAGAGATGAAATGTATTTATAATTTTAAAACATTAATCCTTAATGGACTAAATCAAGATTTTGAGTTGTGTCACTTTTTAAAGGTGTAGGATCTATATGTATGTGTCATATTTAAGAGAATAAATCTATATAGTACACCCCCTATAACACCTTTAATTTATCTATATAATCCCATTAAATAAATAATTTTTGCTTTTAAACCTTTTTAGTGATTTTATTTATTTATTTCATATATATATAATTTTTTGCTGTATACAAATAATATATATTATTATTATTTATTTTTTATACCAAATTCCATTTTTAGATGAACCATTTGTAGGAGGAATCTACATAAATATGTTCTTATTGGTATATATCTCTATTAATATATGCCCTTTAATATTCACATTGCTGATATTTATAGTTTTATGTATCCATGAAAAAATTACTGAATTTTTTATTCTTGATTTATTGATGTATATTCCCATTAACTAAATGCCCTCTAATATTCACATTGTTAACATTTATAGCTTGATTCATGAAGTAGTGATTGTGAACTATTGACATTGACAAACTATTGACTTTTGACATTATTAATGATAATAAAGACCTTCATAAGATTTTCAAGAATAGTGGAATAAGAGCAACTCTTTGTGAAGTTCCACCGGTTAAATATCAACACTGCTGTGTCAGAGGATATTTGAGAGAAGAGAGGGGTGCATTCCATGGCCGCCGAAGGGGTTTGCGTCATAGGAAATCGCGCATAAAGAGCGGAAGCAGGAAGTATCGATGGTGGAGCACAAGATGCATTCCACCAAACGGAATAAAAAAAAAAACTGGGAATTTTATTGACTAACTTTATATCCTTCATTTTTTTTTATTTTGTTATAATTCAATAAATGTGTTTTTTTTTTTAACCTGGACCTGCTACTTCATCATTTGGGAGGGCACCAGCTGGAGCATCTTCCTACCTGAAGTGGGGCTTGGATCTCCCAAAAGGATCCTAATGAGATACACACTAGAGCCAGGTTATTACATGGCCCTATCTTTGTGAGTGCGCGTTTATACAAAATTTGTTAACATTTATAATATAAGGTTTAATCTGCACTACTGTGTACCCCTCTATTTGTATTTCAGTATATACTGTAACACCAAGGTAAGAGGTAAGTATTCTAAAAGCTCCACCTTTTGTAGATTTGTATTGTTCATTTGAAGGTGTAGGTGAAGGGGATACCACACAGGGGTTTGAGCTAATTACTACTGTATGTACTATTTTTTGGTCTAGATGTCTAAAAGGAAAACTATAGGCGCCAAGACCACTTAATCTTAATGTGCAATGCGCCCCCATTTTAAAGGAAGATGCATCTGTGAAATAGCAAGTAAAACTTTCTTGTTACAATCAGATGGTCTCAGAGAGATTAATTGACGCAACTCAGCATTTTGGCGTGCATATTTAAACTAGTCTCCGAGTGCTTTCCTGTGGGAAAACATTGGATTGCTTGAGATCATCAATCTTGATGATCGCAGCCAAAAAAGAAAAGGAGTTTTATGTTGCCGAGAAGAATAGTACTGCTAGTGAGAAAAGGTAAGTGAGCAACATTTTTTAACCCTTGCAGTGCTGGCCCTGTCACCTAAACAGTGACTAGAGAACTCTGACATTATAAATATATATCTGTTCACTAACCTGTGCTGGTTGCATATAAAACAGATTCACTTTCAGTGACTTTATCAGCCGCTCTTGTAAATACAGTGAATGTATATGTTACTCCGGGTGTCAGATTAGTTACATTGAGTTGATTTGATGCCGTTGTTTGATTTATCACTGTTGAGGTGTTTGCTATTTGTACTCTGTAGGTGTAATCACTTCTATAATCATCAGGTTTGTTCCAAATCAGGAAAACAGATACAATAGTTGTTCCATTATCTCCGAGCTGTTTCACTGGCATCGGTTCTAGAGTTAGAAAATAAAATGCAATCAACTTTTTCTGTATTGAAAGATTACAATAAAAACTATTAAATATATATTAAAAACATATATAAAAATGTTATCTATTCAAATTCCTTATTGACAATAATGAAAGTATTTAGCCTGAAACACATACAGTTTATGTTTAATGTATCAATAAAAATAAACATCTTATTTATTCTATAGTGTCCAGTAAAGTTATGATATTTCATTTTTATCCAGAGCTGCAAGAGATAACATAATAAAACGTTCTATTTCAGAACATACAGAAAGCTGTAAACCTACTTGTGTAGATGGAACTGGTCACAGGAGAACTCTGATACTGCCGAGAACCAACTGTTACTACAGTAATTGTGTAATTAGTCCCAGATGTGAGGTTCTGAAGGGTGACATTTAATGTGTTTACTGACACAGTCCAAGAGAATGAAGAATTGCTGTAAGTTATATTGAAAGACTTTGCCACATTGATCATATTTAATGGTTCTCCCCAGGACAATGAAATGATGTTTCTTCCAATATCAGTAAAATAAAATGAGCCTGGTGAGGTAGGATCTGTTCAGTAGTAAAATATTAAGATGTGATTAAATATAACAATTTTAATTTATACTAATAGCATTGTACGTAATTAACACATGAAAAGAACACTATAGTGTCAGGAATACAAGTGTGTATTCCTGACAGTATAGGTCTAAATAGCTGTTTAGGCCTCCGGACCCTACTTACATCTGGTTAAATAGTTAATTTTACACGTTTTTCCAGCACCACGCATGTCTGATCGCGGCTGGCCCTACCCATGCTCTGCTCCCTTGGCTGAGATCATTAAACTTTCCCATAGGAAAGCAATGAGAGGCTATCACGTATGCACGGCAAAACACGTTCTGCACTAATCAGCATCTCCCCTAGTGATGCATTGCATTGACTCAATGCATCTCCATGCAGAACGTGGAGCCGCAGAAACATCAGTGATTTATGAAACACCTTTAGTGGCCGTCTGAGTGACTGCCACTGGTGGTGTTCCTAGGTAGTAATGTAAACACTGCATTTTCTCTGAAAAGGCAGTGTTTATGTTAGAATGCATGCAGGATAAATAACGGTACAGGTACTCCGGGATAACAAAAATAGCATCTTTATTGGGGCAAAAGCAACAGCGTTTCAACCCTCCTGGGTCTTTATAAAACTTTGGTAAAGACCCAAAAGGGTTGAAACATTGCTGCTTTTGACCAAATAAAGCTACTCTTTTTACGGTCCCGGAGTGCCTGAATCGTTATTTATTCTGCATATCTTGGAAGGGAGGCCTCCCCAGCCCTGGCGTCAGAGCACCTGGGTTATTTAGTGAACACAGTATCCAGTATGTCTCTACTATAAATGCATGCAGTGACAGGTTATATACACCAGAACAACTACATTAAGCTCTAGTTGTTCTGGTGACTAGTGTCAATATTACAATAATGTCACAGTGCACACAGTGTCTAAACATGAACAAATAGCTCTGTCCCAATGATCCCATCATACTCACATGTTGCCTCTATCACTGGAGCTGCTGACTGGCTGCAGTTACTACTAACTGTCTGTATAGTGATGGAGTAGTTTCTGCCTGGCAGTAAGTCTGTGAAATCCACTTGTGTAGAATTAGTTGTGATTGTTCTATTGACGTCTCCATTCAGAGTGACTGTGTAATTATCCACTTTCCCTGCTGGTATTGTCCAGTTCACACTGAGTGAATTAGTAGTATTCTTATTATTTACTGTGATATTCTGAGCCAGACCCGGAACTGAGAGAAAACAGAAGGAGTTGCTTATAATTTGTTATCCATATATAAAGCTGATGTTTATATTTTTGCTTTGACATTTCTTTGTAATAATTTATTTATTATTTTTTCTTATTTCCTAAGAATCACAATAATTTAATAATAATCATTTCAAATGCTCACAATCAAATAAAAATTTAATGGTGATGTGGCGGACCATCAGTGTATCGCCGCCTCGGACTCCCTTTGCCAGTGAAAATTAGTTCCAATCAGTTGTGCAAATAATTAAAGCCAGTATAGCATCCCCCCCATACATTAGTCAAGACTGAATGCTGGGAGTAAATGTTTTTATTACAGGCAAGCACTCTCAATTTATACATACAGTAAACTCCTCTCTGTGCCTAGGAGATAATTGAAGCAGGAAACTTAAAACTCAATTATCTCTGAGGTACAGAAAAATATAACACATTTTTCAACACCCCAAAAGTACCCCCAGAGTCACATTCCCAGATAGCCCTGATCTGAGTGTCTAACATATCCAAAAAGCACTAAGATTGGTTTTGGGGTTTGGAATTGCCACCGAGGTAAAGTTTTAACCGACCGGCCACAATGTAGAAGCCCAAAATAGTTACAGAGAAATAGTGGCAACGGCCGGTCTCAGTTCAAGGATTTCCATACAAAAACCACACACAATATCCCAAATATGCGAATGATTTAAAGTGTCGAATGCTCCCCCCAGTCGGTAGTTCATATCTCCCGAACGCTGTACGTATTGGTGGTCGGGAACTTGAATGGGCAGCAGTTTCATCTTCACTGGTGTTCACAGGAGTGCTTAGCCAAAATCAGCTCCATGCACTCGATGCTGCCTGCATTCAGGAGACAAAATGACGGCCATCCATTCTGTCGATCACGTGCATTTGGTTGCATGAAATGGTGGCCGCAGAGGAAACATTTATTAGCTATTTCCATAGTGGTTTTGCACTTGTTAACAGAGGTTCTAACATTCTAATGAGTTGTTGGGGTGGTCCTCGTTCGGTTACTGAGACAGTGAGTTCGAAGGGAATTGTATAGTTCGAAAAGTGAACAGAATGAGTGATGGGGTATTTCTTCACATCACTCCCCCCTGGCATACTGCTCGAGCAGACATGGTTTGACCCTTTTCGGTTTTATCAATTGGCCAGCTGGGTCTGACGAGATAGCCCATTTGCATTTCCATTCTGTTTACCAGATCGATAATGGATGGTGAAGTCATAGGGTTGTAGGGGTAGACACCACCTCAATAGTCGGGCATTGTCTCCTGTGACCCGATTGACCCAGACTTGCAAATTGTGGTCAGTGATTAAAGTGAACGCTTGTCCATAGAGATAAGGGGTTAATTTTTTCAGTGCCCATACTAGTGTCAGGCACTCTTTTTCGATGACCGCATAGCTGACCTCTCTGGGCAGTAGCTTGTGACCCAGTAGCCACTTGATGCTCCCCTCCATCCTCTCCGACTGGACTCAAAACTGTCCCCAGTCCAAACATGGAAGTGTATGGACGATAAAACATTTGTTAGGATCTGGGGCAGCTAGGACAGGGGCACGGTCACTTCCTCAAATTCTGGGGACCAGAGGATCTGCCCAGGTAGGTTCTTTTTAGTCAAGTGAGTCAGGGGCTTCACTAGGGAACTGTAGTCAGGGACAAAGCATCTATAGTAGGCTGTTCCCAAGAAACCCATGACTTGTGCCTATGGTATGGGAGTGAGCCATTTGGCCATGGCCTCAATCTTAGTGGGTTCTGGCGGTTGCTTTCCATATCCTACACGGTGGCCGAGATACTGTACCTTCGCCATACCAATGTGACACTTATTAGAGTCAAGTCGGCTCCCCTATGTCAGGATTACTGTATGATCCAGCATGTAGAATTGTGTAACACAGAGGACTGATAGGTAATGTATACCAGACCTTAGAATGGCCGGACTAACGTACCAAAGAATAGTCAGGAATAGCCGAGGTCAAGGAATACAGAAAGAGACACAACAATAAGGAAAAGCCAGAGGTCAGGGATGCCAGAAAACAGGGAAGTCAAAAACAATGCCAAAGTCAAATTACCAGAATAACCAGAATCAATGCCCTGTAATCGATACGTGGGTGCAACTCACCATCCTTTTTAGATACAGAAAAGAATCCTGCACCAGCAGGCAAGGATGATTTTTCTAAAATGGCCTTTATTCAATGAATCCTTAATATATTCCTCCATTACACTACTCTCCTTAGGAGATAGATCATAGACTTCTCCCTTAGGTGGCATAGCACTGGGTAGTAAGTTAATGGAACAGTCATATGGTCTGTGAGGAGGTAGAGTATTAGACTTGCTGAGTCTTGCTGAATACTTCTTTAATGTCACGGTGTTGTATAGGAATCTCAGGATTTTGAGGTGTACTAGTGGGTAATTCGATAGTGCCCACTCTTTTGGTGGCATGAAATATACACCTTTCATTACACTCCTTACCCCATTCTAATATTTCCCCGTTAGCCCAGTCAATGTGAGGGCTATGCTTGCTAAGCCATGATAATCTTAATATGATAGGACAAGAAGGCGATGCAATCACCTGAAATATAATCTCCTTCTTATGTAAGGCACCAATGGAAATATTAATGGGTAAGGTTTCATGCTTTATCAATGGTTGTGAGAGTGGTCTCCCATCAACAGCTTCAACGGCTAGGGGTGATAGTCTCTCCTTGATAGATATAGTATTATCCTTGACAAACTGGACATCAATAAAATTTCCAGCAGCCCCTGAGTCCATCAGAGCTTTGAATGAAAAGTTATTTTTGTCAAGAATAATCAAAATATCAATGAGAAGTCTATATTTATTCTTTTCAGAGGACGTCTCCATTATACCTAAGACCTTTCTCTTTAAGTTTCTTCAGATGAATGGGACAATTGTCTCTCATATGTCCATTACTACCGCAGTCTAAACATAGACCTTCGTTTCTCCAATATTGTTTCTCAGCCTCTGACTGTCTAGTGACCCCCAACTGCATGGGTTCAGGTTCGGACTGTATAGGAAGGACAGGAACAACAGGTTCCTGTCCTTCCTATACATGCCAGACCAGAAAAAGCTCTAGGTTATCTGATAGGAGGTCCACCGTATTCCCAGGTGCCCTGCTAGAGGCACAACATGCCCCACCATCAGAAGCTGCAACTGGTATTTACAGGGCCCTACCAGTTGGCATTTCTGAATGGGTCCACAGCTGTTTAATTTGGGCTCAGTTATCCTGTACAACCTTCCCCGCTCCCACACAAACTGTTCTCCGCTTAACCCTCCCTGGTCTGATATAGCTCTACCCCTGTATTTTTTGAAGTGAGGGATCCTCTGCCACTTGGGTAGCTGGGATTCCTGACCATTTCCAGTTGGGTCGAGGGTGCTCCAGAGGACAGTTGCTTATAATGTGGCCTACTTGCTTGCAGAAGAAACTACTGGGTCCGGCCTTCTGCTGGGGCATGTAGGCCTCGGGTGCTGGTCATGGAAGGGCCTATAGTTCCCTCCCTGGGCAAGTAATGATGGTTCTATCCAGGGTGGCTGGGCTCAAGGTTGGGGTTGGTGTAGTTTGTAGTGATCCGTATATTTATCCACTAACCTGGCCGCTTCAGGTAGAGTGAGAGGGTGTCATTCTCTTACCCAGTCTTTGATGTCTGGATGTACTAAAGTGAAAAATTGCTCCAGTACAATAGCTGCAGTACACCTCCCATGGTAGTTGCTTAGCTGCCATTGATCCAGTGTGAGGTCGTTCAGTGCATTTTGCAAGCCCACTCTGTGTAGGAGTCCTTATCTGCTTTTTTCAGCTCCCTAAATTTCCTGCGGTAAGCTTCTGGGGTGACTGTGTAGAGGACTAGCAGGGCTTCCTTCACCTGCTTGTAGCTGTAGATCTTTTGGTCTGGTAGGGCTCTGAAGGCGTCGGCAGCCTTCCCGCACAGCTTCCTGGCAAGTATGGAAACCCATTCGGTTTCTGCTACCTTGTGAAGGGCACATTGTCGCTCAAAATCGGCTAGATATCCATCGATCTCCTCCTCTGACTCCTGAAATGCCTTGAATGCAGTGAAGGGTACCTTTCGCTGCTCCGGTGCAAGGCAGGGCCTGTTCACGGAAGCTGCTCCTGTTTTCTGCATTTCGAGTATGCGAAACTGATGTTCGTGTTTCTCTTGCGCTTTCTCATCTGCATCGTCCAGAATCTTGAGAATGACCTCTTAGAGGGGATTCAAGCCAAAGACCGCTAACCATTCCCGAATCTCCCTCATTTGTTCAGTGTCTTCTGTGGTACTTGAGGGGCTCCCCGCAGCCATGTTTTCTCTTTCCAGCTCCATTAGTTCACTGATTAAAGCTCTTTTTGCTTTGCTGCTGGCAATGCCTCTTCGTGCTTCGAGTAGTTCCTATAGAGCTTGAGCTGAGCGTAGCTGAACTCCATCCATCACTTCCCTAGGAGAGTTCCAATTCAGATGTGAGCTCCAGGGTAAGGGACCAACACACTTCTGCCACCAGATGTGGCGGGCCGCTTTTGTAAAATAGCTCCAACCAGTTGTGCAAATAATTATAGCTAGTATAGAATTCCCCCCCATTCATTAGTCAAGATTGAATGCTGGGAGTAGATCTGTTTATTACAGGCAAGCACTATCAAGGTACACATACAGTAAACTACTCCCTGTGCCTGAGAGATAATTGAGTCATGAAACTTAAAACTCAATTATCTCTCAGGTACAGAAAAATATGACAAATTTTTCAACATCCCAAAAGTACCCCAGCAAAATCTATGGAAACTCCTCGAGAGTCACATCCCTGGATAGCCCTGATCTGAGTGCCTAACCACCGAGGAGAGCACTCATTAGCTGTTTCCCTTGTAGTTTCACACTTGTTAACAGAGGGTCCTAACATTCTAATGAGTTGTTGGGGTGGTCCTCGTTTGGTTACCGAAACAGTGAGTTTAAAGGGAATTGTATGAGTGATGGGGTATTCCTTCACATGTGACTTTAATGGTTGAATAAAAAATCATTTGATGTTTTTCTAATAGATTGTGATCATTTGAAAAGCTTATTCAAAAATATTAAACTACGGCTCTGGTTTTAAAGAGAATTTTTTTTTAAAAGTTCTGCAGGTATAGCACAGACTTAAAGCACATTACATGTATTTAGAAACAAAATATTGCATAGCAAGGACTTTTTTAATGTCAAAAATATGCAGTAAATATGCTGTAATATTTGCTTTATTCAGTTCACACCAAGGAAATTAAAGGGACACTCCAGATCCCTAATAAACTTCAGTTTGCTGATGTGCTTTATGTGTGAAGAGTGTGTCCTCTTATTTTTATTTTACAAAAAGTGAAGATTTTAATATAAATTGTCAGTTTTATAAGTTATACTTGTTACACCCCCATGTCTGAAAAGCATACAATGGGCCTGTTACTTCCTGGTTGTTTAGCTCAGTGAAGCTAAACTCAGGTGGCAGGCAAATGCCCAGAGTACCTGTCTTGCAAAGACTGCTGATTGAGGTACACTGGAAAGTCTGTGATAGGACAGCCACAAGCAGTATGGGTGGGGTTAGAAGGGGGCTTGCAAAGGCAGCAGACAAGAGATTCACAGCTTTCACAATCTGGTTTTAGATATAGTCTCAATTAAAAAATACATAGTTAAATAATTATAATCATTAATAATAATAATAATAATAATTGCTTTTGTTATATGGACAGGGGTGTGTCCCTTTAATTGTATTGATTTGGCTCACTGTTATATTTTGACCTGAACCTGTACTGAAAGAATACAATCACATGCAAAACCATTCTGTAATTTTTCTTGAATGGGTTAATGTTATGATTACTATTTTATTTTCCTTTGCCAATTAGGTGCTGCAGAATATGATGACTCTTTAGAATTAAAATAACAATAAAATAATTCTGGTGTATATAGAAAATATTATGTCAACTCATGATTGAAATAGGCCACTGTGACTTGGAGGTAAAAAAATATTAACAATCTCAGTTCTTCATGTTCCATTCTTACTCACATTTATTGTGAGTCATAGAGAGACTTTTAAATAAGTGTGGGCACTGCCGTATCCCCCACAATGCCCCCTACTTCCATATAATATTTTTTAAAATGTATTATACAATGATAGATTAACACCAATGTTTATCGTCTTCACACAGCAGGCATGATTAAAGGAACAATATAGCTTTAGGAATATGAACATACTTATGTAGCTGTCCCCTATATACTGTGCACAAATACTGACTGTAATTTACACTCACCTGTGCAGGTTGTATATGAGACAGATTGACTTTCAGTGACATTATCAGCCGCTCTTGTAAATACAGTGAATGTATATGTTACTCCAGGTGTCAGATTAGTTACATTGAGTTGATTTGATGACGCTGTTTGATTTATCACTACAGATGAAGGGCTGACTATTTGTACTCTGTAGGTGTAATCACTTCTATACTCATCAGGTTGATTCCAAATCAGCAAAACAGAATCTGAAGTTACATTGTTGGCTTGAAGCTCTTTCCCTGGCATCGGTTCTAGAGATAAAAAATAAGTCTCTAAAGTGCACACATCATTCAAAATCATATCTGTTCGTACAATGAAAAAATAAGCATGATTTGTTTTTTTACATAGCGGTTGTAAACACTGATATAGTTTACAAATATTATAGTAGGTTTTCACTACAAAAATATACTTTTTATAAACCCATATACCCTAGTAAATCCACATTGACATACTCTTGCACATAGAAACTGCACATGCATATGCTGTAATATGTATATTGTGATTTATTGCCAAAATATATTTTAAGGTTGTTGTTTAATTCAGTAATTCACAGTCTAGTCATCTAGACAAAAACCTCATATGAAACAAAGATTCACCTGTTAAAATAATATGCAGATGGAGAGTGGAGCTAACTACTGAACAAAGCAGATACATGGCGCTTGAGCTTCGATGGCTTTTAGCACTCATGGAGTCGCTTCTTGATTCTTGGGTACACTTCAGAGCCCTGAAGTTATCTACTGACTTTTATAAATCAGCGTTCTCGGAAGGCTGGATGAGGGACATACCCGCAATATCGGCCAGCTTCTCTTTCAAGCACGCAGGCCCAGGATGGCGAACGCACTGCCTGACTCGCCACATGACTCCATATCAGCTTCGGAGGATGAACATTTGGGGCTTATGACACTGACCACATTGAGCAGGGGTGCAGCTATGACATGTCGACAGACAGAACCCAAAATCTGATCTCACTCACATGGTGGCAAATCTCAAGACGTTTTTCATCTTAGAACTGGTGGTGTTCAAAGAGAACTTAACCACACACACTGGCCGGATATGGGCCCACGGAGAAGGACATACACATACATGACCTCCGAATTAACCTAGAATCCTCCTTGACACAATTGAAGACCATCTCTACAATATGCGCACAACTGAGCACCAGAGTGGGGCAGTTGGAAGATTCGGCATGGCAAAGCAACCTCAAGGTGCATGTCACAGATAACAAGGTAGCTTTAAGTGGTCTGGATTTCAGCTTAGCAGGAATTGCCACAGTATATGAGGAGGTTGTTCTCAACAATTCTGACGCCCAAGCAGGTCAAGGGACTGTCTTTAGATAGACTCTTTCGCATACCAGGGCAATCCTGTAGCACATCCCCAGCACCTAGGGGTGTTATCCTGTGCTTCAAAACACGAAGCAACAATGAGGGTTTATTACAGGCAGTTAGGGGACAAACCCCATTTATCTTTGAGGAAATCTCTTTGAGCTTCTTCAACGAACTAAGCCGCCAGACGCTACAATGGAGGGCCTCCATCAAAGCAGTGACCTCACAACTAAGAGCTGCTGCTTCCTTACAAATGGGGCTACCCAAGAGCTCTTTTTGCCGAAAAAGATGGCCACTAATAACGACTGATATCATTGTCAGAGGCTACCTCGTTCATGCAGTCTTTGAGCCTTGCTAACTCTAAACCTGTATATCACTGGGACATAGCAAATATTGTGGACATCCGGTTCCACTGTTCCTGGCTGATTAGGCTCTGCAGTTCACTCTGCCCTCTTATGGAGTGATAGGAGCAGCAACACCTGTTCTCTGTGCTTTCAATTGTGTTACTTAGTTTGTTCCGGTTGATTCTATAAGTTTGAATATCTTTTTAAATTTTATTTTTCTCAGCTATGCATCATCTACACTATGGGTCTCTAGATGCATACTAGCAGTACTCCTTCTGTGTATCCTACACTTATAAATCAGCGATAATCATCTTCTGTGGGTGCCCAGTCTAGTCCTCAGTCTAGTCCTGAATTTAAATCACCCCCCAGAGCTCGGAGGTCATGGATCTAGTTATCTATGAAGTATATTTTTTGTGCCTATGATCCAGTAAGTCATGCCAGGGAAATTGCCAACTCTCAGGGTAGTCCATAGTGCTCATATGAACCCATTCCCCTTCTGGGTTTGTAACCATTTTTGGTAAAACCTCTCTGGCTAACACTTTTACCTCAGCCATACTGCAGTCCAATCCCAGAGAGTGAGCGTCATGCATTAACCCTATTTCAGTGTCAATATTTTTTAATTTTTTTTATTGTCATGTTGTGCTAATGTTATGTCACGTAATCATTAACGTATTAACAAGCCTTATTACCCAAATGAATGTCTATCTAAACATTACATGAACCACTCTGTTATACAAATGTCACTGTCAAAATGCTAGCTGTTATATCTAAATAAAAAAATAAAAATAACAGGCAGATTGTGTAACGATAAACAGGCAGGAAGACAGACAGACAGATAATAAAACAAAGTTGAACATCTACAGAATCTCTATATACTTAATCATAAAACTTATATCTTGACACAGTTAGTCTAAAATGTCAAAACTTCACAAAATTGTATTTCTCCTTCAGTAATAACCTAATATGTCTTATACATGTGTGTCTCACACATGTTAGTCTCTAGATACTTTGTCTAAACATAAAACATGTAAAAGATACAGGGACATTTTTTTATTTCTCTTAAACTCTATTCATTTAGTGAAAAAAAGATAAGGCTTGTGTCTTTCTTATTCTTGGAATGTGTCTAAAGGTAACTTTATCCATCTCTTGCAGCTAGACACTGCATATTAGAAACCAATGTGTTAGAAAGGGGGGTTGAGAAAGGCCAAGCTTAAAATATATAATAAAGCTTTATTATATACTAAGATAGTGCTCCTCTTTTATATATGTATTCAAAAAATTAAAATTGAATAGATTTTGTATTATTATTAAACTCTAACACTGGATGTATGTATTAAAGATGTATACATTATATGTTAAGTCATATTATTACTAACACATGGATTGTCAGTATGACTGAAATCCAGAATCAGATAAGATGATGGAAAATTGCTCATTAGATATACTCCTTAAAAGCAATTAATTAAAATCATGAGGGAGTCCATGTTTAATGGAGGTTTCTATAAGCTCCTATTGAAGACTTGAGTTGAAACTTGGGGCATCTATGCCAGGCACTTCAAATTACCATCAGGTTTGGTGCCTCTATGTCTGTTAAAATCTACTAAAATCCTTAGATCTTTGACAGCTATCTCTGATTGAGTGGCTAAAAAGATAATAGTTTTCCACGTAAAGTTTGTCATGGATTTTTATTAACTTCTTAAGATAAAATGGTTATTGGATTAATGATGAAAATAATCATGAAACAATTATGTCATCCATTGGTCAAATGCGATTAATTGACCACTAGGATAAGGTCAGCACTCATTATAACAGTATACACCCATCCAGTTCCATTAATCACTTTGAAAAGTTGACGTAAAATTTACACATAAGAGATTTCTTTAAAAGTAAGAACAGAGACTTCTTGAAAAACAAAAGAGAGGAAGAAATACATACACTCTGTGAATAGATGCTCAACACTCTTTGAAGACACACCTCTTTTCCCTCTGGAACTCTTGAGACACTCTGAAAATGTCTTTGTTAGTCAGAGTACTTCTGGACTTTTAAAAAAATCAGAAAGTTCTCTAACTTGGCTATTTCTTCTTCTCTATCTTTAAACACTCTCACTTCAGACTCATACATACATTCTTATATCCATTAGATTATTTAATCTCCAGGACACCAAGAGCTTATTCCACAAAATGTAAAATTATAAACGGTTTTATTTTACATTTCTCCTATAACAAAATACACCTGGATAATGCTGGCCAGATTTCAAAACTTTTTGGAATCATAATTAGCTAAAGAAAATAATATAATTGAGGAATTCAGACTGCAGCTGAAGTTAGTGAATTATATTAAGTGGCTGGTAATTTGCCAAGTTAGGATATCAAGCTATTATCTCTACATACCTCAAATCACAAGGCACCTGTTATGGTTGATTATATATTTCCTACCTGTTCTATGTTAAATTTTGTATATATTGTGTATCAATATTGTTTTTGCATTTTATTGTACCCTAATGTAACAATGCAAGGATTTGTGGACCCAGGACATACTTGAAAAAAAGAGAATGTATCTTTCCTGGTAAAATATTTTATAAATAAATAAAATAATATCTAGAGATATTAGACATATCTTTAATAATTACCTGGGAGGAACAGGATGGGATATGTCTTAACATTGACACCAGATACTAAGAGATTGCATTTAATTTTAATATTGGTTATTTAAATACTGCGGTAGAGCAATTTTAAGGCTTAAAATGTTCTTGTGATTACTGAATGGTAAAGAAAAAAAAGTAACTTTAACTAATGGTGTGAGCTAGTTACTTCTCTAACTGTGGTAATTTTATCTGAACTGCTAGCATCAGTTTTATTCCATTGTGCTACATACTCTGTCTATGATGGCTACATACTGAAATCCCTTTAGCAAGTTCTAGAGCTGATATGCAAAGTTTCATGTGTATAATTCCTTTAGAAATTAATTCTGATATCATTGAATACTGTTACTAATAGCCTATTGATTATTCACGGTACTAACATATGTATATATACTAATACTTGCTAAGTATACTTGCTAAGTATACTGACCCCTGCTGGTAGATAATTTCTGAATGGACTACTACTAACCCATCAATATAAGACCAAGTGATCTAGAAATTATATTTTTTGTGTTTATGGTTACCTTATTTGTCACAATATATTATATTTATATCAATGGTTGTAATTAATGTGTGAAATATAAATCCTCTAACAAACATGCCCCAGGGTCTATAAGAGTTAATATAGTGAGTAACTCTAAGCTTTAAACCAATAAGGGGATACAGTTTCAAAATATCAATTTCTGATATTAATAAAAAATATAATTTTTTGATAATGTTTATAAAATATTATTATTAATATTTGCTAGCCCATAAATATTTGCACAATACAGAAACCTATAAACCTACTTGTATAGATGGAACTGGTCACAGGGGAACTTTGATACTGTCGAACACCAACTGTTACTACACTAATTGTGTAATTAGTCCCAGATGTGAGGTCCTCAAGGATGACATTTAATGTGTTTCTCGAGACAATCCAAGAGGATGAAGAATTACTGTAAGTTATATTAAAGGTTTTTGATATATTGATCATATTTATTGGTTCTGCCCAGGACAATGACATCTTGCTTGTTTCGATGTTGATAACATTTATAAAGTCTGGAGGGGTCGGATCTATAAAAAAAAGAAAAATATCTAGTTACATGAATCTATATATTTTTTTTAATTTATGATTTTTTTGTTTTAATAGTATACAAACACTTAACATCATAAAAAATGAAGTGTCAATCTAGATTTCACAAAAACACAAAATAAAAACAACAAGAAAACAACAACCACAATACATAACAACATCTATCTTGCAGGAATAGGCTGGGGGAGTTAGGGAGGGAGAATCCATGAAATAAGTCCTTTATTCTTTCTCCTCTTTCTAACAGATAAGTGAGTGAAAAAAAGTCAGAAGAGGAGTGCTCCCTTCATAATTTTTCGATAGTGCCTAACCATTTTTTATATTCATTGTATAGAGACCTATTAATACACATCTTCATTTTAATTTGAAAAATAAGTTGTTCTTTGACTGAACACCAACAAGGTGCAAAGTCCGACTTCCAATTCCTAACTACTTGGCCGCGGTCAAGATGTGGGTAATGATCAATGAGGAAGGACCACGAGTTGTTTGAGAATTTAATTGTAGTAAAAACAAAGGTGGGTGGAATTTTATCGGTTTATCAAGTAAAATCTAAATCTTATTATAGGTAATTTTCCCAAAAAAGTACAAGGCTTGACATTCCCACCATATGTATAAGAAACAGCCTTTCTGGGTAAAGCATCTCCAGCAACTATCTTAGGCATTGGTATATATCATCGACAGCCTGCTGGGGACTAAATACCACTTATTTAAAAGTTTGTAATAAACTTTCATTAAAATAAGACAGTGTACCTTCTTTTGAACCATTCTCAAGAATCCATCCATTCGTCATTACAAATATTAATTTTCAGGCCCTACTCCCACTTTTAGTGGTAGGATAAGTTTATCAGTATCTCTGCCAGCTATCTTTATCAGTATCAGTTCTATATAATCAGCAACCAGATGTTTAATTTTCATTCTTTTAATATATTTTCCTAATTTGTTGTGTTTAAGAGATTAAGAGGATTGCCTTTTATCCTAATGTAATTAAAGAGTTTTTCATTATGAAAACAGTTAAATAACTAAAAGACATAAACTCCCTTATCCTATTTCCCTTAATTAAGTTTCCAATTTCAGAAAGACCAGAATTATTCCAGCTGTAAATATTTAAGTCCAGTATATTATACATTAATTGGGTTAAAGGTAACTGTGACGGACCGCTGGCACTCCGACCGAGTAACTCTGCCAATCGATGGGGAGTATTGCGATATAGCAATCCCCAAGAGTGTAGTTATCCCGTCCCCCAAGCATGAGCCAAGGCTTCAAGAAAGGGTCAAGCAGGTCTGTTTAATGAGCACCAAAGGACTTTCTTTTATACAAGTTTTCCCACCAGGTTACCACCCATGTGGACCTGGTGGTACACAGGACATGCAGTTACAATAACCAATCAAAACATTACAGTACAGTCAGACACTCCCAGCCAAGGCACACAAACCCTCGCTTCTGCCTGTGATATAATTACTGAACACAATGGGTTAACTTAATTATCACAGGCAGGAAAATATACAGTTTTATACAATATTCATAACTTCCAAACCATACATGCAATTTCCATAAAATTACATATTCTGAACCAGCATAATCAGTATACAAACATATTCAAAAATCATACATTTTGGTCCAGTGGTTCAAAAGATAGGTGGAAGTCCTATTTGACCAACTGCAAGCATGGCTTTCCTGCCCACAGATTTAAGCTGTGCAGTCGGTCTATCTTTTCCTCTATCCTGGAGAAAATTGGCTTAAGTGGGTGTGGTAACTTAATTATCTCCAGGTACAGGGAATATCTCCATTTACAACAACAGTAAAAATATATAAAAATACATAATTCCTATTATACTGAACAGAACCCCCACATTCAACCTATCCCCAGATAGCTTGGATCTGAGCGCTCAATATATCAGAACAGTGCTCAGATCCCACGAACAGAATAAAATCACCATGGGGGTAAAGTTTAGCTAGGGTTGATGAGAGATTGAGGAGTGCAAAGCAGCCAGTTTAAACTGGTCTGGCAGTGTCCCTGTGATACCGCCCTGCTGGAGAAACAATAGACAGGAAAAAGGGGGAGGGGAAGAGGCACATTTTCTCATGGAATTAAAACGGCAAAAAAAGTGTGTTACAATCCAATATGCCCAAATAATGTTTTTAAAGGGCCATACACCCCAGGGCCATAGTCATAAGGCAGGAGGCTGACAATCAGGCTCCTCAAAAAGCCTGGGGCAAAGGGCAGTTTGTTGCATAAAAAGTCAGTGACAAAGGGCAGTTTGTCACAGTAACCTTTAAATAATTTTATTTTGAGGAATCTGTATTTTAGGAGTCAGTTTGTATGATTTCCACATAAACATATAGCGCTGTCCCAATGAGCCCATCATACTCACATGTTGCCTCTATCACTGGAGCTGCTGACTGGCTGCAGTTACTACTAACTGTCTGTATAGTGATGGAGTAGGTTCTGCCTGGCAGTAAGTCTGTGAAATCCACTTGTGTAGAATTAGTTGTGATTGTTCTATTGACGTCTCCATTCAGAGTGACTGTGTAATTATCCACTTTCCCTGCTGGTATTGTCCAGTTCACACTGAGTGAATTAGTAGTATTGTTATTATTTACTGTGATATTCTGAACCGGACCCAATGCTGAAATGAAACAGGAAAAAAATTCTGATAAATTGTTATCCACATATAAAGCTGCCTTTTCTGTTATGATTACATGTCTTTGTAATCATTTACTTTCAAAGAGAAAAATATAAATATTTATACTATTCATAGCATGCCTTTAAAGTACATTCTGTATATATAGAAACAAGACATTCTATTGCAAGGATGTCATTTTAATATAAAAAAATAACTCATTATACAGCAATGCATGGTATGGAAGGACACTATAGACGTGTACAGATACCAGGAGCTGGCCTAAGATATGACTAAAAAGTATAGAGATATATATTGAAATGGCAATAACTGCGTGAAAAAATATGAACATATTGGTACTGTGCCTTTAAGGGGGAAAAAAAAGATTGAAATCCAAGAGTAAAAATGTAAGTAAGAAAAGATGTACAAGAATGAAATAAAAATAAATAAAGATGAATACAAATGAATGGAAGTAAAAGTGCAAAAGCGAGACCAATGTATAAAGGAAGAAAATAAAACCAGATAAAGTGGACTGGAGATCGGTAAACAGCAAAGTAATATATATCTTATACAATATGTGCAGGGCAAGTGCCTCTATTTCTGCTATAGAACAGGGTAGCTGGCGCTTACTCCAAATGATATACTTTGTATCATGCAAAGATAAAAATACAAATGAAGTAAAATAAAATAATAAAATATTGTAGCAATACAGTATATGGCACTGTATGCTAAAATGCTATATGGTGTATCACAAATGGTTCAAAGCAATGGTTCAGAATTTGGATGTGAGTTAAAAACCAGTTTATTAGACAAAAATGCTAAAAAAGTATTTATGCTAAAAAATATATATCAGGAAAAGTTCATATAGATGTTACCAGTCATATAGAAGTCAGAAATGTGCAGACACCTTTGGATTGTGCTCGGATTGATGTGGATTGTATTCATAAATTGCCGCTTGTGTTGTAACCGCCGGTGAGGACAGCGTGATTTTCAGCGTGCGTCCCAACAGAAGCCTCACTCCGGAGGGACGTGCACTGTAGACGGCTCCGGTATGTGAGCACACAGAACTACTTTAGCACTTTTTCTGGTGCTGCTCTGCACAGACCTGCTCTCTCTGCAGGTCAAATTGTATCTCATAAGGTTACAACACAAGCGGCAATTTATGAATACAATCCACATTAATCCGAGCAGAATCTGAAGGTCTCTGCACATTTCTGACTTCTATATGACTGGTAACATCTATATGAACTTTTCCTGATATATATATATTTTTAGCATAAATACTTTTTTAGCATTTTTGTCTAATAAACTGTTTTTTAACTCACATCCAGTTTCTGAACCATTGCTTTTAACCATTTGTGATACACCGTATAGCATTTTAGCATACAGTGCCATATACTGTATTGCTACAATATTTTATTATTTTATTTTACTTCATTTGTATTTTTATCTTTGCATGATACAAAGTATATCATTTGGAGTAAGCGCCAGCTACCCTGTTCTATAGCAGAAATAGAGGCACTTGCCCTGCACATATTGTATAAGATATATATTACTTTGCTGTTTACCGATCTCCAGTCCACTTTATCTGGTTTTATTTTCTTCCTTTATACATTGGTCTCGCTTTTGCACTTTTACTTCCATTCATTTGTATTCATCTTTATTTATTTTTATTTCATTCTTGTACATCTTTTCTTACTTACATTTTTACTCTTGGATTTCAATCTTTTTTTTTCCCCTTAAAGGCACAGTACCAATATGTTCATATTTTTTCCATTTCATATTGCCATTTCAATATATATCTCTATACTTTTTAGTCATATCTTAAGTCAGCTCCTGGTATCTGTACACGTCTATAGTGTCCTCTTATACCATTTTCTTTATAGGTTTTAGTGAATTCCTATTTATTTCCAGTTTTGAGTGGCCTAGTGCCAGTCCTACTCCCTCACTCCTGTGTAATACATTAGGTATACCAGAAACAATTATTTATACAGCAATGCATATTTGTTTATTTTCTGACTATTTGAAAGGAAGATATTTTATGCCTAGGTGGAGAAAGGCTGCATATCATGTATATGTCATATATTCCTCTCTGGTTTTAACCAACTGTAACATTGCTTTGCCAGTGCGGTTCAAACCTCTTTGTTATCGAGAAGAGTCTAATTAAGTTCCAATATGCTTTAATGTTAATTATATAAAAAATAAAGAGTTGGTCACTGGGTTACGTTTACAATTGAAGATTAGGTTACCAAGCTAATAACCTGCTCAATTTTTATCTTGACAAAAAAACAGTTAATAACCTCTGCTATTTTACATAATATCTTTGGAATCTATGGATTTACGAGGGCAAAGTATCTAAATGTGGATGCATAAACATACATTTTTAAGGGAAAAGAAATAACAATTAACTGTAATGAAAACCTATCCATGCTAAAATCACATTGCATGTTTCCTTCTATTCTACAAAAAAACATAGCTACATAGTTACATTACTGAAAAGAGACATGTGCCCATCAAAGGGGAGATAAAACACATGGAAGAGATGGGAGGAAATAAGACAGATGGAGGGGCTGGGGGGAGGGGTGAGACACAGAGGGGCTGGGGAAAAGGGCAAAAAAGACAGACAGGTGCTGGGAGGAGAGACATCCAGAGGGTCTGGGTGTATACAAAGAGATACAGAGGGGCTGGGGAAAGGCCAAAATGTGTTACGGAAAGGGCAATAAAGACAGACAGAAGCTGAGAGAGGGGTAAAAGAGACAGATGTGGGATGTGGGGGAGGCACACAGAGGTGATAGGAACGGAGAGAAAGAGACACAAATGGACTGGGGGAGAGGACGAGATACACAGAGAGGCTGGGAAAGGGGAGAAAGAGACTCCAAATTGTTGGGGTAGAAAGAGACACACAAAGGGTCTGGGGGGAGAAAGAGAAACACAAAGAGTATTTGGAGAAAGACACACAAAGGGGATGGTGGGAAGAAAGGGACACCTAAATGGGCTCGGGTAAAAAAGAAACACACAGTGGGCTGGAGTGGAGCAAGAGACACACAAAGGGGACTGTTAAGGAGACACACAAAGGGAAAATGGGGGATAAGATATACTAAAGGAGAGTGTAAGACAAAATGGGATAAGATACACTAAAGGGGTAAGACATTCAATAGAGAGGATAAGAAAGACACATGGGGGTAAGAATTCAAGAGGGTGATCAAGGGACACACAGGTAAAGATGCATTTGTTTAGGGGTGGGGGTGGAGCGGGGTGGCAAAATGCATCTTTACCAGTATAGCCAAAATTCCTTGCACCGGCCGTTGCCTTTGTCCATCTGTTTTTGCTGTTGATCTAAAAGAAGGCAAAAAAAAAAACCAGATACAAGGGCTTCCAATTCCACACCCCTATTGTTGCTACTGCAAAAAACCCACTTTCCTTCATTTTAGACTAAATCTCCTTTCTTGCAGTCTAAATGTGTGACCACATGCCCTATTTATAGTGCTGTTTATGAATAGATTTTCAGACAATGTTTAAATGTTATTATCCAATTCAGAGTTTACTTACATGTGCAAATTGTATATGATACAGAGTCACTTTCAGTGACATTATCAGCCGCTCTTGTAAATATAGTGAATGTATATGTTCCTTCAGTTGTCAGATTAGTTATAATAAAATTATGATTTGTAACAATAGTTTCCATTATCAGCGACAAGGCATTTTCTGCTCGTATTCTGTAAGTATATTTACTATTATACTCATCAGGTTGATTCCAAATCAAGGAAACAGAAGTTGAAGTCCAAGTATTGGCTCTGAGTTGTTTCACAGGCATAGGTTCTAGAGTTAAAAAAATAAGTGAGTATCATTTTTTAATTATAAATAAAAAAGTTTTACAACTACATTTAGCGAGAGTGTAAGTGGGTGAGTGTTGCGTGTATACAATGTTAGACAATTGCAATATGTTGTAATTTTGACTTTTATATTTTGGGTCAACAAGATTCTGGAAAATGCTACAGTGTTCTTATAACACCTTAAACTACTATATTATATTCACTGTCTCATATTCAGGGCAGTGTTCAATATATAACTGTTTAAACCCACATATGGATTTAAAAGCATTCTGCAGCGTACAATGAGAAAGACTTGTAATTCACCTATATTCTTAGCAGTCAATGCATTTTACAAAACTTAAATTGGGGAACACACCGCACACTACTTTATAACCCCAGAAGGCAATCAAACACCTTGCAATCAAACACACACCTGATAATGCAGGTAAATTCACTACAAACCCCCAAATTACCTCTGGTGTGGAATAAACACCAGGCTGACCTAAATGGGCACAAAGAGGGGAATATATCCACTAAGCTGTCAACAGAAATATCTGTAACAGCAAATGTTTTTGACATTGTTGATAAAATGTACTTTTTTGCCAGTATTATGGTTGTAAGAAAATTATGTGAGATGTAGTCTACAACATCTGGAGTGGCAAAAGTTTACTACACTTGCATTCGGGTAACTGCTTCCCAACTCATATTCTACCTCCTTTGATGTGGTTCTTCAGTTATTTCCTCATTTCACCCACCACTCACCTGAGTCCACCAGTTGAGAGCCCCTACTTTAGGTACTGCAAGCAAGGGGTCAACATCTGGATTACCCCTTTAATTTAGGGGGGGCAAAAAAACAAAAACAACACCCGGCACAAAAGAATGCTGAAAATGGACAACAATTCAAATACCGTATATACTCGAGTATAAGTCTACCCAAATATAAATCGAGACCCCTAATTTTACCCCCAAAAACTGGGAAAACTTATTGACTCGAGTATAAGACTAGGGTGGGAAATGCAGCAGCTACTGGTAAATTTCTAAATAAAATGAGATCTCCAAAAAATTACATTAATTGAATATTTATTTTGTGTATATAATGAATGCAGTGCGTGTGTGTATATAATGAATACAGTGTGTGTGTATATAATGCAGAGTGTGTGTGTGTGTGTGTGTGTGTATGAATGCAGTTTGTGTGTGTGTATGAATGCAGTGTGTGTGTATATAATGTAGTGTGTGTGTATGAATGCAGTGTGTGTAGTGTGTGTGTGTATGAAGGCAGAGTGTGTGTGTGAATGCAGTGTGTGTGTGTATATAATGCAGTGTGTGTGTATGAATGCAGTGTGTTTAGTGTGTGTGTATGAATGCAGTGTGTGTGTATATAATGCAGTGTGTGTGTATGAATGCAGTGTGTGTAGTGTGTGTGTATGAATGCAGTGTGTGTGTATGAATGCAGTGTGTGTGTATGTGATGCAGAGTGTGTAACCTTGGTGGGGGGTGGGCATTTTTATAATTTTTTAAAATTATAATAATTTTAATATTAAATTTTGTTTTTTAATAATATTATTTTTATTTTATTTTAATATTATTCAATTTTTTATTATATTATTATTTAAATTTGTATTTAGATTTTTTTTGTCCCCCCTCCCTGCTTGATACATGGCCAGGGAGGGGGGCTCTCATTCCCTGGTGGTCCATTGGTGTGCACTGTGTCGGAGGGGGCTGGCAGCGATCTGTAACTTACCTTTCCTGCAGCTTCTGTCAGCTCCCTTCTCCTCCGTTCCGGTCAGCTCCCTTCTCCTCCACTGTAAGCCTCGCGGTCTGAGTACCACGCGGAGCGTTGCCACGGTAACCTGTGGCAATGCTCTGACCTCACGGCTCTCGCGAGACTTACAGTGGAGGAGAATGGAGCTGACCGGAACGGAGGAGAAGAGAGCTGACAGGAGCTGCAGGAAAGGTAAGTTACAGATCGCTGTCAGCCCCCTCCGACACAGTGCACACCAATGGACCACCAGGGAAAGAGAGCCCCCCTCCCTGGCCATGTATCAAGCAGGGAGGGGGGACAAAAAAAATCTAAATAAAAATGCTGCCAGCCCCCAACAGGACCGCCGGGCTTGTCATGAGCCCGGCGGTCCTGGTCTGTATTATGGCAATGTAAGTTGACTCGAGTACAAGACGAGTGGGGGTTTTTCAGGACAAAAAATGTGCCGAAAAACTCATCTTACACTCGAGTATATACAGTACCTAGCTGTTTGGTGGGTCCACGCTCAGAATTAAAAACACTTTAGCTCAAAGAATCAATGTTCCATGTCTTGTGCTGCACAAGGATCCAGCTTAGAACACAGAGTTTAACATAAAAAAACCTTCTATTACAGAACATACAGAAAGCTGTAAACCTACTTGTGTAGATGGAACTGGTCACAGGAGAACTCTGATACTGCCGAGCACCAACTGTTACTACAGTAATCGTGTAATTAGTCCCAGATGTGAGGTTCTGAAGGGTGGCATTTAATGTGTTTACTGTCACAGTCCAAGAGGATGAAGAATTGTTGTAATCTATATTGAAAGACTTTGCCACATTGGCCATATTTACTGGTTCTCCCCAGGACAATGATAGGGCGTTTGTTCCAATATTTGTAAAGCTTAAGGAGCCTGGAGGGGTCGGATCTATTAAATTAAAAATAAATATTTTCCAATGTCTATATATTAAATAAACAAGCTACTAATAATATCTCAAAACATTTAAATCAAATGCATTTGAAGAATATTCACCAGATCTAAACTGAAAGATGCATTTATGTCCAACCTTTCCGAGCTGAATTATACCATCATACTCACATGTTGCCTCTATCACTGGAGCTGCTGACTGGCTGCAGTTACTACTAACTGTCTGTATAGTGATGGAGTAGTTTCTGCCTGGCAGTAAGTTTGTGAAATCCACTTGTGTAAAATTAGTTGTGATTGTTCTATTGACGTCTCCATTCAGAGTGACTGTGTAATCATCCACATTCCCTGCTGGTATTGTCCAGTTCACACTGAGCGAATTAGTAGTATTGTTATTAGTTACTGTGATATTCTGAGCCAGACTCGGAACTGAAAGAAAACAAAAATCATTTAATATAAGGTTCATACATTTCTGTTTAATAAAATTAATTAAGCTTTCTAGTAAATAAAACAAAGAAATGTTAATTTATGTAAAAGTCTATGAAATTATGCTCTAAACACCATATTGTTATGACCTAGAAACAGAATTGTGAAATGTAGAATAAAGTAGCCAAGCTTTGACTTTAGCTGGATTAGAGAATTTTTCAGTCACTGAGTTATTCCTAGCAGGTTAGCAAAGCTATTTCTTTATAGGTATACAATGTAATATATCTGTATGTTTATAGGTTAAGTTTAAACATTGGCTTTTTATAAAAAGCAACAAGACTCTATAAATGCAACAATAGTTATTACACTTTTATTTCACTTTTTTGCCACTCAATATTAATCCCTTAATGCCTTTAGGGCATTCTATGCCATCCCCATTATAATGGGCTTTAACCCCTAAGTGACAGACTGTTTTTCAATTTTCTTACTGTTAAGGACCAGGGTTGTATTTCCATTTCTGCGGTTTTTGTGTTTAGCTGTAATTCTCCTCTTACTCATTTACATTATATAGTGTTTTCCTCGCCATTAAATGGTCTTTCTAAAGAAACCATTATTTTTATAATATCATATAATTTACTATACAAATAATTATAAAATATGATAATTATAATTTTTTTTTTTTAAAACACACACTTTTTCTAACGTTAACCCCCAAAATATGTTACGCATCTACAACTGTCAAAAAACACTCATGCTATATAGTTTCGAATTTATTTCCTGATTTTAGAAATACCCAATTAACATGTTTGTAGCTTTTTTTTTGCATGTTATAGGGCAATAAGTACAAGTATCACTTTGCTATTTCCAAACCCTTCACATGTATATATTTTTTAAATTAAGACAACCTAAGGTATTAAACTTGGGGTATTCTGACTCTTTTCATGCAACCATTTTACCACCAATCTATGCCAAATTTAAAAAACAAAAAACATTAATTGTTAATTTTTATTGCACACATACCCATTTAAGAATACATGTACAGAGAACTTTAAGGGCTACTGCCAAAGAACACCACAATATGTGGTCAGCAACATCTCCTGAGTACAGTGATACTACCCACGTATAGGAGTGTTGGGTTCTCTGTGTGCTAAAATACCTTATTTGGAGGGTGCGCATCCCTGTTTTCCAACTTGGAATTTTTACAGCTGGTCAGTATGCACCCATGTCCCATTTGGGACATTTGTGGAGTCGGCCAATGTAATTTGCCCCATTCAATTCATATATTTTTTTAAAGTTGACACCCTAGGGTATTTCAAATTGTGGTATTTTAACACTTCCCATGCACTAATTCTACCACCAGTATTTGTCAACCTTTTGAGAAGTAATTTTTTGTGTTACTTTTCACACACATTGTACTTTAGGCATGGATTCTCAGCTCCTGTTATGTATTACTGCCAAAGAACACCCCGTGATTTAGGAGAGCCTGTTGTTGGTTATTGCAAAAAAACAATCCAGGCTGTTTCTGCAAGGCCTCCTGAGTACACCCTTGCCCCCCATGCATACGTTTTCCCGGATTTTGGGAAGGTTCAGCTACAATTGTATTACTTGTAATTTGAGTTGAAATTGAGAGTATTTCTTCTGATAGGTGGCTATCCTTTCTCTCATACACCCAGAAGGCCTGAGTATACCCAGTCTCGCTCTCACAGAGCTTATACACCTTTACACCATACCTGGAGTACATGGAAGGAATATGCAGATTGAATCCCAGCCTTTCCTTATACTTCATCAGGGTATCATCTATGCATATATTCCTTGCCGGTGTATAAGCCTCTGCAAACCTGGCAGTGAAGTGGGTAACCAGGGGGTGTATTTTATACAGCCTGTCAAACTACAGATGCTCCATAGGGGGGCACAGGCTGTTTTTGCTGAAGTGCATGAAATGTAGAATAATTTCATACCTCTTCCTCGACATACATTGGGAGTAAATGGGGGTAGAGCAGATGGGCTACTCCTCCAGTAGGAGCGGATGAAGGGCCTCTTCATTATGCCCTTCAGCATAGCCAATGCTCATAATTTTGTTAATTCTGGCACATCGATGGGGACCCATTGCTGCTTTGCCAAAAAAGAGTCAGGCTTTGAAGCACGGAACCGATGGTCATATAAATTAGTTTTGGCAACAATGTTCCCAATACATCATCTCCCAAAATCACCTCCACAAACTGTTGGGGGCTAACTCCTGTGACATCCACATTGATGCCAGGGTTTGTGGTGAAGGGTAGGATATCTGGCCTCTGGCGATAAGGCACTACCCACTCTTCAGCAGCACTGACAGCTGGAGCAGCATGTCTCCTTCTGGCAGGAGGCCTAGCAGCCACAGATACATCATCGCTAGATACATCACTAGCAGCAGACACTATATCTAGTGATGTATCTGAGCACCTGGCAAGGTCAAAATCAGTGTTGGAGTCAGACATAGACAGGTCAGACTCTAATACAGGATGGCATACACTGGCAAGATAGGGGTTAATGGCTCTGAAAAGAGCCTTTGGATCTCACAATTTTTCAAATCCCTACATAAAACTACCTAAATCTCTCTACCTAAACACAGATCTCTCTCTCTCTCTCACTAAAACACAAGTGAAGAGAGGAAGGGAGATCCATACTGATCAGAGTCAATATTTTCAAATTTTGAACTGACCAGACAAATGGGGATCATAGTTATAATAAAATTGTTATAGGGGCAAGCTCTGATTGGATGACCCTAGCCTGCATCTATGATGAGGCAGGGTAGTTACACCCCCAGAAGCCCCATGATGCACTGCCTTTAGAAAGGCAGCGCCATATGGGAAGCCAGATGGGTGGGAGGGAGGGAGGGGGGGTTATTACATATATATATATTTTTTTATTGATTTTTTAAATTTTATTTATTCTTCACTGAGAGCCTTAACTCCTCCTGTTGTCTTCCTGATGCTTTGCTACACTGCCAGGCACGACATGGGGGGAGCAATCACTTGGTGGCCTGGCAGTCAGGAGAGGTATTGCAAGAAGCCTCGACATCAAGACATTGCTGCAATACCGTTAGTGTGGCTGGAAGCAATCACGATCGCTTTCAGCGCTCACATTTGCCGCTGTTGTACCAGGTACCGTTTTTTGTCGGAAATACCTGGTACGTCTACGGTTATGAAGGGGTTAAAGTCATTACAGCGGCATAGAATGCCCTAACGGCTTTAAGCTCCAGCGCCCAGCAACCAAATCACCTCTGCCGCGATCCTCTTCTGGTGGACTGCCTGACAGCCCAGGCAGTCCCCCAAGGCAATTAAAGCCCCCGGGGGCCATGTGGTCTCTCTGAAAGAGCGATCACATGGTCAGTATAGCTGGCTTAGGATCTGCCAGCAGGGGGACTGCCTAAACTAACAGGCAGTCTCTCTGCTGGTGAAATCATTAAAAATAAATTAAAGCAATCAGTGGAAAAAAAAATATATGTATATAAAACACATCAATAGGTGTATTTTTGTATTGATAGTTATATATATCAATATCAAAATACACGTATTATGGAGTTACATATATATATATATATATATATATATATATTTTTTTTTTTTTTTATAAAATTTAAATAAATACACATATATATATATATATATATATATATATATATTGTTATCAAAATGAAATGAATGAAATTATATATATATAAATAAATAAGAAATATATACATATAAATAGATATAATTACATAAATAATTACATAAATATACATAGACATATTTATATATATTTAAGTTCTACATGTATATTTATGTAATCTTTTAAAATAATTAAGTCATTTTATTCATTATAATTTGAGGGACCAGCCTGACAACCCAGGCAGCAAGTCCAGAAAATGTAATTTGCAAGCCCTATGTTTATCACTGTAACGTTCCAAAACACCATAAAACCTGGACTTGGGGGGTATTATTGTACTGGGGAGACTTCACAGAACACAAATATGTGTGTTCTAAAAGTGCAGTTTTTGTGTAAAAAATGAAAAAAATCAAATATGAACGCTAACTTTGACCAACGTTTGTGACTAAGTGACTACTAAAAAATACTGAACATACCTCATTTTGAATACCCTGAGTTGTCTACTACTTTTTTTAAATGGTATGCCATGGTGGGGTTAGTTCACATTCCTGGGCTACCATACCGTCTCAAAGTCAACAATTTCAATTTGCAAACACAGAAATTGACAAATCTTATATTTGACCCTGTAACTATCCAAAACACCATAAAAACTGTTCACGAAGGGTACTGGTGTACTCGTGAGAAATTACTCTACACAGATATGAGTGTTTTAGAGCAGTAAAACGTATAATACTGATGATATCATTGGTGAAAGGGCAGTTTATTTGTGAAAAATGCAAAAAAAAAAATCGAATTAAAATGCTAAATTTGGCAAGGGTTTGTGACTAAGTGACTACTAAAAAAGACTGGACATACCCATTTTGCATACCCTCGGTTGTCTACTTTTACAAATGGCATGCCAAGATGGGGTTTATTTTCATTCATGGGCTACCATATGGTCTCAAAGGCAACATAGGTCAAGCAAACCAATCTGGCAAATTTCAATGGAAAAGGGGAAAGCCCTATGTTTGACCCCTGTAAGTTTCCCAAAACTCACTACACTACTGTGGTACTTGTGAGATATTTCTGAATACAAATATGTGTATTTTATTGCAGTAAAATCTAACAGTATTATGACATTTACAGGTAAAATGTCATGCAGAACTTGAAAAATAACACAGTTTGTTAATTTCTCATAATTTTTTAGATATTTTTTAGATGTGACATGAAAGCTCTGTTTCTCCTGAGCAAAATGATGTATAATAAGTGTGGGTGCGCTTAACATGAAAAAGGTGAATTATGATTGAACAACATATAGCGCAAATTCCAGGTTTTGTTTACGTTTTGTTTTAATTGCAACTCGTACAATTGGCTCCGTCCTTAAGGGGCTAATAACTATTTTTTTTTTTTTTTAAATCCAGTGCCTCAAACAAGCATCAAATGCAAATTACATTTTACGACAAACATCATTAAATACACATTGCATATAAACTTATAATAACTAATAGTAGTCAGACTCTGTATTGTAATGTGTCCGTATGTTGATTCCCTTTAATACCAGTTTACACTCACCTGTGCAGGTTGTATATGAGACAGATTGACTTTCAGTGACATTATCAGCCGCTCTTGTAAATACAGTGAATGTATATGTTACTCCGGGAGTCAGATTAGTTACATTGAGTTGATTTGATGACGCTGTTTGATTTATCACTACAGATAAAGGGCTGGCTGTTTGTACTCTGTAGGTGTAATCACTTCTATACTCATCAGGTTGATTCCAAATCAGGAAAACAGATACAGTAGTTGTTCCATTATTTCCGAGCTGCTTCACTGGCATCGGTTCTAGAGTTAGAAAATAAAACACGATCTGGTTCATTCTGGAGATTGCAATGTTCTCTCAAGAAATTATTATCATTAGATGTATTATTAACTTGAAATATCTGGACATGTAACTAGCTAATATGTATTTTAAAAAAAACTGAAATAAACTCCATTATTGCAGAAGTGTACGTAATAAAACACCTTGATGATTGCTAGAAACTGTAGTATTAAACACACAAACTATAACTATTTATATATCTATCTATTAATCTGATCTATATATTATTATTTTTGTTAATTAACTTGGAATTGCATTTTGATAAAACATAGGGGGAGATATATCAAGACAATTTGTGCTGCTATTCTGGGACAAAGTGCTAAGAGAAATCACCATAGAAACCTATTTAATGTCGCTAAGCATTTAGCACTTTGCTGTTTTTAATTCCCTAAAATGCAGGCTGTCATAAATTCAGCCCAACATGTTAATTGTCTGGTTTTATAAAAAAAAAAAAAAAAAAAAAATTGTTGATTCCAACACATTCAGTAAAACTCATTATGTCCCATTCTCAGCTAGCGCTATGAGAGGAATCATCTCAGAACACAGAGTTTCACATAATAAAAGGTTCTATTGCAGAACATACAGAAAGCTGCAAACCTACTTGTGTAGATGGAACTGGTCACAGAAGAACTCTGATATTGCCAAGCACCAACTGTTACTACAGTAATTGTGTAATTAGTCCCAGATGTGAGGTTCTGAAGGGTGGCACTTAATGTGTTTACTGACACAGTCCAAGAGGATAAAGAATTGCTGTAAATTATATTGAAAGACTTTGCCACATTGATCATATTTACTGGTTCTCCCCAGGACAATGAAATGTAGTTTGTTCCAATGTTGGTAGTGTTTAAAGAGTCTGGAGGTGTTGGATCTATGAAAAAAACAAAACAAATATATATATATATATAGTTTCAATAATCAATATTTTAGCAACTAAGAAATTGAAAATAGTCCAATAGTATCTGAATATAAATTATACAAAAACTTTTTTAGAACTTTACTTAGAAGTTTGTAGGATTTCCACATAAAGACGTAGCTCTGCCCCAATGATCCCATCACACTCACATGTTGCCTCTATCACTGGAGCTGCTGACTGGCTGCAGTTACTACTAATTGTCTGTATAGTGATGGAGTAGTTTCTGCCTGGCAGTAAGTCTGTGAAATCCACTTGTGTAGAATTAGTTGTGATTGTTCTATTGACGTCTCCATTCAGAGTGACTGTGTAATTATCCACTTTCCCTGCTGGTATTGTCCAGTTTACACTGAGTGAATTAGTAGTATTCTTATTATTTACTGTGATATTCTGTGCCAGAACCGGAACTGAAAGAAAGCAGAATGGAAATCACACAGAACTTACAAAACACAGAACTTAAAATAAAAACCCATGTAATCTGTGAAGTTTATTTGGTATTATTATGTTATATATTGAGATATGTGATATAAGTCATATTTGCTATGGATTTGCTATATTCTTAAACCATGTTTTCAATACACTTGAAGTCCCCTTTACCTGCTATAATGACCATATCCACTATTCTCCCCCGAGAGAGGTCAGTCTGTACTCACCTGTGCAGGTTGTATATGAGACAAAATCACTTTCAGTGACATTATCAGCCGCTCTTGTAAATACAGTGAATGTATATGTCTCCCCAGGTGTCAGATTAGTTATATTAACAGTTTGATTTGTCACAATAATTTCATTTATCACTGCAGACGATGCACTTGTTGTTAGTATTCTGTATCTATATTCAGCCTGGTACTCGTCAGGTTGACCCCAAAACAGGGAAACAGAAGATGATGTCTTGGCATTGTCTCTGAGGAGTTTCACTGTCTTCGGTTCTAGAGTGAGAAAATAATGGCTAATTGCTAAAATTATAATATAATGAAATGTAAAAATAAACAGTCAGGTAAAATATATAATCGGTATAAATACCTTACTATCATTTGCCCTTCGCTGCACAGATTAAATGATGTGACAATTACTGAAAGAAACATGGCTCAGTCCATGGGAGGAAGGAGTAATGGAATGGGGATATGGGAGAAGGAGTAACTAAATGGGGGGATATGAGATGGTTGGAAGGAGTAATGGAATGTGGGGTATGAGATGGAATGGGTGGTGTGAGATGTGAGGAATTAGTAAGGGGATATGAGATGGGGAAAAAGTAATGGAATAGGAGTTATGAGATGGGAGGAAGTAGTAATGAAATAGGGGAATATCTTATGGGAGGAAGGAGTAATCGAATGGGCAATATAAAATGGAAAAAGGAGTAATGGTAGGAAGGAGTAATATAATGGGGGTGTATTAGATAGGAGGATGGAGTAATGGAATGGAGGGATATGATACAGTATGAAGGAGTAATGGAATAGGGGGGTAATGAGATGGGAATAATGAGTAATGAAATGGGGACATGAGCTGGGAGGAAGTAGTAAGGGGATATCAGATGGGAGGAAGGAGTAATGGAATGGGGAATATTAAATGGATAATGGAGTATTGGGATGGTCACGATAACAGTGACAGCAGCCTGTGCTGAGAGAAGCATGGCTTAGCCTTGCTCCCTCACTGCAAACACCATGTCACTATATGACCAGAGAAAGGAGATGGGAAGAAGGGATAATGAAATATGGGGATATAAGATGGGAGGAAGGAGTAATGGAATTAGGGGTAGAAAATGTTTATGACGTTGAGGGAATGTTTGTGTGTGTTGGATATTTGTGTATGTATGTATTTATGTATTTATTTATGTATGTATGTGTGTCTGTATGCGTTTGGTTATTTGAACTTTTATTTCCAAAACAATATGACCAACATATGTATGTATGAGTGTATTTGTTTGTGTATGCATATGACTTAGTGGTTAGGTTAGAGTGTAATTCAAGGTATATGAGTGTGTTTGTTACTGATATTGCACTTGTCAGAGTCATGGACTGTGGAATACTGGGTGAAGTGAATTGACACAGCTGGGCATGGTGCAGTGTGAAACATAAATACATCACAGTGTAAACCTACTTGTGTACGCTGATATGGTCACAGGAGAACTCTGATACTGCCGAGCACCAACTGTTACTACAGTAATTGTGTAATTAGTCCCAGATGTGAGGTTCTGAAGGGTGACATTTAATGTGTTTACTGTCACAGTCCAAGAGGATGAAGAATTGCTGTAAATTATATTAAATGTTTTTGATATATTGGCCATATTCACTGGTTCTCCCCAGGACAATAAAATGTTGTTTGTTCCGATGCTGGTAAAGTTTAAAGAGCTTGGTGGGGTAGGATCTTTAATAAAAGGAAAAGAAAAATCCATTGTCATAGCAATCTATATGTTAATAATCTGTAACTGAAAATATTCTAATAATATTATTACACCACAACTTAGTCAGGACCATTTGTAGGATTTGTTCATAAAGATATGCTTGGAATCCAACCAGAGTTCTCTGAGTCATTTTACACAGTGTGGGAAAGTTTTGAAATTTCCCCATGCTGTGTAAAATGACTTAGAGCACTTTGATATATATATATGTTCTCTTATTCCTGCCTTATGAGTACATGCCCCTTAGTATCTTCCATCATACTCACATGTTGCCTCTGTCACTGGAGCTGCTATCTGGATGCAGTTACTACTAACTGTCTGTATAGTGATGGAATATTCTCTCCCTGGAAGTAAGCCTGTGAAATCCACTTGTGTAGAATTAGTTGTGTTTGCATTATTGACGTCTCCACTCAGGACAACTGTGTAATTATCCACATTTCCTTCTGCATTGATCCAGGTCACACTGAGGGAATTAGTTGTATTGTTATTATTTACTGTGATATTCTGAGATCCGATTAAGCCAGGCACTGAAAGATAACAATGAAACTGAAAGTTGGTGTCTATTTTATGTATATGTTTTAAGAAACAGTAGAAAGTTTCAATTTTATGTATATGAAGATATATAGATTTATGTACATAAAGATTCAAGAAAAACTCCTGTTTTTCGAAGAATGTTATTTATATTTTGAAATGTTCAGGCAATCTGATTTATGTGGGAAGAACTACTAGATGTCTGCAAATTAGAATTGCAGTACCATTTTAAATTACACCATAATCAGAACCCTAGGAACCTCTTCTTTTGTGCAATACAATTAGTACAGAAAGATTAGGAAGGAGGTGACTTTGGCAAGAAAATAGGGGAAGAAGAGATGAAGTGTAATTTTCAATTTTAAAACATTGATCCCTAACGGTTTGAATCAGAATTTTGATTTGTGTCACTTTTAAAAGGTGTAGGAATTACATGTTTATGCTTTTTATCCAAGGGAACATATATATATATATATATATATATATATATGGTATATTCCCTACTGCAAAAAAACATTATTAACATCATTATATATTAAATTGTAGACATGTGCATTTGTTTTAGGATGAATACGATTTCATCCAAATTTTCAGACTTTTTCATATTTGTTTACTATAATATAAACGAAAGTCCTACATACGAATTATACACGAAACAAAAGGGCAAATGCCGATTGCATTACTTTTTCATTTCACTTTGTTTAGTTTATTACAAGGAGGGAGCTACCGGCTTGCGGCTCCCTCCTTGTACTATTTGGAAATAGAAGCGGAAGGGAGCAGTAACTCACCTCTTGCACCCCCCCACCTCCCTCCCGTCATTCTATGAGTGTCAATATGACCCCATATTAGCATGACAGAGATTCAAATCTCCTGAATGCCCCTACTCGCTTTGACGCGGGTAGGGGTATGTCTACTAAACAGTGAGCAGCCAGTAGCTGCTCACTTAAAAAAAGAAAAGCTCCCCACTCCCTCCTCAGCCCCCACCCAGAGTACTCTGACAGGTAGATGAAGAGACTGACTGGTAAGTCTCTTCATTGTCCTGTCACAAAACTCTGATTGGTTGGCTTGGAATCAAAACTCTGATTGGTTGGCTTGGAATTTTGAAATGTTTCCACGCTGTGTAAAATGACTCAGAGCACTTTGATATATATATGTTCTCTTATTCCTGCCTTATGAGTACATGCCCCTTAGTGTCTTCCTTTTACATATTATTAGTCTTATATATTTATTAAATAACATTTGATCTCTTATTGTTGTAATAACCTTGTTAAGGATTGGCAATTAGAAGAATGTGTCCATGTAATGGAACGAGGCTGCGTTTCAGGAGGTTCCACCCCTTACAGTGAACCCTCTCACGTCAGAGGACACTAGCAAGTAAGGAAGAGAGGGCTGGAACTCACGTTGCGTTGCACAGCCATCGGAGATACTTGCGTTAAAGGAAATTATGCACAAAGGAAGGAGACAGGAAGTATCGGACCAGTGGAACGCAGAATGCTTTCCACTATACAGAAACCAAAATCCAGGAGATTTGGGACATATAAAAGACGGCATAGAGAGACAGTTTAAGTTACATTCACCAACTGAAGAAGCCACATACGGCGAAACACGTTTTGGTGACTCTTGGACTATTATTTGTTTATTCATTTTTATTTTATTTTACTTGTAGTCAATAAATTTGTCATTATGCACCTGGACCTCATCATTTGGGAGGGCATCATCTCAACCATCCTCCTCCAATCTGAAGTGGGATTTGGATCTCTAAGGATCCTAAGGAGATACACACTAGAGTCAGGTTACCAAATGGCTCTATCTTTGTGAGTGTGTTTTTATTAAGAATTAGGCATTCTATGTCATATAAGGTTCAATCTGCACTATTGAGTATCCCTCTGTTTGTATTTCAGCATATACTGCTACATTATGAGAGAGGGAAGTATTTTAATAGCTCCACCTATTGTGTATTTATATGTACTTAAACAGTTGGTTTAAATTTACTTTATATCAGTACATAAAAATATTGATTAAAGGTAATGTCAACTTCACCTTCTGCAATTTATTGTGTTGTTTCCCTTTATGTATTTAAATGTTTCTATCATATCCCCCCTGTCTCGTCTTTCCTCCAAGCTATACATGTTAAGATCCTTTAACCTTTCCTGGTAAGTTTTATCCCGCAATCCATGAACCAGTTTAGTAGCCCTTCTCTGAACCCTCTCTAAGGTATCAATATCCTTCTGAAGATACGGTCTCCAGTACTGTGTACAATACTCCAAGTGAGGTCTCACCAGTGTTCTGTACAATGGCATGGGCACTTCCCTCTTTCTACTGCTAATACCTCTCCCTATACAACCAAGCATTCTGCTAGCATTTCCTGCTGCTCTATTACATTGTATGCCTACCTTTAAGTCATCAGAAATAATCACCCCTAAATCCCTTTCCTCATATGTTGAGGTTAGGACTCTGTCAAATATTCTGTACTCTGCCCTTGGGTTTTTACGTCCAAGATGCATTATATTGCATTTATCCACATTAAATGTCAGTTGCCACAATTCTGACCATTTTTCTAGTTTACCTAAATCATTTGCCATTTGGCTTATCCCTCCTGGAACATCAACCCTGTTACATATCTTAGTATCATCAGCAAAAAGACATACCTTACCATCAAGACCTTCTGCAATATCACTAATAAAAATATTAAAGAGAATGGGTCCAAGTACAGATCCCTGAGGTACCCCACTGGTGACAAGTCCAAGCTTCAAATATATACATCTCCATAACGTGTGTGCTTTATTTTGTAGTATTAAGTTTACACTTGCAGTCTAAACAGTAGACATCAATGTGTCAGATCATTAGAAACAACACATTTTAACCCAACACAATCTGGCCACCTCAGTAAAAAGCACTATACTAGGTAATTTTTCCCTAAGTGATCCTGGGGGTTTGCATGCCCATTAAACTCTACCTGTTAGCTAACTAGCTGCTGGACGTGCAAACCAGACTGCGGACCACTTCCTAACTAGACAGGCCTGCCACTTTATTAACCAACATATACCTCAAACTGTTTCTTAAAGCACCAAAATATTCTGCAAACAAGGAGAAGCACAAGACTAGTTGGATATATAGCAATAGAACGTAGGGACCCTGCCCAAATGAGCTTACATTATAGAGAAGTGGGTTAGATAAATTCAATGTATGGAAAAGTTGGTTCCTAAAAGAGTTTAAAGTAAGTCTTGACTTTTTTAGATGGTGCAGTTGGAGGAAAGGAATGAAAGTTTCATTGATATAGCTTCTAAAAGAAGTGAGGTTTTAGTGATTTTCTGAAGAAATGCAGACTCAGAGTTTATTGGAGCAGGGAATGATGTTCAATAGCAAAAGTGAGGTTCTAGAGAAAGACATCTTGAAATGTGAGGGACACAAGTGCAAACTGAGATCACATGCAGATCTTTGGCATAGCATAGGTTCCTGGGTGGGATATACTTGTGTATCACCGCTGTGGAATCTTTTGTCGCTCTATAAATACCAGTAATAAATAAATAAATATTAGTGAAGTTAGGTAGTTAAGGACAAGGTTATGAAGTATGGATTCAAACATTTAAACTACATGTGATGTGAAGCCAGTGCAAGGGCAGTTTAGGTGTTAGAGGATAGGAAGATGAGTCTGGAAGCAACATTCATTAAGGACTTTAACGGGGTGATCTGGAAGTATGTAAGACCATTGAGAAGTGTATTGTAGTAGTCAAAATATGAGATGTATGTGGCATGATTGCAATCCTTAGCTGTATCTGATGTTATTAGGGGAGAAAGCAAGCAATGTTTGTAAGAAGGAAGTCACATTTGTCATTGCCTGGAAGTAAGGGGTGAAGGAGAGATTTGAAAAATTCTGTTTAATCGATTTTGAATTCGCCCATGTAATATTTTGTTTGGATGAATTTTGGTGGGGGCCCTAAATAAGAATGTGGAGGGGGGACCTACTGTCCTCCCCCCTGGCCCCCACCCCTGTGCGGCAGGTGGGGGCCCTAAGAAACAATAAGGGGGGGACCCACTGAGCGGTGGGTGGAGGCCATAAATAAGAATGTGGGAGGGTCCTACTGTCCCTCCCCCCGGCCCCCATGCCTGAGCGGTGGGTGGGGGCCATAAATAACAATAAGGGTGGGTGGGGGTCCTAAATAAAATATAACCCCCCCAGGTGACTAGGGGTCCCCAAACCCCTAGTCACCCCCTCTCCCCAGAAAATAACCCCTACTTACCCCCCTCATTATAAAAATTATGAGGGGGGACCCTTATCTAAATACCTGTAAAATAAATAGACTTACCATTTGATGTCTTCTTTCTTCTAAACTCTTATTTTTTCAGCCCCCAAAAATGCCAAATAAAAATCCATAATAACCGACGCAAAAAAAAATGAGTGAAAAAAAAAAAAAAAACATTTCACCCATGGAGGGCTCCATGCAGACTGAGCTCTGGGGTGGGGGCCAGGGGGGGGCAGGACAATAGGTCCCCCCTTATTGATATTTAGGGCCCCCACCCACCACTCCGGGGTGGTGGCCAGGGGGGAGGACAATAGGTCCCCCTTATTGGTATTTAGGGCCCCCACCCACCGCTCAGGGGTGGGGGCAGGGGGGGCAATAGGTCCTCCCGTTAGTTTAAAAGCCCCCACTCGCGCGTCGTAGGTGGGGGCTCAGAAGGGGGCAATGTTTTTTTTGTTTTAACCACAGGCTGCTCACTGTTTAATAGACATGCCCCTACTCGCGGTATAGCAAGTAGGGGCATAAGTTAATAATACTAAGTAACCAGCCCATATAGAGGCTGGGTCACATACTGCACTGGCCAATCACAGCCATGCCATTAGTATGCATGGCTGTGATGGCTTCTAAGGGCACACGAGTCAAACACTTGTTGATTGACTGCCCTGCAGCATTTCAAAACGCGTCATTAAATTGCTGTACACCGAACTCAGGTCCTGGGGCCAAAAATCGTAATGAGGAGGTGGGGTATAAAACACATTAGGACAAAGAATCGCAATCAAATAAGGTGGGAGTGAAGCAGAGCTGGAGGAGAGAGTAGAGTTCTGCCCTTTAGGAGAGAGCAAGAGACAGGTATGTAAGCTTTCCTAAAAAGATGGATTTTAAGGCACTTCTTAAACATTAATGCACTATTTGCCTTAAGTGGCATATGCATGTCAAAATTAAATACAAATTTTAGACATATGAGTACTCTTAAAATCATGAAAATTATAAAATGACATATAGTTCTTTGGTTACGCTAGTTTTACATCAATTCCTAAAAGCAAAACAGTGACAAACATTTCATTATTTTATATATTGTATTGATACTAAATAATGATTCCTATATTTGTATAGTGCATCATTAGAAAGCCCTATCTGATAACAAGCAACAATGAATAAATAAATAAATATATACAGGTAATAAAGTAATTGCTCTATTAAAGACAGGCATAGTAAAAAAGAAATTAAATGGGGATAGGCATAGTAAAAATAAATAAAAATTAAATGGGGATAAACCTACACACTGGGGTTATGATGTGTGTCTTGTATATTTCCCACCTTCAGATATTTGGAGTGATGAATTGAGCCTATAGTTCCAATCTTATTGAAGTATTACTTTACACTCACCTGTGCAGGTTGTATATGAGACAGATTGACTTTCAGTGACATTATCAGCCGCTCGTGTAAATACAGTGAATGTATATGTTACTCCGGGTGTCAGATCAGTTACATTGAGTTGATTTGATGCTGTTGTTTGATTTATCACTACAGATGAAGGGCTGACTATTTGTACTCTGTAGGTGTAGTCACTTCCATACTCATCAGGTTGATTCCAAATCAGGAAAACATAATTTAAATTCACATTAGATGCTCGGAGCTCTTTCACTTTCATTGGTTCTACAGATAGAGAAAATACAATCAATTTTTTTTTTTTAAATACATTTAAATTATCTGTCACAAAACACTGTTTTGTGTTAATTGTTAAGGAACTAAGAAACAACACAATGATGGAACCAGCTCAGAACACAGAGTTTAACATAATAAAACGTTCTATTGCAGAACATACAGAAAGCTGTAAACCTACTTGTGTAGATGGAACTGGTCACAGGAGAACTCTGATACTGATGAGCACCAACTGTTACTACAGTGATTGTGTAATTAGTCCCAGATGTGAGGTTCTGAAGTGTGACATTTAATGTGTTTACTGTCACAGTCAAAGAGGATGAAGAATGGCTGTAAGTTATCTTGAAAGACTTTGTCACATTGGTCATATTTACTGGTTCTCCCCAGGACAATGAAATGGTGTTTGTTCCGATATTTGTAAAAATTAAAGAGCCTGGAGGGGTCGGATCTGTAACAAAAAAAATCAAAAAAATTATTTAGTTATGGAAATCCATATTTCATTATTCTGAAAAACATCAATTGATATCTGAATAAGAATTGTAGCAAAAACTTTCTTAGGACTTAGTTTGTATGATTTTCACATAAAGATATAGCTCTGTCCCAATGATCCCATCATACTCACATGTTGCCTCTATCACTGGAGCTGCTGACTGGCTGCAGTTACTACTAATTGTCTGTATAGTGATGGAGTAGTTTCTGCCTGGCAGTAAGTCTGTGAAATCCACTTGTGTAGAATTAGTTGTGATTGTTCTATTGACGTCTCCATTCAGAGTGACTGTGTAATTATCCACTTTTTCTGCTGGTATTGTCCAGTTCACACTCAGTGAATTAGTAGTACTGTTATTAGTTACTGTGATGTTCTGAGCCAGACCCGGAACTGAAAGAAAACAGAAACAATTTCTATTAAGTGAGTTAATTTCTGTTAAAATAAAATAAATTACGCTGACTAGTAGATTAAAAAAAAAAACCTCACATTAGGTAAATTCTATGAGATTATTCTCTAAATACCATACTGTAATGAACTAAAATCAGAATTGTGAAATGTAGAATAAAGTAGCCAAGCTGTGACTATTGCTGTATGTCAGGAATAAAAAAAGCTGTATTCCTGGCACTATTGCTCCCACTGCCTCAACCTTCTCTGCCTCCCCCCTCGATCATGTTTTTTTTCACAGTTTTGGCAATATTGGTGTGTGCATAATTAGTGCAGATCAATAAAAGTAATTCAAATTAAAGGAACGCTATGGGGTCAGGAAAACAAACATTTATTCCTAACACTGTAGTGTTGAAACCACCAACTACCCCTCCCCCCAGCACCCACCCTCCCACACCAAATTAGCTTTACTCTAAATATAGTAAAATCTTACTTGTATTCAATTCTGCAGCTGCTGTCTCTGCCCCTGATCTGCTTGCTTGAAGGTGACATCATCAGAAGTGATCATGTGAGCCAATCACAATTCTTTCCCATAGGATTGGCTGAGATTGTCAAGGAGACAGATCAGGGGCAGAGCCAGCACAAGTCAAACACAGAACTGGCCAATCAGCATCTCCTCATAGAGATGCAATGAGTCAATGCATCTCTATGAGGCAAGTTCAGAGTCTGCATGCAGAGGGTGGAGACACTGAATGGCAGTACTGCACAATTTGCAGCACTTCCCCAGGAAGCAACTCTAGCAGCCTTCCAAGGAGTGGCTAGTGAAGTTATCTTTAGTCTGTAATGTGAACACTGCATTTCCTTTGAAAAGACAATATTTACTGCAAAAAGACTTAAGGGAATGATTCTTCTCACCAGAACAAATACAATAAGCTATAGTTGTTCTGGTGGCTATGGAGTCCCTTTATTTCATTATTTTGTTCTGATTTACAGAGTACAATATATGTTTAGGTTTTCAATTTAAGTTTGGTAGTTACAGGTAACAAAACAGAAAGAGTGAAATACCATTTCAGAGTGGAGAGATTTTAGAATTTAGTATATTTGTCTTCTAAGTTTAAACGCTATCACAGAAAAACAGATTGCCACACAAATGTATATTTTTATACAAAGTAGACCCCACAAGCTGTTTAAATTAGCATAATTTGACACTTTTTTGTAGCCATTGAACTGTTAATTTCTGCTAAACATTGTAATAACATTTTATGTTTTTTATATGTATTTCGTGAACTTGAAATGTGCTACTTCTGCACAAAACCCCATATGGTGTGTATTGTTTCTTAATGTTCTGCTATTTTCTCACTAAAGGCATATGCCAAAGTATGTGGTCATTTTGTTTTAGTTTTTACATACACAATACATTTTTGCTGGGCACTTTACACATTTAATATGTGCCAATATGATATTTAAAGCAGAACACACTACATTGCAAATTAAAAAAATATCATAAGAAGATGGGTGAAATCAAAAGTTAAATTAAGGGAGAGAGGAACATGGTTATGAAAAAATTATGAAATTGTAATTTTTCATTTTTTTTCTGAGGTACATATTAATTTGAGGTTTAAGAAAATGGTACTGTATCAATGTTTGTAAAGAAGAAGGTAGCAAAAGGGTAGGAAAAAGGTAACACAAAAATCAAATTAACACAAATAAGTGTAAAACAGCACTCACAAGCAAACCAAGTCCTGCAGAATCTTCTAAGCAGAGGTATCATCTCTGGAAGATCTACTCAAGAATTCCTGTACTACTTACTGTTTCCTTTAAACTCTTAATTTAAAATTGTGTTCTACTCCATCTCTCTCCCAATACTATCACTACTTAATTGATAACTATTATATCTCCCATTCTGATCTTCTGTTTTTGTTTTTCTTAAAGTTGGTATGGTCATGTCATTTTATGTTCATTCTCTAAGACTTTTTGTTAATTGTTTGTTTAGCTAGTGTTACTACTTTCACTGGTTATCTTGTAAATTTATGTTCATGGTTTATGACTTTCACCTCTCTGATCCTTCGTATATTTGTATCCCAAATGTTCTCTCCTCTGGTTTTTTCATCTTTAATTAATTACCTCAATAGCCCCATGTCTCCCCACCCAGATTAGTGTGTTTATTTTTTTTATTTTTTTACTTTCTAACCTCAGACCTTATATTTCAGACAGGGCCCCTTAAAACAGCATTAACACCCAGCATTCACAAGCAACCGAATTCTGCAGGATCTTCTAAGCAGAGGTATCATCTCTGGAAGATTGCCCACCCTCCCCTCCCCACACCATCCCACCCCATGGTCATTTCCTTACTTATATATAGTGCAGATCAGCTGGTTTTCAAATCACACCAATCAAGTCACTAAACATCTCCTCACCTGAAATCTTCTGTTAACATACTGCATCCTTAACAATGGTTTAAACATAATTTATATATGTGTGTATATATATATAATTAATAATAAACATTTTCTCTAATGTTCGCTCTTCTATTTTTCACTTTAACACTAACTTCTCTCATTACTAAAATATCCCTATCCTTCTGCTCACCTGTCCCTGGCAACACCATCTTCATTACTTCCACCTTACTCCCCTCCCCTCTCTATTCATCCCATGCACTCTACACATACCTTTCCAGCCTATCTCCACCAACTCCTCCCAAATCCTCTATATACATACCCTCCTACAAAACTTTCAAATACTACTCCCACCTTCACCTCCTTTCTATCCTTCTACTTCTAGCAGCTGGTGATGTCTCTCCAAATCCTGGTCCCATCTCAGGAAACTCACCACATACTAACCCAAGTATCCACACTAATCTCATACCCATCTCATGCTCCTCTAAATCCTCCTTCAATACTGCCCTCTGGAATGCACATTCTGTTTGCAATATTACAAAATCCACTGCTGTCCATGACCTCTTCATCTCTCGTTCAATAGATTTACTAGCCTTAACAGAAACATGGCTCTCCCCCTCTGATACTGCTACCCCTGCATCTTTGTCCTTCGGTGGTCTTCAACTTAACCACAACCCAAGAAACTCTGAATGTAAAGGTGGTGGTGTAGGGTTTCTCCTCTCCCCAAGAAACTCTGAATGTAAAGGTGGTGGTGTAGGGTTTCTTCTCTCCCCTCCTTTAAACATCTACCCAGCCACCCTTCCCTCTCTTTCTCATCATTTGAAATACATTCAATTTGCCTTTTCAAACCCTTCTCTGCTAACATTGCTGTTATTTATCGCCCCCCTGGCTCCCCTCTTCTCTTCCTTGACCACTTTGCTGCCTGACTACCCTATTTCCTCTCTTCTAATATTCCATCCCTAATTCTCAGGGACTTCAGTATTCCCATTGACCCACCTTTGACCTCTACAGCCTCTAAACTACTTTCAATTACTTCCTCCTTTGGGCTATCACAGTGGGCTAATTCTACCACCCATGTAGCTGGCAATACCCTTGACCTAATCTTGACTTATGCATGTACAGTATTTAATATCTGCAACACTCCATTTCCTCTCTCTGATCACCACCTCTTATGGTTTGCTCTCGTGCACCCCCTCACCCAACAACCTCAGCCTAACCCCCCTCAACTCAGGAGGGACCTTCATACTCTTGATCTCAAGCAGCTGTCAGCTGATATTGATTCACAACTGCTATCCATCCCTTCCCTCTCCTATCCTTCACTGGCCATCTCCACATATAACACTACCCTCACCTCTGCCTTGAACACTGCGGCACCGCTCCAAACAAGCACCTCAAGGAGGACCCGCCCCCAACCATGGCATACTAAATCAACATGCTACCTGCAAAACTGCTTCCATTGTGCTGAACGCTCCTGGAGGAAGTATCGCACCCAGTCAGACTTTCTCCATTATAGATTCATACTGTGTTCATACAGCACAGCCCTTGCCCTCACCAAACAGTCCTACTTTTCCTCTCTCATTAGTTCATGCTCCCATAATCCCAGGCGTCTCTTTGACACATTTAATTCTCTTCTTCACCCTGCTGTGGCCACCCCCCAAACTAACCTTACTGCCGATAGCGTTGCATGTTACTTTACCGCCAAGATTGAACAGCTAAGGAAAGAATTCTCCCCCCCTTGCCATTCCCTTTCTCAACCACACATAGATCGTGCCTTTCCTACCCTTCAGATGTTCTCCCCGGCTACTGACCAAGAGGTGGCTGCTCTTTTCTTTTGCTCTCGCCCCCCCACTTGCCCATTCGATCCTGTCCCATCTCACCTTATTAGATCTCTCTCCACTTGTATTGTGCCTTCCTTAACACACATCTTTAACTGCTCTCTCTCTTCTAGCATTGTCCCTGCTGACCTAAAACATACCACTGTAGTACCTATCCTGAAAAAAACATCTCTTGACCAATTCTCCCCCTCTAACTATCGTCCTATATCCCTGCACCCTTTTTCCTCAAAGCTTCTGGAAAGGCTTGTCTTTACCCGTATGTCTCACTTCCTCAATTCCAACTCTCTCCTTGACCCTTTTCAATCTGGCTTCCGCCCTCTCCACTCTACTGAGACTGTGCTTATCAAAGTTACTGACGACCTAATCGCGACTACTCCATACTAATTCTTCTTGACCTTTCTGCTGGAAATATGGCTGAATAAGTTATAACTCTTGGAAACATTAGTTATATTATAATAAGAAATAATGTATAAGATATACTGATACTGATATGTATATAATGTTGGTGTTATGTAATGTGGATGTAATGTCTGTAATTGTTATATAGTCCTGAAAATGATGAAAGTATTTATTTTGTTGAATTACTTTATTAAAATTAAATAAAGAAATTAAAAAAAAAGAATAAAATAATAAAAAAATCCCATTTAAATGCAAGTTTGCAATTCTCACATTGAGCACTGCAAGCAGAGCATCTGCCAGTATTGGGCCACTAATTCTGACTCCAACTGATAGACGGTAGCCAGAGATATGCAGTGATACCTGGGGTTCCCAGTTACCAACAGGGAAACAGTCCTTGCTGATAATATACCGCATGATAGAATGTTACATTTTAAGACAATCATCAAACATCAATTTCCCATGACTATGAAATGACTAATAGTAGTCAGACTCTGTATTGTAATGTGTCATTATGTCGATTCCCTTTAATTCCAGTTTACACTCACCTGTGCAGGTTGTATATGAGACAGATTGACTTTCAGTGACATTATCAGCCGCTCTTGTAAATACAGTGAATGTATATGTTACTCCAGGTGTCAGATTAGTGACATTGAGTTGATTTGATGATGCTGTTTGATTTATCACTACAGATGAAGGGCTGACTATTTCTACTCTGTAGGTGTAATCACTTCTATACTCATCAGGTTGATTCCAAATCAGGAAAACAGATACAGTAGTTGTTCCATTATTTCCAAGCTGTTTCACTGGCAGCGGTTCTAGAGTTAGAAAATAAAACATGATTTGTTATCATTAGATATATTATCAACTTGAAATAATTGGATAAGGAATTAGTAGCAAAAATTGAAATAAACTCAATTATTGCAAAAATTCACATAATAAAACACCTTTGTGAATGCTAGACAGGGGCCTTAAACTATATGTTGTTTTCATAAACTCAGAACTGTAGTGTATTGAAAATATAGGGAAAGATTTATGTAGGCAAAAAAGGTGGTATTCTGGGCAAAGTGTTAAATAAGAAGCATTCATCATAGAAACCTATAGAATGTCTCTGAGCATTTAACACTTTGATCCCACAGTAGGAGCTGTTTTGACTTGATCAATCTACCCCATATTTGCTAAATGTGTGGCCAAATAGCCAACTTGTTATTAAAGTGAAGTTGAAGAATTTTTCCAACTAATAAAATGTTCTATTGCAGAACATACAGAAAGCTGTAAACCTACTTGTGTAGATGGAACTGGTCACAGGAGAACTCTGATACTGCCGAGCACCAACTGTTACTACAGTAATCGTATAATTAGTCCCAGACGTGAGGTTCTGAAGGGTGACATTTAATGTGTTTACTGTCACAGTCCAAGAGGATGAAGAATTGCTGTAAATTATATTGAAAGACTTTGTCACATTGGTCATATTTACTGGTTCTCCCCAGGACAATGAAATGTAGTTTGTTCCGATATTTGTAAAATTTAAAGAGACAGGAGGGGTCGGATCTGTGACAAAAAAAAATAAAATAATAATGTAGCTATGGAAATACATACTTCATTATTCTGAAAATAATCCATTGATATCTGAATAAGAATTTTACAAAAAATATTTCTTAGGACTTAACTTGTACGATTTTCACATAAAGATGTAGCTCTGTCCCAATGATCCCATCATACTCACATGTTGCCTCTATCACTGGAGCTGCTGACTGGCTGCAGTTACTACTAATTGTCTGTATAGTGATGGAGTAGTTTCTGCCTGGCAGTAAGTCTGTGAAATCCACTTGTGTAGAATTAGTTGTGATTGTTCTATTGATGTCTCCATTCAGAGTGACTGTGTAATTATCCAATTTCCCTTCTGGTATTGTCCAGTTCACAAGGAATGAATTAGTAGCATTATTATTATTTACTGAGATATTCTGAGCCAGACCCGGAACTAAAAGATAGCAGAATACAATCAGAGAAATAATTACTATTAAGTGTGCTAATTTATGTTAAAATAAAATAATTTAGACTGACTAGTAGATTAAAAAAACTCACATTATGTAAATTCTATGAAATTGTTATCTAAATACCATACTGTACTAAACTGAAATCAGAGCATCATGCAGTCTGGGGCCACTAATTCTGACCTCAGCTGATAGACAGGAGACAAAGATATGCAATGATACCTAGGGTTCTGAGTTACCAACAGGGAAACCGATCCTGCTCGTAATATATCACATGATAGAATTATTACTTCATGGGCTCATAGGACGGACAATTGTGATGGAATAACTCATATTATGCATGTTACATTTTAAGACAATCATCAAACACCAATTTCATATAACTATGAAATGACTAATAATAGTCAGACTCTGCATTTTAATGTGTCTGTATGTTGATTCCCTTTAATACCAGTTTACACTCACCTGTGCAGGTTGTATATGAGACAGATTGACTTTCCGTGACATTATCAGCCGCTCGTGTAAATACCATGAATGTATATGTTACTCCGGGAGTCAGATTAGTTACATTGAGTTGATTTGATGATGCTGTTTGATTTATCACTACAGATGAAGGGCTGACTATTTCTACTCTGTAGGTGTAATCACTTCTATACTCATCAGGTTGATTCCAAATCAGGAAAACAGATACATTAGTCGTTCCATTATTTCCGAGCTGTTTCACTGGCATCGGTTCTAGAGTTAGAAAATAAAACACAATCTGTTTCATTCTGTAGATTGCAATGATCTCTCAGGGAATTGTTATCATTAAATGTATTATTATCTTGAAATAACTGGATAAGGAACATGAAAAAAAATGAAATAAACTCAATTATTGCAAAAATTCACATAATGGAACACCTCTGTGAATTCTAGATACTGTAGCCTTAAACTATATGTTGTTTTCATTAAACTCAGAACTGTAGTAAATTGAATGATCTATACAATTCTGAACATTTAACTAATTAGGTTAAATATAATCTGATGTTTAAAGCCTAAAGGATAATTACTAAACAAGTAGATGAAGTAGTTTTTATTGGAATTATTTGCCGCTTTAACTGTCAATATGGGAAATCAAGACATGATGATAGATAATGTTTACATGATTAAAAAAAATGCAAAATATCCCAGAAGCAACACCAAGAGATGTTATTGTAAGAATTTTTTCTTTTCTAATATAACCGATATTAATCAGCAATGTTGACCCTCTTGTGGGGGAATCCGGTGACCCAAGACTGAATCTTCCCCGAATGAAGCGGATGATACATGCTCATAGTCTGTACATTTCTACCCCAGGGGACCCACCTTGCTGACTTCCACATCTCTTGTAAAACCTAATCCCCTTAGATTACTCGAGTACTAAATGCACCCTCTACCAAATTCCCCCTTGCACTGGGACAGGTCGAAACATCACCCTCGATACTTATCGCTTATCTACTTTCCCCAAAGCTTCCCATAACTCCCTCTCAAACCACACAGCTCCTCTCCCCATTATCCCGATACCCCCCTTCCTGACTTCACCAACTCTACCTTTCTGTGTTGTCAACGGGAGTAAACTTTGCGCACATCCGCTGACCATGCTCCTGCCCACAACAAGGCATTAGAAAAATATTGTAAAGGTTGAATTTTGTATTTCATTTATTTTTTTGTTAAATGTACATAGTCTAACTTGTTTATTTTTGCCTATACTGCACATATTGTCATCTGCTACACCAAACTCTCATACTGCACCAGCTGGTCCTACCTCGGAAACAGATACACCCACACACCCTAGGTCACACAGCTGACATGACCACGATCAATATTCTATCTTTCAATGCCCATGGGCTAAATACTCCAGAGAAGAGATTGTTGGCGCTATCTGAATTTCACAGTCTGAAGGCTGAAATTATCTTTGTTCAAGAAACCCATTTCTGTAAAAACTCAACACGACCCTTGAGAAAGCACAGGTTCCCCCGTAGGGTATTTTAGCAACTACTCTGAGTCTAAGTCTAGAGGGGTGGCTATCCTGATAGGGTCCCAAATTCCTTGGGTTTTTCTGGAACAGACCTCAGATGACATGCGTAGATTCCTCTTTATAAAAGGAACTGTGGGCAACAAAGTAATTACCTTAGCAAACATTTATCTGCCAAACAGGAAACAGTGTTTCACTGTGCGCAAAATATTACACTAGATGGAACAGTTCCAGGAAGGTATCCTTATCATGGGTGGGGATTTCAATAACTGTCTAGATGGAGTCCTAGACTCTTCATCCACCTCCAGTGCCTATCTAGAGCCCACCCGTAAACAACTACGATCCCTTCTACATGGTTCCCAATTGTATGATGGATGGAGAACAATACACCCAACAGGAAGGGACTACTCCTTCTACTCCCCTCCCACTACTCCCGCATCGACATTATATTTCTCCCACCCCGATTTCTCCCCCTGATACACTCGTGCTCCTATGGACCAATCACTTGGTCAGACCATACACTTCTGTCTCTTGCCATTTCCATTCCCTCCCTCCCCACTACATATCACCAATGGAAACTCAAATACTATTGACTCAATTAAATCAAATTTTCCACAATACTTCAATGAAAACAATCATCCTCACACCTCACATAAAGTCATTTGGGAAGCACATGTCATGAGGGGTATGCTGCTGCAACTTGCATCAACATCCAAGCGCAAAAGGGAGGAACGCACCACACTTTTATTGATTTAAATCAAAACACTAGAATAACAACATAGATTGGATAAATCATTAGACCCATATAAAATAGACACAACAGCTTGCCACATTGTTGAACATACACACAAAACGCAGAATGTTATTAACTAAGCATACATATTACTCTCAAGGCGCCTTTTGGTGCAATCCATCCAACAACGTAGACAACAAACATTCATCCCCTTTTTTAAACTATTGGATGGCACTCAATCACATCTTATGACTGATATTATTGGAGCTTTCCAGGAGTTCTACACAAAACTTTACGACCTCAGAGACACACCACCTCCTACAAGGGAAATTCATAGTTTCCTATCAAGTAGGATCAAATCCATCATACCATGTAATGTGCTAGACTCTTTAGAACGTCCCAATACAATAGATGAATTTAAAGAAATAAGAATGTAGGTTGGGTGACACACAATGAGGAAAGGATATAATAAGAGTGGGTTGCTTTACACAAGGGAGCAACTAAAATATGGTAGAAATCTAAATCTACAAAATGTATGAGTGTTCCTAAGAACAAATCAAAGTCTTAGTAGATATACCAATATTTAATATATGTATAATACAAGCAAGTAAGCACCACCAAATTAGCTCTAAAAGCATCAATCGTACATTCAAGTGGTTATAATTATTATCATGGTTTTTCAGATCACAATGCCGTAAGAAAAACAACTGTGATCTAAAAAAATTCAAAAACAAGAACTGATTAAAATTTATCAAATTACATCTGCATAACACACTGGAAACAAATATAGGTATTCCCAGATACACTTCACAAAATGCACAATATGCTCTGGTATGCTCAGATTATATTTTAAAAAATAGCCCCAAAACCTCTTGGATATATTGTTAAAAAAAACACCCCAAGAAAAAAAGATTGTCAAAAGTTATTATGTGTCCTCTTAATTAACCAGTTGTTACTATATATACCTATGGAGCGTATCCACAGAGTTAATTAACACACAACTATATGTTTAACATACAAATTGATGTAGACTTAAAATAAAGTTGTGACCATACTTTTTTATATCAGTTTAGCAGTGCTAGCTTTAACCAACAAATCTTCTATTTTTAACTTTATTACTTACTATTATTTAGTGATAAAATAGTTTATCTTGAACGAGATGAATTTGCAGATATATATTGAGGATATAGTCGCACTTATGTGTTAGACTTTCTATGTAAAGTTTGGTGTAAGGTTCGGTGTAAGAACTTCTACTTGCTTCAAACACCAATATCAGATCCTTTATTCTGATCCTTTTTCTGCAGATTAATACTACTTCAAGACCTTCGTCTAGTGAATATCGCCCCGTTTAAAGAATTTCTACTGCTTGCAGACCCATTACAAGATGTAACCACATGGCCAGCAAAGCTGACCGAGACGTCTCCCTTTTGCAGTATACTTAGGCTATTAAACTAATATCAAAGACAAAAAACACTCTTCAAGAGCCTATTATATGGCCGTGCTTGTATTGTAAGAGTTAGCAGTACTAAGCTTTAACCGATGAGACTTCTATTTTCTTTGCTGTTATAAAGAAATGTCTTTGAAGGTACAAATTTTCATAATGTGCGTTTCTCTATTCAGACACCAGTGACACGGCGCGTATTCCACCAAGAGGCTTCCCTGCTACGGAGCGCGTGCGTGAGTGCGCTTTCATGTCATCCCCCAGAAGCAATTATTTTACTCATCATGTGTGGCGGTGGTTAACCCAAGGTTAGGAATTAATGGACAGCTCTCAAATCCGGTCAGAATCTTGAATGGCACGAGACAGGGGTACCCCCTCTCCCCCCTCATTTTCATACTTGTACTTGAACCCTTTCTACAGAGCATCTGGGATAACCCACACTTTTGGGGCCTCCAGGCACAAGGGGAGGAGCACAAAATATCGGCATTTGCCGATGACCTATTATTTACGGTCTCCGACCCACTACACATGCTGCCTTTCATTCTAGACAAAATGTCCTTGTATATTTAGCTATCCAATTTTCAGGTAAACCTATCCAAATGTAAAAGCCTAGCATTAAACACATTCAGGGACTTAGACTCAATGCTCAAACGACACTTCCACTTCTCTTGGGCCAGCACAGCCATTAAGTACTGGGGCATCATACTTCCTAAACATCTCTCTAACCTATATGATCTGAATTTCCCTCCACTCCTAACAAAAATATCTGCAGACTTGAATGTGGCTAGTTCTGCAGGGTCAATATCCTTAAGATAATCCGTGGGTAGATCATAGTTATTTTTTATTCATCTTGAAAGATTCAAAACTATATAAGCCATTTTGTACATAGCGCCTTGATGGTAATATACACTGAACAAAATTATAAACGCAACACTGCTGACAGCTGGTGCAACAATCGGTTTGCATAACCAATTAATTTCTGCACAAACTGTCAGAAACTGTCTCAGGGAAGCACATCTCCATGCTCATCATTCTCATTGGGGTCTACTACAGTTCGTTGTTGTAACCGACTTGAGTGGGCAAATGCTCACATTTGATGGCGTCTGGCAATTTGGAGAGGTGTTCTCTTCACAGATGAATCCCGGTTTTCACTGTACAGGGCAGATGGCAGACAGCGTGTATGGCATCGTGTGGGTGAGTGGTTTGCTGATGTCAACATTGTCGATCGAGTGGCCCACGGTGGTGGTGGTGGTGTTATGGTATGGGCAGGCGTATGTTATGGACAACGAACACAGGTGCATTTTATTGATGGCATTTTGAATGCACAGAGATGCCGTGATGAGATCCTGAGGCCCATTGTTGTGCCATTCATCCACGACCATCACCTTATGTTGAAGCATGATAATGCACGGCCCCATGTTGCAAGGATCTGTACACAATTCCTGGAAGCTGAAAACATCCCAGTTCTTGCATGGCCAGTATACTCACTGGACATGTCACCCATTGAGCATGTTTGGGATGCTCTAGATGACAGCGTGTTCCAGGTCCTGCCATTATCCAGCAACTTCACACAGCCATTGAAGGGGAGTAGACCATCATTCCTCAGGCCACAATCAACAACCTGGTCAACTCTATGCAAAGGAGATGTGTTGCACTGTGTGAGGCCAATGGTGGTCACAGCAGATACTGACTGGTTTTTGGACCCCCCTTGACCACCAATATAGTAAAACTGCATATTTTAGAGTGGCCTTTTATTGTGCCAGCCTAAGGCACTCATGTGCAATAATCATCTTGATATTCCACACCTCTGAGGTGGATGGATTATCTTGGCAAAGTGCTCACTAACACAGATTTAGTAAGGTTTGTGAACAATGTTTGAGAAAAATAGGCCTTTTGTGTACATAGAAAAAGTCTTAGATCTTTGAGTTCAGTTCATGAAAAATGGGGGCAAAAACAAAAGTGTTGCGTTTATAATTTTGTTCAGTGTACTTTCTAAAACTGAGAATCAAAGATATATTAAAAACCTTATGGAATTATATTTTAAACAGAATGTAACGGAAGTGATGTCTCAAGCAACTATATGTTGTGCTTTTAAAGCTGTCATAAGAGGCTATCTGATTAAACTTAAAAATAAAATAAAAAAGGAAAGGGGGCCACTAGAGAAGAGTTACGTAAAGAATATTAAAAACTATCTAATAAAAACAAAAACCAAGTAACTAACAAAACTGTAAGTCAGCTCTCAGAGATCCCAAAAAAATAAATCTATTTGAAATGGAATATATGAACAAAAATCTGGAAAGGGTGAAAATGAATTATTACTATGAAAATAATAGAATTTCAAAATGGTTAATAAAAAAACAGACAGGTAATAATAGAATAAATTGTATTGAAATAGCACAAAGGAAATATATGACCCGAAAAAGCACAGCTAAAGCATTTCAAAATTAATATTATAAGTTATATAACATACCAAATTAATCAGAGGAACAACAGATTATAAATTATTTGAAGGACATGAATATCCCAAGGATTACTCAAGAACAAAATAAGATACTTAACTCTAATTAACAAAATTACAAATGAATAAGGCTATAGATGGACTTGTTAATTTTAGGAGACCAGGACCAGATGGTTTGACTGGTTTTATAAAGAAATACCAAGTGAGCATATAATTAACTCTTCTAATCAAATTGTTTCTAAATGGTAACCGTTGCTAAAAAAAGATAAAAACCCACATGAAATTAAAAATCACTGCCCAGTTTCTCTAATCAACGTGGATTCTAAATTATTTTCAGCAATTTTAGCAAATACAATTAAACTTTCGAACCTAGTCCATGGGGATCACATTGGCTTTGTTCAGAATAGACAAGCCTGTTTTAATATCATGTGTTTGATTGATATAATGGTCTGGGGAGAGAGTAGTGAGAATCTTAAATATTTCATTATTTAAGGATTAAATCGTATAAGTCAAAATAGATGTTTAAAGGATCAAACTGAGATCATAATTAAATGAAGCAGGTGTTTGATCCAATGGCCAAATATAAGTTATTGTCTAAATGTTATGATTTGATTATGCAGGTGGAACAATCCAAGGTGATAAAATGGGAAAAGGAACTAGAGATGTCGCGAACCGTCCGCGAACTTCACGCGAACGGTTCGCCACGGTTCGCCACGAGCTGTTCGCGGCGAACTCCGGTCAGCTGACATGTCCCGGCCAATCTCCAGCAGACCCTCCCTGCCAGACCCTCCTACTTCCTGGACAGCATCCAAGTTCGCGGATGGTTCGCGACATCTCTAGTTCCTTTTCCCATTTTATCACCTTGGATTGTTCCACCTGCATAATCAAGTTCGCGGACGGTTCGCGACATCTCTAAAAGGAACTTAATATTAAAACCAATCCTAATGAATGGGGTAAGGTATTATTTGGAGTAAATAAACATATTCACAATATATCATGGAGAGAAACCTTTTACAATGTAAGCAATATCAGAGTTTGCAGGAATCTATGATCTGAAAACTTTCTTTGTCTTAGGGATGAGCAAAACCACCTAGCAAAGCTAGTGTTTATTCAACAGCCTTCCGGAGTCAAATGCCAGAGCTGAAAAATCGCTTGCGCTGTTCTCCTGCACAGCAACAGTATTTCAGCCAATCAGGTGATCAGGAGAGCCATGCTGAGCATGGGAATCCTGATTACCTCAGATTTTTAACATTGGGAAACTGCGGATGGTTAGCTCATCCCACGAAGCACTGAGAATGTATATTACCCAAAGGGTAGAGAAACATAATTAAACATGTAAACAAAAAAGAATTAAAGAGGAATTAAAGAGGAAGTAAAGAGGAACAAGAAAATATTTAATAAGTCATAAAGACATATGAGATGGACTTTCTTAAGCAACAATGTATAAGCTTAAGAAAGTATCAATCGACATTGAAACAAGAACATCGTAAATTGCAACAAAATAGTTTCTGCAAATAAAAATAAAACATAACAAGTCTCTGAAAGCAGATTTTTTATGCAGGGAGCCCATGAGAATTTCATATTCGTTAACTCAGCTCTTCAAGGCCAAAGACAGCAAAAAAGCCAACTTAATAGCAGTCCATCTTAAATCAATTTTAACATTATTCAAAAAATAAGGGAAATTTTAAAAGAGATCTACATCCCAAGTAGATGTGTATCATGGAGTATATGGGCGGCAGACTGATAACCCTTTTAGTAATCTCAAATACAGGGCATCCTGAGTAAGGTTAGGGATAAGGAAATTTAAAGCAGATCCATAGGTCTTGATGGTACTGACCGCTAAACCTGAATGGTTTAAGGGTAAGAAACTCTAAAGCCAATGGAATGGTGTCAGATCCCTGAGAAGAAGATAGAAAAGAAACCTCCCATTTTTTGAATTCCTGAATCATCTTTTTATATGTTACCCTAGTTCTGCATCTTAAAGATGAATTAATGATGTCCAGGACCTGATCCGATAAAAGGAAATGCATTAACAGCCTACCAGAGCTGCAATCCACATCAGCTGTGGAAGCTTGAGCAACAGATTGCTGGTTTCCTGAAGCAGTCCACAGCCATTCCCAGTGGGAACTTGGTTCCCTTGACAAACTGATGGATCAAGGGGTACCAGGATCTGGAGTCCATACTGGGTAAATGAGAACTAAACTCTGTACCTTGTCCCTGCGGGTCTTCTCCAGCACTTTCATAAGTAAAGATGGAGGTGGAAAGGCATAAGGGGCTGGAGCATCTGTCAATTGGAAAGACAGTGAATCCATTTTCCAAGCTCCCTTTGTCCAAATCCTGGAGACAAACCTGGGAGTTTGTGCAGACGTTTGGGATGCAAACAGATCTATCTCTAATCTCAAAATTGTGCTCCATAGCCCATCTAGAGTAAAATAATTTTAATGGAGAGTCTTTCCTAGGAGAATCATTCTAGCCATCTGAATGTTGCCAAGTTGCCCTCACTCAGTGAAAGCTGCTGAACATACCTCTTCCTCAGATTCCCAGTCTATTTCTGGAGAGCAGTGTCTAGAACTGGAACAGCTTTGGGAGGAAGAATGAGCAAACGCTCTAGAAGGGGAAGGAGAAGAACTATCTAACCTCCAATGAGATTTGTCCTTTTTCTCTGGATGGTGTTTCTGGTGCTCAAATGAGGGACACACACTATTCCTCTTTTGGGATCCTGTCCCTTTAATTTTTCACTTACTTTAACGAGTATGAAGGGAAGGAGGTGCAGAAAAATTTTCCTCAGATGAGGAACTGACAGAAGAGACCAGCCGCTTTTCCTTATTCTTTTTATGTAAAACTGGGATCATATCCTCCTGCTCAAAAGAAGAGGATAGATCCCTGACAAGGAAAGCTCTCTTATGGAGCTTTCTAAAATTGATGGGGCTGCCTCTAAGAGAGGCATCCACTATATCTGTGGCAGACACAGATATGGAGTCCTCCATCAATGATGCCGTTTTAAAAATCTGAGGTAATCAGGATTCCCGCGCTCAGCACAGCTCTCCTGATTGGCTGAAATGCTGTTGATGTGCAGGAGCACAGTTTGAGTGTTTTTTCAGCTCTGGCATTTGACTCCACAACAAAAATGGTATCTGGTACCCATGAGATTTACTAGAATTGATCCAAGCACCCCAAGATTTTGTTGTAGATGTGAAGTTGCAATTGGTAGCTATATACATATATGGTGGGGTTGCTAGAAAATCAAAAAACTCTGGGAATAGGCTTATATATTTTTGATAGACATGGACAAAATTAAAATAGAAAGACAACCCCAAATTGCCCGTCAGTAAATCTCAACAATACCTTGCTGTTCATGGTTTTACGGCAGTTAAAATTCTAATAGCAAGAGATTGGACACAACACCAAGAAATACATTTCCATTGGGAAATACAATATTCCCAATGGAAAGAACAAATTATTTTCCAATTAAAGTTTGAAAATTAAATGGATTGGATAATTAACTTTTCTGCTAAAATAATAAGTTAAGGGAATGATGCCTTTAGAAAGCATTAGCACTTTTACAAATTAATATAAAAAGAGATACTGCCTCTCTTCTCTCTATTTTTTATTTATTTATTTATTTATGTAAAACAGATAAGTAAATTACTCTTTGAGGACCCAGCCTACAGTCCTCTTAATAGTCTTCTCTGGTGTATGTGTAACGTTATTATTAAGTATGTATAATGTTAAGTATATAGGATAAAGTAACTGTATTGTTTGTATATATATGTCTGTTGTAAAAATAAAAACTAATTACATCCCATTTTCATGCGTGGAACCTGCTCAGAATACAGAGTTTAACATAGTATAATGTTCTGTTGCAGAACATACAGAAAGGTGCAAACCTACTTGTGTAGATGGAACTGGTCACAGGAGAACTCTGATACTGCCGAGCACCAACTGTTACTACAGTAATTGTGTAATTAGTCCCAGATGTGAGGTTCTGAAGGGTGGCATTGAATGTGTTTATTGTCATAGTCCAAGAGGATGAAGAATTGCTGTAATTTATATTGAAAGTCTTTGTCACATTGGTCATATTTATTGGTTCTCCCCAGGACAACGAAATCGTGTTTGTTTCAATATTTGTAAAGCTTAAGGACACTGGAGGGGTTGGATCTACGAAAAAACAACAACAAAATAATTAGTTAAAGAAATCCATATTTCATTATTCTGAAAATAATCCAATGATATCTAAATACAAGTTAAGCTAAAAAGTTTACTAGAACTCAGTTTGTATGATTTCCACGTAAAGATATAGCTCTGTCCCAATGATCCCATCATACTCACATGTTGCCTCTATCACTGGAGCTGCTGACTGGCTGCAGTTACTACTAACTGTCTGTATAGTGATGGAGTAGTTTCTGCCTGGCAGTAAGTCTGTGAAATCCACTTGTGTAGAATTAGTTGTGATTGTTCTATTGGCGTCTCCATTCAGAGTGACTGTGTAATTATCCACTTTCCCTGCTGGTATTGTCCAGTTCACACTGAGCGAATTAGTTGTATTGTTATTAGTTACTGTGATATTCTGAACCAGACCCGGAACTGAAAGAAAGCAGAAATCATTTAATATAAGGTTCGTACATTTCTGTTTAGATAAAATGAATTATGCTTTCTAGTAAATAAAACAAAAAGAAAGATTATTTTAGGTAAATTCTATGGGATTATTCTCTAAACACCATATTGTTATGACCTGGAATCAGAATTGTGAAATGTCGAATAACGTAGCCAAGCCGTGACTGTAACGGACTTCGAGAATTTATTCGTCACTGAGTTTTTCCTAGCAGGTTAGCAAAAGGAATTTATTTAAATGTATACAATGTGATATTTCTGTATGTTTATAGGTAAAGTTTAACAATTAGCTTTTAATAAAAAGAAACAAAGCTCTATAAAAGCAAAAATAGGTATTAACACTTTTTATTTTTTATTTCACCACTGACTAGTTTTTTTTAAATCCAGTTCCTCAAACGAGCATCACCTGCATATTACATTTTAAGACAAACATTAGTAAACAAACATTTCATATAACCTTGTAATGACTAATAATAGTCAGACTCTGTATTGTAATATGTCTTTATGTCGATTCCCTTTAATATCAGTTTAGACTCACCTGTGCAGGTTGTGTATGAGACAGAGTGACTTTCAGTGACATTATCAGCCGCTCTTGTAAATACAGCAAATGTATATGTTACTCCGGGAGTCAGATTAGTTACATTGAGTTGATTTGATGACGCTGTTTGATTTATCACTACAGATGAAGTGTTTTCTATTTGTACTCTGTAGGTGTAATCACTTCTATACTCATCAGGTTGATTCCAAATCAGGAAAACAGATAAAGTAGTCGTTCCATTATTTCCGAGCTGTTTCACTGGCAACGGTTCTAGAGTTAGAAAATAAAACACGATCTGGTTCATTCTGTAGATTGCAATGATCTCTCAGGGAATTATTATCATTAGATGTATTTTTAACTTGAAATAACTGGATAAGGAACATGTTAATTAGTAGCAAAAAATGAAATAAACTCAATAATTGTAAAAATTCACATAATGAAACACCTTCGTGAATAGAGATGTCACGAACCGTCCGCGAACTTCTCGCGAACGGTTCGCCACGGTTCGCCACGAGCTGTTCGTGGCGAACTCCGGTCAGCTGACACGTCCTGGCCAATCTCCAGCCTACCCTCCATCCCAACATGGATGCTGTCCAGGAAGTAGGAGGGTCTGGGAGGGAGGGTCTGCTGGAGATTGGCCGGGACGTGTCAGCTGACCGGAGTTCGCGACATCTCTATTTGTGAATTCTAGATACTGCCTTAAACTATATGTTGTTTTCATTAAACTCAGAACTGTAGTGTACACAATATGCTTCATTCTGTAGATTGCAATTTTCTCTCAGAGAATTACTATTATTGGTTGTATTATTAACTTGCAACAAATCGATGAGGAACTAGTCAATATGTATCTTTAAAAAATCCTGATATAAACTCCATTATTGCAGAGATTCACCTAATGAAACACCTTGGTGATTTCTACATACTGTAGCATTAAACACATAAACTACACATATCCGTATATATATATATATTATTTATTTTTTTAACTGGGAATTACAACGTGATGAAAACATAGGGGGAGATTTATCACAACAAAAACAGTTGCTATAATAAGACAACGTGCTTAATAAAAAGCAAGAATAGTTTTGCCTTGATAAATCCCCCACCACAATTGCAACATTTATGGTGAAATAGCCAAGATGTTACCACACCCTGTTCCAAATTATTATGCAAATTCTATTTAAGTGTCACAAAGATGAAATATTTAGTTTTTCAGTTTAACTCATGGATGGTTTTGTGTCTCAGGGCTCTTTTGATCACTGAAAACAATCTCGGACACCTGTGATAATTAGATTGCCAGGTGAGCCCAATTTAAGGAAAAACTACTAAAGGAGGGTGTTCCACATTATTAAGTAGAGCACCATTTTCATGCAATATGGGGAAGAAAAAGGATCTCTCTGCTGCCAAAAAGAATGAAATCGTTCAATGCCTTGGAAGAGGTATGAAAACATTAGATATTTCACGAAAACCTAAGCGTGATCATCGCACAATTAAGAGATTTGTGGCTGATTCAGAGCACAGACGGGTTCATGCAGATAAAGGCACATTGAGGAAGTTTTCTTCCAGATCCATGCATCGAATAAAGAGAGCAGCTTCTAAAATACCATTACAAAGCAGCAAACAGATATTTGCAACTGCTGGTGCCTCTGGAGTCCCACGGACATCAAGGTGTAGAGTCCTCCAGAGTTTTGCAACTGTGCATAAACCTTCTATTCAGCCACCACTAACAAATGCTCACAAGCAGAAACGGCTGCATCGGGCAGAAAAATACATGAAGACTAATTTTCAAACAGTCCTGCTCACTGATGAGTGCCGTGTAACTCTGGATGGTCCAGATGGATGGAGTAGTGGATGGTTGGTGGACGTCAACCCTGTTCCAACAAGGCTGCGACATCAGCAAGGGGGTGGGGGAGTCATGTTTTGGGCCGGAATTATGGGAAGAGAGCTCCTCGGCCCCTTTAGGGTCCCCGAAGGTGTAAAGATGACCTCTGCAAAGTATGTGGAGTTTCTAACTGACCACTTTCTTTCCTGGTACAGAAGGAAGAACTATGCTTTCCGTAATAAAATCATCTTCATGCATGACAATGCACCATCTCATGCTGCAAAGAATACCTCTGCATCAATGGCTGCTATGGGTATAAAAGGAGAGAAAGTCATGATGTGGCCTCCATCCTTCCCTGACCTCAATCCTATTGAGAACCTTTGGAACATCCTCAAGCAAAAGATCTATGAGGGTGGGAGGCAGTTTACATCCAAACAGCACCACTGGAAGGCTATTCTGACATCTTGCAAACAAATTCAAGCAGAAACTGTCCAAAAACTCACTAGTTCAATGGATGCAAGACTTGTGAAGCTGCTATCAAATAAGGGGTCCTATGTTAAAAATGTAACTTGACCTGTTAAAATGTTTAAGAAGTTAAAATGTTGTTATAAGTTTGATTTAAATAGTTTTTGATTTCAGTAAATATGCTGCAAACACAACAAATGATAATTTTCAGTTCTTTACAACCTATAAAGTGTTTTGAAACTTACTGTGTGTAATAATTTGAAACAGTGCATTATAAGTTTTTTATGTTTAAAAAAATACTGTTATCATTAGGAGGTTTGTTCAATAAAATTAGAATTGTACTCTTTATAGTTGGTAACATGAGAATTATGCTGACTGTTATTTACATCAATTATTTAGGTAAATGAGAAAAATGGCATTTGCATAATAATTTGAAACAGGGCATATAGTCAAATTATAGAATCTTTCCAAATCAGCAGTTTTTAATGCCAGATGCGACTAAGGTGTTGGTCCATTCCACTGTCCTTTCTTGCCTTAACTCAGTGGTCTTACGTGCTCCCAACTTGCGCCGTTACAGTCCATAATGAATGCGGCAACGAGGCTCATCTTCCTGTCCGCCCGCACCTCCCATGCCTCACCCTTCTGTCAGTCCCTACATTCGCTTCCTATAAAATATATAGCTCAATTTAAAATTCTGGTTCTTGCTTTCAAATCGCTACATAATGCTGCTCCCACCCATCTATCCTCCCTTATACACAAGTATGTCCAGTCTAGGCCCTTACAATCTGCTGAAGACTTACGTCTATCTTCTGTCCGTACTCCCACCTCTGATGCTTGCCTTCAAGATTTCTCGAGGGCTGCACCATTCCTGTGGAACTCGCTTCCCTCCTCCGTTAGATGCTCACCCAGTCTCCACTCCTTCAAAAAATTATTAAAAACCCACTTCTTGCGTATGAATTAAACTATTAATAGCTCCTGACTGATTCCTCTTCTGCAACTGTCACTAGTCTAATACTATCCTTACCTTTTTGTGTCATTTTACCTCACTCCCTCCAGCATGTATGCTTATTGAGCAGTGCCCTCAACCCCTTTGTTCCTGTGTGTCCAACTTGTATGGTTACAACTACATGTCTGTTCGTCCACCCATTGTAAAGCGCTGCGGAATTTGATGGCGCTATATAAATATCATAATAATAATAATAATAATAATTGCTACATTTTACAATTTTATTTTTAATTCACTAAAAATCAACCTTTCATAAATCCAGCCCAACATTTTAAATGTCTAATTTTAAAAAATTTAATATTCAGTGGGCGGGGCCTGTCTGCCATGCTAAGCAGAGATGCATGGGAGGAGCTCCTTGGTTATCACTGATTAATTAAGTTTTAAGTAACTTACTGTGCCCCTCATCAGTCTGTAGTGCTGCCTCGTCTGCTTGCAAACACATCGGTGCTTGTTTCCAGTCCCTCCAGTACCAGTGGTGGACGATTGACGGGTGAGGCCTGGTAAGCCCTGAAGGTAGGAGAGACAGCCGCTCCTCTGCCCCATGGTGGCTTGATTGCCAGAAGCATCAGCGGACATTCCCCCTCTGGATCGGCGGGGTTATCCCAGTCCATACTGGACAGGCCTCGGTTACTCCTGAAACCTAGCTGGCAGCCCCACCACAAGTCAAAGTAATTATACTCACCTAAGATGGATGCTTGTCAAGAGCTCAATCAACATGCAGTACAGCAGAAACCTCACAGGAGAGCGACCTTTCTTGAGGCATTCAACGCTATAAGTCTGAGTCTCCACCAAAGCCCTGGAGTTATGGAAATGCAGAGCCACCAAAAGCTTGGAAGTCAGGGGGCTGTCTGAGGAAACCTGAGTAAGCTGTACCCCTCCTGAGCCTGGGGCCTCACAAGATACTAGCCGTGGATTAGATCCACAACCCCTGAGGTTCACTATGGAGCTCTTTGAGGACAAGGTCCACGATTCAGCAGAGGATGGGTTCATGGCTCTCAATCAGTTCTGGGGCAGAGCTCCGAAGCTTGGGAGCAGCACTGGGGCCCTAGGACTGGTCTCCGGCTGACATCTAGGAGACGGAGGCACTAACAGAAGCCCATTCTAAAAGTGGGAATATGATAATTCTGGGGCTTATAACAATTGAACACAGAACCTCCAGTGAAATGTCATAGCTACATGCTTGCTACAATTTATGTTTTATTAGATTTTAGTAAGCTTTATTATTAGTTTTTGCTCACAGTTGACTACCCATCTTAATGAGTGAACGGAGTGGAGCTAGGTCAAACTCATAGGGGCCTATCTGGTATAAACCAGCAAGACCCAAGCTATATGGTTTTAATTTCTTATTAATGTTTATTATAATGTTTTGCTTAGTATACTACGTACTCTCACTCTACTATATAGCCTGTTCTTTCATAGTGTGGAGCATACTATTGTCTAGCATGTCTTTTTTCTTTCTTACTAATAGTTACTCATGTTATCGGGTGCCACTTCACCATAGCGGTTTAAAGATAGTCATCTAGAGCAAGTCTCTGAGACATAACTCATTGCGCTGTCCTATTTACCTTGAAAATTTTGTGCAGGTAATTTGTCCGTCACACATTTGTTTTGCATGTACACAACTGTGCTTACTGTTGCTGTTTTGGAACTATGAGCTTATATGTATTTTGATGCACAACAAAAATAAAGAACAAAAAATAATAATAATAATAATAATTAAATATTCTGTGGATTCCAACACATTCCCTGAAACTCATTATATCCCATTTCCGGCAAGAGCTATGAGTGGAACCTGCTAAGAACACAGAGTTTAATATAACAAAAGATTTTATTGCAGAACATACAGAAAGGTGCAAACCTACTTGTGTAGATGGAACTGGTCACAGGAGAACTCTGATACTGCCGAGAACCAACTGTTACTACAGTAATTGTGTAATTAGTCCCAGATGTGAGGTTCTGAAGGGTGACATATAATGTGTTTACTGTCACAGTCCAAGAGGATGAAGAATTGCTGTAAATTATATTGAAAGACTTTGTCACATTGGTCATATTTACTGGTTCTTCCCAGGACAATGAAATGGTGTTTGTTCCGATATTTGTAAAGTTTAAGGACACTGGAGGAGTTGGATCTATGAAAAAATAAGAATTATTAGTTAAAGAAATCCATATTTTAATATTCTGAAAATAATCCATTGATATCCAAATACAAATTATACTAAGATGTACATTATGATTTAGGTTGTAGGATTAGTACATAAAGATATAGCTCTGTCCCAATGATCCCATCATACTCACATGTTGCCTCTATCACCGGAGCTGCTGACTGGCTGCAGTTACTACTAACTGTCTGTATAGTGATGGAGTAGTTTCTGCCTGGCAGTAAATCTGTGAAATCCACTTGTGTAGAATTAGTTGTGATTGTTCTATTGACGTCTCCATTCAGAGTGACTGTGTAATTATCCACTTTCCCTGCTGGTATTGTCCAGTTCACACTGAGTGAATTAGTAGTATTCTTATTATTTACTGTGATATTCTGAGCCAGACCCGGAACTGAAACAAATCAGAAATCATTTAATTTAAGGTTTGTACATTTTTGTTTAATAAAATAAATTATGCTTTCTAGTAAATAAAACATAAAGAAAGATTCATTTAGGTAAATTCTATGGGATTATTCTATAAGCACCATATTGTTATGACCTGGAATCAGAATTGTGAAATGTAAAATAAAGTAGCCAAGCTGTGACGGTACCTGAGTTAGAGAATTTATTTGTCACTGAGTTCTTCTTAGCAAGTTAGTAAACGGAATTTCTTTATAGGTATTTAATGTGATATATCTGTATGTTTATAGGTAAAGTTTAAGAATTAGCTTTTAATAAAAAGAAGCAAGGCTCTATAAAAGCAACAATTGGTATCATACTTTTATTTTTTATTTCACCACTGAATATTAGTAACTTTTTTTTTAAATCCAGTGCCTCAAACGAGCATCACCTGCATGTTACATTTTCAGACAAACATTATTAAACACACATTTCATATAACTTTGTAATGACTAATAATAGTCAGACTCTGTATTGTAATGTGTGTGTGTGTCGATTCCCTTTAATATCAGTTTAGACTCACCTGTGCAGGTTGTATATGAGACAGATTGACTTTCCGTGACATTATCAGCCGCTCGTGTAAATACCGTGAATGTATATGTTACTCCGGGAGTCAGATTAGTTACATTGAGTTGATTTGATGCCGTTGTTTGATTTATCACTACAGATGAAGTGTTTTCTATTTGTACTCTGTAGGTGTAATCACTTCTATACTCATCAGGTTGATTCCAAATCAGGAAAACAGATACATTAGTCGTTTCATTATTTCCGAGTTGTTTCACTGGCATCGGTTCTAGAGTTAGAATATAAAACACAATCCATTTCTTGATCAAGAATTATGTGCTAGCCTGTTCATTAGTGGGATAAGATGTCAACAATTGAGACTGAAAGAAAGGCGTTTTCATCTAAATTGGGGTCCAGATTTGAAGCATCTGGCCAAGACTTTATCTGTGAATTGGTGTTTGGCCATGTGAAAACAAGCTCATTTGGAGCCTGAGTTGCAAAATCTGAGCATTTTTAAACAATGTCCTGATATTACAATCACAATGGCCCTGTATGCAGCCAGATGTTTTTTGTCCCTATTGGTACAGAGCCATTCAGTGAAGAACCCTCTTTATATTCCAGTTTCAGCCAGAGCAATGAGTGGAACCTGCTCAGAACAAAGAATTTAACATAATAAAACATTCTATTGCAGAACATACAGAAAACTGTAAACCTACTTGTGTAGATGGAACTGGTCACAGGAGAACTCTGATACTGCTGAGCTCCAAGTGTTACCACAGTAATTGTGTAATTAGTCCCAGATGTGAGGTTTTGAAGGGTGACATTTAATGTGTTTACTGTCATAGTCCAAGAGGATGAAGAATTGCTATAAATTATCTTGAAAGTCTTTGTCACATTGGTCATATTTACTGGCTCCTCCCAGGACAACGAAATGGTGTTTGTTCCGATATTTGTAAAGTTTAAAAAGCCTGGAGGGGCCGGATCTATGAAAAAAAAAGAATTATTAGTTAAAGAAATCCATATTTTAATATTCTGAAAATAATCCATTGATATCCAAATACAAATTATACTAAGAAGTACATTATGATTTAGGTTGTAGGATTAGTACATAAAGATATAGCTCTGTCCCAATGATCCCATCATACTCACATGTTGCCTCTATCACTGGAGCTGCTGACTGGCTGCAGTTACTACTAATTGTCTGTATAGTGACGGAGTAGTTTCTGCCTGGCAGTAAGTCTGTGAAATCCACTTGTGTAGAATTAGTTGTGATTGTTCTATTTACGTCTCCATTCAGAATGACTGTGTAATTATCCACTTTCTCTGCTGGTATTGTCCAGTTCACACTCAGTGAATTAGTAGTATTCTTATTATTTACTGTGATATTCTGAGCCAGACCTGGAACTGAAACAAATCAGAAATAATTTATTTTAAGTTTGCTTACTTTTGTGTTTTAAGCTTTTTTAGTAAATAAATAAGAAATTACTTTCATCCCTTAGGGACAGATTCAATTGTACACGTTATAATCAAAACAAAACCTAGGATTTGCGCTATAAGTTTGTTCAAGCATCATTTACCTTTTCATATTAAGTGCACCAACAGTTAATATATATATAATTTTATTTAGGACAGGACTTTCATTTAAAATCAAATATTTATATATCAAACCAGAGACGTAAGTAGAAACCACGGGGCCCCGGTGCTAAAATTGCTTTCCCCGCCCCTCCCTATACATCTACGCCCATATGTCCCCCCCCATGTGTAGCATTCCTCTATGTTTTTCAAGAGAATGGGTATGACAGTGCTCCCACTCTGACTCTCTCCTCTCCTTCTTCCTCCTACATACAGACACACATACACATAGACACATACATACAAACACACACACACACAGAGACACATACCTACAGACACTAACACACACACACACATATAGAGACACACATACATACAAACACACACATACAGACACATATACACAAACACACACACACACATACATACAAACACACACATACATACACATACATACAGAGATACATACATACACACAGACACACATACACTAACACAAACACATGCAAAATATTTTAGTCACCCTCCTGTCTGGTCCAGTGGCTCAGGCTGATGGGAGTCAGAGTTCCCACTCTAACTCTCGTCTCTCCTCTCCTTCCTCCTCCCTTGCGGCATGGTGATTACTAGAAGGAAGTAACCGGGTCACTTTCTCCCAGCTCTGACATCATCAAAGGGGGCTGGTAGCACTGTTAATGAGCTGAAGCGCTGACCAGGCCCCCTTGAAAGTCATTGCCATTGGGTGGCCCTAAAAGCATGGGCCACTCGATGGTCCCATGAATGCGCAGCCCCTGGCAGTTATACCGCGTGGGTCGGGGCCAGCAAACACCCCTGGAGTGACTGACCCGGTCACAGCTGCAGCCCCTGCAACCGCAGTAGTTCCACCACTGTATCAAACATAATTTAATATAAAAATAAAAATCTAAAAACTATTTGAGAAATTAAGACATTTTGTTATCTAAGTTGTGCATTATGGTGACTTGCATCAGCAATGTGTTTGGATGGTCATATGTGTTCAGACTTCTATGCTTGTATCTGTCATGCAAGAGTGTATTAAGTCTGTTGCCTAGGCATTGTGTTCATCTCTGGTGTAGCTGGGCCTTGGGTTTTGCTGTCATTGGGGGTGTCTCGCCTTGTTCTGCCTCTGCATTGAGGTTGGTTACCCCTAACCATGTGGGTGGTGGGGAGAGGTGGGGGTTAGGGCTGTGTGTTTGTGGGGCCTAAGTGCTCATTCGGGCATCTTCAGTGCTGTCCAGTCCTTGTGATATTCTAGGTCATAGGGTCCTACTGTCATATGGTTCACGGGCCTGGATACCTGAGTGTCTGTGAGTTAGTCTGGTCAGAAGAGAGAAAAAAACATTAAATCATAGTGAAAGGCATTATAAACATAAAACATTAAATTAACTTCTGTGGATTTCTCCTTCGTTGGGGTGAGGGCAGTGTGGGTTGATAGTCCAACTTGGTCAGAACTTGGGTTTTGCCAGTAAGCTAGTGTTCACGGGACCTAAGACCCCAGTCCGCTTGTTGCAGTGAGGGGAGGCAGTCATGTTTTCTCTGTGCTCTCTGTGGCGTTTTGGAGCCTGGTTCGGCAAACCAAGGGTTTTCAGGTAGTTGGAGGTGATGTGACGACTTGTGTTGTCCCTGCATGGGTAACTTCCATGAAGCCCCCTGCTCCCCAACTGTATGCTAAACCTGCAGCGCGTACCTGTGTGGCAGTTGAGCCGTATGATTTGAGCCGTATGACTTGAGCCACAGCAGTGTTATGGGCAAATGCAAATATTACAAGTTTTAGAATGAAATGTTGTATTTCTTAAACTGTGTACTTTGTCTTTAAGAGATATTGCAAATTGACAAGGTGTTAGAAATTGAACATTTGTTTTTCATAGATGTTTCTTTGAGCAATAACCTCAGTGCATAATATGTTTGTGCCATTTTGTCCCAGACGAATTACAATAACAATAATGCATAAATAAGCTTCAAGGCTATACTACGACTCTTTCAGTACCCAATATACTGTGGTAACCCCAAGTTAATGGAACTTCCCCAAATCCGGGAATCTCCCACGACTGTGCACTTACAACTTAGTATAAACAACAGATAAGCTATCCAGACTTTAAGATGCCATCTTGAACTAAGTCACGAAAATTTCCATGACGTATACACCCTTTAGTTATGGCCTTGTATGTTTGCCAAGTTAAGGGAGGTCCTAAATTGAATAAAGTAAAATAAGTGTTACTTTTTCATATATGAACTACGGTAACCCCAAAATGGAGTCACCTAAGGTATAAATAGGTGTACTTTTAAATGTTAAGGACAGAGGAGAGACTTGGAGACAGACGTTGCTCCATCTTAAAATGACAGAGAGGCTGACATGATGACATGTTCAGAAGGGTATGTTAACCTATTAATGATATTTGCAAGCATGTAATTTAATTTTATAAACTCTGCTATAATGGATTTTATATTTATATTTTTATATAATAAATATCCAAAAAGACAAAACTCTATTGCTTCCAAGACAATCCTTATTTTATATTGTATTCTCAATTATTTATATATGTTAAATAGAGGATCTCTTACACTATATAAAACTATGGCTAAGATATCTGTATGGTTAGCCCTACTAAGTTCTATGCTTTAAGACATTATAGTGGTAAATAAGGGAACTACCTGCGGTTACAGCAGTGTGGCTCTAGATAGGTCCTGGTAGAATGTAAGCTCTGATTCTTCGAAGGGCAGTGGTGTGCGATCTTTAAACGCCACCATGATATGGAGCTTGTCCTGTACTGTTACGCATCTTAAGATGACGTCTCAGGCTGCTGGTGATTTCAGGTGTGTGTAGGTTGGGAGCCTATAGACTCCATCTATGGCGATTTTATTTGCAGTTGCATGGGGGAGTATGCTGGTCAGGAGGCGCCTAGCGTAGTGAGGCAGTTCTTCTGCTGTGATTGCGTTTGGGATTCCTCTAATGTTAATATTTGTTTGCCTTTGTCAGTCTTCTATGGTTGCCATTTTGAGTGCCATGAGTTTTTGGTGATGCTGTATATTTTGTACCTGTTCTTCCAGTGTTGTCAGGTGTGTTTAAACCTCCACCACGTCTTGTTCTGTGGCAGTTACCCGATCTGTGACCGTTTGCACCTCTGTCTTGAGGAGGGCTGTGTCAGCTGCCCATAGCCTGTGGATATCAGCGAGTAGGAGTTTAAGATCGCCTTTGGTGGCTGGTGCAGCATCGTCTGGGGCTTCAGGCTGCTGTGTCAGCGCTGTCCTTATGGCCAGCGGGGTCTCTGATCCGCCCTGCTCTATGTGGGGAGTGTGGTCCGACTCCAGGTCGCCTCTCGCGGGCATGGGAGCGGGATGCGACTGCGCCGGGTGTTGCAGCTGCGCGCCTATATCTCTGCAGTCAGCCGCTGGTTTTTGGGACCTGCGCCCCATTGCCGGTGAGTGAGCCGGTGTTTCAATAGGTGAGGGGGGTAGTGGGTGCCCCTCTCTCTCTGTCTGTGGTCGGAACAGGAATTCCTTTAGGTCCCGAATCGCTGGCGTAGGGTAGGCCCCGATTTTGCGTTTCCGCTTGGGGAGCTTGTGTGGTTGAAAAAACGGCATCTATCGGTGTTGAATATCTACCCTTTTTATCCGAAATTAGGTTAATTTTAAAACCCATCCACTCTAAATAATTTACATCCTATACTTTTTCCGAAATTGTAGTTAAGAAAGATCACAATCCTATTGTAATAACAGAGATTCTCAATGCTTTTTTTTTTTTACTTTTGTATTTTGAATTAGGTTAATATTAACCCTATCTACTGGTTAGAATTAACTTCTTATGATTGATTTTTATAGAATTCAAGCAGAATTACAATATTATTGTAATACTAGTGATTCTATGTATACATTTTGTGTATTTATTGAATATAATAATGGATATTAGCTGGTAGACTATTATGGACATGGGTGGAATGCACGCAGCATTCCACAGAGACGAGCCTACGTTTACATTCACACATGGTCTGTCAAAATAGAGGGGTGAAACGCAGGCTGTGCTTCATGGTCGCTGTATCTACTCAAGCAACAGAATATGACACGCAAAAGGAACAGGAAGCGTTTGACGACGGAGGGGTGGAACTCAGGATACCTGCAGGATACTGAACTTCCTCAGGGGCAACAAAGTATCAGAAACTCTCCTTATGCTCAGATGAGCATAAGACGTTTCTGATACTTTGTTTTCCCTGAGGAAGTTCAGTAATTGAACGAAACATGTAGGGCTGTATTTTATATGTTGTCCAGAGTTTTTTATGTTATTTTTATACTGTTTGATTCGTGGCACTACCAGAAGGACTTCACTTATCCGCAAAACCTTTTGAGGGAGTTCCTGCTTCCTATACTAAGCTACCTACTGGTGATATGCCAATGAATTGATTTTATCTTGTAAGTGCAATGTGTATTAAAAGGTTTATTTTGCCATAGAAACTCTGCACTATTATTTTTTCATTTATCTCCTATATGCTGTGATATCAGTACGAAGATATTTTACATCATACTGATAAGCCTTCAGTCAATTGGGGTTTGCGAGTGCATCTTTACACTTTTAAATTATATCTTGTGTACGGCAATATTGCCCTATGTTTTCCTTTTTTTGTATTGTAGTAACCGTTTTTCTGGTATTGTGTATTATAAACCTTTAATGTGTAAAATGCAATAGGAATCGGACTGTACAACAACACTATCCGACATGGACTGTCTGCAAGCCCTTAATAACTTATCGAAGCACATAGAACACTTCTCTATAGGTGGTATAGAACTCCACATAAACCACTCTCCTATGTGCTAGAGATGCACTACAGATAAAGAAACATTCTAGCATGTCTGGAGGGTATGCTGTGGCAATTACCCAGTTTGGAATGATGTGCAAACTATTCTACAATCGCTTAGAGTACTACATGTCCCTATGACAGCTTTTACAGGTTTATTCATGTTGTTCCCCCCAAGACCTGGGACAGGAACACAAATAGTTGACGGCCATTATTTTATTAGCAGCTCGCAACTGCATAGCGACCAGTTGGAAATGTACCATTTGTCCTTCTCCCTCCTAACTCCGAGATAAGATTAAACTATTTTATATTAATGAACACTTGTTATTAACAACCCACAATAAGACATATATGTTTCTTAATACTTGGAAAAATTGGGAGGCAAAAGGTGGTCAGGGATGGGGAGAACCACAGCCACCTCCTTTTCATATTTCTCTAGACAACAATGTTTATTCAATCTCGACTGTTTGCGCACACTTCACCAAGTCCACGAGCAGTCCTATGGTTGACACTCTCTTGATGTGGCATTGGGCATTCTTGTAAGGATGACAGAGCTAGAACATACTGTTTTACAGTATGATTTCTGTTACTCTTATTTTTATTTTACTGTAATTTGCTGTTTATTGTATAAGGATTTGAATGTATACATTGTATGATTTCTAAATGACAAGCAAAGATGCTATGGATCTTTCACTGTTTTGTCAGGGATATTGTGACAAACATTTAATTGTTTTGTTACTGTTTATTGATCCAAATATGTAACTGCATGGCAATTTTTATTCTGTGATGAAAACTTTAAACAAAACAACAAATGATAAAAGAATAAAATTGAGCCCTGTGTTTTACCAACAATTGAACAATGGTACATGAAGAGGGTTATTCTGTACTCAAAAGACAAATATGAGCACAATTTAGTGACTTTTATTACAGAAGCACAAATCAAGTTTACAAATTAAATTGCTAAATTGCTTGTACAAAAGTGAAAATACAATAATAGCATAAACATTGAAAGAAATTGGTGCTAAAATGGCTTTAAAATGGCTTTAAAATGGCTTTAAAAAGGTTCAAATTATACTATGTGACATACCCCATGGTGTCTACATTCAAAGATGGTCAGTCTTTTTGGGGTAATTTGAATTGTGAAACTGCTAAAATGCCCCATTAGGTTTACAAAATAAACATTAACAAATATATATATATATATTATCTGTGTGTATGTTAACAATCATTAAAAAAAAATACATTTTACTAAAATATTTGTGTGGCAATTGAGATTTCAGTGGTGGCTATTAAAGTTAGATGATAAATACTAAATTCGAAAATCTCTCCATAGGGAAACTGTATTTTACTCTTTGTATTTTGTGACCTGTAACTACCAAAAATAAACTGAAATCATAGACATATGATATACTCTGTAAATCAGGACAAATAAATTCACTAATTTTAAATGCCACATTAATTTTACATTACATTTTAAGACAAACATTAAATACACATTTCATATAAACTTATAATGACTAATAGTAGTCAGACTATGTATTGTAATGTGTCCGTATGTTGATTCCCTTTAATATCAGTTTACACTCACCTGTGCAGGTTGTATATGAGACAGATTGACTTTCAGTGACATTATCAGCCGCTCTTGTAAATACAGTGAATGTATATGTTACTCCAGGAGTCAGATCAGTTACATTGAGTTGATTTGATGACGTTGTTTGATTTATCACTACAGATGAAAGGCTGACTATTTGTACTCTGTAGGTGTAATCACTTCTATACTCATCAGGTTGATTCCAAATCAGGAAAACAGATACAGTAGTCGTTCCATTAGTTCCAAGCTGTTTCACTGGCATCGGTTCTAGAGTTAGAAAAAAAACCACGATCTGTTTCATTCTTTACATTTATTATTATTGTTTGAATTATTATTAACCTGAAATAACTGAATAAAGAACTATGTGTTAACCTGTTCATTAGTAGGAATATACAAGTGGCAAGATGTCACCCATTGAGACTGGCTTTTTCTATTAATTTGAGGCCCAGATTTGACGCATCTGGCCCATACTTTATCTGTCCACTGGTGTTCGGCCATGTGAAATCAAGCTAAATTGGATCTTGAAATGCAAAATATGAACATTTTTAAACAGTGTGAACAATGTACTGATATTGCAATCCTAATGGCTCTGTATGCAGCCAGATGGTTTTTGCCCCGATTAGTACAGAGTCATACAGGGAAGAACTCTCTTTATGCTCAAGGTTCAGCCACCGCTATGAGTGGATCCAGCTCAGAACACAGAGTTTAACATAATAAAAAGTTCTATTTAATTATTCAGAATAAATAAATTGATGGTGGGGGATAGTCACTAAATATTGATTTTGTTCACAGATTAAGTGATTAGGAACCAATAAAGGGAACAAAAAGCAGCAATACAAATAAATCCATATTTATATATTATATATTTAATTAATATATAATAATTAAATTAATATTTTTCTGCTCTTCATATTTTCCCTCTGTTGGTCACATCTTCTCATTTAATCTGCAAAAAAAATCCAGCAAATATGTGCCTCTTAGTGTACTACAAAATATACACATATTTATACCATAGGTGTAACACGTTCTATTGCAGAACATACAGAAAGCTGTAAACCTACTTGTGTAGATGGAACTGGTCACAGGAGAACTCTGATACTGCCGAACACCATCTGTTACTACAGTAATTGTGTAATTAGTCCCAGATGTGAGGTTCTGAAGGGTGACATTTAATGTGTTTACTGTCACAGTCCAAGAGGATGAAGAATTGCTGTAAATTATATTGAAAGACTTTGTCACATTGGTCATATTTACTGGTTCTCCCCAGGACAATGAAATGTAGTTTGTTCCGATATTTGTAACGTTTAAGGACACTGGAGGGGTTGGATCTATGGAAAACCAAGAACAAAATAATTAGTTAAAGAAATCCATATTTCATTATTCTTAAAATAATCCAATGATATCTAAATAAAAATGATGCAAAAAAGTTTACTAGAACTCAGTTTGTATGATTTCCACGTAAAGATATAGCTCTGTCCCAATGATCCCATCATACTCACATGTTGCCTCTATCACTGGAGCTGCTGACTGGCTGCAGTTACTACTAACTGTCTGTATAGTGATGGAGTAGTTTCTGCCTGGCAGTAAGTCTGTGAAATCCACTTGTGTAGAATTAGTTGTGATTATTTTATTGACATCTCCATTCAGAGTGACTGTGTAATTATCCACTTTCCCTGCTGGTATTGTCCAGTTCACACTCAGTGAATTAGTAGTATTCTTATTATTTACTGTGATATTCTGAGCCAGATCCGGAACTGGAAAAAAAAAAAAAAACGAAGTGAAGAAAATTATTCATTTTACTTCAATGAAATGATTTATGTCCAAAATATGATAAATGATTAGAAAATAATAAAACATTTAAAAAAAAAATCTATCGCCAGTGGCTAATTACTATTACTTTTATTAATATTATTATCAAGTTAATTACCGACACTGCTTCAATTAGGTCAAGGGTTATTTCTTAATTTCCTTTATCAATTGTAAACACGTTGCCCACAGTACTGCAGTGCTATTATTTAATGTTAACCATAACGGTGCAATTTAATAGATTGAGCCCCAAGCTGACTGATCGCCTTGGGAGTCAATCACGGTAATGTCATGATTTTACTGACAGTTAAGGCAGGTCATTCCGGTGATTGGTTCCGTTATGCCTGGGAGCCAATAGGGTCTATTGCTCTATTGCAGCATTGTGAGATATTCCAGCAGTAGCTCATTGACAGCTAAGTCCAGCATAAACTGCATCAGCCAGGAACAGCTCTCAGTTATGTGATTGGATCAATGTTCCCTCTAATTTTCTTTTAGTTAGTGTACGCAGAAATTGTTCTTCTGTGCAAAAATGTTCCCTATCCAAATTTTGTGCGCGTGAAAACCTGAACTTGTTTCTCGATAATTTTGGTACAGAACAATCTCTCTCTCATAGTTAATTACACTACATTACAATATTACTATGAGATAATGTAGTTACACATTCAGACCAACAAGCCTCTCTGCTAATGCCCATTTGGTATATCAGACATTACATAGGAAACAATAGGGGGCAACTGCACAGACAAGGATATGGTACACACAATTTACATTTTTCAAGAAAGAATTTATAGCTTGTTGTTTATATACTGAATTCGATGTATTATATTGACTGTATTTGAGCAAGCATGTTAATTCAACAACTTGGACAGAAAGCCAACAACAGTGAATGAAGTCCAATAAATGGTAGAGTCCAATAAATGGCTCTGTAGTGCCTGCCCCCCCCCCTTCCCCTCCTTCTCCCCATTCCCCCATAAAGATGCGCGGCTCTGTCGGCGGCACTTAAAAATGTGTATACACGTGCACAGCTTAGCAGGAACAGTGGACAGTCCTTCTGTGAAAGGCACAATGATCCTATACAGATGTGCTCAAAAGTTTGCATTCCCTGGTAGAAATTGTGAATTTTTTACATTGATTTAGAAAATATAGCTGTTCATGCAAAAAAAAGTTATTTTATTGAAAAATAGTGATCATATGAAGCCATTTATTATCACATAATTGTTTGGCTGCTTTATGATAACTGAAATCACCCAAGTGGCCCTGATCAAAAGTTTACATACCCTTGAATGTTTGGCCTTGTTACAGACACACAAGGTGACATACACTGGTTAAAATGGCAATTAAACTGTTAATTTCCAAGACCTGTGACATTTTTTAAATTGCAATTAGTGTCTATGTATAAATAGTCAATGAGTTTGTTAGCTCTCACATGGATGCACTGAGCAGGCTAGATACTGAGCCATGGGGAGTAGAAAAGAACTGTCAAAAGACTTGCGTAACAAGGTAATGGAAATTTATAAAGATGGAAAAGGATATAAAAAGATATCCAAAGCCTTGAAAATGCTAGTCAGTAATGTTCAATCACTTATTAAGAAGTGGAAATTTCGGGCATCTCTTGATACCAAGCCAAGGACAGGTAGACCAAGTAAGATTTCAGCCACAAATGCCAGAAGAATTGTTTGGGATACAAAGAAAAACCCACAGGTAACCTTAAGAGAAATACAGGCACTTTGGAAAAAGACAATGAGGTTGTTTCAAGGAGCACAATACAATGATACTTGAACAAAATTAGCTGCATGGTCGAGTTGCCAGAAAGAAGCCTTTACTGCGCCAATACCACAAAAAAGTCCAGTTACAATATACCCAATAACACCATGACATGCTTCACAGCTTCTGGCACACTGTAATTTGGAATGACAAGACCAAAATAGAGCTTTATGGTCACAACCAAAAAAGGCAATGTTTGGAGAGAGGTCAACAAGGCATATAGTGAAAAGAATACCATCCACACTGTGAAGCATGGTGAAGACTCACTGATATTTTGGAGGAGTGTGAGCTCTAAAGGCATAGGGACTTTTGTGAAAATTGACAGAAAGATGAATGCAGCATGTTATCAGAAAATACTGGCAGACAATTTGCATTCTTCTTCATGAAGACTACGCATGGGACTCTTTTGAATTTTCCAGCAGAACAATGACCCTAAGCACAAGTTCAAGTTGAGCCCCAGTGGTTACAGAAGAAAAAGATGAAGGTTCTGGAGTGGCCATCACAGTCTTCTAACCTTAATTTCCTTAAACCTTAACATCAGCTGTGAGATTGTTCAGTGAGACTATTGCAATCACTGATATGGCGATATGTACAACTTGTAATGGTGGCCATGTGGCTGCCTGAACTTAATAGTTATGGCTGCCTTGTGGGCCTCCATACAGCTAAGTTTGTAATGCCTCACTAGTTAAGGATCCTGAAATAGCAAGATCTGATTATTTTTGGTGTCAAATTTTTGTTTGCTTTTTTTGTTAGGTTTTTGCAATTTTTATTTTTAAGTTACGTTGAATTATCATGTTTTTTGGGGGGAGGGATTTTCAAGGGCAAGAAAAAGAAGAATATAGAAGAAAGAATAATTTTAAAAGTAAGTAAGATTTTGTTTTAGGTTAACTGAGCCACCTCACTATTATTAAAGTAAGAAGGTAGGTATGGGCACACTTTGGGTGGGATGGCCCGGGGATCCTTAGCCACCAATTAGGAGACATTTTAATGAGGAAATGGAAATTTTTTACCTCCATATAGATTTTCTAGCTAGCAGCTAATAGTCTGGATTTGTATAATTCACTTGCAAAATACTGTGCTCACATCTAGCGGGTGAATAGTCTGGATTTATACAATTAATTTGCATAAGGAAAGTAAATGGTAAATTGTGAATGTAAATCAAACCGGATGCATTCGTCAAAACACCTGTTAATTTTGGTGTTTGGTAAATGTCCAGATCATGTACTTTATAAAGGATTCAGATATGAAAAGCAACGATTTTAACCCAAACACAAAATGGATCCGTCAAGATATTAGCCATTCAGATTGATCAACGTTTGATCAAATTTGACTTTAGTGTAAATGATAATTGCAAGTCTGTTTAGAATTTAAACATTTTAACTGAATTTTGTACATCTGGACTTGTTGGAATTCAAAGTGAATTTAAAATTTAAAAAAAAAACAGCTCTCTCTCATCAGGGATAGTGGGTGATACTCTATAGTGCCTAAAGAGAAAAGCAGCTCAACACATGAAGTGGAATACCCTTAATTCCACAATAAATCTAAAATACTAGGAAAAAAAACCAGTGGAGTGCTATATTCATGTAAAATATATAGTATAAAATTGTGAATAAAAATATATGTATATAGTAGTGGAGTGGTACACTTACCCTATTAATACAATAATACACTTGGCAATATATGCTTGACATACATAAAAGAGAAAAAAACACAGAAATATATAGTGCAGATGGTCTATAGCAGCAATGGGTGGAGTGAATAACTAGAATCACTCACATAGACTGGAGCCTTTGTTGTATTGGCTCCGTAAAATGGCAAACGATATTACCCAAGACATCACTTCCACAAACCAGATAGGATGCCCTATAGTCTAATACTTCTGAACTACCAATGAGAGTTTACCAATTTGACAGTTAGGGGCGCCAATTGGACTATCAAATTGGGGTTTCCCAATCACAGGTGATTCTGGACCAATAAAGAAATTGAAAAAAAGAACCTGAATTTGTAATTGGTTAATTGCACAACATGTGACCCTTAAGGGGAGGACCCATACAAGTTATTGATCACTTAAAAAGCAGAAGACTCCTGAGGCTATACTACAGCTGACTGAGGAAGCTTATAGATCAGTGAAATGCGTTTTGGCTGACTTTGGACTTTTATTTGGACTTTTAGCCATATTTGTTTTCACTCTTTTATATACCTAGTATATTTTGTTTTATTTTATTACAATAAATTTTTACTGGTTAATCCATCAAGTCCTTAAGCCTCTAGGAACCTTATTGGGGAGTGCCATCCCAGACAATTGGCACATTGCTAATCACCCTTGGAGCCAGGCACCTAAGGCTCTTAACAAGGTGAGCACAATACTTATCACTTATCTAACCATTCGATCTTGCACAGTACTACCCATCTGGTCTATTTCTTCACTTGTTTTGTCTTTGGAGGATTATTACCGAGGAAGTGGTGTGTTGCTGCCCAAAGAGCAAAACGGTCCATTTTACGGAGCCACTACCACATAGGCTCCAGTCCATGTGATTGGTTCTAGTTATTCCCTCTTACCACCCATTGGTCTAAAATTTTAAATTAGCAGCAAAGTATCTGAACTGGAAGCATAGTTAACTTGGAGAAATTTTCCAATTTAGCTATTTTGGCCTTACAACAAAAGAGGGTCCGTAGCTTGCCTGTCCATTAGTCCCAACTCAGGTCTCAAAAATATTTTTGTTCCCTTGTGTCATTACATAGAGGACCTATACCATGTGCATATCAGACAATCCAGGACTGTAATACAGGCAAGTTCCTGATGATTGTTGCAGCCTTCTTTTGGCCTCATCAGCAAGGTGTAGCTGATCTCCCTCTAGGTGCAGTGAGCACAAGGTTCACATATTTATTATCATTTTAGCTTACGGAGAGCCTAGGTAAATGTACTGCAATCTTTTTGGCCTTCACTTTGAATTCCTGACTGTTCTCACCGTCTTTACCCATGGAGTGTTCTTCACAGATAGAGTATGCAAGGCATGAAAAGCCTTAGTAAATGCTTTCAGTCTGAGCACTCTAACAAGCTACACCTACTTCCTTTGATTTGCCCTGTAATGTGTGCATGACACCACTGTATACATTATTAGCCACTACTTGATGCCCATGGATTGGGCTGCGGGGACATTGATATGTTTTATCCCATGTATTATACTATATCACCTACCTGTTGCCCTTGTTAAAATTAGCATAAGTTGCTATTTTATTAACCACACCACATTGAGCAGTGCTGAGAAAATAAGTGAGAACAGTGAACATGCCCCCCTTTTCTTAAACCATTTATTCTAATAAACCTATCCACTACCTTGTGGCTACTCACTGCTTAGAGGATATGCCAAACCTGTGGCATGTTAGGAGAGGGGATAAGAGAGGTTTTATTCCTCTCTATAGAAATTTAAAAGTATATTTTAAACATTTTACTTGGCAGCTTGACAGCCACTATATCCATAACCCTCATGCCATGGGTTTGGATTTTACTAATTCTGGCACATATTTGTAAGCATCCAGATCTGAATTTAAGCCACCTGGTAGCAGCTGCACAGACTGAAACCCACAATATTCTGGCTTGTTTGGAGGCAATTTTGCAAATTCTAGGCATGAATAATGTCCATATTTTGCAATCTGAATACCCGTTGACAAATCCAGATGATTTTTTTTGCATATCCAAACCAGGTGCATTCAAGGTCTGCTAGTTTGTATTTATTATATTAATTTGTAGTAAATCATGATGTTTCAAAATTTTTAATCACTTCACTACCTAAGCGAGTAGAAACATTATTATTTATGTATTTTGCAGTGTAAAGTCTTGTCGTAAAGTCTCACTCACCCTCATTTATACTCTAGTTATGATTACCAGCCTGTTGAGAAACACATTTCTCTGTCAGAAACCATTAGTCGCTGATATAATGTCTGTAAATTTGCTGAAAACGTCAGCTCACCCTCTGTTTTCAAAGGAAATTTCAATGAGTCATATCATTTCTACAATCAGCGAGGGGGGATAAATGAATGGACTCTACCATTTCACTATAGTATTACTAATAGAATATTATTATTTTTATGCTCCTTAACAAGGTAAGTTCTGTTCATTTTAGACAGGGCATTGGCTGTACATTCCTATACATTGGGATCCTTTCTTTGTATGGTAGTGACTATCTGTTAGTATTTTATTTAACCTTCCCCCCATATCCTGTAGGCTGCAATAATGTGTGTTTCTATCTACCCTCCCCCCCCATCCACATTTCCTTTAAGCCCCTTTAAGAAATATTTCTTAGTACCCTATTGGATGATCCAAAAAGGGGCATGTATAATGTTCATTTCATATACTATTGTGTCCAACCAATAAAACGTAGTCCTATTTGAACTAGCAACATGTGTGTCGTTCAATTGGGCTTCCCAGTACTGCAGAGGTACAGACGAAACCAGCAATTTATAAATTAATAGAAGTCCATGGCAATTAAGCGCTAAAGAATTCTTCACCAACCTAACAATTACTATTATAATTATAATTTATATTGCACCAAAATATTCCACCGCTCTTTACAATTATAGGAAGAAGATATTTAGCAGTAAAGAAGGCTCTGCTCAAACAAGTTTATAATCTATGAGAATTTGAGGTAAGCAGATATATGTTGTTAGGTGGGAAGCATGGGGACGCTTTCATTTAGGCTTTTTCTGCCTTGAATACCCTGTATGGTAGTGAAGGTAGTGAGAGTAGTGAGAGTAGTCAGGAATTCAAAATTAATTCCCCTTTTAAAGTAAAAAAATCTGCAGTATAATTAATTTGTATGTGTTTTGAATAGGATACACAGCGGAGGGATTCACGTCTAGTGGACACAAATATTATTATTATTACAAATATAATTTTTAAAGCACACACATTTTCACTGTACAATATGTTCAATACGATCAATTCACAAGTTTGACTGTCAGGAGCAAGAGGTAATGATGGCTTTTGTTAAATGAGCTTACAATCTAAAGTTACACCATGCAGCTTGGTGTTTTACTGAAGACAGACATAGTTGTGACTCACCATCACTACTTCAACATGTATCTGTATATCCTGTTATTGCTTACCCCTCTCTTTCTATTTTACTCCTTATCCTATTACAACAACCTATAAATAAATGTTACCCTCCAAACTGAATCAGAGCTGCTGGTATCATCATAAGGTCATAAGATAATACTGTATTAGCACCAAAGTATGAAGACATGAGCATCTAGAAGCAACAAGGAGGTTGTTGGTGGCTCCATATGACCTCAACAAAATCTCATATTTATATAAAAAGAAAACCAATTACACATACCTCCATGTATTAAATGTTTTGAATATGAAGATTATAGTTCTTAGATGTCAGCATTACATTTTTTTAATTCTGGGGGTCCATGTCAAGTTTGTATAGAAATTACGTACCTGTCGTAATATTAACACAGCAGGATTCTGAGGAGTTTCCATAACAGAAGTTATATGTTGTACCACCAGAAACATCAGATGATGATACATTATTGCCATTTAAATCTGTAATATTCTGCAGGGTAAATCCTTCCGGCAGTCCGGTAATAGCACTTTGGTTGCTGCTTGAGATGCACTGTGAAACATCTGGAGCAGATAAAAGAAAGACATTATGCATTTACAAGTTACTAATACACATAAACATTTTCAATCGAATATAAAATCTAAGCAATCAGGTAATAAGGCAGACACATTGTTAGCACGCAGTGTTTAATGTCATTTAATTAATGTCAAGTTAGATCCCAAGAAAATTACAAAAAGTCATACTTCCTCGGATTCTTTGACTTATGACCAGGACGTCTTAATAGCATTATAAGCCCCCTGTGCAAAGCAATGCACTGGGGCCCTGCCTACACAATAAATATGGAAATTATCAATAAAAGTAAGGTTATATTTGTTGGTACCTACAAAAAAAACAGTGTTTAAACATTGAAAAATGCTGTACAGAAAGACTAATCCTTACAAACACTTAGTAGGTAGCAGGGGGAGGTAACTGACATTGACTGTTAAAATTACTAGAAAAACCTTATGATAGCTTTACAGCTTCAAAAACATATGTGCATCTCTATGAGAAAAATTCAGCTTCCCCATGCCAAGCATGGGAATGCTGAATGGCAGAACTGCCTACTGTGCAGCACTGAGCCAGAAAGCACCTCTACCAGCCATCTGAGGAGTGGGCATTTGGTGTGTCCCTAGGGGCAATGTAAACACTGTCTTTTCTCTGAAAAGGCAGTGTTTGCATGAAAATGCCTGCATGTACTGATTATACTCACCAGAACAACTTCATTAAGCTGTAGTTGTTCTGAGAACTTTAGTGTCCCTTTAAGACAACTGTAAGATTTCTCATTTCAAATTTGTCCTAAATATGTTTCCTACTTAGGAACGCAGCTCAATAATATTTATATCCATCTTATTAAAAAAAGTTGCTCATATAACATTTGAACATAGCTGAAAACCCTTCTCCTCGGAATATGTTAAATAAACCCAGTAAAAGTTTGTAGGACAGGAACTACTTCAATACTGGCAACATTTTCATTAATCTAAAGGTAGGAAAGAAAATGAAGCCCAATTTGATGGAAAACATACAAGCTGGGGGGCGTGGCCTGGCGGCGGTGCTGAACGGTCGCATGCACTGAGCGCTCCGTTCCGACAAAGCCCGAAGGAGTAATTTGGCAGACAAGCCGACGGAAAATCCCCAGAATACAGACACACAGAGCCGACATGGCACAATCCAAGGGAAAGAGGCAGGCAGACAGGGCTGAAAAAACTGCATTTTTCGCCCTGCGGACACCGCAGGGGAAACAGGCCCAGGTGGAGGATATCCAAGATGGCGCCGAGGAATCGGCAATACAATACAGCCAGCCGCAAAACAGTGAGACCCCCCTCACACAGGAGATGCTGAGAACCATGCTGGAGGAGATGTCTGCAAGGTTGGAACATAGTTTTAAAACTACTATGAGGGCCATGCATAAAGACATACAGGAGCTGGAGGGGAGGACTACAGGGACGGAAAACAAAATGGCGGAGTTGGAGGAAGCACACAGAGGGCTAGAGAAAGAGGTGTCAGAGCTGCAAAACCAAGTGAAAACATACGATTTAAAATTGGCAGACATGGAAGACAGAGCCCGCCGGAATAACCTAAGGATTCGCGGAATCAAAGAGGAAGTGGGGCAAGCAGAATTGGCGGCATACCTGCACGACCTGCTGAAAAAGCTGGCACCTGATATACCACAAGACCAGTTACTCATGGACAGGTACCATAGAACAGCCAAACCCAGCTTCCTCCCCCAAGACACCCAGAGAGACGTCCTAATAAAAATGCACTACTACCACGTAAAAGAAGTAGTGCTACAAACGAGTCGGGCAAAGAAGAAACTCCCAGAACCTTACGGGGGATTGATGGTGTTTGCAGACATATCGACCTACACCCTCAAAAGGAGGAGAGACTTTAAAAGCGTTACGGAACAACTCAGAGCCAACAAACTACCATACAGATGGGGATACCCAGTGAAAATACTAGTATCCAGAGGAGGAAAAGTGTCCACCATAACTACACCAGAGGAAGGAACGCGGATGCTGCAGAGGTGGGGCATATCAGATCCAAGCCAGCGACGCAGCCCGCAGAGGACGGACGGCACCTCCGCGGACTGGAGAAAAAATAAAGAGAAGGCCTAAAGGACGCAGACATCATACAAGGAGATGTCAAGATGTACCGAGAGACTATTGAGAGACTGGTCCTGATACACTGACCTTGGTGAACTGTAAGGGTATAGTATAATGCTAATTGACACATTGTGGGTAGGCCACAGTTAGACACGGCCACAATAGAGCACATACACTATGTACACACAAGAAGAAAAAAAAACAAACAACACCCATACCTGGAGGAATACCTAACAACATTAGTCTGGGTTCAGAATACCAAGACGCCAGGAACATTGTAACAGATACTGTAAGGGCTGAGTCGGGGAAGCACCCCACCAGGAGGAAGTTACACTTCCAACCCCAGAGGTACCATATAGTACCTAAGCCGCATATGGCACATAAGTTACTCATGTTATGGTTAATGCCCCAGTTACGGTTACCCCACCCACTACCTCCCATTTTGACCGGGAATCCTCCCGAACGGCGAGAAAGGTGTAGCCCAATACTACCCGCAAACAGGGGACAGTCGCTCGACTTGATGCTGCTGGGGCGAGCGAAACCCCCACCCTGGTATTTGCCCTCAATATCGGCCCTCTATAAACGAACGGGGTATAAACCCCCATGAAAATCTACTCCCTAAATGTGAGAGGGTTGAACCTACCGGTCAAGAGACACCAACTGTATAGGGAACTAAAACACGCTGACGCAGATGTAATATGCCTCCAGGAGACGCACTATAGAACAGATAACTTTATTCCCCCATCAGAGGTCGACTACCCCCATCAATACCATGCGACATCCCCCTCTAAATCCAAGGGGACCTCCATCCTAATATCTAAACGAGTAGCATTCACCCTGATCTCCATTGAACTAGATGCAAATGGGAGATACGCTATACTAAAATGCACTATAAATAACATGACATACACAATCACAAATATCTATTCACCCAACGTACACCAGAGCAGGTTCCTACAACATCTGCTACAAAAACTAGCTCCAGTTCAAGAGGGTATATCTATAATTTGTGGAGACTTCAACCATGTATGGGATCCCAAACTAGATTCCAACATCTCACAACATAGTCCTAGATATAAAGCACTCCGCAGACACTGCAGAAAGATACAAAACCTCCTTTCGCTCCACCACTACTTTGACTCATGGAGAATATCCCACACAACGGAGCGAGTATATACCCACTTCTCCCACGTTCACAACACATATTCAAGGATAGACGGGATTTTAGTGCATGGGCAGGGACTCAACCAAATAGCCGACAGCGACATTGGCCAAATCACGTGGTCGGACCATGCACCAGTATCGCTGTCGGTCAAAGACCAATACGATTACAAACACCGTAGCCCATGGAGACTGAATGCATCACTGTTACATGACAACACATTTAAAAAAGATGTAGAATCCGCCCTACATGACTATTTTGCAGAGAACACCACGCCGGGAATGGCCAGGGGCACAATATGGGCAGCTCACAAGGCGGTAGTTAGAGGGGTTTTTATTAAAAGAGCGGCATACCTACACAAACAGTCCTCAACACAACTCAACCAATGGAGACGGGACCTATACCAACTGAACGCTAGAAACCAGGTTTCACCATCCAATGACCTTAAATCACAAATATCTACCATTATGGCAAAAATACACCAGAGAGCCCTAGAGCAGACGGGGTACGTGCTCCAAAGATTGAAAATGCGACAATACACACAGGGGAATAAGGCTAGCAGATTTCTAGCCAGGCGATTACAGGAAAGGAGGGCTAACCAAAAAATCGCCTTCCTTATGTCTCCTAAGGGAGAAAAGAAAATGATCCCCACAGACATCTGCAACGAGTTTGCAGACTACTACGCCTCCCTATACAACATACATAAAAACAATGAGACTTATCAGCCCACACAGGAACATATTAATGCATATTTGTCCACGATAAACCTCCCAACGATCACGCCCCAACAAGCAGAGGAGCTCACGAAACCAATATCAGAAGAAGAAATCCATTCGGTAATAAGAAACCTACCAAACGGCAAGGCCCCAGGCCCGGATGGGCTAGACAATAGTTATTACAAGACTTTTACATGCATACTAGCACCCCAATTAGTACACATGTTTACAGAGGCGACCAACACACAAACTCTCCCTACAGACTCACT
>OW240923.1:96020840-96061759 GCA_933207985.1 Pelobates cultripes | reverse complement strand
TTACTCCCCCCCCTCACCTCTCCTCCCCTCCCCTGTAGCGTGGCCGAGCTGCTCGCAGGTCCGCGGTGCCCGGCCGGACTGATAGGAAGGTGCACACTCAGCACTCAGCTACAGGACACAGAAACTCCGCGCGGAACAGAATTTCCTGTTCCGCGCTGAGTTTCTGTTTCCTGTAACCGGCCGGACTGACAGGAAGTGCACACTGAGTGTGCGCCTTCCTATCAGTCCGGCCGGGCACCGTGGACCAGCAAGCAGCTCGGCCACGCTACAGGGGAGGGGAGGAGAGGAGCAGCCGCAGCCGCCTGAGGCTCTTCACAGAGCGCTCAGGCGGCTGCAGCATTTAAAGGGCCGGCCCTGCAGTGGCCGGTCCTAACAGAATTTAGGGCGGCCTGGGGGGCAATTGCCTCCCTGCCCCCCGGCCCAGCCCGCCCCTGCCTCAATGCACAGTAATAAAGAGAGCCAGAGCAGGAAGCCTGGAAAAGGACGAGTAAAAGAAGGGGAAAACTGGGGTAGTAATCCAATACAAATACAAACAAAACACAATCAGAGCAAAAATATATCAGCATTGAAGCAAGGAGGGATAAACAATTCTCTGACCTGTTGCAGCAGGAGCAGCAAATAAAGAGGAGGTGCTTGTATTGTCAGGCCCTTATATACCCTGCTTTTCGTTAGTGTAAGAGAGTATAATGCAAAATATGAAGCCTTCTGTCATGTTGTAAAATTAATGCACAGATTTCTTTCCCATTTCACAAGTTAACAATTATCATGAACTCACTGTTTACTAAGTAAAGTATTTAGTCTCCACCTTTACTAATACATTAACGTTTTTTGTTGAATTAATATTATTGTAATAATGATTATTGTAATAGTGTAATAATAATATTATTGTATTATTATAAGGAAATAATGGCTTAGCACATTCTAAGTGCATTCTAAATGCATTCCTCTTTACTGTAAGAAGGAAAACATTTTTTTAAACATTTGTATCTAAAACAGTGTTGATATCTTGAAATGTTTACAAATATTTTTGCCAAGCTAACAACAAGAGATTTCATATAAAATACAGGAATTCAATGCAGGTTTATGTTAAAATAATTTGAATAATTTGACTTTTGTATTTAGAAACTGAAGTCAGTTGGAATGGAAGTCCACACTGTAACATGTGAGTATATAATTACTGCTTTCTATGACAACTATATATTTTGGGTACATCTGTCCATCTTGTCTATCTGTCTTGTTTGTATACCCTATCTTATCAATTTGCCCATCTTGGCTTTCTGACTGTCTTGGTTTTCAGTTTATTTTCTCTGCATATATATATATATATATATATATATATATATATATATATATATATTGTGTCTTATATATAATTACACTTTCACAACATGAGTAATATTTTTTTTAACATTTCTTCTTTCAGAATAAACATAGATTAATTTTTATTTACTCTGCTTTGAAATACTAACCAACATCTTATTTTCTAAAGGTGAAAATGCAGAAGCAGCTCGTGCAAACTTGCCGTTGCCATCTCTGAGTGTTTATGTAGGTGACTATAATATTTCATAATTTAACCTTGTGTGCGTGCTAAACACATAAATACACATATAGAATATTACAACTTATGCATGAGTATTAAAAGTGCTACCTATATTGAATACTTATCATAGATTTTCCATTTTGACCTATAATGAAATCTAACCTTGTGAAAATGATTTCATAATATATTGTCTCTTTAAAAAAATAAAAATTATTATTTTTTTTTAAATAAAATTACATTAATTTAGTAGAGAGATGCAATACATATATTACTTAAAATGATAAAGTGGATTGAAAGGAAAAACAAAAGAATGTGATTATTTTTTACAGAAAGGCAATGGCAATGAACATTGTCCTCATATTGTCTCAATATGCAAGAATTAGAAAAATGATTTATTTTAAAAAAAATAATAAAATGGATGATTCTAATTATTTTATTGAGAGTAATATGGCAGAGTAAGTGATGACTGATTGTTATTAATATGTTAAAGAGAGAGCCGTTGGTTGATGAAAAAGATATATTTTGCATGTAGATACTAGGGGATATATGATGTAATATTTTTATTTAATAATGATTTTTGGAACTGCCATATCCACTGGTAAATCCTGAGAAAGATTGTCTGGGATATTCTTCCATATACTGTTGTATATTTAAAAATGTATATATAATATAATTTTTATTACAGGCAGTACCGAGTTCAGAAAATGAATTCATTGTAGCTTCAAATTTAAGAACAAATCAAGATGTTGCTGATTTCTGGCAAATAATTTTGGAAAAAAACATAAACCAAATTGTCATGCTTTCTGCAAATGACAAGGTGCGTTAATTTATAATCTATTTTCTTTTGTATATTGAGGGTTGAAAATGTCCACTAACTGTCCACCGGATAGATAAACAAATTTAGCAGTAGCGTGATGCCTTCTTCATTTATATAAATCAGTTAGATATGTAACCTTTACACTATTGCACTAGTAACTTGTTCATTCTGTCTTAAAAACCTATGGTGTATTTCTGGACTTTTTTTATCTCACATAGTTTATATAATGTAGATATGTTACACTAGTTTTTATTGAGGTGAGGTTGGGCCCAAAATATGTCTACTCTGGTTGGAATAGACATGTCCTGTTCGTCACATCCCAGAACAGGAGAGACCTTCCTGACAGAGGGGAGTGGGTAATAAAGGCAAATTGTCTATTATTTTATTATGACTCAATTAAATAATTATTTTCTGAGAACATTTTACACCTGAAGAATGATTTGTCAGGGAATGTGAAGTACATGATAAGGGTTCCTGTCAAAACAGTTTATATACCATTAAGACACCTATTTCAAATACCTTATACTACAGTAAGTGACCTGACTCTGTACTTTAACTTCATCATATCAGATCCTAGCAAGAGTAACCTAGGTCCCCCATAACCATGAATTTGCTTGGTTCCATTAGCCATCCTATGTGAAGAATATAGGGAGGGGCCCAAACTGTTAACCTGCCTAATGGCCCTGTAGGATCTTCTCAATATCATTCTCAATATCAGATGTTCATATATAACTGTCAGGCCCACACTTACCTTTTCCTGGCTCCTGAGCAGTCCACTGCTAACTAGTTGCGGGAGCCGCTATGTTGCAAGGAGAACTGGGCACACAAACACCAGCATCTCCCAGAGTTCCCAGTCCACCACGCTCAAGCATCCACCAGGAGATGTATTCAGTGGGGTCTGGAGTGAGGTAAATGTTTGTCCCAGCCTTTGTAGGGAGGCATGGCCAGGTTCTGTCTTTAGATTGGTTGACTGCCAACACTTTACTGTGGTAGCCAATCCAGTTAAACAGCAGAGTGAAAGAGCCAGAGGGGGTATACCCTATGTTAAAAAGTCCAGCACAGACTGAGATGGTTGCTGGGTTGTCCTATGTTAAAGGTACAGTATAGTGGTGTCTCTTCCTGCTTACTATTGTGATATTTACCTTTTCAAGACTCTGACCCCTGATATAAAGTGGCCAGAGTGCCTATAGTGCCCCTTCAAAGTTTTTATTAAATTTTTATTATAGCCAAATTATATACTTATTTGATTTTTAATTACATTTTTAATTGATTATTGATTATTACCTACTATGTGCTTTAGGTGGAAAGCAAAAATTATTGGTCCAGAAATAAAACAAATACACATGGGGACATAATGGTGACTGCTGTGTCAAGTACTGACCTTAACAAATGGACCATCAGAGACATAAAAGTCACAAATGTGAGTATACCTGACATCTGAGTAATCTTTGCTAATAGATAATAATAAACATTGTCTTATGATTTAGTAAATGTGACATCAAACTCCATCAATGGACTGACTTGCTCTTGTGCTATTCACAAAATAATTATTTGAAAAACAGTTATAAAAAGAACATAGATTTTATATTGCATTTATCCCATCAATATAAAGTTGCAGTAATAAGAAGACTTGTTTGAACTGCAATTCATCTTAATTTGGGCTGATTGGGTGATCCACAAACTGCTAGCCAAAATGTAGAAGAATCACGAGCAAACAGAAACATGCATTGGACGAGCATGTGTGTTTTGATTCATGATCCTAAATTCCGTCTGTGGCATCAAGAAGATGCTTTATGGCTACAATACAGTAACTTAGTGTTTATTTTATTCACAGAAATGAGGAGCGATAAAAGAGCTATATTTATATATATATATATATATATATATATTTTTATATATATATATATAAATATAGATTTTTTTATTGATTCACGTCTTTCCCTCTATTATTTTTTTGAACTTGATCTGTAACACAAATGGCAGAAAAAATGCTCCTATTAGTGTACTGCAAAATATATACATCATATTTATATTATTCATATATTTTGCAGTACAACTGATTGGCACATTTTTGAACCCTTTCGGTTCATCTGGTTTATTTCCTGAATCAGTTTTTTAGTAGTAAAATTATTTTGAGCAAAATCGACATATGGCTGAAATTCTTCCACCTTGGAGAAAAAAAATATTTTTAAAAAATTGGTTTGGCTGAGCACAGATCTTACCTATCCACTGTGTTAAAGATTGCATTTGAAGCTGCATAATAATACAATTTTCTCATGAGCACAAAAGCATGATCATTATAATGCATCACTTCCAACAGTTCTATGAAAATCTTTTATGTTCTGTTGGAGCCGGATTCTCTAGATTTTTAATTTGAAGGCTCATGTCTACTAGTCTTCTAGTATTGAGATTTTTAAGAACAAATCCTTTACATATAAAGTTTTCCTTTAAAAATTATCACTCTCCAATAAAAATGTCTTTTAAAAAAATGCATGACATTAACCCTAAGCACAAGGTGCAAGTTGACCCTCCAGTGGTAACAGCCGTGACAGTCTCCTGAGCTTAATATCATCAAACCACTCTGGGGAGATCTCAAATGTGCAGTTCATGCAAGACGACCAAAGACTTTGTATGACCTGGAGGCATTTTACCAAGACGAATGTGCAGCTATACCACCTGCAAGAATTTGGGGCCTCATAGACAACTATTACAAAAGACTATGCGCTGTCATTGATGCTAAAGGGGACAATACACACTATTAAGAACTAAGGACGTGCAGACTTTTGAACAGGGGTCGTTTCATTTTTTTCTTTGTTGACTTGTTTTTTTTTTTATAATTGTGCCATTCTGTTATAACCTACAGTTGAATATGAATCCTATGAGAAATAAAAGAAATGTGTTTTGCAGCTCACTCATGTTACATGGTACATATATTACCAATTCTCCAAGGGTATTCAAACTTTTCAACACAACTGTATATATATTTTTGCATGTATATAAAAAGTAACAAAAAGAAAAGACTATCGAAGATCTGTATTACACAATGTAACGCTTGCTTTCTTTAACAGTAAACAAAACAGCTATAACGTTTTCATTCCAGTATAGGTATGACTGAATTTTGTTTTGTTTTCTTACTCAGGAAAAAGAAAATATAAGTCGACAACTGCAGCAGTTTCAGTTTACGGCATGGTCTGGGTTTAATGATGAACAAACAAGAAAAAGTTTCATATCCTTTGTGCTAGAGGTCCGAAAGCGTCGAAAGCAAAGCATAGTGGCAACTGCTACACTGGTTTACTGCAGGTACCACAATAGAACAACCCAGGCATTATTATTCCCTATTTGTAATTCCTATTAAATACCATATTGATGTCTCTATGTACTAACATTTTCTGTAATGTCTGTTCATGAAAAAAAATTACCACCTTTTTCCAATAGCCATATTATGCTGTTCATTCTCATAAATTTGCCTGCTATTACTTTCCCTATTTACCAGCCATTATTGCCCTAAACCTTCTCCTATTAACCAGATGTTGGTAAGGGTGGGCTTTAAGAACGTTTATAAACAAAATGATTAATACACTAAAATGTGAATAGGGTGGGGCGTGGCCGAGCATGCGACAGGACGTGTAGAGACCAAGCTCCTCACCCCCTGGCCATAAAATAGCGATTATTCAGCGGCCTTAACGTTTAAAAATGGTCAGAAATAAAAAAACACAGGCTCTGGGTGGCTCCCCACGCCGCCACACGGGCACGATGGACGATTTTATCTGCACCCCGAGTACACAGGGCAGCTTCGGGCCGCCGGACAAAATGGCGCCCGGATCCCCGAGCCAGGACAGCATGGGGGACTCCCTCCCAGATGACACACTGGCCCAGATTAAGCAGGAGCTGGCCATGATCTCCACCCATATGCTCACCAAGGCAGACTCGGGCGGCCTTCTACAAGAGCTTCGGACGGCGATCAGGGAGGAGATCACGGCCCTGCGGACAGACTTGTCGGCGGTTGAAATGAGGGTGGAGGCCCTGGAGACCGAGGCGCAAGCATGCCGCACGCAGCACCGGGCCGCGGAACTGGTCACCACACGACAGGGGAACGTACTGCTCTCCCTGCGACGCCAGGTCGAAAATCTGGAGAACAGGAGCCGGCGGCAAAATATTTGGATCCGGGGCCTCCCGGAGCCGGACGCAACCCCGCTGCCAGACACCCTGAGGGCCCTCTTCCGACAGATCTTGGGCCAGGAGGGCCCCAAAGAGATCCAGTTGGACCGCGTTCACAGGGCACAAGGGCCCCAACGCCCGGATGGAAGGCCTCGTGACGTCCTTTGTTGCCTCCACACGTACAGCACTAAGGAGAAGCTGATGGCGGCGGCCAGGGGCATGACGAGCATACAGTTCCGGGGCTCGGAGGTGTCCCTCTATCAGGACCTCTCCGGCCTCACGTTAGATGCCAGGCGTGCCCTCCGGCCCCTCACGACCACTCTGCGAGACAAGGGGGTCCCCTACCGGTGGGGATTCCCCTTCAGCCTACAAATTAAGCACGGCACCACGTGGCTCCAGGTGCGCTGGCCCGATGACATCCCGCGGGCACTGCGGACCCTTCGACTGCCGAACATCCGGGTCCGTAATTGGCTTCTGGATACCCCACTGGCACCCCGACAGGACCCGGACGTAGACGACCGCCCGCCCGCGCCCCGGAGAGCAGAGGCCCAGTCACCCCAGATGTGGGGCGGACCGAGTGGCGCAGAGGAGTAACGGAGAGCAAGGAGCACAGGTGGCCCGGAATCAACCGGACCACAAGGTACTGGGGTGGTCCTGGGTAAGGGGGTGAAGCTACCCATAGCGGTGATAGGTTAGCATAGGTGGGGAGGGAGGACGAAGCAGCCCCTGGAACAATAGCGGAACCCGGTCCCCTGCCCCGCGACACCCGGGTATCTGTGAATGCGGCATCCCTTGACCCTGCCGACTTCATGGCGGCGCACCGCCTGGCACTCACCGGCCCCTCTGTTAGGCAAAAGATGATGCTGAAGCACCTAGCCGCCACCGACTTTTATCCCCTCCCAGTCGGGACAATGGTACCACAATTTGTTGCCGCATTAATTGCCCACAGTGGACCCCCCCGGCCATGCCACAGAAGCTCAGGCCCTTTGCACACAGGTTTTTTTTTTTTTTTACTATTTTAGTATATCTGTACGTAGCATATATCCCCTGTTGCGCCTCTCCTCTCCTCCCCCCCCTTTTTTTCGGGTTAGTTAAGGGACAGGAAGTGATAGTTCCCGCCCGGGGTTTTGGGTGGGCTATGGGAGCTACTGGGGGGGGGAAGGGGAGGGGGATGCATGGGGGGGACCTGTACACACTGTGCCTGGACAGCACCTGGGGGGACTCTGGGCAGGAGTTGGTGGGGCTTGCTGGGGGGGAGGCTGGGGGGGTCTGCAGTTGGTGGGGCTAGGGGGGTGGGGGGACCCGACTGGAGAGGGGGGGCTCCCACCCCGAGACTGCTCGTGGAGACGGGCTTGCAACGCTCATCTGCCCTCGCCACTGGACTGGGAGTCTACTGAGCGGCAGGAGGCCGTGATACAGACGAGATGGGACCCGGACCTGTGTACTCCCCACCCAGACTGCTCCTTAGCACAGAATGGCCATAGACAGTCGCAGAGGGCCAGGGGGGAGGACACGGGGAACCTCTATAGATATAGGACAGGTAGCTCCCACTTGAGGACACACCCATCCTTCACTCCTGCCCGCACTGGGCCACACGCGCACCCACAGACAGACTGTAACACACACTAGGACGAGGGACAAGGAGGGTGGTTAACTTAAGGGACGGAACACCCAGATCGGATTCACCCACCTAGACAGTCAAGTCTACTTTTGTACATAGTTTCACTGTTGTGATTGTTTACATTGTTTGACCCACTCGCCCTGCGCCAACAGGGGCTGCCACCCCGCCACGCACCCGCGTGACATCGCACCATACGTGGGCCCCCCGCATAGCATGAGCGCGCCCGGGCTCCTCACCCTTACCCGCCTCCTCCTCCCCCCCCGCGTCACCGCTCTAGACCCCATGCCCTCCCCGGGTGCTGGGGGGTTCGCCCCGGCGCCCCTTCGCCTCTGGTCCAACAATGTCAGGGGCCTGAATACGCCGGAACGGAGGTCACACCTGCTGGGAGCATTGTGGGCGGCTAGGGCATCGGTGGCATTTCTTCAGGAGACCCATTTCCAGGGGGGAGAGGCCCCGGCTCTCAGAGATTGGAGGTACCCCATGGGATTCTTCGCCAACCACAGCGACTCCAAGAAAGCAGGAGTGGCTATCCTCTTCGCTAGCACTGTGCCCTTCATCTGCCTAGAGGAAAAGGCCAACCCGAATGGGCGCTACTTGTTCCTTAAAGGCACGATAGTGGACCGGCGCTACACCTTCGCCTCTGTGTACGCCCCTAATGCCAAACAACATCGCTTCCTCGCTAAAACAGCACGGCTGCTTGAGGGTTTCCGGGTTTCTGATCCTCGCGGGCGACATCAACGTCCCCATGGACCCCCGCATAGACACTTCGAGGGGTGGTAGCTCACTGTCGGAAACCTGCCTCCGGGTCTCCCAGACGGCACTTCGAACGGCGGGGCTCGCGGACGGATGGCGTGTCCTCCACCCGGACGCGAGAGATTATTCCTACTACTCCCCGGTGCATTGCGGACACAGCAGGCTAGACTACATCTTCATCTCCCAAGAGTACCTCCACCTGCTGCACTCATGTGAGATCCTTCCTGCCAACTGGTCCGATCACTCCCACACGCCGGCACTGGAAGCTAAACGACCAACTGCTTGCTGACGCTGTCACCCTTGCGGACGCCAAGACTGTTCTCCGCCAATACTTCAATGAAAACGACCCTACAGAGACGTCGCACCTGACCCGCTGGGAAGCGCATAAGTGCGTAATCCGGGGATACTTCATCAAGGTCGGCACAGCACGAAAGAGGGAGTCACGCAGGCTCTTAACGGACCTTCATGCGCGGGTCGCCCAATTAGACCAAGAACACAAAACTACAAACTCGGAGGAAGTATACAGAGCGCTATTAGAAGCACGACGGGCCCTACAGCACCAACTGTCTAAACAACTCTCACACTCATTGCGGAAATCCAACCGCCATTTTTACGAGTTCTCCAATAAGTGTGGCCGTCTGCCAGAATGTTGCAGCAGAAACGCCGCCAGAGCCACATAACTAAAATCAGGACGCACAGCGGTCCCCTTACACAAGTGCCTGACAAGATAATCGGGGAATTTCGAGACTACTATGCTAAACTCTACAACATTGCACCGGATAGGACAGCCGGGGAGACACAAAGGAGACAAACGAAGACACAAGCTTACTTAGATCAACATGTCACCCGGACTCTCACACGCGAACAAAGTGAGGAACTCGAATTCCCCATCACGATTGAGGAACTCCAGGGGGCCCTAAAAAACACCCCCCTCGACAAGGCCCCGGGACCAGATGGGCTCCCCCCACGCTATCTTAAGGCATTTGGAGAGATACTGTTACCGGAGCTATTGTCGGGCCTGAACTCGCTTCTGGAAGACGGTAGGTTCCAGGGGGACACCCTCCTGGCCACCATAACGGTCATACCCAAGGAAGGCAAGGATCCGGCCGCGTGCTCCAGTTATAGACCAATATCGCTACTAAACTCCGACCTTAAGCTTTTTACGAAGGTCCTAGCGACCCGCATAGGCCGCCTGGTCTCTACGCTGGTCCACCCGGATCAAACTGGCTTCATCCCGGGGAGAGAAGCCAAGGACAACACGGTCCGGGCCCTTAACATCATGTACTCACAACAGCGCTCCGAGCAGGGTAGCCTTCTCCTCTCCACCGACGCTGAGAAGGCCTTTGATAGGGTGGACTGGAAATTCCTCCAAACCACGCTCCGGACGATGGGTTTCGGCCCTAACATCCTGTGATGGATCGCAGCGCTCTACGCGACCCCAACGGCCCAGCTCCGGATCAACGGAGTCCTCTCCCCGACATTTGAGATAAAAAACGGGACCCGGCAGGGGTGCCCCCTGTCCCCCCTCCTGTTTGCCCTCTCTCTGGAACCATTTCTGGAGGCGGTCAGACGGGATGGGGGTATTACGGGGCTCACCCACGGCGGCCGGGAACATAAGGTGGCGGCCTACGCGGATGACCTCCTCTTCTTCATAGGAAGTCCACTGGTCACAATCCCCAACCTACTCTCGGCATTCGATGCGTTTGGAGCCCTCTCCAACCTGAAACTCAACGCGACAAAGTCTGAAGCCCTTCCCACGACCCTGACACATGAGCTGGCGGAACACTTGCAGGCTCGCTTCCCCTTTCGGTGGTGCCCACACCGATTAAAATATCTAGGGATCTGGCTGACGAAGGACCTGACCCAGCTCTACCAGGAAAACTTCCTCCCCATCCTCCGCACACTCCACACGGACTTGATGCGTTGGGAAGCTCTGTGTGTCATGGTTCGGGCGGATAAATGCAGTGAAGATGAACTTACTACCACGCCTGCTGTACCTGTTCCAGACCATTCCAATAGCTCTCCCGCAGGCCTTCTTCCGATCCCTGGACTCCGCGATACTGAAATTTGTATGGTCGTCGGGCACCCCAAGAGTGAGGAGAGCGCAACTCATCCTCCCAAAGCATCGTGGAGGCACAGGCCTGCCGTCCATCCAGGGATATTACCAGGCCTCCCACCTCTCCCGCATCGTCGACTGGCATGTGTCAGTCACGGACAAACAATGGGTTCAGCTGGAGCTGATGTGGGCGAAGGGATGGATTCCGCCGGTGGTTTGGACGCGGGCCCCGATGAGAGACTAGGAACTCAGACGCCGCCCCTTCATTGGGGCGACGCTGAGGATATGGTCGAACATCCGCTACAAGTTGCAGCTCACGACCTACCCCGCACCCTTGACGCCGGTTATATACAACCCCGACCTGGCTGATGGACTGCGAACGCAGGACGTGGACGGCTTCGGAGGGAGGGAGGCCCAGCGCCTCCGGGCGTGGTGTACCAGGACGGGGATGAAAACCTACTCCGCTCTGACAGCGCAAACCAGGCCCACAGGCCTACTCCAATTCCGTTACCAACAAGTTAAGCATTACTACGCCTCCCTCCAAGGGAAACAGTTACTGCACAGAGACCCCACGAAATTCGAGACTTTCTGCTCCAGCGAAGAACATTTGACCCGCGGAATATCGATGCTCTACACAATGCTCTTGGCCGCTGACCAGGGGGCGCCGGCGCATTTCCACGCTAAGTGGGAACAGGCAACGGGGGTCGCACTGACGGACCAGCAATGGGAGAAGATCCACATTCTCACGCACCAAGGGATACTAAGTACCAAAATGAGAGAACTTAACTACAAAGTCTTGACCTGCTGGTACAGGACCCCGTCCAAACTGAGATCCATGGGGCTGACATCTGACGACTCATGCTGGCGATGCACAGCCGCTGAAGGTACAGACCTGCATGTCTGGTGGACATGCCCTCGGATCACAGGTTACTGGCAACAGATCCATGACAAACTCGTGGAAATCTTAGAAGAAGATATCCCCATGGAACCTATGCCCATGCTACTCAACCACACACAAATGCCAATACCACGCTACAAAAAATCTCTAATTCGGCACTTCCTCAATGCCGCCAAGAGCCTGATCCCCGCCAGATGGAAGTCGACAGACATTCCCACTCTATCCCAATGGCTAGATAAGGTAGACGAAATATACACAATGGAGACCCTCACGGCTGAACTACGGGGAACACAGGAACGCTGCACCCGACTTTGGACCCCCTGGATCACCTATATGGCTGACCGGGGGCGGGGGGCGTCAGCCCATCAGGGACCTGGGAGAGAGGCTGGGGATGGTTAATGGGACGCGGGCCCCCCCCCTCCCCTCCCCCCCCTTTTTTAATCCCCGTTCCCGCTCCCCCTTTTCTCCCACCCCTTCCCCGCACCGGCACCCAGGGGGACCCAGCTCACTCCCCCCAATTAAAACAAAGGACCCAGTACATTTGGCCTGGACCCCATCCTCACAAGACTAACACCGCACAACCCAGATTCAACCATGATAGGGACCAAGGGAGCCACACACACAACGCAACCAATCCAGCCCACATAGGCGGTGATGAGCTAGGGTGAGATTGAATAGGGAGAGACGCACTCGATGCGCACAACTGGACGGATGCCCAAAGGGGAGCTCGCTCCGCACGCACTGGCCCCGGGGGGCGGCTGGGGGTCCCTGGGGGGCAGGGAGCCCACATGACACCACCAGGCCCTGACACCTGACAGCCCCCAGAGGGATCCAGAGGGCCCGGACGTGGCCCCGACTCGACCACCCAGGGGAGTGGCCTGCTCACGAACCCCCTATCCCCGGCCACGACCCAGGCGACGCAGACGACCTAGGGGCGTCCCTTTCTTTCCAGGATGGCGCAGGGACGCTATAACACCCAGACCCACACACCTATCACCCCCCACAGAGGGGGGAGCCCGGCCCGCGCCTCGAGCCAAGGTACCCCAACCCAACCGCGCAATGAGGCGCACCCTCACCTAACTACCGCTTTACCCACAACCCTCCCCGCTTGGGGCCCGAGACTGGGGGGCGGGGGCGCGGGATGGAGGGAGGGGAATGGGAGTAACGGCACCTCTATCAGCCCTTGGGGGGCTGTCCCTGCCGCCCGGTGGGAACCCGGCCGCCAGCCGAGCCCTGATAGCAGGCTCGTACCTCAGCAGGGGGGGTGATATGAGAAGGGATATGGCAAAAGGGATCTTTAGCGAAACACTGTTACGGAAACAAATGTTTGTACTGTTACTTCTTGTCAAACCACAAAACTAAATAAAGAATGTCAAAAAAAAAAATGTGAATAGGCAGTATAGGAGTTGATGACACTTTGTAGGAATGCAACATTTTATATATCACCAAAATAATGCCTGTATGTTGGATTATTTTATTACAGTTATGTTAAATATCTCTGCTGTAAATGGCACTGATCTTTGTAAGTAATAGCAGGTTGTTCATAACCTATATTTAGTAACTTTGAGGAAAATAAATGTATCTACCTCTGTAGTGATTGCTATTAGCCCAAGTGCTGCACCTCAGTCGTGAAGTTTAGTCAAACTTGCCCAACATGAAGGCCTTAATTGGTAACCCTACAGATCTTCACAAAAATGGCAGACAACTCCAATCTCTTTCTCACAAACATGCTCTGTGCTTGGGAAGAATGCATCTTTAATATTGATACATATTTTTCATTCAGTACCATTTACTTAATGTGCACTGTTCCTTCTAATTATATAACTGTAACAAAATGGGTTAGAATATATATTGTGCTTTATAAAAGTAACTATATAATTATCACAAAGGCATTTTATTCTAAATCTTTTTTTTGTCTCAAGTTCTGGAAGGACTGGTGTTTTTATTGTGTTGGATCAGATTATACAACAAATCGAGGAAGGAAAAACTGTGGATTTATATGACACTGTGTACAACATACATACCCATGGGCCACAAATGGTGCAAACCGAGGTAGGTAAACATTTAATTTAGCTTTCTGCATTCAGAGAATTCTCTAAAATGTTAATTTAAGTATTGCATATTTAAATTTGCATTATTATTTAATGCTATAGAGGAATTCATAACTATTTTCATTGTTGTTTATAAATACATCTATTTGCTACCTTCGGCATTGTTGTGGTAGTGTTTATGACATGATTTGCGATTAAGATAATGACAAACAATCCAAACAAGGCTCTTTCCAATAAAGTGAAGAACATGTTTGCACCCAGAGCTAGTTTTGGAGCTTCTGTTAGTGAATTCCATTGGGGTGCATATGGTTTTGCACTATGAGATGTTTTGTTTTTAGGTTAATTTTACCTAGGCTAGATGTGAACCTACAAATCTGAATTAAGTGTGTCACAGAGATTGTCTATGTACATTTTGAAGTGCAGTACTGTTTGTGTGATTAATATAAGGTTGTGAGATAAATGCACTAATACTTTATTTTGTGTTTTAGAACCAGTATATCTTCTTGCATCAATGTGCACTTGATCTAAGTAAAACTGAAAATGTAAACTTGGATGTTTACAGTGAGATAAACGACGAACCGCTGTATCAGACGGTAGACAAATCTAGATACAAACCGTCTCAGTCATCATGAAGATGGGAGAACCTATGCATACACTGATGGTGGATTATCTCTAATCATAAAATATATAGCTTTTTGCTGAGTATCTTAAATAAATAATGTAGTATTTTTATCGATTGTAATTTGCTATATCTGAACAAAATAAACGTAATTGTTTCATAAACAACTTTTTACAATCTAATCTCTCTTACTATGTTCGTGCAACCAATAAAATGGCATTTCAATCGTTATTTAAAGTTAGAAATTACAGAAATATTGAAAAACAGGATTAGGCTTACAAACACTTTCCAAACTATTAGAAATGGTTTTGTGCTCAAGAAAGACAAGCTCATTGTTATTAACACTGATAACAAATGAAGACGTCTGTTTGATATTCCCTCTCCAATTCTGATACGTTATTATTATTATTATTATTATTATTATTAATATTATTATTATTGTTACAATTATCTAAAAAAAACAAAAACAAAACAAAAACTAACATAAAGCATGTTTTGTGGTGCAAAAGTTTGGAAACAAGATTCCAATTAGAGAAGAGAACAAAAAAAAAACAAAAAACAAGAACACAGGCCAATCACTGTGCTGCAAAATATATACATAATAAAAGGTTTCATATATATTTATTTTCTCACCACTCCTGGGTTGTATGTTTATTGCTCTCATTCTCGGGTCCTCCACCAGAGGCCTGGGAGTTTGAGGGTTCTGCACAGTATCTTAGTTGTTCCATGAACAGCTTTCTTCTGGACAGCGACCTGGAATCTGCTGAAGCTACAGCCCCAAGTGCTCCTATCACAACTGGGACTACTACTGTAGTCACTTTCTACATCCTTTCTAGCTCTTCTTTTAGTCCTTGGTATTTTTCCACCTTCACATGTTCCTTCTTCCTGTTGTTATAGTCACTGGGTACTGCCACATCCACCACTACTGCAGTCTTCCTTTCCTTGTCTACCACCATGATGTCCGGTTGGTTAGCCAGCACTTGCTTGTCTGTCTGGATCTTGAAGTCCCACAGGATCTTAGCTCTGTCATTCTTAACTACCCTTTGTGGTATATCCCATCTGGACTTAGGCAGATTCAATGCATATTCTGTGCAGATGTTTCGATACACAATCCCAGCAACTTGGCTGTGTCTCTATGTGTATGCTGTTCCTGCTGTCATCTTGCATCCAGCTACTAGGTGCTGGACTGTCTCAAATACCTCTTTGCACAGTCTGCACATTGGGTCTTGCCTGTTGTGGTAGACTACAGCTTTTATTGATCTGGCTGATGCTGAGTGCCTGTTTCTGTGCTGCTAGGATTAGTGACTCAGTGCGGTCTTTCAGACCTTTTCCAACCACTGGTAGGATTTTGTCATGTGGGCCACATTTACTATCTGCCCGTGGTACACCTCATGGAGAGGTTTGTCTTACCAAGGGACCTCCTCTTATTCTGCATCCTCTATATGTTGTTATCTCAAGTATTCCCTTAACAGTTCATCTTTGGGATCCATCTTTGTGATGTACTTGTGGATGCTCTGTATTTCATCCAGGACTGTGGCCTTGACTTTCATCAGGCCCTGACCTCCTTCTATCCGGCTGGGGCAAAGTCTCTGGGTGCTGGATTTCAGGTGGAATCCTCCATTCATGCTGAGTAGTTTCCAGGTCTTGACATCCACGGTGACCAGTTCCACGTTATTTATCCACGTTGGATCTTGTTCTTGCCATTGAGCTGGGACTTCAGGACCTGTCTGACTTTTTGGAGGTACTTGGATTTTGCTATCCTCCTTGCCTCTCCCTCATGGTTGCCATGCGTTTGTGGTACCCACAGGTACTTGTAACTGTTCTCGATATCTTCTATTTGGCCTTCTGGAACTTGAACATCTTCTGTCCTCAACAGCTTCCCTCTTTTTGCTATTATCCACCCGTCTAGTCTGAACGACATTCGTATGTCCTTGCTGTATATCCTAGTTAGGTGAAAAAGTGAGTCAATGTCCCGCTCATTCTTTGCATACAGCTTGATGTCGTCCGTGTACATTAGGTGGCTGATTGTAGCTCCACTCTTGAACCTGTATCTGTATCCACTCTTCTTGATGATCTGGCTAAGGAATTGGCTTCTATAGTTGTTTTCCACTTGTCCATCGAGTTCTTGAGGAAGGCTCTTTTTGTCTTGTTGACCTTGTAGAGAGCCAAGCATTCCAGTATCCATGTGAGTGGCATTGTGTCACAGGCTTTCTTGTAGGCAATAAAGGCCGAGCACAGATTGGTCTATCTGGTCTTAGAATCCCTTGTGACTGCTTGGTCTACCTGTATCTACTATATATATATATATATATATATATGGCACACTAATAGATATATTTTCCCTCCATTTGGTTCACATATCAAGTGAGAAAATGTAGCCAGTAGATGGAAAAAAAATCACGATATGCAGTAAAAATAAAGTATTATCTATGTATATAGTATATATTTATTAAAAATGTATTACATATATTTAATCCTTAATATTTGATCCTTAATTCAGATACATTTCAGCTTGTAGTGCAGGAATTTGGCTATATACTTGATTGGTTTAAATTTGGCTGGATTGCAGTTCAACACAAAACGAATCTCCAAGTTTTATCAGTAATTCTCACTGAAGGCTTGAATTTCAATGTCATTCCCAGGTGACCACACTGAAACACTGACAGATCTTGAAGTTATAAATCCAAATACACAATTACTTCGCTTAGAGACCCATTATACAAGTGTTACATTTTCACATAGACCTATTATTCATTTGTAATAATGGGTCAACCAGTTAGTTTGCAACTAAGACAGTCCACATTATCGTAAAATTACACAACAAGCTTCCAGTTTCATAGTTTACTAAGCAGCATTATTTGCAGATCATTTATATAAAAAGGGAAAATGTATTCAAACATACTTAATTTTCTTTTCCTGGTCATAGGCCATGTTAGCCCAACGATGGGTAGCTCCTAAATATATCTCTAATTATACAGGAACAAATTAAAAGAAGAGTATAAATATCTCCTCCCACTCCTTTATTTATTACTGGTATTGATAAAGTGCCAACATATTCCGCTGCACTGTACAATTAGTGTAGAGCATACAATAAATGAAGAAAGATCCCTGATGAAAGAAATAACAATATGGTACTATATAAATGTCTAAAAATGAACTTTTATTATATCAGTTCAAAAGAAACAAGGCCAGTTATCCCCTGAAAAACCGCCCTATCGGCGCAACGCACGTGGGGGTTCACTGCGACTAGAAGCTGTAATTAAACACCTTACAACTGACTGAAATTGTGCTACATTCTAATGAACTTCACAACAGCACTGGTAAAATTACTTAATTACTACTTTGCTCCTTCTTTAGATAGCTAGTTTTCTGCTTGCTCCACAAGCACAGGGCCAACAAAGGCACAGCTTAGGATTCTCACTGAGTTTTGATTTAATACAGCAGTAATTTCTTGAAGGTGCCCTAGATGGCACAGTACAGGATCTCCTTTGGAGCTTTGTTCAATTATAACAGTAGTGATATAAGAAATATTGTCTGAGTAGTGTTTGATCTCACTAAAAACAGTGTTTGCATATATATTTTTTAACCTGACTGTGTGTAGACGTACCGAGAATCACATTTTTTCAAAACGTTATTTAGTTGAGATTCACCCTCCTTGGTAACACAGGTCTCTTACTCACTGTCACTCTTTGTAAGTTAGCAACAGTATCTCTGAAAGCCAGTGCTATTGAGACATTGCAAGGCATATATTACAGAGATACATTGTATCCGGTATTACAAAGTCTACACTAGAGAGGTTCAAAGATTAGTCATTACGATATAAATACAGTGATTCAGCCTTATACTTGCTTACATTTTATTTTTTTATTTTTTCACTCAGTTTTTTGCAAATATGTGTACCTTTGCTACTACATTGTTATATATTAATATTATTATTTTTTTAATTATTTTTTTTCTTTTTCTTTACATATATATTTCTCTACTACATAGGATATCACTCGATTTACTATAGACACATATCTTATTGTGTCCATGACATACACTAGCTACTCATGTATAGGTGATGGAAATGCACACTATCCCTTGTCCTGGGATCCTGGGTGCAATAGGCTGGATAAGCCCCAGTACCAAAGGGACCGAATATCAAATATAAATGTAAAAAATAATCCAGGCACTCAAAGGTATTCCAACAGATAGGCAATTTTATTGGACCCAAGCACCAACAAACAACGTTTCGACCCCTTAGGGCCTTCGTCATTTGTACACTAGCTACTGACATATTCTTTTAAACTGATGTAATAAAAGTTCATTTTTATACAGTACCTTATTGTTATTTTTTGGGCCAGGGATCTTTCTTAATTTATCTTAAATATGTCACTGGGTTCATGCCCCTATTTATCCTTTGACCACTCTATTTCAAACTCCCATCCTTCCCAATTCTAGAACGTACAATATGCACAGGCAAATAAAAAAGGTAGAGACGGCCGTGCCAATAAGCTGAGGTCTAGTCATTGATACACTTTAATACAAAGTGCTTCGCTAGATAGTCCGTGAGCTTACAATCTAAAGGATACAGTGGGGATTTGAGACAAGAGGTAGCAGGGGGAAAGTGATGGCTAAAAGAGGTTAACAGATAGTTGCAGCTATTGGTAAAATATAAAGGGAATGAAGAGGTAATTAAGTGAGACTCTCCAACAGCTGGAGGAGCATATATTTAGGGGGAACCTGGGTGGGTGAGTCGTGCTAAGAAAAAATGCAGAGCTTCAGTATTGTTGTTTCTGTGAGGCCTGAAGAACAGAGAAGATGGAACTGTTATATGAAGGTATTTATAGTCAGGAGGAGCAAAGGAAAAAGGGTTAGGGTAGAGTAAACATGTGTTGTATACAATTGAAAAGTTTACCAACCAAATTCTAACACCCACAATATTAATAACTGTGTACATGAAATATTGGTCAAAAACATAAAATTACAATAATAAAAACTGCATGCACAGAAAATTACAGTGGCAAACTACAGGTATAAATGGTAACAATGCTATAGTAACACGTGATAATATAGTAACAAAGTAAGAATAAATGAGGTGGAGTATCTACCAAGCTTCAGTTAGTACTTGGAGATTGTGGGAGTTTCTGCTAGATGTAAAATGTAGAACTTCAGTATTGTTGGTTCTGGGAGTGTGAGCTGAGGCCCAGAGGTTGTGGGAGTTGCTGCTAGAGGTAAAATACTGAGCTTCAGTATTGTTGGTTCTGGGAGTGTGAGGTAAGGCCTGTAGGTTGTGGGAGTTGCTGCAAGATGTCAAATACAGAGCTTCAATATTGTTGGTTCTGTGAGTGTGAGGTGATGTGTTACCAGCAATATACCAGGGTGGGTTATTTGTGCTTCCATGGCCTATGACCAGGAAAATAAAATTATGGTAAGTATAAAGACATTTACCTTGTCCTGGCCACATCCATGGCAGCACAACAATGGGTAATACCCAAGCAATGACTAAGGGAGGGAAAGAAAAAACAATACTCCAAATTATGCAATGAAACGTGTATTATTACAACAACCAAACATGAGAATCACAAAAAGAAATATGAGAATCAAGTGTAAGAAACAGCTAGAAAACTTTTCCAAACTGATCAACTTGTCTGGCCTTAACATCCAATTGATAGTGGCTTATGAAAGTGTTAACCAAAGACCAAGTGGCTGCTCGACAAATCAGTTCTGGGGAGCCTTTAGCAGCTGCAGTCCAAGAGGAGAAAAGGGAGATAGTGGAATGGGCCTTGAGTCCTGGGATTGGAGTTCCTGAGACCTGGTATGCTTGTGTGTGAAATTGCTTAATAACGTAAGGGAAAAATGGAAATAGAGAGATACCATCTTTTTCTAGTAAACCCATAACATTTACCCTTGGAACTAAGGGTTATGTACTTACATTAACCCTAAACTGGCACTTGGCTCTGAAGAGAGCACACAGTAATCATACCAAAACCCCCAAATAAAACCCCTTCCCAACTCGGGGGAAGAAAATTCCAAATCTTCCATTTGATTATAGCTATTGACCTGGTATATAGATTAAGGCTATTTAAGGTGTAGGGGACACTCCGGCATCCCCAATACCACTATGGGAAGTACAAGGTAGGAGAAAGAAAGATACCATAATGATCCATAACCAGACCCCAAAATCTGCCTCTAAAGGTATGTTAAGTGCCCCTTTAAGGATGGGCAAGACAAGCACTTCACCATATTCTCCAGAATAATACAAAACAACACCCAAAAAGGAAATCATTCCCAAGAATGCATAGTAAAATAACAAAATAAAAAGACAAGCAAAGAAAGAAAATGAAATAAGAGGGAAGAGAGAAGTAAATTAAAAAAAATGATTGAAACGACCAGTTCATTCCCTATGAGCACTATCGGTACCAAGCGCCTAGCTTAGTGTAATGTAGGAACATGACCCTTAGTTCCAATGGTAAATGTAATGGGCTTAATAGAAAAAGATGGCATCTCTCTATTTCTGTTTTTGCCTTAATGAATTTATTAGGATATTTGGAATTTATTATATGCTTGCATTATCTAAGCAAATTCTCTAACTTTCAAAGAGAGCTGTCTGGATTCTATAGAAATGTCAGCATATATACTTTCGCCTGGACAATTAGTGTGAACATAATAGAAGAAATTAGTTACCTATTATTGCTGTCTAAAAGGAGCAAATCTAAAATTTTAAATCAATGGTATGCCTGTAACATTTACAGAAGCTCCCTTATTCCGAATAGGGAGCTCTCTATACATCGCGTTAATGCAAACTCCTTCTTTGAAAGTGCCCATATATGTGGCCAAAATCTCACCAAGCAAATATTAATATACCATTTTTGTTAACCCTTAAGGTTTTTCTATGATGACACTTTATATTGCATTGCGATTTTGTTTAGGTGTTTTTGTATGGCAGCGACCTGTGTTCTTGGTATGGGAGAAAGCAAGGATGTAACAATGATAGATAGATTTTCCCAGCTGTAACACTCCAGCATCCATTGGGTAGTAACCTTTTTTATATTCTCCGTATTCAACTTTGCAAGCCTATGTTGAGAAAGCACCAAGGAAGGTGTGAAACGCATCCAGGGCTTGATCTATTTTTTTTCGGGGTAGTTTTCAGCCTTGTCCGGCTATTGAAAGTGCATGGCTTTTTGTGTTTTGCCTGCACTACCATTAGCATTTTTGATGGCTGCTGTAACAGTGTGATGACATGGATTTTTTGATATATACACTTTTTTTTACAAATAAATGTGCACTTTTTTCATACTTATATTTTCTTTGTGAATTATTTGAGATCATCCACGTGTGTGAACTATCATGTAAATACTGTGAATCCCAGCACCGTGGCACCGCCCAGCACCTTGGCAAGAATCCTGTGAACTTAATGACTGAACGGTTTCAAAGTTTAATTCAGCAATTTTTATATAACAAGGTTTGGAGTTGCGGCAGTATTTTTGAATGGAACATTGTATCTATTTCACATCACTTTCAGTTTATTATTTAGAAAATGTGCCTTACCTTCTCTCAGAAGAGCTCAAGATTTGGGTTGATCCTGGGTTCGAGGTGTTGGAATCCTGGCCACGAGCCCCCAACTGTGAAATTGCTCAATAACGTAAAACACAGGTTCTTCACACAAGAGTTTAATAAGCAGATTTCTTTATTGTTTGTGGGCAAGGAGAGAGTTAAAGAAGACTGCCTTCCTTTATATGAAAAACACATAACTTATATACCGTTAAACAACAGAGCTTACATGCCAGGAACAGAATCATGACAGAAGATCAGTATCTTGATGTATGTCAGTTCCATCTACTTCTAAATCAATCACTTCTGACCATTCACCCTAAGGTGATAACCCACATTTACCTGCTTCCATTATGATCATTGAAAAAAAACCAAAAAATAGTTTCTTACAAAACACACATAAACACATCTTCACTTAACCCTACAAGCATACAAAGTCACACAGAGGACAAACATGGTTGATACAACAATAAGATGGATGCTGGGGAGCTAAGGCACTTTCCCAACATTCACACTTTTGTGAATAACTCTTGGGGTTTATTCCCTAAACATTGAGCTGTTTAGTGAAAACATTACAAAATCATAATTTAGGTTATAATAACCAATCTATAACTGCAGCCAAGATGGAGAATTTCCCAAGTCAACTTTTTGTCACAGTATTGCAACTTATTATTGTGAGGATATTTATGGGGGTGATAAATATTAAAATAATATTTTCATAAAAATTATCAAAAATTAATTTAATAATTTTTATTATATCAAAAATTGATATCTTGGCACTGTTCCCCAAATAATAAAGCTGATAATTACTCACAATTTGAATTCTCTTAGATCCTAGAGGAAGTTCACCAGAGGATTTTTACTTCACACAGTAATCACAAATTAATTATAAAAAGTTTATTGTGACAATAATAATAAAAACAATAATAATATGTAACATGCGTGACAATCAGTGAATAATTAGTATAACATAATTATACAATATGGCAATAGTTTAATCACTAAACAGACAGCTAAAAGCAACCAGTTGTCAATAATTTAACAAGATTTATTTTAGGACACTGTTTAGAAACCAAATTCACAAAAAAGACAAAACTTCACAGCAGCCCAGCGTAAAGCAATAAAAACTTTGTCTGACAGTCAAATCACACTGAATTAATTCTTCCACTGCTGGCTACAATCCTCATAGGCAAAATATCCTATTATATTGCAATTTTACAATTAAAGTAATGTATATACCAGATCATTTGACCATTCCTCTGTTCATCCAATAAGAATAATTCTACCAGATTTTATGTTTGCAGAATTTTAACTTTCCTGAATAAGATTCACTATCTTATATCAGAACAAGTCAATACCTCTGGATAAAAATTTGGTATGCTAACATTTGGCAAATTTACCATTAATATATCGTTCCTATAACGGTTAATGTGAACCAAGAATAAATTTGGAATTGTATCTTCGATTCTGGGAAGAATTTATTTAATATCATTTACGAGAATGACCATACTGATTTCGAAATGTTCTTGTTAATTGTCCAAGATTTTGGTATTTGTAAATATCTTGTTTTGATCAAATATACATGCATTATATAACATAGAATTATAATAAGAAACAGCTGTTCGTAACTTGTGAAAAACAATCTATGTCATTGCCACGCCCATATGCTCATTTTTCCCCCTCCCATCCTGCTATGAAAACGGGGTATTAAAATAACTGATGGATGAATACAATTTGAATTGGTTATTGAACACGTCTCTGCTATTCATTTCCAGAGCTCTGAATGAGTTGGCAAATATCCATCATCCACAAAGGACCTGGGCTGATTTTATCCCCAACAAACTGGTGTCAGAAGTTTGGGTGCAATTGGGAACGTAAATTACAGGTAAGAGGACCTTTAACCCCTTGGGGACACAACTTCTGGAATAAAAGGGAATCATGACGGAATATTTCTGTTGTGTGTCCTTAAGGGGTTGGGGACCTTTACCTGTTTCTGCCATCCTCCCACACATTGCATTTCTTGTTTTAATGGGGTTTTTCACTATTTAAATTTTTAAAGGGGATTTTCACTGCATAATGTCTTTGATAGACATGATTTTTTTAAGTCTTAGGTAGACTTCTATTACTCCTTGGGTTGGAGGAAAGCCTTTGGCAGGCAGTATTGCGCACAATTGTCAAGACAATTCCTCTTTAGTAGAGGTTACCTTTGGCAGGTGGTAAAAAGATTTTCAAGCCTTTGGCAGGCTGTCATGTCATGTGATGTGCATGTACATGTGTGTTTTGTAGACTAAAATGGTTTAGAAAAAAAAAAGAAGGGGGGGTTAAAAGGGAATATTGTTTAAACACTGTATGATGGATGTTTGGCATTACTCCAGCTTGCTACTTTATGTGCTTTTTTATGATGTGCAACGCTGATTTTAAGCATAAAGTCTTAATTGAGGGAATGTAAAAAGTACATGTAAAGGTGATGATGAATAAGAGAAAAAAAAATAGAGGTTATTTAAGGGGGGCTACAAATTCTAGAACTAACTTGATTTCTCTGCATGTATGTTTGTTTGCATAATGAGCCCCTTATTTTTATACTTGGACAAAAGTACTATAAGCCCACTACACTTTTTCATGAGAGTGGGATGTATGATTGTTTATATAATGAGCCCTTTATTTTCATATTGGGACAAAAAGTCACTTAATTCAAAACGTCAAACACCACATTCTTTTTGCCCTGTGTGTTTGTTGCAGAGAATTTATGTTGTAAATATAGATGATTATAAATTAGAGAGCAAAATTTACATTTTCAGCGGTCCAACACATGCTTCATTTTGTGCTGTAAGCTAACTTGTAGTATTCCAGTACGTCACATGTTGTATGTGCTTTAAATTGTATGTATTCTGTAAATTGTTGTATGGGGATTCTGAGATTTTATTGATTGTGACCCAAACTGTGAAGAAGTAGGTTTGAAATTTTGGTCAAGAAATGTAGGATCAGAAAACCATGGACAAAGGTTTTTACCTGTGTTGATATGACTTTTGGAAACTCAAATTTACTGGTCAAAATTTTGCCATGCTTTTAACATGGAGTAGTATAAATATTTTGAGTCTTTGAGAGTTCTGACAAATGCAGGTGATACCATGTCTGTGTAATCTGATCCAAATGTTCTATAAGCGTATAAGAGAGAAATTCTATTGACAGGGTACATATGTTGCAACTGGTTAATGCAAGTGTTATACAAATGTTTAAGTCAAACGTGTTATATGGCCGTACGGGATCCCTTCTTTAAAAAACTAAATAAAAAAATAAACCCTTTGGTACCAGAACTCTTAAATAAATCTGATACAAACTAAAATTGGTATACCTTACAATAATATGTTCTGAATACAGCTGTTAAAAGTTTATTCTGTGTAAATGGTGATTGTGATAAATGTGTGTTTTGGGTACTCGTTTTGAAGTATGCAGTTTAATTGTCATGTATGGGTATTTTGCTGTGTTATTTTAAATTATATTTGAATAAGTTTGACTCAGTATTGATACAGATGGAAATGGCAGTGTAATAATCTATTAAATAACTGATTTATTATTGAATACTAGTCCAAGAGCAATATGAGTTGTAGTCTTAAGAAAGAAAAAAAAAAGGGGGTGGGGAGTCTGTTTTTGTAAGTTTTAGCTGATTTCCAAAATTCTGTTGCAATAATGGACTTCCTGCCAAAATTTGAGTTTCCTGTCCAGTTGCCAGATGCTCTGATCTAATCTTAAAGTTGTACTGCTTGCATAGTTTGCAGACATGCATTATGCACAAACATGGGAACCTACATTACATTTATTAATTTATTTTGGATTGAGTTAATTGCCTGTCCATGAATATGCTTTTTGTATTGGCATGTCTGCTGGATATCTGCTAATTTCGTTGTGTTCTGTGTTAAAAGACATGTGTGATATTACAATGAGTATAAAGAATATTTAAAGAATATTTGCATGTCATTAACGCAAGCCTTTAGTGTCTTTTTACAACAGATTAAAAAAACGCTGATCAGCCGACAAAATAGGGGACCCTGGGAAAGAAAAGGAAAAAAATCATCTGCTTTTCAAAATCGTGGATCCACGTTTCCAATTTTAAATGTCTCTCTCTCCGTATTATTAGGGGAGTATTTAGAGTTAACTCTACTTTTAACGTGCATTGCATTATTTAAGTCAAAGAAAAATAAAAATGTGTTATCTTTAACATAAACAATTGTTATGTTATATGGTTATATAAAAAAAATTTTACAAAATTATGGATGTATAGGATAGGTTTTTTCCAAGATTAAGATTCATCTAGTATGCCTCATTGATTATTTTTAATAGAGATCAGATAATTTATTTTGAGGCAATTCTTAACTACTGTATTATATTTGTATTGGTATATTGAAAGCATTTTGCAGACCCAGAAGAGAATAAATAATATAATAATTATAAAAGGAACCATACTATAGGAAGAGGTCACCCTATTAAATCGATAAGGGGTTAAAATCATTTTTGAAAAGCATATAAAATTTAGTTTTTGTGGTTAGACTTTTGATACTCAATTTGAACTCAATTGAAGTATTACAACCATATCCTTGCAGGTATAGGAAACAGCTGCAATATGATTTTAATATTTGCAATATATTAGTGTTCTGACAATGGAAAAGTTCCTAACCGCATGTCTGCATTACACCTATGACCCAGACTGCCAGTATTGCAAACCCTATATGAAGACTCTGCTTTCACTGTTTATGTATACACCCCTAGACAACCGTGCTATACATGCACAATAAATCTTCAAAAGCTTATTAGGATTATATCTGTGTGGTACACAATGAGGTGTACACAAAGAGGGGGTGTGAGTTAGGTAATCTCGACCTGCATATGGAATATGCTTCCTCCTTGTTCACTTTTGGTTAAACTGTTGGTCTGTGACTGGCCCTCTTTGACCCCAACTGAATTTCTTGGGAAGATTCATGAGAAAGATACAGCAGGTTGTTTTGATATAAAGAAAGAGGGAAAAGTATGTTGTATCGGTCACAAAAGGATTATGATCTTAAGCAGGTGAGACAAGGACATTTGGGAGGTGATAGGAGATTGAATCAGAAAAGTTTTGAAAGCAGAGGTAGAGGATTTGATCAAAGGATCTAACTTTTGTAGAGGTGGTAACTTCAGCTCTGTTTTAATTGTAGATAGCAGGGGTTCACCCCAAGGTGCTTGGGGTGAACCTGGTTCTCCCGGTCAAGCTGGCCCCACTGGTATTGCTGGTACTCCAGGTATGGCTTCCCTGGTGCCTGTGGTGCTCCTGGACCCCAAGGCCCCAGAGGTTCCCCTGGACCTAAGGGTAACAATGGTGAACCTGATGCTCAAGGAGACAAAGGAGAACCCAGTGCTAAGGGAGAACCTGACCCACCCTGGCAGGTTCCTCAATACCAAGAACAACCTCAGCCTAATACACAGATGGTTCATGTTTTTAATACTTTATATATAGTTTTGAGTGATAAAACAATATTAATGCTGGCTCTTAGAGGATGTACAAGCTGAAGTTGGGACCTAGACATTGTTTGCATAGGCTGCGTAATGTGAAATAACTAAAATAAAATAGGATAATAAATATGCTTAGTCAATTTGTAACATGGTATCATAGAGGCATCTGCAATAAAATAAGTGGGTTTCCAAGACCTGACAAGTGAGGGCAACTTAATATAACATATGTCTACAGTTTGCTGTCCCTTCCTTATCAGTGGCCACTTGCAACACAGCAAGACAACTCTTCCGAAACCTGTATTAAACAAAGCACTTTAGAACAATAGTAATTAATTTTGTTTCTCCTACTTCATTCCTAGTTGTTCTGAAAAAAAATATTGTTTAAGTGGGATAACTGTATGGAGGTTCCACCATGTATTAAAACATGATCACACACATACAGAACGGGTGGCTTTTTGGACATCGGGATCTATAAAAGGTTTCGGTTTCCAAAGATGTTATCAGGGTCCACAAAACTGACAGACTTCAGCATTCCAATTTTATTAAAGTAATTAATTGGGATTATCAAATCAAGGTTTAAGTTTAAGAACAGTATTTTATTGGGAATTATACCAATATGTATATGTTAGTGTTTTTGTACTCAACAAGCATTTATATAGAATGAGTGCTTCTCTCATCCATACAAAGGCATTTTAAAGGGAAATTATGTATTACAATTTTATAAAGGACAAATTCAATGAATTATAAGCAAAACCGAGAGACGTACATGTTACACTAGTTAAGGGTTTAACTTTAGTCTCTAATTTGAGTTTAGCCTAGATAATTAATTTGTTGATGTCGTACTGATCCTTGTGTTTGTATGATGATAGAGGCCGTACTGCAGTATTTGTGCCGCCTGATATTTGGGACTACACACCAATCTCTCTGGCTGACCTACCTGCCTACCTACCTTTTTTGCAATTAAATCTGTTTGGTCAAAATCTATGCTGGCGAAAGAAACTGAGATGCTTACTTATGAGGACATAAACTAACTTGGAAAGTACTGAAGATGCAGTGCTGTCTAATGCCGCTATTTCTGTATTACCCTTTCAACAATTGGGGTGTTGCACAGAGTATTGTGGTGAACATCCAGCAAACAGAAGAATTAAGAACTATGTGGAAGCTGACATTGTCTTGTTGTCAGCCATATTGCTACCCTTAGCTATGTTATGGTGTTTAAGATTATGGAACAAAGTTTATGGTGTCTAAGATTCTTTATACTCCTTGAAAGACTTATAATATTTTTCTGGAATATTCTGAACTATTGAACTATTTTGTTATTTTTTTATTTTTGTAGAGTTAGCCGGAGAGAGAGGAAGTGTTAGCTTACCCAGGGATGGATGTATTATGTGTGTCATTGATGTATGTTAAGTGTACCAAGGATGGATTCCCATGTATTAAAGGACCACTCTAGGCACCCAGACCACTTCAGCTTAATGAAGTGGTCTGGGTGCCAGGTCCTTCTAGGGTTAACCCATTTTTTCATAATTATAGCAGTTTCAGAGAAACTGCTATAATTATGAATGGGTTAAGCCTTCCCCCTAATCCTCTAGTGGCCGTCTCATTGACAGCCACTAGAGGCGCTTGCGTGCTTCTCACTGTGATTTTCACAGTGAGAGCACGCCAGCGTCCATAGGAAAGCATTGTAAATGCTTTCCTATGAGACCGGCTGAATGCGCGCGCAGCTCTTGCCGCGCGTGCGCATTCAGCCGGCGGGGCGGATCGGAGGTGGAGAGGAGGAGGAGAGCTCTCCGCCCAGCGCTGGAAAAAGGTAAGTTATTACCCCTTTCCCCCTTCCAGAGCCGGGCGGGAGGGGGTCCCTGAGGGTGGGGGCACCCTCAGGGCACTATAGTGCCAGGAAAACGAGTATGTTTTCCTGGCACTATAGTGGTCCTTTAAGTGTGCATATGACTGGACCATCGAAATAGGGATGTGATTAGGAGACATAAGATGCAAGGTCATGATTAGGATTATTGTTAGAATTGCAAACTGATTAGAAATTATCTCATGAGTTAATATGTAAGTGGGCCTTTTCAAACTAATCAAGAAGTGTTTCCCAATCCCGATACCCGAGCTATTTACTTACAAGTGCGGGTTTTACAAGTCACTAATGCTGTCAACGTGAGGGGATGACATGTCTATACAGTCCTGGCCCTCACTCAGGGTTTTCCAGATGTGCTTTTTCCCTCAAATATGAGTTTTTGCCACTGTTTTTTTTTACCTGGCCTGTGTTTACTGGGTGGACTGGTAATCCAAGACCCTGGTCCAAAGAGGGGGAATAGATATTATTCCCATTTTGACTATATGTGTTTATGTTGTGAATTATAATAATAATATTCCCGTTGTTGGGAATAATACACTTTGCCTGTTTTGATCCAAGGCTCAAGTTACAGATAACATGATGTGCAGTCTGTTTAAAATTGGTTAACATGTCAGCTGTTTGAAATATTTAACTTGTACACTTAAAAGATGTATTCAACAGATAATTGAAAAAGCTGAAAATTGACAGCTCAAACTCCTCTTAAAGGGAAAACCTACGGCACAGAGCAAATGGGGAAAATCGAGGTGAAGAAATAATGAAAGTCCCGCAGACGCGATTAGCACGTCTGAATATACCTCCTTTTTGTGAGGTAGATCATGATATGATCTAAGAGGGGAACTGTAGATACGAATATCCATTTTGCTATCTATCCTAGATGTTACTATAACGGTTAATGTGAACCAAGAATAAATTTGGAATTGTATCTTCGATTCTGGGAAGAATTTATCTAATATCATTTACGAGAATGACCATACTGATTTCGAAATGTTCTTGTTAATTGTCCAAGATTTTGGTATTTGTAAATATCTTGTTTTGATCAAATATACATGCGTTATATAATGTAGAATTATAATAAGAAACAGCTGTTCATAACTTGTGAAAAACAATCTATGTCATTGCCATGCCCATATGCTTATTTTTCCCCCTCCCATCCTGCTATGAAAATGGGGTATTAATATAACTGATGGATGAATACAATTTGAATTGGTTATTGAACACATCTCTGCTATTCATTTCCAATTTCTAGAGCTCTGAATGAGTTGGCAAATATCCATCATCCACAAAGGGCCCAGGCTGATTTTATCCCCAACAATGAGAGGATTGTATGAAAATATATAAAAGTTTTCATTTCTGAAGTTGTGTTAATTGGAAAAGAAAATACTAAGAATTAGGTGTGTCCAAGAGAGTGTTGAGAGTTTCTTCAGTACAGTCCAAGCGTCAGAATGTGTAAGTTCCTGAGAGTTTGAGAGTCAGAATATGTTTCCAAAGAGCCCGAATGTTTCTCTCTTCCCTTTGTCCTTTCTTTAAAAGGAGTAAATTCTGTGCACGTCACTAGTTGATAGGACCAATAGGGAACTGTGGGAGTGTCTTACCTACAGACTATCATCTAGTTTTTGGTCAGTAGATGGTGCAATTACATCACAAAATTCTTGTCAGGGTTTCCATCTATCTTTTTGTATAATGGGTTAACTGAATTTTGTGATGTGTTTGACGTTTTTTTAACTTTTTATGGCCACTATATATCAGAATTCCTGTCAATTTCAAAGGCTTTTTCCCAGTCTTGGTGTTTGGGGTAAACCTTTAAATCTAGCTTTCTGACATGTCTAAACTCTTCTTCACCTCTTTCTTACAATGGAAATTTGTAAGATTCCGTTATTTTTTAATTTTTTTATTAAGTAAAATTAATTTCTTAGTGTTATCTGTCATTTGGTGCCTGGTTTTCCTGTGTGAAACTGTGTTTAAGATTATTTATACTCCACTAACATTAGTGAATAAAATGATGTTTCTTCATTGATATTATATCCATGAATATTCTATATTATTAACAGTACTAATTATATGCTTAATATGTACTTGTAAGTAAGATATGTATGTAATAATTTATAAGTGGATAGTGTGTGTATATATATATATATATATATATATATATATATATATAAAATTATGTATACATTTGTCTCTGGGTTAGTTGTAGCATTCCATCTCCCTTTCGCTGCTAGACATCATGCCTTATCTCAGGTTTTATCTTTAATGTTTACATTAGTCGCATTCCTTAGCTCAGACTTGAATAAATAGAGTGAGAGAGAGAAATATTGTGTCTGTCTTAGCCTTGTAATACAAAATGGAGTCACCTCTGTTCTGAGGGTAACTGGCAGAATACACTTTTAATTTCTGTCTTAACACAAAATGTCTGCCGATATAAATATACTGACATTATTCAATTAACAAACACTTTTAATTTGTCGGTAATTTTGCAGTTTGAGTGGTATATTGCAGAACATTAGTGATGTCGCGAATCCGAAATTTTCGGTTTGCGAACGGCGAACTTCCGCAAATGTTCGCGAACCGCCATAGACTTCAATGGGCAGGCGAATTTTAAAACACACAGGGACTCTTTCTGGCCACAATAGGGATGGAAAAGTTGTTTCAAGGGGACTAACACCTGGACTGTGGCATGCCGGAGGGGGATCCATGGCAAAACTCCCATGGAAAATTACACAGTTGATACAGAGTCTGGTTTTAATCCATAAAGGGCAGAAATCACCTAACATCACAATGAATATGGATTGACACCTGACATATGACATATTGACACCTTGACATATGGATTGACACCTGAGAGACTGGTCCTCCCTATATAGGGTCACTTGGCAGATATGGATTGACACCTGTCCTAAGGATCCCTGATACACACTGACACAGAGCAGAATATGGACTGTTCCCCCTACATCGGGTCACTTGGCAGATATGGATTGACACCTATCCTAAGGTTCCCTGATACACACTGACACAGAGCAGAATAGGGACTGGTCCCCCTACATAGGGTCACTTGGCAGATATGGATTGACACCTGTCCTCAGAGACAATGATACACACTGACATAGAGCAGAATAGAGACTGTTACCCCTACATAGGGTCACTTGGCAGATATGGATTGACACCTGTCCTCAGAGACCATGATACACACTGACACAGAGCAGAATAGGGACTGTTCCCCCTACATCGGGTCACTTGGCAGATATGGATTGACACCTTGTTACAAACTGCTATTTGTAATGGGCCCTTTAAATGGCAAATTGCCCTGCTTCCCTGGGTTGTGGAGAAGCCTATTTGCCAGCCTCCTCCCGCATGACTATGGCCCCTGGGAGATTGTGAAAATGTATGCACTTTTATTTGGTGTGTATGGCCCTTTAAGACTGTCGGTGGGCATATTGGGGCTTATGGACTCTTTATGTGACTGGTGCTGGCCCTTTAAACACCTTTTTTGGGACATCAGGAAGATTGGGACACTGCCCCTTTAAGGCTGTGTCCCCAGACTTGTTGGGGACACTGCCCCTTTAAGACGGTGTCCCCTGTGTCCCCAGACCTGCTGCAAACCCTTTGTGCCTGCCTGGCTAATTCCCACTTGGTTCAGTAAATGGGGCTTACTGAACCAAGTACCACACAGGCAGACCACCCAGTAGTGGAAGTGTGCAGGCAATTTACCTCCCAGAAGCTGCGGTTAACCGCAGCTTAATTGACAATGCTGGGAGGTCTTTGTTCATTTGCCGAACACGTGGCGGCGGCCATCTTTGATCATTCGACGAGGTCAGCGGTATGTGTAGCCAAATTCATGGAACTAAAATCGGCTACACATTTCCGCGAACACCGCTGAGCTCTACCTTCTCTCCTACTGGTTTTACAGCTGCAGAGACTAAGTCCCATTCGGCGATGGGACTTAGTCTTTTTTTCAGCCTGAAATAGACCGACCTCACAGCCCAAATCTATGGAACTGTTTTGGGCAGGAAAATGTGCTTGCGGTCGGTCATAAAGGGACCTCCAGCTAACTTTTTAACCCCTGGATGGATTTGGCTGATTTTTGGTTATGTTTATGTTTTAAGTGTGCTGATTCCAAATATGTAATTATGAAGATGGGATGTGTAGTTTTAAAGTTACAGTGTATGGCTAAAAACTGTATTTTTACTGCCTGTGTTTAATTATGTTAATCTCTTCCCAAACGTCATTTCGTTCAAAGTGGAGAGAATGTTAAAAAAATATATTTTTGTTCGGAGTGTGAGAAATGCTTTTCAGCCGCTTCTAATCTTAAGCATCATTTGAGGAGCCATACAGGAGAGAAACTTTATTTGTGGTGTGTTTAGTATTGTTCTGATCAGTTTAATACCTTCCGCGTCTCCTATCAGTGGACGGGTATATGGTGGCAGCCATTTTAGGAACCGTACACCTGGGACCCGAGCAAGGTCACCTCGCTCAACAGGTTTGCAGCCATTTCTCCAGGAAGAAGAGCCTGAACCTCACCGGGCTGCACGTGTCTTACCTGTACATGGAAAGCTGCTGTGGTTCCTTGATGAGCCAGCTGCCCGTGAGTTAACATGTCCCGTGGAGAAGCACTCTGTCCTGTAAAGCCTCACCAAAAAAAAGGGAGTGGTGTGTTTAGTATTGTTCTGATCAGTTTAATACCTTCCGCGTCTCCTATCAGTGGACGTGTATATAGCAGCCATTTTGTCAGATTCAAGTTCTTGTGCCCCACAGTTCAAAATAACATTCAAATGACAATTCATGACAGATCACACAAGTGAATAGCCCTGCCAATGTCTTCTCAGAATTTTTTCGTTATCTAAGAAAAAATAGAAATGTAAGAGCAGAATAGAGACTGTTCAGTTTAATACCTTCCGCTGCCTCCTATCAGTGGACGGTACACCGCATTGATTTTTGTAACAGGGAGATGGAAGAAGAGGCTTGGTCGGTCCCCTTCTTACTGCAAATTTGGGGCACTGCGCGGTCAAGCTAATGTGACACCAGATAGGAGTGGTGTGTTTAGTACTATTTTTATCAGTTTAATACCTTCCGCTGTCCTATCAGTGTGATCGTACACGGCATTGATTTTGCCCAAGCCGTGAACTTTTGCATAGCGTAAGTAGATTCACTGCCATTGAAAAGGAGGCATGGCGTGTGTGGGCCCCTCAAAAAGCTGCAACCTACTTGTATGGACAACCGCTTACCTTACTCACAGATCACAACAAATTCTAGCACTACATGCAATCTAATGTGTGCCACCCGTGATAGGAGTGGTGTGTTTAGTACTATTTTATCAGTTTAATCACTGTTACGCCCCTATCCGTTGATGTGGAGCAAGACGCAGCAGCAGAAGAGGACTCAGCCAAGGAGGTTATGGAAGAGGATGGAGTAGAGGAGATATGGCAGCAGGTCGCCTGCAAGTCGCGGGCGGTGTCAACATGGTGCTTGAAGATAACCAACTGCTATTCAATCTATAACAGTGAAAAAGTTTTTGTTTTAAATCCAAGCTATTGTGAGTGAGTGGTGGCACTGGGCACAGTATCCACTGTAGGGCTGACACACCTGCTTGAAGATAACTAACTGCTATTCAATCTAAAATTGATGTTTGTTTCACAGGCAGAAAGTGCCCTAAAACATGGCGGCTTGAACCCTAGTTGGTGGCGGATAAGTCACGCAAGTCAACCGGCATTCAGAGCTAAAATACAGCAGCGGGTGGACCATTTTTAGCCCAAGGCAGCTCATCTCATCAGGCCTTTTTTAATCTAATGTATCGCCCAGTGTCAGTCCCTTCGGGATCCATCCCTCATTCATCTTAATAAAGGTGAGGTAATCTAGACTTTTTTGACCTAGGCGACTTCTCTTCTCAGTGACAATACCTCCTGCTGCACTGAAGGTCCTTTCTGACAGGACACTTGAAGCGGGGCAGGCCAGAAGTTCTATCGCAAATTGGGATAGCTCAGGCCACAGGTCAAGCCTGCACACCCAGTAGTCAAGGGGTTCATCGCTCCTCAGAGTGTCGATATCTGCAGTTAAGGCGAGGTAGTCTGCTACCTGTCGGTCGAGTCGCTCTCTGAGGGTGGATCCCGAAGGGCTGTGGCGATGCGTAGGACTTAAAAAGGTCCGCATGTCCTCCATCAACAACACGTCTCTAAAGCGTCCTGTCCTTGCCGGCGTGGTCATGGGAGGAGGAGGATGACTTCCACCTCTCCCCCTGTTAGATTCCCGTTGTGCTGTGACATCACCCTTATACGCTGTGTAAAGCATACTTTTCAATTTATTTTGCAAATGCTGCATCCTTTCATACTTGTTGTAATTCGGTAACATTTCCGCCACTTTCTGCTTATACCGGGGGTCTAGTAGCGTGGACACCCAGTACAGGTCGTTCTCCTTCAGCCTTTTTATACGAGGGTCCCTCAACAGGCACGACAGCATGAAAGACCCCATTTGCACAAGGTTGGATGCCGAGCTACTCATTTCCCGTTCCTCCTCCTCACTGATGTCAATGAAGGTATTTTCTTCCCCCCAGCCACGTACAACACCACAGGTACCAGATAGGTGACAACGAGCACCCTGGGATGCCTGTTGTGGTTGGTCTTGCTCCTCCTCTTCCTCCTCCTCAAAGCCACATTCCTCCTCTGACTCCTCTTCCTCACAATCCTCTTCCAGCGTTGCCGCAGGTCCAGCAAGCGATGCTGATAAGGCTGTTTCTGGAGGTGATGGTGACCACAACTCTTCCTCTTCCTCTTCACGCTCATCTACGCCTGATCCAGCACTCTTCGCAGGGCACGCTCCAGGAAGAAAACAAATGGTATGATGTCGCTGATGGTGCCTTCGGTGCGACTGACTAAATTTGTCACCTCCTCAAAAGGACGCATGAGCCTACAGGCATTGCGCATGAGCGTCCAGTAACGTGGCAAAAAAATTCCCAGCTCCCCAGAGGCTGTCCTAGCACCCCGGTCATACAAATATTCATTAACGGCTTTTTCTTGTTGGAGCAGGCGGTCGAACATTAGGAGTGTTGAATTCCAACGTGTCGGGCTGTCGCAAATCAAGCGCCTCACTGGCATGTTGTTTCGCCGCTGGATATCGGCAAAGTGAGCCATGGCCGTGTAGGAACGCCTGAAATGGCCACACACCTTCCTGGCCTGCTTCAGGACGTCCTGTAAGCCTATGTACTTATGCACAAAGCGTTGTACGATCAGATTACACACATGTGCCATGCACGGCACATGTGACAACTTGCCCAACTTCAATGCCGCTAACAAATTTGTTCCGTTGTCACAAACCACTTTGCCGATATCCAGTCGCTGCGGAGTCAGCCACTTTTCCACCTGTGCGTTCAGGGCGGACAGGAGTGCTTGTCCGGTGTGACTCTCTGCTTTCAAGCAAGTCAAACCCAAGACGGCGTGACACTGCCGTATCCGGGATGTGGAATAGTACCTGGGGAGCTGGGGGTGTGCCGTTGATGTGGAGCAAGACGCAGCAGCAGAAGAGGACTCAGCCGAGGAGGTTATGGAAGAGGATGGAGTAGGAGGAGTAGAGGAGGTGGCAGCAGGACTGCCTGCAAGTCGTGGCGGTGTCACCAACTCCTCTGCAGAGCCATGCATTCCATGCTTGGCAGCAGTCAGCAGGTTTACCCAATGCGCAGTGTAGGTGATATACCTGCCCTGACCATGCTTTGCAGGCCAGGTATCAGTGGTCAGATGGACCCTTGCCCCAACACTGTGTGCCAGACATGCCATTACTTCCTTTTGCACAATCGAGTACAGGTTGGGGATTGCCTTTTGTGCAAAGAAATTTCGGCCGGGTACCTTCCACTGCGGTGTCCCAATAGCTGCAAATTTTTTGAACGTCTCAGAATCCACCAGCTTGTATGGTAAAAGCTGGCATGCTAAGAGTTCAGTCAAGCCAGCTGTCAGACGCCAGGCAAGGGGGTGACTTTGTGACATTGGCTTCTTATGCTCAAACCTGTCCTTGACAGACACCTGACTGTGGGCAGATGAGCAGGAACTGCTCAAGGCGAGAGACGGAGGGGCGGATGGTTGAGAGGGGGCAAGGAGGACAGCAGTGGTTAACGTGGCTGAAGATGCTGGACCAGGAGGAGGATGGCGGCTTTGAGTTTGTGTGCTGCTTGGTTCTCATGTGTTGATCCCATAGGCGTTTGTGATGTGCGATCATGTGCCTTCGCAAAGCAGTTGTACCTAGGTGGGTGTTGGACTTCCCACGACTCAGTTTCTTTTGGCACAGGTTGCAAATGGCATCGCTGTTGTCAGAGGCAGACACACAAAAAAAATTCCACACTGCTGAGCTCTGCAATGACGGCATTCTGGTGGTGGACACAGCATGCGTTGATTGGCGTGCTGTCGGGCTGACCCCGGGTGTCGATGCATGCTGTCTGACTGTGCCACTAGCTCCTTGCGACGACCTCCCCCTGCTTCCAACTCGTCTCCTCCTCCTCCCTGTCTCCCCATCTGAACTTTCGCCCTGTTCTTCTTCTTGACGAGCGGGCACCCACGTGACATCCATGGACGCATCGTCATCATCAACCGCTTCACTTGTATCTGACAACTCAGCAAAGGAAGCAGCAGCGGGTACAACATCATCATCATCATCACACCGTACGTCCATGTGTGTAATGCTGCCTGCCTGAGACATATCCCTGTTATCTACATCCTCTGGCAATAATGGTTGCGCATCACTCATTTCTTCAAACGGATGTGTGAATAACTCCTCTGACATACCAACTGAAGCGGCTGTGGTGCTAGTTTTGGTGGTGGCGGCAGGCGGGTGAGTGGTATCTTGAGAGGTGCCTGAAGCTAAGCTGGAGGAGGATGGTGCGTCAAGGTTCTGAGCGGAGGCTGTAGAAGATTGGGTGTCCTGTGTTAGCCAGTCAACTATGTCCTCAGAACTTTTCAAGTTCAGGGTACGTGGCCTCTGAAAACTGGGCATTATTCTAGGGCCAAAGGGAATCACAGCACCACGACCACGATGGCCCCTGCGGGGTGGCCTGCCTCTGCCTGTCATTTTGTTGGGATTAGTGGTACTATGCGTGCAAGCTACTGTGAGACCAGATATGAGTGGCAATGTGCACTGGCACAGTTGTGCAGAGCACAGGCTGTAGGCCTGACACCCACTTTAAGGACACTGACTGCTATTCAATCTATAACAGTGAAAAAAGTTTTTTGTTTTTAAATCCAAGCTATTGTGACACCAGATATAAGTGGCACTGTAAACTGGCAGTACACGCTGTAGGGCTGACAATACCTGCTTGAAGATAACTAACTGCTATTCAATCTATAACAGTGAAAAAGTTTTATGTTTTAACCAAGCCAGTATGACAATTCAGATATGAGTGGCACTGTAAACTGGCAGAGTACACCTATATAGGGCTGACACACCCGCTTTGAGACAACTAACTGCTATTCAATCTATAACTGTGAAAAAAGTTTTTTGTTTTTAAATGCAAGCTATTATGACACCAGATATGAGTGGTACTGTAAACTGGCAGAGTACACGCTGTAGGGCTGACACACCCGCTTTGAGACAACTAACTGCTATTCAATCTATAACAGTGAAAAAAGTTTTTTGTTTTTAAATGCAAGCTATTGTGACACCAGATATGAGTGGCACTGTGAATTGGCAGAGTACAGGCTGTAGGGCTGACACACACCTGCTTGAAGATAACCGTTCAACTGCTATTCAATCTATAACAGTGAAAAGTTTTGTTTTAAATCCAAGCTATTATGACACCAGATATGAGTGGCACTGTAAACTGGCAGAGTACACGCTGTAGGGCTGACAATTAACCCACTTTAAGGACACTGACTGCTATTCAATCTATAACAGTGAAAAGTTTTTTGTTTTAAATCCAAGCTATTATGACACCAGATATGGGTGGCACTCGTAAAACTGGCAGAGTACGCCAGGGCTGGACACACACCCGCTTTAAGGACACTGACTGCTATTCAATCTATAACAGTGAAAAAAGTTTTTTGTTTTTAAATCCAAGCTATTATGACACCCGTGAGTGGTGGCACTGGGCACCGTATCCACTGTTAGCGTAACACACCCGCTTTAAGGACACTGACTGCTATTCAATCTATAACAGTGAAAAAAGTTTTTTGTTTTTAAATCCAAGCTATTATGACACCAGATATGAGTGGCAATGTAAACTGGCAGAGTACACGCTGTAGGGCTGACACACCCGCTTTAAGGACACTGACTGCTATTCAATCTATAACAGTGAAAAAAGTTTTTTGTTTTTAAATCCAAGCTATTATGACACCAGAAATGAGTGGCACTGTAAACTGGCAGAGTACACGCTGTAGGGCTGACACACCCGCTTTAAGGACACTGACTGCTATTCAATCTATAACAGTGAAAAAAGTTTTTGTTTTAAATCCAAGCTATTGTGTCACCAGATCTAAGTGGTGGCACTGGTCACCGTATCCACTGTTAGCTTACCACCCGCTTTAAGGACACTGACTGCTATTCAATCTATAACAGTGAAAAGTTTTTGTTTTAAATCCAAGCATGTACAACAGATATAAAGTGGCACTGTCAGCTGGCAGAGTACACGCTGTAGGGCTGACACAACGCTTTACAACACCACCGCTATTCAATCTATAACAGTGAAAAAAGTTTTTGTTTTAAATCCAAGCTATTGTGACACCAGATCTAAGTGGTGGCACTGGTCACCGTATCCACTGTTAGCGCAACACACCTGCTTGAAGATAACCAACTGCTATTCAATCTATAACAGTGAAAAGTTTTTTGTTTTTAAATCCAAGCTATTGTGTCACCAGATCTAAGTGGTGGGACTGGTCACCGTATCCACTGTTAGCGTAACACACCTGCTTGAAGATAACTAACTGCTATTCAATCTATAACAGTGAAAAAAGTTTTTTGTTTTTAAATCCAAGCTATTGGGACACCAGATATGAGTGGCACTGTATGCTGGCAGAGTACACGCTGTAGGGCTGACACACCCGCTTCAAGGACACTGACTGCTATTCAATCTATAACAGTGAAAAAAGTTTTTTGTTTTTAAATCCAAGCTATTATGACACCAGATATGAGTGGCACTGTAAACTGGCAGAGTACACGCTGTAGGGCTGACACACCTGCTTGAAGATAACTAACTGCAATTCAATCTATAACAGTGAAAAAGGTTTTTTGTTTTTAAATCCAAGCTACTGTGTCACCAGATCTAAGTGGTGGCACTGGTCACCGTATCCACTATTAGCGTAACACACCCGCTTTAAGGACACTGACTGCTATTCAATCTATAACAGTGAAAAAAGTTTTTTGTTTTAAATCCAAGCTATTGTGACACCAGATATAAGTGGTGGCACTGGGCAGCGTATCCACTGTTAGCGTAACACACCCGCTTTAAGGACACTGACTGCCATTCAATCTATAACAGTGAAAAAAGTTTTTTGTTTTTAAATCCAAGCTATTATGACACCAGATATGAGTGGCACTGTAAACTGGCAGAGTACACGCTGTAG
>OW240923.1:95983269-96020740 GCA_933207985.1 Pelobates cultripes | reverse complement strand
GTCAATGAGTTTGTTAGCTCTCACATGGATGCACTGAGCAGGCTAGATACTGAGCCATGGGGAGTAGAAAAGAACTGTCAAAAGACTTGCGTAACAAGGTAATGGAAATTTATAAAGATGGAAAAGGATATAAAAAGATATCCAAAGCCTTGAAAATGCTAGTCAGTAATGTTCAATCACTTATTAAGAAGTGGAAATTTCGGGCATCTCTTGATACCAAGCCAAGGACAGGTAGACCAAGTAAGATTTCAGCCACAAATGCCAGAAGAATTGTTTGGGATACAAAGAAAAACCCACAGGTAACCTTAAGAGAAATACAGGCACTTTGGAAAAAGACAATGAGGTTGTTTCAAGGAGCACAATACAATGATACTTGAACAAAATTAGCTGCATGGTCGAGTTGCCAGAAAGAAGCCTTTACTGCGCCAATACCACAAAAAAGTCCAGTTACAATATACCCAATAACACCATGACATGCTTCACAGCTTCTGGCACACTGTAATTTGGAATGACAAGACCAAAATAGAGCTTTATGGTCACAACCAAAAAAGGCAATGTTTGGAGAGAGGTCAACAAGGCATATAGTGAAAAGAATACCATCCACACTGTGAAGCATGGTGAAGACTCACTGATATTTTGGAGGAGTGTGAGCTCTAAAGGCATAGGGACTTTTGTGAAAATTGACAGAAAGATGAATGCAGCATGTTATCAGAAAATACTGGCAGACAATTTGCATTCTTCTTCATGAAGACTACGCATGGGACTCTTTTGAATTTTCCAGCAGAACAATGACCCTAAGCACAAGTTCAAGTTGAGCCCCAGTGGTTACAGAAGAAAAAGATGAAGGTTCTGGAGTGGCCATCACAGTCTTCTAACCTTAATTTCCTTAAACCTTAACATCAGCTGTGAGATTGTTCAGTGAGACTATTGCAATCACTGATATGGCGATATGTACAACTTGTAATGGTGGCCATGTGGCTGCCTGAACTTAATAGTTATGGCTGCCTTGTGGGCCTCCATACAGCTAAGTTTGTAATGCCTCACTAGTTAAGGATCCTGAAATAGCAAGATCTGATTATTTTTGGTGTCAAATTTTTGTTTGCTTTTTTTGTTAGGTTTTTGCAATTTTTATTTTTAAGTTACGTTGAATTATCATGTTTTTTGGGGGGAGGGATTTTCAAGGGCAAGAAAAAGAAGAATATAGAAGAAAGAATAATTTTAAAAGTAAGTAAGATTTTGTTTTAGGTTAACTGAGCCACCTCACTATTATTAAAGTAAGAAGGTAGGTATGGGCACACTTTGGGTGGGATGGCCCGGGGATCCTTAGCCACCAATTAGGAGACATTTTAATGAGGAAATGGAAATTTTTTACCTCCATATAGATTTTCTAGCTAGCAGCTAATAGTCTGGATTTGTATAATTCACTTGCAAAATACTGTGCTCACATCTAGCGGGTGAATAGTCTGGATTTATACAATTAATTTGCATAAGGAAAGTAAATGGTAAATTGTGAATGTAAATCAAACCGGATGCATTCGTCAAAACACCTGTTAATTTTGGTGTTTGGTAAATGTCCAGATCATGTACTTTATAAAGGATTCAGATATGAAAAGCAACGATTTTAACCCAAACACAAAATGGATCCGTCAAGATATTAGCCATTCAGATTGATCAACGTTTGATCAAATTTGACTTTAGTGTAAATGATAATTGCAAGTCTGTTTAGAATTTAAACATTTTAACTGAATTTTGTACATCTGGACTTGTTGGAATTCAAAGTGAATTTAAAATTTAAAAAAAAAACAGCTCTCTCTCATCAGGGATAGTGGGTGATACTCTATAGTGCCTAAAGAGAAAAGCAGCTCAACACATGAAGTGGAATACCCTTAATTCCACAATAAATCTAAAATACTAGGAAAAAAAACCAGTGGAGTGCTATATTCATGTAAAATATATAGTATAAAATTGTGAATAAAAATATATGTATATAGTAGTGGAGTGGTACACTTACCCTATTAATACAATAATACACTTGGCAATATATGCTTGACATACATAAAAGAGAAAAAAACACAGAAATATATAGTGCAGATGGTCTATAGCAGCAATGGGTGGAGTGAATAACTAGAATCACTCACATAGACTGGAGCCTTTGTTGTATTGGCTCCGTAAAATGGCAAACGATATTACCCAAGACATCACTTCCACAAACCAGATAGGATGCCCTATAGTCTAATACTTCTGAACTACCAATGAGAGTTTACCAATTTGACAGTTAGGGGCGCCAATTGGACTATCAAATTGGGGTTTCCCAATCACAGGTGATTCTGGACCAATAAAGAAATTGAAAAAAAGAACCTGAATTTGTAATTGGTTAATTGCACAACATGTGACCCTTAAGGGGAGGACCCATACAAGTTATTGATCACTTAAAAAGCAGAAGACTCCTGAGGCTATACTACAGCTGACTGAGGAAGCTTATAGATCAGTGAAATGCGTTTTGGCTGACTTTGGACTTTTATTTGGACTTTTAGCCATATTTGTTTTCACTCTTTTATATACCTAGTATATTTTGTTTTATTTTATTACAATAAATTTTTACTGGTTAATCCATCAAGTCCTTAAGCCTCTAGGAACCTTATTGGGGAGTGCCATCCCAGACAATTGGCACATTGCTAATCACCCTTGGAGCCAGGCACCTAAGGCTCTTAACAAGGTGAGCACAATACTTATCACTTATCTAACCATTCGATCTTGCACAGTACTACCCATCTGGTCTATTTCTTCACTTGTTTTGTCTTTGGAGGATTATTACCGAGGAAGTGGTGTGTTGCTGCCCAAAGAGCAAAACGGTCCATTTTACGGAGCCACTACCACATAGGCTCCAGTCCATGTGATTGGTTCTAGTTATTCCCTCTTACCACCCATTGGTCTAAAATTTTAAATTAGCAGCAAAGTATCTGAACTGGAAGCATAGTTAACTTGGAGAAATTTTCCAATTTAGCTATTTTGGCCTTACAACAAAAGAGGGTCCGTAGCTTGCCTGTCCATTAGTCCCAACTCAGGTCTCAAAAATATTTTTGTTCCCTTGTGTCATTACATAGAGGACCTATACCATGTGCATATCAGACAATCCAGGACTGGAATACAGGCAAGTTCCTGATGATTGTTGCAGCCTTCTTTTGGCCTCATCAGCAAGATGTAGCTGATCTCCCTCTAGGTGCAGTGAGCACAAGGTTCACGTATTTATTATCATTTTAGCTTACGGAGAGCCTAGGTAAATGTACTGCAATCTTTTTGGCCTTCACTTTGAATTCCTGACTGTTCTCACCGTCTTTACCCATGGAGTGTTCTTCACAGATAGAGTATGCAAGGCATGAAAAGCCTTAGTAAATGCTCTGGATTTCAGTCTGAGCACTCTAACAAGGTACACCTACTTCCTTTGATTTGCCCTGTAATGTGTGCATGACACCACTGTATACATTATTAGCCACTACTTGATGCCCATGGATTGGGCTGAGGGACATTGATATGTTTTATCCCATGTATTATACTATATCACCTACCTGTTGCCCTTGTTAAAATTAGCATAAGTTGCTATTTTATTAACCACACCACATTGAGCAGTGCTGAGAAAATAAGTGAGAACAGTGAACATGCCCCCCTTTTCTTAAACCATTTATTCTAATAAACCTATCCACTACCTTGTGGCTACTCACTGCTTAGAGGATATGCCAAACCTGTGACATGTTAGGAGAGGGGATAAGAGAGGTTTTATTCCTCTCTATAGAAATTTAAAAGTATATTTTAAACATTTTACTTGGCAGCTTGACAGCCACTATATCCATAACCCTCATGCCATGGGTTTGGATTTTACTAATTCTGGCACATATTTGTAAGCATCCAGATCTGAATTTAAGCCACCTGGTAGCAGCTGCACAGGCTGAAATCCACAATATTCTGGCTTGTTTGGAGCCAAGTTTGCAAATTCTAGGCATGAATAATGTCCATATTTTGCAATCTGAATACCCCTGGACAAATCCACATGATTTTTTTTTGCATATCCAAACCAGGTGCATTCAAGGTCTGCTAGTTTGTATTTATTATATTAATTTGTAGTAAATCGTGATGTTTCAACATTTTTAATCACTTCACTACCTAAGCGAGTAGAAACATTATTATTTATGTATTTTGCAGTGTAAAGTCTTGTCCGTAAAGTCTCACTCACCCTCATTTATACTCTAGTTATGATTACCAGCCTGTTGAGAAACACATTTCTCTGTCAGAAACCATTAGTCGCTGATATAATGTCTGTAAATTTGCTGAAAATGTCAGCTCACCCTCTGTTTTCAAAGGGAATTTCAATGAGTCATATCATTTCTACAATCAGCGAGGGGGGATAAATGAATGGACTCTACCATTTCACTATAGTATTACTAATAGAATATTATTATTTTTATGCTCCTTAACAAGGTAAGTTCTGTTCATTTTAGACAGGGCATTGGCTGTACATTCCTATACATTGGGATCCTTTCTTTGTATGGCAGTGACTATCTGTTAGTATTTTATTTAACCTTCCCCCCATATCCTGTAGGCTGCAATAATTTGTGTTTCTATCTACCCTCCCCCCCCATCCACATTTCCTTTAAGCCCCTTTAAGAAATATTTCTTAGTACCCTATTGGATGATCCAAAAAGGGGCATGTATAATGTTCATTTCATATACTATTGTGTCCAACCAATAAAACGTAGTCCTATTTGAACTAGCAACATGTGTGTCGTTCAATTGGGCTTCCCAGTACTGCAGAGGTACAGACGAAACCAGCAATTTATAAATTAATAGAAGTCCATGGCAATTAAGCGCTAAAGAATTCTTCACCAACCTAACAATTACTATTATAATTATAATTTATATTGCACCAAAATATTCCACCGCTCTTTACAATTATAGGAAGAAGATATTTAGCAGTAAAGAAGGCTCTGCTCAAACAAGTTTATAATCTATGAGAATTTGAGGTAAGCAGATATATGTTGTTAGGTGGGAAGCATGGGGACGCTTTCATTTAGGCTTTTTCTGCCTTGAATACCCTGTATGGTAGTGAAGGTAGTGAGAGTAGTGAGAGTAGTCAGGAATTCAAAATTAATTCCCCTTTTAAAGTAAAAAAATCTGCAGTATAATTAATTTGTATGTGTTTTGAATAGGATACACAGCGGAGGGATTCACGTCTAGTGGACACAAATATTATTATTATTACAAATATAATTTTTAAAGCACACACATTTTCACTGTACAATATGTTCAATACGATCAATTCACAAGTTTGACTGTCAGGAGCAAGAGGTAATGATGGCTTTTGTTAAATGAGCTTACAATCTAAAGTTACACCATGCAGCTTGGTGTTTTACTGAAGACAGACATAGTTGTGACTCACCATCACTACTTCAACATGTATCTGTATATCCTGTTATTGCTTACCCCTCTCTTTCTATTTTACTTCTTATCCTATTACAACAACCTATAAATAAATGTTACCATCCAAACTGAATCAGAGCTGCTGGTATCATCATAAGGTCATAAGATAATACTGTATTAGCACCAAAGTATGAAGACATGAGCATCTAGAAGCAACAAGGAGGTTGTTGGTGGCTCCATATGACCTCAACAAAATCTCATATTTATATAAAAAGAAAACCAATTACACATACCTCCATGCATTAAATGTTTTGAATATGAAGATTATAGTTCTTAGATGTCAGCATTACATTTTTTTAATTCTGGGGGTCCATGTCAAGTTTGTATAGAAATTACGTACCTGTCGTAATATTAACACAGCAGGATTCTGAGGAGTTTCCATAACAGAAGTTATATGTTGTACCACCAGAAACATCAGATGATGATACATTATTGCCATTTAAATCTGTAATATTCTGCAGGGTAAATCCTTCCGGCAGTCCGGTAATAGCACTTTGGTTGCTGCTTGAGATGCACTGTGAAACATCTGGAGCAGATAAAAGAAAGACATTATGCATTTACAAGTTACTAATACACATAAACATTTTCAATCGAATATAAAATCTAAGCAATCAGGTAATAAGGCAGACACATTGTTAGCACGCAGTGTTTAATGTCATTTAATTAATGTCAAGTTAGATCCCAAGAAAATTACAAAAAGTCATACTTCCTCGGATTCTTTGACTTATGACCAGGACGTCTTAATAGCATTATAAGCCCCCTGTGCAAAGCAATGCAATGGGGCCCTGCCTACACAATAAATATGGAAATTATCAATAAAAGTAAGGTTATATTTGTTGGTACCTACAAAAAAACCAGTGTTTAAACATTGAAAAATGCTGTACAGAAAGACTAATCCTTACAAACACTTAGTAGGTAGCAGGGGGAGGTAACTGACATTGACTGTTAAAATTACTAGAAAAACCTTATGATAGCTTTACAGCTTCAAAAACATATGTGCATCTCTATGAGAAAAATTCAGCTTCCCCATGCCAAGCATGGGAATGCTGAATGGCAGAACTGCCTACTGTGCAGCACTGAGCCAGAAAGCACCTCTACCAGCCATCTGAGGAGTGGGCATTTGGTGTGTCCCTAGGGGCAATGTAAACACTATCTTTTCTCTGAAAAGGCAGTGTTTGCATGAAAATGCCTGCATGTACTGATTATACTCACCAGAACAACTACATTAAGCTGTAGTTGTTCTGAGAACTTTAGTGTCCCTTTAAGACAACTGTAAGATTTCTCATTTCAAATTTGTCCTAAATATGTTTCCTACTTAGGAACGCAGCTCAATAATATTTATATCCATCTTATTAAAAAAAGTTGCTCATATAACATTTGAACATAGCTGAAAACCCTTCTCCTCGGAATATGTTAAATAAACCCAGTAAAAGTTTGTAGGACAGGAACTACTTCAATACTGGCAACATTTTCATTAATCTAAAGGTAGGAAAGAAAATGAAGCCCAATTTGATGGAAAACATACAAGCTGTACTGTAAGAGGTTGTTGCATTTTCTTCCATCTCCACTAGGTGTCGCCTGTCACATTAAATTATACCAAAGAAGCTATACTACCGTACCATATTATTTTAGCCATGGTTTTAATATACTTTACCAATTTTGCCACTAGGTTGCTCCATAACATTCATCATATAAAAGGAAATAAAGTCTTACTTACTTTCACATAAACTTTGCACCTAAAAGTAAAACATAAAAACACACAGATTAGCGGAATAGCTCTCCAATAATGCTGGTTTAAACACATATAAAGATAGGGCTTATGTTATGAAGATATATTTTCACTAAAATAAATATTTACTGCATGGAAATACATATTATACTATGAAAAACATTGCACATAAAATTCGGCAAAAACATATACATAAACACTGAATTTGAATACTAATTCTAATACTAACTATGTCTCTGTTTTTTCACTGATTAGTGAATTATTTTCATTGTGAATTATCTAGAATTTAAATTAAAACCAAAGATAATTACTGCATGCATCTAACAGCAAATCAATAATTTTATCCAGACTCATATTATTCAGCTTTATTCTGCTGTAGGCAGATCTATAGTTCATTCCGTCTAATGGAACTTACTAAACCAGCAGGACTCTAGACAGTATGTAACAGATTTACTTAGAAAATTGCTACTATTATCTGTTACTAGTAAAACATATAGGCCTCGTTTTAACATTTTAAGATAAACTTTTCAAAATGATTTTTCCAAATTTTAAAATATATCAAACATAATATATATATAAAAGTATATCAATAATTATACAAAATTGACAATATTAATATACTACATTTTCAAAATATTAAATAATTTGAAAAGTTTATCCAAAAATATTAACTCAAGGCCTAATTATTTTACTAGTAACAAATAAAAGTATTTTTTTTCAAAGTAAACCTGTTGCATACTCTCTAGACTCCTGCTAGTTTAGAATATTCTGCTAGACTTAGATCTGACTTCCTCAGAGATAAAGATGTGACTCTAGATAAACTTCTGGCACATTAGGAGATATGAAGAGGCATATCTTTACATTTAAACAAGGCCGGACTGTCCCACTGGGATATTGGGAAAGTTTCCGGTGAGCAGTGGCACCTGGGGCCGAGCAGACAGCCCTAATAATTAAACTAATGCCCTTAAATTATTTAACCATGTTCTATGACAGCCTGTGTCACTCTGAGGGTATTAAGGAGGGGGGTGCTTGGGACTGGTGCAGCTGCATTTAGGCAACCGGCAAATGGATGGAGCACTGTCAGTTTCTCTTCACAATTCCCAGCAGTTTGGTGCCTCATATGCCCCACCAACCTCTACTCCCACATGCAAGCTCTGCCCCTGCACTTAAACTGCTGACATTGCCAGAAGGAAGAAGCCAGAAAATTGCAAGTTCACCACCCAGTGCTCCTACAGCCTTCAGTGCCCGGTAGGCTTCAGCCAATGACAGTGATTGTGTGTGTGTGTGTGTGCCTACTAGTGACTGAGCTTGTATGCATGTTCGTGTCAGTGAGCTTGTCTGCAGTGAGCTTGTGTGTGTCAGTGAGCTTGTCTATAGTGAGCCTATGTGTGTCAGTGAGCTTATCTGCAAGTGAGCCTGTTTGTGTCAGTGAACTTTTCTGTAGGGAGTATGTATGTATGTCAGAAAGCTTGTCTGTAGTGAGCATGGCTGTGTCAGTAAACTTGTCTGTAGAAAGCATGTGTGTGTCAGTGAGCTTGTCTGTTGTGAGCTTGTGTGTGTGTCAGTGAGATTGTCTATAGGGAGCATGTGTGTGTCAATGAGCTTATTTGTAAGTGAGCTTGTGTGAGCTTATCTGCAAGTGAGCTTGTGTGTGTCAGTGAACTTTTCTGTAGGGAGTATGTGTTTGTCAGTGAGCTTATCTGTAAGTGATCTTGTGTGTGTGTGTCAGTGAGCTTATCTGTAAGTGAGCTTGTGTTTGTCAGGGAGCATGTCTATAGTAAGCATGTATGTGTCAGTGAGCCTTTCTGTAGTTAATGTGTGTGTGTCAGTTAGCTTGTCTGTAGTGAGCTTCTGTGTGTCAGTGAGGGTTTCTGCAGTGAGCATGTTTGTCAGCGAGCCTGTCTGTAGTGAGTATGTGTATGTCTGTCAGTGAGTTTATCTGTAGTGAGCATGTGTATGTGTGTGACAGTAAGCTTGTCTGTGGTAAACTTCTGTTTGTGTACAAATGAGTTTTCCTGTAGTAACTTTGTATGTGTGTCAGAGTGTATCTGTACTAAGTATGTCTGTATGTGCCAGTATGCATGTCTGTGTGTCAGTGAGATTGTCTGTCAGTGAGCATATGCTTGTATTTTTAATTTCAGTGAGCTTATGCGTATCAATAAGATTGTTTGTTTGTCTGCCTGTATGTCTGTCTGTCTGTCTGTCTGTGAGCCTGTGTATCAATGAGCTTGTGTTAGTGAGATTGTCTGTGTCTTCATGTGAATATGCTTACTGTATAATTAAATTGTTTACCCTGAAAGCATCAATATTTTATTTTATACACAAAATACACAATCCAGTGCATTTGCTCATTCACTAAACAGCAATTCCAAGTCTCACAGATTGTAATAGTTTTATTTAAAAACTCCTCACCTAGGCAATGGGGGTTTAGTTACAATATATGATCATACATTGCATAAGCCTACAACAACCTCAATGTAGCCCATTTTTGGCAGGTTCTACTCTAGTTGCCTAATGCCTGCTCTTGTGAGAATAATCCACTTACTTGGGAAATTCTTCTTCCTGGATAAAGGCTAAATAGAGCCTTTGAATGAGGCACCTGTGACAGGTAGGGGTGCAAAACCAAGGAGTTGGACTGTACTCCCAAATATATAAATAAATTAAACCAATATAATATGAGCAAGCTCGAGTTGGACCTGCCAAGAATGGGTGACATTGACAGGCTTATGCAAAGTATGATCAGATACGGCAACTAAACCCCTATTTTTTGCCTAGGTGAGGTGTTTTTAAATAACACTATTACAATATGGGAGATTTGCATTAGCTGTTTAGTGAATGAGTGAGTGCGCTGGATTATGTATTTTGTATGTTGTATAAATTGGCCCCAGCAGCGCCCTATAATACATGCATGTTCAGGTGAGTGCAGCCCTAATCATCCTTGGTTTTATATATATATATATATATATATATATATATATATATATATATATAAACCCTTGAATGTTTGGCTTTGTTACAGATGCACAAGGTGACACACAGGGTAAAATGGCAATTAAAAGTTCCCACCCTGTGGATTTTTAAATTGCAATTAGTGTCTATGTATAAATAGTCAATGGGTTTGTTAGCTCTCACATAGATGCACTGAGCAAGCAGGCTAGATACTGAGCCATAGGGAGCAGAAAATAATTGTCAAAAGACCTGCCCAAAAAAGGTAATGTAACTTTATAAAGATGGAAAAGAATATAAAAATATACTCAGCGCCTTAAAAATGCCAGTCAGTACTGTTCAATTACTTATTAAGAAGTGGAAGGGTCTGGAATCTCTTGATACCAAGCCAAGGTCAGGGAAACCAAGAAATATTACAGCTACAACTGTCAAAAGAATTGTTCTGGATACAAAAAAAAAACACAGATAGCCTCAGAAGAAATACAGGCTGTTCTGGAAATGTAAATATTAACCCAACACATACAGTGAAAACCCACCAGTAGAAACAGAGACAGATAGAAAGTCCCTAAGCCGGTCCTTAGAGTGGCCGGAATATAGAGAAAACTACAAGAAACGTCAAAACAAGTTAAGGTCAAGGGAAGCCAGAAATACACATACATTACGAGGAACGAAGCCGAGTTTCAAGGGAAACCACAAAACAGAATAGTTGATAACAAGCTGGGTCAAATCCCCAAAATCCCAAAAGGACTGAAGAACTCGCTATTGGGACACTAAAGACACTGGGAACCACATCAGGGCACTGTGCCTTGGGCGAATTGAGTTTTTATATGTTTGGGGGCGTGGTTAGAATAACCATGCCCCCCAAATGTGTGAATGTGTTGAGCTCTATTGATTAGAGATCATGTGATGTCTCATATGCACGTGTCATAAAAAAGGGCTCACGCACAGCAGCAGGTGTCCGAGAGACTGACTGGAGCCTCTGACAGTATGGGAGCGGCAACAGATCTGCGGACTGCAAGGGTACGTACAGGGGATCTTACAGGAAAAAGATGTGTGGTTGTTTCAAGGAGCATAATATGACAATGCTTAAACAAAAATTAGCTGCATGGTCGAGTTGCCAGAAAGAAGCCTTCACTGCGCCAATGCCACAAAAAAGTCTGGTTACAATATGTCAACAACACCTTGATATGCCTCACATCTTCTGGCATAGTGTTATTTGGAGTGATGAGACCAAAATAGAGCTTTATGATCACAACCACAAACGCTATGTTTGGAGAGGGGTCAACAATGCCTATAGTGAAAAGAATACCATCCCCACTGTGAAGCATAGTGGTGGCTCACTGATGTTTTTTGGGGGGGTTAAGGAGTGAGCTCTAAAGGCAGGGGGAATCTTGTGAAAATTGATGGCAAGATTAATGCAACATGTTATCAGAAAATATCATAAGACAGTTTGCACTCTTCTGCACAAAGGCTGCTCATGGGATGCTTTTGGACTTTCCAGCATAACAATGACCCTAAGCACAGGGCCAAGTTGACCCTCCAGTGATTACAGCAGAAAAAGATGAAGCTTCTGGAGTGGCCATCACAGTCTTCTGGCCTTAATATTATCAAGCCACTCTGGGGAGATCTCAAACATACGGGTCATGCAAGATTACCAAAAATCTTGCATGACCTGGAGGCATTTTGCCAAGACGAATGGTCAGCTATACCACCTGCAAAAATTAGGGGCCTCATAGACAACTATTACAAAACACTGTATGCTATCATCGATGCTAAATGTTTATAAATGGGTTAATCCAGCCTCCAGTGGCTGTCTCTTGACAATGCTTCTCACTGTGAGCATTGTAAATGCTTTCCTATGAACTGGCTGAATGCACGAGCGGCTCCTGCCACGCATGCGCATTCAGCCGATGACGTCGCTATGGAGGAGGAGAGGAGGAGGAGAGCTCCACGCCCGGTGCTGGAGAAAGGTAAGATTTGAACCCCTTCCTCTCCCCAGAACCCGGCGGGAGGGGGACCCCGTCCATAGGAAAGAATTGTAAATGCTTTCCTATGAACTGGCTGAATGCGTGCGCGGCTCCTGCCACGCATGCGCATTCAGCCGATGACGTCGCTTAGCAGGAGGAGAGGAGGAGGAGAGCTCCCTGCCCGGCGCTGGAGAAAGGTAAGATTTTAACCCCTTCCTCTCCCCAGAGCACGACGGGAGGGGGACCCTGAGGGTGGGGACACCCTCAGGGCACTATAGTGCCAGGAAAACAAGTATGTTTTCCTGGCACTATAGTGGTCCTTTAAGAACTAAAGGTATGCAGACTTTGAACATGGGTCATTTTTTTTTCTTTGTTGCTATTGTTTTTCTTCATGACATGTTTTGTTTTATAATTGTGCCATTCTGTTATAACCTACAGTTGAATGTGAATCCCATAAGAAATAAAAGAAGTCTGTTTTGCCTGCTCACTTATGTTTTCTTTAAAAATGGTACATATATTATGCAAACCTTTGAACACAACTATATATATGTGTGTATACATATGTGTGTGTGTGTGTGCGTGTGCATATATATATATATATACACACATATATGCTGGCACTCTGGGTCATGCAACACAAAAACAAAAATACAGTTTAATACAAAAAAACTCCTAATTATTACGCTTTTAATCTATCAGAAAAAGGTTGATGTTTAATTTCACTACAGGACTATTCATCAGGGTAATAAAAATATAATAAAGACACTATTTATTAATTTATATGCATTAATTCATATTTATTAAATATTAATATTTTAGTTTTGCATGTATGACATTGTTTATGATATTTCATGTCTCTATACATTTGATTTCTTGATCAAAACACTGTAGGTACCTCTCTCTTTCTAGGAGGAGTATTTTGATAGAGAAAAGGCTTTAACGACAGTTTTTAAACCCCCTTGAACAAAAAACAATGAAGGCAGTGTGTCTGTGAGTGTAATTTTGGTTCTGGCATGGACACAATTCTCACATTTATTGTAAATTGGTGTAATTGATTGTGCAAGAGTGTAGCCCTTGTGTTAAGTCTAAAGAAGTTTTGTATTTAGATGGTTGTGTCCAGTTCTTCTCTTCTGTTCTTGAGCATTTACTCTGAAATCCCTCCAGTTCTCACATTGGTAAATAAGCCTCTCAGTTATCACTTCAGTCATCCATTGATTCTTTGAGACTATTCTGAGATGAGTAATGACTGGGTAGCCATGAACAACTGGGTCATGGCTGTAGGGTCTTGGATACACCTTCAATTAAAAATACAAAACTATGTGACCTTGGATAAGCTGCATTATCCCATTTACAAAGCATTTTGAGGTAGTTAAGAAATTGTGCGTTGGTATGAGTATATGTGTTTTTTTTTTTTCCCAATCTGCTTACCAAATGATACATTTGGTTAAAAAAATTAGTGGTCCTCGTATATTTTAAAGGAAATCTGCTATACATTTTACAATAGTAAAACTCCAATTTTAAAGTTAATTCAGGGAATAACTATTTAGCTATTTCCATGAGAGTGGAATTATTAGCTATTTATATAATTATTTTAAAAGACAACATTTATTTGAAACATGTTATGCAGAGCTAGTGTGTAAATATAATGTCCTAAAATTGTATCCAGGCTCATATTTTTCAGCATTATCTCTGCTGTAGTCAGATCTATATATAGTTCACACCATCTAGCAGAATGTACTAAACCAGCAGGACTATAGAGAGTATGTAACAGGTTTACTTTGAAAATCACAACTTTTATCTGTTACTAGTAAAACAAATTAGTCGCTACATATTTTGACATTTGTTACAATTTATCTTTGTAGATTTGAACTGGAGCCCAAAAAACACCCAATTTTAATAGTAAGTGATATATATATATATATATATATATATATATATATATATATATATATATATATATATACTCAGATGGGTAGCTACATCTGGAGTGCTGATAATTGACCACCACTGCCATAGTAGTTGAAAGTACTTTATTGAAATTAACTTTATTACTTTTTGTTGGTAAGCTTAATAGGTGAAGTTTTCAAGATCATGTTTTAACCTTGTTAGCACAGGAGTATAATTTGACGAGTAAAGTTGTGTGGGGGATACAGTTATACCAATTGCCAAATACTTGATGGCAGACAAGGTTGTGTGAATTACAAATATTTCTCATAAATGTTGGGCTACATATGGTGGGAGATGAAGAGTCAATGCTACAGACTTATGAAAATGTTCATTAGTAGTTATTCAAGGTAAATGGTAACATTAATGGAGACAAGGGGCCTCTATGCCTGGTACCATTAGATACATACAAAAATACTAAAAGGAGTGTCAGGGATCAAAATCTGGGATCTCCTTGAGCAATATAAAGCTGATGTCGCTGTAATGAATGGCAAGAAGAGGTTTAGGTGATGCAACAAAGTAAGTAGAACCTGCCACACTGCTCTATCTCAGTAGAGTTAAGCGAACCCAAACTGAAAAGTTTGGGTTCATACCGAACATTAGGTTTTTGGGACCCCGGACCCGAACACGGACACATCACTGTATGTTCGGGTTGGAGTTCGGTGTTCGGTGATTTAATGGTGCATTTTCAAAGGCTGCAGGGCAGCCAATCAACACGCGTTTGACTTGTGTGCCCTTAGAAGCCATCACAGCCATGCCTACTAATGGCATGGCTGGGATTGGCCAGTGCAGCATGTGACCCAGCCTCTATATGTAAGCTGGAGTCACATAGCGCCGCATGCACATGTGGTCTTATTAGTGTAGGGAGAGGATGCTGCCGCTGATAGGGACAGCTTAGGAAAGAATTCTGCAAACTAGTACATTAGTGGGGTGCACTTCATATCTGAGAGTCAAATAGAAGCTTCAAATACAGCGGTTACATTGGAGTTTTAAAAAGTAATTTTTATTTTGCTGCTAAATAGTACATTAGTGGGGTGCACTTCATATCTGAGAGTCAAATAGAATTGTCAAATACTGCTGTCACATTGCAGTTTTAAAACTTAAAATGTTTTGGATGCTAAAAAGTACATTAGTGGGGTGCACTTCATACCTGAGAGTCAAATGGAAGCGTCTAATAGTGCTCTTACTGCGCGGTGGAAAACATTTGAATTGTTTTGCTGCTAAACTGCTAAATAGTACATTTTGAGGCCTGTTCTTCATATCTGAGAGTCAAATCGAAGCATCTAATAGTGTGCTTTCTGCGCACTTGTAAACATTCTAATTGTATTGCTGCTAATCTGCTAAATAATACATTTTGGGGCCTGTTCTTCATATGTGAGGGTCAAATCGAAGCGTCTAATAGTGTGCTTTCTGCGAATTTGTAAACATTCTAATTGTTTTGCTGCTAATCTGCTAAATAGTACATTTTGAGGCCTGCTCTTCATATCTGAGAGTCAAATCGAAGCGTCTAATAGTGTGCTTACAGCACACTGGTAAACATTCTTATTTTCTGGATGTTAATCTTCTAAATAGTAAATTTTGGGGCCTGTTCTTCATATGTGAGAGTCAAATCGAAGCGTCTAATACTGCGCTTACAGCACAGTGGTAAAAATTCTTATTTTCTGGGTGCTAATCTGCTAAATAGTACATTTGCGGCATGCGGTTTACTTCATATGTGAGAGTCAAATAGAAGCGTCAAATACTGCTGTCACATTGCAGTTTTAAAACTTAAATTTTTTTGGGGTGCTAAACAGTATTTTAGTGGGGTGCACTTCATATCTGAGAGTCAAATAGAAGAATCTAATAGTGTGCTTACAGCGCACTTGTAAAAATGCAAAATTTTTGTGTGCTAATCTGCTAAATAGTACATTTTGGGGCCTGCTCTTCATATCTACAAGTCATGCTACAACAAAATTAAACAAGTTTCAAAATATGTATGGGCCAACCAGTGGCTGTAAACAACAAAGTTTTACTGGGTACATTCATGACTACGCACTCTAGTGAACATGACCTTTATTTTTTATTTTTTTAGATTTTTTTAAATCATACAGCATCCTTTCATGTGCTTTTCAGATGTTATATTGTGAATTATCAATTTTTGTGTAGCCTGATTTTTTTTTTAAAGAGAATAATAAGTGTTATTGTGATCGCTACATATACAGAAGCATTAATATACATGTCTATATTGTGTAAAGACACAACTACAAAGTTAAACCAAACACCAAAACTATGTGCCAGACAATCTACCTGTGCATGGCTAGTGTGATACAATAAGTCTACATCTTAAAAATGCAATAACCCACAGAAGATGGGCGAGAATCTTTTTTGCAAATGGAACTTTGATTCGAATTTACTACATCGGTCACTTGTAATATTGTTTCATACCTAAAACACTTGTTACACAGATCTAAGTGATAGAAAAGAGATTGATATTTTCTACACTAGAAACTACCAGATAACCAGCTGCTATATTTAAACCAGTGATCAAGCTAAGAGGTACTTCAACAATATTGTAATTCTGGGGCAATACCCTCACAAGTCAAACTGAGAGGTCAGTTTATAGGTAAAACTGTTGCCTGGAGTAAATGTAAAACAATTTCCATATGTCCTTTGCAGACTTTACATGCTGGAAAAACACAGGTGCCAACTGCTGTGGCTTTCTGCAGTGTGCATACTGGTAAGGAGGGGGGGGGTTGAGGAGTGGGTGGAAGATGATGTGGAGGATGATGAGGTCCTAGACCCCACATGGAATCAAAGTCATGCGAGTGACGTGTGCAATTTGTTTGAAGAGGCGCTGGTCGCACAGAGGCACCAGCACAGCATAAGAGGGAGCAGGGTGCAAAAGCGGAGCGGCCGTCCCCTAGTGCTCGTCGGCATGTGTTAGCTTGAGAATTACCAGTTATCCAAGTAATACATGTAGCGATCAAAGGATCCATAATAGACTTCAAAGTTCGGGTTCGTACCAGATTCCATTCGTAGTTTCATAGTGAGGTGGGCTGTCCGGTGACCAGGACCCAGACACTATCTGGGTTGCGGTCGGACGGCCGGGACTCAGTATGCCTTCTGTTGAAGTTAGCAGTCACAGTGTGGAATGGATTAGCAGGGTCTGCTGCAGGGTAATCGCATGCCCCCTGGTGTTGAGCACCAGCGTTTGTGCGGCCACATACCAGGACCCTGATGCAGCTTCAGTAAAAAGAGTACTTGATACCAGAAGCCATCACCAGACTTATCTGCAACTTGGAACAGGATGTGACATTCACTGTAGTGGCTGTGCGCGCTTTTGGCATGGTCACCCTGCTGCTGCTTGCCTGTCTGCGCTGCAGCGTAACTTTGGCCTTCCTGCTCACCGCCTCATGAGATTTTGCGAGCAGCAGCAGGCGGTAGTGGAGTTTCAGCTGCAGCACGCACGGGTCAGTGGCTCTGCACCAGACTTCCCTCCAATTGATCAGAGTAAAAGGATTTCAAGTGGACTCATTACAATTACAGGGCCTCTAATTGATATTTGTCGTCACTACCTTCCCGCGTCGGGAGTGGGTCATTTGCGCGCCTGCTGCCTTCCTTGCATGTGGTAGCCGTTTCTCAGAGTCCCTGTACGGAATGGAGCCCTGATTCCCCGTTACCGGTGGTCACCATGGTAGGCGCAGAAACTGGCATCAAAAGTTGATATGGATGACATCTGCATGCAAAGTCGCCGCCACGGGGATGTGCAATTTGCCCGATGTTCTCTAGAGTCAACAAAGTTCCTGCGCAACTATAATGTCACCAGCTACTCTGCGGAACAGAGTTGCCTTTTTTTTATATGTCCCAATATATTGGGGGCTACCCCAATTAAAATATATATATATATATATATAAATATATATATATATATATATATAAACAGTGTTGGCTACCTCATCCTCCACCGCCACGGTCAACGCCTTCTCAACCTATGGGTCACTTAGTATAAACTAGGTACACATTAGTAGAGGCTTGTGAAGGCCTTTTCTCCATGCATCAGGAGTTGAGCATTTCTCCATGCATCAGGACTGCAAGAAATGCACCGCAGGCCAAAATTGTTTCTTTTTTAATATGTCCCAATATTTTGGGGGCTACCACAATTAAAAGAAAAAATATATATAAATAAAAACAGTGTTGGCTACCTCATGCTCCTCCTCTACCGCCACTTCCACATACACCGCCATGGTCACCGTCTCCTCATCCTATGGGTCACTTAGTATAAACTATGTACACAATAGCAGAGGCTTGTGAAGGCCTTTTCTCCATGCATCAGGAGCTCAGTTTGAACAATGAAAGAAAATACCCTGCACTCCAACCCTCTCTCAAATGGATAATTCTGATGATCCTCCTGACAGCCATGCTTTAGATTTTGATTTATGTTCTTCCAAAGCTAAAATGAAAGATTCTATCTAGTGCTATTTTATGGCTCAGCTGTATTTTTAATTTTTATGTTATATTAATTTGTTAATTTATATTAATTTCCACATTTGTTTGCAGGGCACTTGTCCTACTCTTACCCCCATTTTACTTGCTTTTGCAGCTCTCTAGCTCTTTCAAGGAGTTTTTTAGAGGGATTTTTGTGGCCAAAAGTTCGGGTCCCCATTGACTTCAATGGGGTTTGGGTTTGAGGTCAAATTCGGGGTCAAGTTCGAGCCCGAACCAGGACTTTTTTTCAAAGTTCGTCCGAACCCGCTGGACCCAAACATCCAGGTGTCCGCTCAACTCTACTTCTCAGCAACCAAATAGAGACGCAGAGTAGGGTCCATTGTTGTCAGCTACATCAGTATTTCTACAGGTTTTCTCATGTGCCTGTCTGCTTCACCTCTTTATCTTACTAGCCAAGGGATAGGAAGGGAAAGAAATCAAGTTAATTTCAATAATGCGCTCTAAACTCCAGGGGTAGGCAACCTTCTGCACTGCAAATGCTGTGGTTACCATTCTCATTATATCTATCCCTTACTATTTAGATGTGAGTATTTTCTGGGCTCAGGGTAAAATTTACAAAGATAAATGATAACAGGCAGGCAGTGGCCTGGTGCAAAACTGATCCATGCCCCCCCCTCGCCTCTCCCCCTTTCCCTCCCCCGATCCGTGGCCCCCCTCCACACATACATACAGACAGACAGACACACCCCCACAGACACATACATACACACATACATACAGACACACACATATATACACACATACATACAGAGACACACACACACACACACACACACACACAGAGACACCGACACACATACATACATACAGAGGCACAGACACAGGTGGATCTTTAAAGGGACTTTATAGTGCTCCATAACATTTTGTTGCCCCAAACAGTTAGTTAGGGCCACCTTTTGTAACAATACAGCAAGTAAAAACCCATTACTTACTTGCAATACATTGCAGAGGCTGCCTCTTCTCTGCAGTCTGTTCCACCACTGCTGAGGTCATCAGTCTTTTTGACCATCTTTGACCATCAGTCTTTTTGACACACACACACATATAGAGACAGAGACACAGACACACACACACATATAGAGACAGACACACACATACATACACATTCAGACACAAACACACATGCATACAGAGACACAGACACACACACACACACACATACACACACACAGAGACACAGACACACACACACATACATACAGAGACACACATACAGAAATATAGAAAATGGTTCCTAACTTTTGTGACTTCCCTGGGGTTCAGTGGGGGCTCAGCCTCCTTCCTCCCGCACAGGCTCTGATAGCTGGGAGGCGTGACCAGGGAGTCACTTCCTCCCAGCAGTAATGTAATCTGTTAAAGCACCCAGCGCAGACCGGGCCCCCTGACAATCCATATCCATCAGGTGGCTCTGACAGCTTGGCCACCCGATGGACCCCTTAACATGCGGCACTGGCGGTTTGCCGCACGGGCCGTGGCTGCAAAACATTGCAGCAGGTACCCGGATGCAGGGGTTCGCAGGGCGGCCAGGCCCTCTGGAGTGATGGGCCCAGTAGCAGCTGCGATCGCGGTATGTACGCTGCTGCAGACAGGGCCGTCCCATTAATATACCATGCTGGAGCCATGGCTCTAGGCGGCACTCTGCCAGGGGAAGCATTTTGCCGCCCCTGTCATACTCTAAAACAGGATTTCCAACCCTCCATTTTTCTAAATATACATAGGGATTAAGGAGAGAGTGCAGGTAACTTTTTCTTTGGTTTTTACTACAGTTTCAAGAAAAAGTATGTGAACCCTTTGGAATGATATGGATTTCTGCACAAATTGGTCATAAAATGTGATCTGATCTTCATCTAAGTCACAACAATAGACAATCACAGTCTGCTTAAACTAATAACACACAAAGAATGAAATGTTGCCATGTTTTTATTGAACACACCATGTAAACATTCACAGTGCAGGTGGAAAAGTATGTGAACCCTTGGATTTAATAACTGGTTGAACCTCCTTTGGCAGCAATAACTTCAACCAAACGTTTCCTGTAGTTGCAGATCAGACGTGCACAACGGTCAGGAGTAATTCTTGACCATTCCTCTTTACAAAACTGTTTCAGTTCAGCAATATTCTTGGTATGTCTGGTGTGAATCGCTTTCTTGAGGTCATGCCACAGCATCTCAATCGGGTTGAGGTCAGGACTCTGACTGGGCCACTTTAGAAGGCTTATTTTCTTCTGTTTAAGCCATTCTGTTGTTGATTTACTTCTATGCTTTGGGTCATTGTCCTGTTGCAACACCCATCTTCTGTTGAGCTTCAGCTGGTAGACAGATGGCCTTAAGTTCTCCTGCAAAATGTCTTGATAAACTTGGGAATTCATTTTTCCTTCGATGATAGCAATCCGTCCAGGCCCTGACGCAGCAAAGCAGCCCCAAACCATGATGCCCCCACCACCATACTTCACAGTTGGGATGAGGTTTTGATGTTGGTGTGCTGTGCCTTTTTTTCGCCACACATAGTGTTGTGTGTTTCTTCCAAACAACTCAACTTTGGTTTCATCTGTCCACAGAATACTTTGCCAGTACTGCTGTGGAACATCCAGGTGCTCTTGTGCAAACTGTAAACGAGCAGCAATGTTTTGTTTGGACAGCAGTGGCTTCCTCTGTGGTATCCTCCCATGAAATCCATTCTTGTTTAGTGTTTTACGTATTGCAAATTCGCTAACAGGGATGTTAGCATTTGCCAGTGACTTTTGCAAGTCTTTAGCTGACACTCTAGTATTCTTCTTCACCTCATTGAGCAGTCTGCGCTGTGCTTTTGCAGTCATCTTTACAGGACAGCCACTCCTAGGGAGAGTAGCAGCAGTGCTGAACTTTATCCATTTATAGACAATTTGTCTTACCGTGGACTGATGAACAGCAAGGTTTTTGGAGATACTTTTATAACCCTTTCTAGCTTTATGCAAGTCAACAATTCTTAATCGTAGGTCTTCTGAGAGCTCTTTTGTGTGAGGCATCATTCACATCAGGCAATGCTTCTTGTGAAAAGCAAACCCAGAACTGGTGTGTGTTTTTTATAGGGCAGGGCAGCTGTAACCAACACCTCCAATCTCATCTCATTGATTGGACTCCAGTTGGCTGATATCTCACTCCAATTAGCTCTTGGAGATGTCATTAGTCTAGGGGTTCACATACAATTTCCACCTGCACTGTGAATGTTTACATGGTGTGTTCAATAAAAACATGGCAACATTTCATTCTTTGTGTGTTATTAGTTTAAGCAGACTGTGATTGTCTATTGTTGTGACTTAGATGATGATCAGATCACATTTTATGACCAATTTGTGCAGAAAGCCATATCATTCCAAAGGGTTCACATACGTTTTCTTGCAACTGTATATATTGGGGCTGATGTGTACTGTAGTCATTGCTGCCGGCCCAGTAGTGATGGGAGTGAGCGCAGGACTTCTCTTTTTGTATTTGTATTTACTTTGTATCACACAGCCTAGTTACAATGCTGCCGCCCATCCCATGTGTTCCCTATTAAGGGTTAATAAGTATATGGGGGTGTATAAAAAAATACCCCTCTCTGTCTCATTAGAGATATCTTTGCCAGAAGCTCAAGGAAGCAGGCTGAAGGGTCAGTGTTAGGACCCGCTTAGGGGGGTCTGCCTTGACATTGGCAGGCGGGCATTCCCTCCAATGGCCATTGGAGCAACTAAATGACCTCCATTTGTCTAAATATACATAGGGATTAAGGAGAGAGCGCAGGTAACTTCTTCTTACTTTGGTTTTTACTATATATTGGGGCTGATGTGTACTGTAGTGATTGCTGCCGGCCCAGTAGTGATGGGAGTGAGCGCAGGACTTCTCTTTTTGTATCAGTGTCTATATGTGTGTACAACTGTATGTGTGTCAGTATCTGCATGTGTGTCAGTTTTTGATACATTTACTGACACACATACAGTTGCACAGACACACTGATACACATGCAGATCTACAGACACAAACAAGCGCAGATACATAGACAAACAGATACAATCACTGACACACATACAGATACAGACACAGATACAAACACTGACACACATGCATATACACAGACACAGTGTATAGGTAAGTGTATTTGCTGCAGTGCACACATAGACACAAGCTACAACCCCAGCATACACACAGACACACGCTACAGCCCCAGCACACACACACATTGAGACACTACCATTGCAGACGCATATATGTTGGGATTTTTTTGGGGGGGGCGGCAGCAGTGTTTCATACTTGGATCCAGGCAGCACCATGTCTTGGGCCGGCCCTGGTAACAGGTAATTCCTGAATTAACTTTGCTATAACTTTAAAACTGGATCATATAGAGTTGGAAAAATAATTTCATTATTCTAACTAGAATAGTAGATTCTCCTTAAAATATATGAGGGAAATTATTTTAAAGCACATATTTTAATTTATCATATGGTAAAAAGATTTTTTTTTAAATGACGATTTAAAAAACAAAAAGCAATTTCTTCCTCATACCAGTGCACATTTTCCTACATTCTTTTAATAAGTATCTGCTAGTTAAATGCAACTTACAAAATAAGGTTGAATAAATGTAAGTCATAAGCAATGAAGTACAATTTTTGGAAGAACAATGTGAGGCAAAAATGCCCAAAAAAAGAATATTGAGGAGGCTAGTTAAGTTATCTCAATAATGCATTTTTTTTTAAAATGCTTTTTGGATTCAGCTTATCCAAGGTCACAGAGCTTTGCGTTGTACTTTTTTAAATGAAGGTCATAAAATTAATTCACTAATCTGAAAACTGTAGGGAATTCATTGCTTGCATGTAAAAATAGAAAAATATACAAAAACAGTAATAATAATAATAATAATAATGTCATGCTTTTAATATTTAGATTTGTTTTAAATATGTTGATATATTTTTTTTATATGAGATATATATTTTACATTTTTAAATTTTGAAAATGTTTTAAAAATGTATCCAAAAATATTAAATCATTTGAAAAGCTTATCGGAAAATATTAAATGAAGGCCTTTCCGTTGGACCTTCAATAACTTTAAGAATATGCTATATAAATATGGTGATGACATAGCAGTGATCGCAAAAAAAGTTAGAACTAACCATCTTTCATATATTTTGATGAACGTACCTTTCTAACACTTATTATGACGATGAAGAGAAATACAAGGTATCGTTTCTGGCCCATCCTGAGTCCAGTGTAGTAATGCCTTGATCTATTAATCCTGAATAAGCTGTAGTTGTCACATGTCCAGAGAGAGACAAGACACTAGTTTCTGAACCAAGTGAAATGTTTTTGTATTTCTTTTAAACTGCACATACTAGAATATTAAATTTCAGAGGGTGGGGAAGAGAGAAGACTGTCAATCATTAGTTACAAGGAAACGTATACAAAAAAACTCTTCTACATTTAGTATATCTGTGTAGTGGTAAGGTATTAATAGGTTGTTTTTTTTTGTTTTTTTTTTAAATAGTATCCAGTTAATGTTTAGACTTTGGAGACTTTTTTTTGTCCATATTGAAATTTATGTTTAATCCAGGAAGGATTGGCGTTGGATTCAGATAAGTGATAGAAGCGGTTTTTAACCCACTTCTGCACAACGGCGGGGGGATGACGACTAGAGAATTATGGAGAGCTATAAGGCCAGGATAACAACTTTGTTCTCCTGGCACAAATTGTTTACCAATACAAATAATGAAGTGGTTTTGTTGTATAGCCCCCTGCAGTTCCACTGCTCTATTCTCTGCAATTAAGGCATTAAATCAGTAAGTTTATGCAGTCCTAGCCACACCTCCCCTGGCTGTGACTCACACAGCATTCCTGCAGACTTCCTGAAGGTTTAAGGTGAAAGCGCACACAAGATGAAAGGATTATTACCTTAAATACACAGTACACTTGATAAAGATTTTCCTTAACCCCTTAACGCCGTTACGGCATTTTATGCCATCCCGCATTAAAAGGGCTTTAAAGCCGTTGCGGCGGCATAGAACGCTGTAACGTCTGAAGCCCCCAGGAGATCGGAGGTACTTACCTCCGCCGCGATCCTCTTCTGGAGGGATGCCTGACAGCCCAGGCAGCCCTCCCCCAGCAAATGAGGCCCCCGGGGGCCATGTGATCGCTCTCAAAGAGCGATCACATGGCCCAATATAGCTGGCTGTGGATCTGCAAGCAGGGGGACTGTCTAAAATGTCAGACAGTCCCCCTGCTGGTAGGTAGTGTAAAAAGAATAAATATTAAACGTATAAAATAAAATGGAAATGTATTTTTATATATATAAAATATGTATATCTATTATATATATATATAGCTATATATATAATAGATATATACATATTATATATATATGTAACATCATACAAAGTGTATTTTAATATTAATATAAGTATATATATTAGTATTAAAAAACACTTAGAATGACTTTACATATATATATATATATATATATATATATATTTCCTGACCATTATTCATGGCAGCATTTACTCTTGGGTTAGTCCCTCCCCTTACAGCAGAAAGGACAGGAAATAGAACTTTGAAACTGGTATAAATAGATCCTCCCCCTTCCCATCAGGCAGTCTTTTCTCCTGTCCTTCACAGCAGTTTGGAAGGAGTCTGCTTAAGCAGGTCTAGATTTTTTATTTTATGCTCACCAGACAATATTTTTTAGGCCGTGCCAGGGTTCAGCCTCTAAGCCCTGAAGACCCAGCAAAACGCACTGATGAAAAGTTGCTAGCCTGGGTATCCCCTTTAGTGACCGGGGGTCGGATCCAACCTCACCCTGAAAGGGATGAAAATGGTCCACTGCATGCCAGGGTTCAGCCTCTTATCCCTGAAGACCCAGCAATAGGCCAGCTTGTGTACCCCCTCAGGGGATGTATGTGATATAATGCCTACATGAAGCCAGGCCAGGGTTCAGCCTCTTATCCCTGAAGACCCAGCAAACAGCATATCAGTATGAGTTGTCAGCCTGGGTTCCTACTTCAGCAACCAGGGGTCTGTCCTATCTCTCTCGGAAGTGATGACAGCGGTCCACTGCATACATGAGGCCCATTTAAGTCTAAGCCCTTATCCCTGAAGACCCAGCAAACAGCACATGTGTAAGAGTTGCCAGCCTGGGTACCTCCTTCAGCAATCAGGAGTCTAACCTATCTCTCTTCCTGAAGGGATGACTACTGGGGTATACCTATTCTATGTATTCCCCCTTGCATGGTGATGATGAATGGCATATGGGGTACAGATGGAAGCCTATAGTTTAAACAGTGTAGGCTGTCAGTTGTTCAAATCCCCATTTTACCGCTGAAACACAGGCCTGCAACGGTTCAGGTAAGTGCATTAGTAATTTAGATTAAAACTAGCATAGGCACCTGGGTCTCTGTTCTTTCAGTCCCTCCCAGCTGCTTACATTAGGCTTCCTTCTAAAAAAAATAGGTCACATTTAGGAGATTTGTGTGGTGAGCATTTAGGTAAGTTTATAAGGATGTTTGGTGCAAAAGAGTGCTAATAATACAAGTATGCATTGGGCATAGTAGTGCTGATAATGCAAGGAGGCATTGTGCAAAGGAGTGCTGATAATGCAATGAGACACTATGAAAAAGAGTGCTAATAATGTATATCCTGGCTGTATAAAGTCTGACAGGTTTTAAAAACCTGAAGTCCACACACACACTTGTTTCTATCAAGGCATGTGGCATTGATTACTGTTATCTGTGCATTATCACGAATATAGTGGAATAATTAGAGCATTCCACTATATGCTCTAATGTATGAATTGGTATGAAGTCTCAGTGTGTGTCCAGTATATGCTCTAGGTATGAGTTACTATGAGGACACAGCCTCAGTATGTATGTATGTGTGTGTGTGTGTATATATATATATATATATATATATATATATGTGCAACATACAGGGTTTCCTTGCACTCACGCTTGTAGACAGTTGTAAGCCGGGTGCTTGTAATCCAGGGAAAAATTGCATATGGTGAAGTAGTGATCAGCACTCTCGGACTTTTGTTGAGTTTAAAACTTACAGTTTATTGAAATTCCATTTAAAAGATCAACGTTTCAGTTCCTATCTGGAACTTTCATCAGGATCAAAACATGTTTTGATCCTGATGAAAGTTCCAGATAAGAACTGAAACGTTGATCTTTTAAATGGAATTTCAATAAACTGTAAGTTTTAAACTCAACAAAAGTCCGAGAGTGCTGATCACTACTTCACCATATATATATATGTGTGTATATGTATGGGTTACTATGAGGACTCGGCCTCAGTATATGTTCCCACTATATGCTCTTGGTATAAATTACTATGAGGACTCGGCCTCAGTATATGTATCCACTATATACTCTATGTATAAGTTACTATGAGGACACAGCCTCAGTATGTATGTATGTGTGTGTGTGTGTATATATATATATATGTGTGTATATGTATGCACTATATGCTCTATGTATGGGTTACTATAAGGACTCGGCCTCAGTATATGTTCCCACTATATGCTCTTGGTATAAATTACTATGAGGACTCGGCCTCAGTATATATGTCCACTATATGCTCTATGTAAGAGTTACTGTGAGGACACAGCCTCAGCATGTATATATATCCACTATATGCTGTATGTATGAGTTACTGTGAGGACACAGCCTCAGTATATGTACCCACCATATGGTGTATGTATGAGTTACAATGAGGACTCTGCCTCGGTATATGTATCCACTAGATGCTCTGTGTATGAGTTACTATGAGGACTCTGCCTCGGTATATGTATCCACTAGATGCTCTGTGTATGAGTTACAATGAGGACTCTGCCTCGGTATATGTATCCACTAGATGCTCTGTGTATGAGTTACTATGAGGACACAGCCTTAGTATATGTACCCACTATATGCTCTATGTATGAGTTACAATGAGGACTCTGCCTCAGTATATGTATCCACTAGATGCTCTGTGTATGAGTTACTCTGAGGACACAGCCTCAGTATATATATCCACTATATGCTCTGTGTATGAGTTGATCTGGAGACTCTGCCTCAGTGTGTGTTCTTTATATGCTCTCAGTCACTGTGAAAACACAGCCTCAGTATATGCCCTCTACATGCTCAATAGGTAAGATGGTGTGGAGACATTGCTTCAGTGTATATGTTCTCTATATGATTGATGTATTAGTGGAAGCACAATCTAATACTGGTTCTATGTGTGGGTTGTGAGTCACAACCTCAGTATATGTGAGTGGTATATTATGTGCATGAAGTTCTGTTAAAACACAGCCTCATTTTAACTCACTCATATAATCTTAATATGTGTACAGGCATGGTGTCACTGTATATAGCAGAGGTAGGCTATGTATGATTACTGTTTGAACAGACTCAGTATATGTAACTGATATATCTGTGCATAAGGTGCTGTCAGAAACATCCACAATGTATGTGATTCATATAATCTGTATGCAGGTTGGTAGTATTATATAACCCCAATTTATACACAGCGTTGGTAGATTTAATATTTACAAATGATCTAAAGTCTGTTTTGCGCTGAAATGTAACACTGCCCAATTCTAGCAAATACAAATGCACTGTTGTACTGGGTGAGTAATTATTGCCTACTGTGGATTTTCTATTTCAGTTTTTTAAATGAAGTAGATAAGGAAACATACGGCTTTTGGCTTTGTATTAGATTCCTTCTCCCACAGGTGTTTCAGGATAAGCAATTAACACATTTTACCCCTATAGATAGATTGCAGGTGTTACTGAACCTGTCTGAGTGCCTCTCCCAGGAGAGTAGGAGACCTGTTTTTTCTTTTTGTGTGTATGTATTTATACATGAGACCCATCTACAAAAGTTTTTCTATTGCCAGGCATCCTCTCCCCTCTGCTCGAGATAGGGAATGTTTTTTCAATTGGTGGCAGTGTTTTACCTTTAAATATATGCTGATTATTATTAGATTATTAGATCATACTGGTTGCAGGAGCACAAATTGGGCTATTAATTGATCTTATAAGTAGGTAACGCTGAAGCCATTTCCTGATTTAAAAGCTGTTAGTATTGTTTTTTGATTTCTCCTGATCTTAACCTTTTATTCTTTAAAAATGAATTAATTTTGTTAAAGCATAAAATTTATATTCAGTATTCCCTTTTATCCCTTGGATACCTGAAAGTTTGTCAATCCCTTTAGTATATGTCAGGGGTGGCATGTTTTTGGTTCTTAAGGAGTTAATAATCAGAAACTTCTGACAGATTCCCCTGTTGTGAAGGGGAACATTCTAATTTATTTTCTGCAATAAAGGTATTCTTTTAGGCTCATATGCTCCGGGTAACTTTTGATGCTGTGTATTGCAGGTATTTTAAGGTCTTTCCAGTCCCCAGACCATTCTACCAGGTTTTCTATTTCAGGTAAAATTCTCCTGCTGCCTGAACAATAGAGGAAATCCCTAAACAGGTAGTTCCATTACAGACCTCTCTTCTGATATTCATGGGGATTCTTCTAGGTGTCCTTATATCTGGAATTTGCAACCAATGTGTGGCTTTAAATGGTTGATTCATCCTGCATAATATGTAATGCAGCTTGTTGATGACAAACATTTGACTGATATGTTTTACAGGGTCTCTGTACCTAGATCTGTATAAGTTATGGTCACTCCTAACATTGCATTGATTCAATACTTGTGGATTATATGCTTGGATTGGTGTTGATATTTTGCAGATATAACAAGTTGCTTATTATAACCATAGGCTCTGCCATAAGTACTTCATCACTATCTGAAGATAAGGTAAAAGTAAGTATGCGGTTGTTGTTCTCATAAGGATAACTGAATATCTTCTACTATCCTGCTTATTAGGTGTCTGTTGCCACAATGTATAATGTGCCTCTGGTTACCACCTTCCCATCAGTATCTTGCCTATTAAATATCTCTTACCTATGCTGCACAACAGTCTCTAATAAATTTGATTATACTGTTTGGCATAATCTGTACTATTTACAATATGTTTATCTTTGAATGTAGGTACTGACGTGGTTGGCCTCCTTATAATTTAGTAGTTGCCACAAATTCTATGGTTCATACCGATATTTCTTTTCTTTCCCTCAACTAATCTGTATATGATTCTTCTTGCCTTTGCCTAGTAATGTTATTAGTTTATTCCTCTCCTGTGACTGATCGTTGCTGTATCAATTCATCCACTGTGTGAGGTAGTATTGTGAATCTGAATTTTGCAACATCAGGTCAATGTTGCAGTATTTTAATAACACTTATTTCTCTACTAGGCTCTGCCTCTTTCTGACAGGCAGATATTGATTTGTTCCTGTTTCTTCAGGTAAGTAGTTCACAAGGCAAGAGGAAGCAGTGTGAATCGTATTTAATAACTTCATCCAGTAAGTAGTAGGATTCTCAGTGTAATTCTCCCCGTGCTTAATAGCATGGTGTGTCCGCTCTCATCCAACATTATCTGCTTGTTCCAGTATGATCTCTGGAAGTTATGCCTTTGTCAAGGTTCTGATTTGTTGATATCAATTTGGTTTTAAATTTTTATATCAGAATGACATTTTCCTTCTCTAGCTTATGCTATCATGGCCTTAATTCCTATCTGACTCTATATCTATTCAGGATATTTCAGATATTGAATGCCAGGAGGTTGCTGACCTTGCAGCCTCTAGGGAAAATTATCTTGTCTGAGCAGATTTTATGACAATTTCCTATTTATTCTTGTTTGACTTTGTAAAGTCTTCTAAGATTTATACAGCTCAATAATGGTTTTATAGCTTTTAGCTGTTTTTGAACTCTGTCCCTCCCTCTATATATATATATTGCTTGGGTATTCCCCATTAGTAAATGCTGCCATGAATAATGGTCAGGAAAGTGGAAAATTTGCTTCATACTTACCGTAATTTTCTTTTCCTGATAATTATTCGTGGCAGCATTATGTTCCCACCCATATACTATAGAAGTTGTGAAGCTAGTTACAAAGACTGCCTGATGGGAAGGGGGAGGATCTATTTATACCGGTTTCAGAGTTCTATTTCCTGTCCTTTCTGCTGTAAGGGGAGGAGCTAACCCATGAATAAATGCTGCCATGAATAATTATCAGGAAAAGAAAATTACGGTAAGTATGGAACAATTTTCCACTATATATGTATAATTACAATAATAAATAAATAAAATAATAAAATAAATGAATAAAATATTGAAACAAAATTTAATATAAATTATATATTCATATGTAATATCATTCTAACTGTATTTTGTTATTAATATATACAGTGTTTGTGACTAAGTGGCTACTAAAAAAGACTAAACATACCCCACTTTCAATACCTTGTGTTGTCTACTTTTTCAAATGGTATGCCATTATGGGGGTAATTCTCATTCCTGGGCTACCACACCGTCTCAAAGGTAACATTACTAATCTGGCACATTTCACTGTGAAAATGGAACGTTCTATATTTGACCCTTTAACTTTCCGAAACACCATAAAACCTGTTAATGGGGGGTACTGTTGTACTTGTGAGACATCGCTGATTACAAATATGCAATATTTTGCAGTAAAACCTAACAGTATTATGACATTCACAGACAGGAAATACAAATTAAAAAAAAAATCTTATTTTCTCACTTTTTGCTTCTCACATGTTCCATATATGAATAGTTAATGATAAATTAAAGCCCTGTTTCTCCTGAACAACATGATATATAATAAGTGTGGGTGCATTTAATATGAAAGAGGTGAATTACGGTTGAACAGACATATAGCGCAAATTCCAGTTTTCGTTTATGCTTTGTTTTGATCAGAACGTGCACTATTGACTCTGTCATGAAGGTAAATATGCAGTATACTTGAGGAAAGGTATTGCAGTTTTCCTATATAAACATACAAACAAAACACGACAGTGTAATCTGTATCAATATTAGGTGAGAGGTTTAAAACTCGATACACTCACAATTTTCTGAGCCCTTTCAAGTTGACTCTGGACTTATAGGGCATGTATGTCTCCTTTATGGACATAAACAGCTATTCTCTGTAGGATGGGTCCCACAGTTGGTAGAAAGTTGTGATCAGGAGCATATAGAATTTTACAAATATATTGTTTTAAAGGTAATTTATTACTGAATATATAAAAAACAAACAAATACAAATGCACAACACGTTTCAACCACAGAATATGGTCTTCCTCAGGTGCTGCTGGATGCTAATACTGAAAGCAAGCATGCTTATATATGTTTCAATCTCAATTAAGCAATTAAGAGGGAACCACCCACTACCATATATGGTCTGAACCGGATGTATATCCACCGCCCCCAATATGGTGGTATTTCCGGTCTGGACATATATGGCCACCATATTGATGGTTATAAATTTATATAAAAATACACTCACATAAAGCAAAAGAATAAAACTGAAAATGTGCTGTCTATTCATATGCCACGTTATGTTTCAACTGTTCGTTACCTTACTGCTTGTGACTGCTATTGTGGCTGAGTAAGCCCATTGCCATACCATGCACAACAGAAAATAAAAAATAAAAAAAAAAAAAGAAATACAGGGTTAGAGAACCAAACGTCAAAAGTCAGTTTCTTTACCTCCTAGAGCTGATCAGAGGATCACGAAAGGATTAGCAGTGACTTGGGATTTGTGTGATTGGTTAATTTATTGCAGAGATTGCAGGCCTTTCATCTATGGCAACATTTAATCAGTATGGCCATGAAGGCTATTACAGGTTAGCTCTTTCCTCAAGTCAGCCAAGGCTACACCATCAGCCCTATCGCGATTTCCCTGAAACTCCCAAATTATCTGGAACCAGCTTTAACCTCGCAGTAATAAAAATTAGAAGAGATGCCTGATACAGACCACAAACAGCCCTGACTAGCACAAGGCAAATTATAAATAGTATGAAATTGCCACCTCTTAAGAGATGTGCAGGACTTATCACCCCTGCTCTGATCCAAATCCTTGTGGTTGAAAATGTATATTAGATTTAATCAGTGAAGGTTATGTTGCAGGAACTTGTGGAAATATTGATTTTCATTTTATAGCGAATTTGGAGCATGAGTTTTTAATCACTGCAAAGCTTACTATAATATTCTACTAATGCATCTTTTACCTAGTTTTCCTGTTGTATTTCAGATCACTTATTTGATCTTGATTATTTCAATTTATGGTTTTAACACATGTTCTGGGTCTTAAACAACGCTCTTTTTTTTGTTTGTTTTATTACCCACAATAACATGTTATGACTTAAAAATAAATAAATAAATAAAGCAAATGAATATATAAAAAATTAAACATAAAAAGATCCCACCAGGATAGAGACATCATAATATCACCAAAAGCATATTTGTGTCTTTCCCATCAAGGTATACATAGTTTGTGTATAATTGCGTAGCGTCACTTCCTGTGATGAATGGGCTTTCAGTTTAGTCCTCCGTCGCGTCACTTCCTCTTACGTAGTATTTCCGGTTTTGCAGTTTTGTCCGACCATCAGTGAATGCTTTGTTCTTTCTATAGATACTCATAGGGCTCATCACCTCCTACAAGTGTCAATAGGGCTCATAAGGTGATGAATAGATGTCAGTCAGAGTAGATACTAAAAAATAATTAAAAAGCTAAGGTTAAGAGAACTACATCTATATAGAAAAATGATAAAAACACAAAAGTATTACAGGATATTACTAATCTCAAAATTAATGTTCAATCCTTTTGGTGTTAGTGTGCGAAGCTCAAATGTTCACTTAGACTCTTGTGTACTGAGGGTCCTAGCAACGTCCCCTCCCCTCCAATTTACATTGACTTTATCAATGGCACAAAATTCTAAATATTTAGGATTAGAGTCATGATGTTCCAAAAACTGTCTCAAAACTCTATGATTAACTGTACTGTGTATTTAAGGTAGTATTCCTTTCATCTTGTGTGTGCTTTCACCTTATACCTTTGGATTGCATTTCTTTTTTAAGTATATAAAGTGACAATATACTTGGGTGATCCAGCAGCACCGTACTTATATATTCCTAAGCGCCACCTATATTTCTTTTTTCACTTCCTGAAAGATCTTCGCTGTCCTTACTTGCACAGTATTTTTCATTTAGAATGTATTGTATCCTGCTCTGTTAAAAGCCTACTTGTGCATGGAGGAGTCTCCTGTGTGTGTGTGATCCAAGTTCAATTAACAAAGCAGAATATAATACGTCTAAAGTAAAATGTGCTGTAAAATGTGATTGAAAGTGAAACCTTTTTTTCATGGAGGCTGTTATGCATATATTTGCAGAGCATTGATTATCCCATTTTCACACCTTATAATTTTTTCCAAAATGATTGCATGTACGCAATTTATCCAAACCAAAACACCACATGACTGAATCCTGAATCACCTGAACCAAATATTTTCTTTAGAAGAATTAAAAGATTAGGGCAATTTGGTTTGTGGTGGTCATGTGGTCGAGGGGCGGACGCAGGACGTAGCCGTGCGTCGTGAGGAGGGGATGTGATGGCAGTCTAAGGGCTGTGAGAGCTGCAAGCTGTGAGCTGTAAGCGTGGTGAGACGCTGTGAGATGCCGACATACCGACATGCTGATACGCTGATAGACCATTAAGCCGTCGGATACCTCTTGATACCTCCTGATTTTACAAATTACCTGAAGCCTCTCTCTAACGAATTTATATTCCAAGCAGAATTAAGCGGAATCGCTAAAACTATTGAAGTTTTCCGGAACGCTGCGATAGTGCGCTGTAACAGCGTGCTCCAATTACTTTCCGAAAAATACTGCTAAGTTCTTTTTTTATGTGATGCTTATTCGCCTATTTGCACCCTTTTGAAAACAACATATATTCTCACTGAAATCCTGAAAATCCTGTGCTATTAATAATCAACAATCCCACAGGTCAAAAAAATAAGATTACCTGTTGGAGCACCTGATGGTTTGACGCACCCTGGAACTACAACTCCTAATACTGCAAGTCCAAGGTTGCAACTCCGTTTAGATGATAAGAAACTTCATTTAAAAGATAAGAAATCTTTTTTTTTCTTTACTTTTTTCACCTAATTTCTGGTTCATTGTGCTTATAGAAATTCATAGAACTGTGTCCACTTCATATATTAATTTATCATATATATTTGCATAAAGAAAAAAAAGGGGAAAAAAATATATATATAAAAAAATATAAAAAAATAAACGTAAGGAAAAGAAAAACAAAGATAAAAAAAACCAAAAAACTGTGTTTACTTCATATATTAATCTATCATATATATTTGTATTTGTATTTGTATAAAGAAAAAAAAAAGGAAAAAAAAAAAGTAATTGAACATAAAAACTAAATCAGAGGAAAGTGAGTTAAGATAAATCAGAAGGACTGTAATATAGAAGGAAGCTGATGGCTCCTAAAAAAATAGTTCAAGACCCTAAATTTGCATCAAACCGAGATAAAGGAGATAAAGCAGAAGTACATCAAGAAAAGAACCTGGACATATTTTTCTCTCCTCAATCTAAAGATTCAAAAGGGATTAAACCGAGATCATCTTTAACAAATTTAAAGCCATTTAATATGGATATAAACAAAGACAACATAGAAAAGGAAGAAATTACTACTAAAGTACTGAATGAAAGTCTACAATCTATCTTAGAAGAAATAAAGAGAGAAATTTCAAAAAACTCTATAGAAATACGACAAGAAATAAAAAGTGAAATCTCTAAATTAACTGAAAAATTCCAAGTTATAGAGGATCGATTGAAGAACGTTGACTTTCAAATAGCATCAATGAATGAAGAAGTAAACACATTGACATCAAAAATTCACAATCTTGAAAACAAAATAGAAGATCTTGAAGATAGATCCCGCAGGAAAAATCTTAGGTTTCGTGGTTTTGAAGATTCCAACAAACAGGAAAATTTGCAACATATGTTACACGATTACTTTAAAGTCTTAGGTTTAAAACTGGATGGCCATAATGAGAAAATCGATAGATGCCACAGATTGTATAAACCATCAAATATAGCATCTGATACTCCAAGAGACATAATTGTTTGCTTTCATTCATTTGAATTCAAAGAACAAGTTTTAAAAACTAATAGAGAGAAACGTATAAAAGACGGTCCATATGCACATATTATAGCACTTCCAGATTTATCTTATAATACTAGAAATAAGAGAAGAATGTTTTCATCTGAAATTAATACTCTCAAGCAACATAACATCAGATTCAGATAGAGCTATCCTACAAAGATGATTATCCAAATGGATGGAAAAATAGAGTCTTTTGATCAACCAGACAAGCTTAAGACATGGCTACAGAATAAATCATTAAATTAATTTTTGACAGAGACTTTGAGGTTTAGTAAGAATTTGGTAGACTAAGAGGTTGAAGAGATTCAAATTCATAAATGTATATTTTGAGGTCTATTCTAAAATAATGTCCCTTTGAGTACTTTTTACAAAATCATTATTAAGGAATGAGCACGCTTATCCCATAAATAAGAAATTAATATGGTGGGGGTATAATTAATATAATTATTAACAAGATTTAAAAGCTGATAATTTTCACATGTACAATTTTATAATTGATACATTTGTTCACTCACTTCGTTTACTTATATATTTATTCAAAGAAACACAAGTAATAAAAGGTTTAGTAAAGTAGCACGGAAATGATAGTGGGGTGATAGGGAGAGAAAAAGATGGAAATTGAAAGAAGTCTAATTAAGTACACAAGGGAAAGGCAAGGAAGAGGAGAGAGGGAAAAGAAGAGAAAAGAAAAGAAAGGGGAAAGGAAAAAGAGAAAAGGAAAGTGGTAGATGTTTATTAACTTGAAGTTATTCTTTTCCCTCTCTGCCTCTTATCTCTATCTTAAATATGCATTTTTAACTAAGCCCTTGGATGCCTGATCTTAATCCCCTCTTTCTGTGATGTTTTCACAGACATCTCTTAATCTTCTAAGATGGAAGATCAAGTGAACCCATGGCTATTAGCTTTGGGATGTATATTGTTGAATGTTGATGAAACGATGTTTCATCAGAGGTTTTTATGTTGTGGTTTGTGTTGTTATTTGCATTGTTGTATCAATTGGGCTATGGTCAGTCTGAATAATATCTTCTCTGGGTTTCAAAGTACTTGGTACTATCGAGCTAATATCCATAGAATTTTTTGAAAATCAATGCTGAAAATTATGTCTATAAATGTACAAGGTCTAAATACACGGTGGAAAAAACAAATGCTTTACGATTCTATGGTCTCTAACCAAATACAAATAGCTTTTCTCCAAGAAACGCATTGGTTGCGATCTGAGTCGCTAAAATGGATGGGGCATAAATATAAATATATATATCATGCATCTCTCTTAAATAACAAAAAATCTTGAGTGGCAATTATATTTGATTCTAATTTAAAACTTGACGTAAGATTAATAGATAGTGATCCTAATGGCAGATTTCTTATAATTATCTGTAAAATAGAATCTATAACCTACACATTGGTTAACATATATTTACCAAATATTAATCCAACTGCTTTGTTCTCAAAAATCATGAATAGATTAGAAAATATAACAATAGGTACTCTGCTGATAGCAGGTGATTTTAACTGTGTTTTTGACCCAATAATGGATAAAAAAAAACCATACTCAATTAAAATCCGAAAGCCACCTATATAGACAATCCAAAACCCTGTCTAATTTATGTGCTATGCACGGTTTGTATGATGCCTGGCGGGTAACGCATCCAGACTTACGGCACTATACGCATTTGTCTAAAGTACATAATTCGTATTCACGAATAGATTTATGTTTAGTAAAAGCTAATACTTTGAAATAAATTAATATAATCCAAATTAAGGATAATACTTGGTCTGACCATAGTTTTTTAATATTGGAAGTAGGTAGGGTTTTTCAGAGATCTATGGACTCCTGGAGAATGGACGACTCTCTTTTTAAA
>OW240923.1:95956544-95972984 GCA_933207985.1 Pelobates cultripes | reverse complement strand
CCAGAGCAGCTGCAGACGAAAGTGAACATGCCACTATTGGACCAACAGGGCTTGCATCATTATGTCCCCCTCCCTGGTAAAGTAAGAAGAAGGGAGGGGGAGACATTAAGATAGATTTTCAAATCTCACCCACCTACACACAGCATAGACCCTATGCACCCTTCACACACAAACACTACACTTCTCACACACTCACACTGCCCCCTCACACATTCCACCCCTCAAACACACACTGCCCCATCACACACACACACACAGACTGACCCCTCACACACACTGCACCCCTCAAACACACTGCACCCCTCAAACACACTGCCTCCTCACACACATGCCTGTCACACACACTGCCCCATCACACACACTGTCCCCCTCACAAACACACACACACAGTGCACCCCTCACACACACTGCACCACGCACACACCGTGCATTATCACACACACTGTGCCCCTCACAAACACACACACACTGTGCCTCTCACAAACACACACACTGCACCCCTCGCAAACACATTGCACCCCTCACAAACACACACACACAATGCACCCCTTTCACACTGTACACCTCACACACACACTGCACACCTCGCACACACGGTAACCTTCACACACACACACTGCACTCTCACCCATACTGCCACCCTCACACTCACTACACTCCTCACACACACCCTGCACCCCTCACACAGACGGCCCCATCACACACCATGCACCCTTCACAAACACACGCACTGCACACTTCACACACACACTGCACTCCTCACATACTGCAACCTTCACATACACACTGAACCCCTCAGACACACCCCATGCCCTCACACACACTACCACACACTGCACCCATCATACACACTGCCCCCCACACACTGCACCCTTCTCACACACACACATCATCCTTCACACATACACAACACCTCTAGCACACATCACCTCTAACACACAGACTGCACCACTCACATACACTGCTACTCACACAAACACTTCCACATTCACAAACACTGCCACCCTCACAAACACACACTGCCACCCTCATAAACACTGCACCCAGCACAAACACACATACAGCCACCCTCACACACAATGCACCTCAGACACATTCTCCGGTCACCACATCAATTGACGGGAGTTCTTGTTTAGCAAATTAAGACACAGACACAAAAGAGTGCTTAACAAGTTCTCAGTGAGTATATTTTCAGGGCTAGCATTTATACACAGTTTGTCACGCAAGCAGCGAGATTTATCGTTTCCTTGTAGTTAATAGTACATACTTATTGTCACGACACTGCTTAGTTGATTTGCCCTCGTGCAGTACTCACACTCACCACTGTTTCTGTTTGGCACTGTTCCTGATTTCTTTTCATTAAGCACTTCACCTGGTCCTTGTTTAGCACCTATTTAGTTTGGTTTCTCCCCTCACTCCTTGCCAGATCATTACCTTTTGTTTCCTGTTTCCCTGGTCTCCTGTGTTCTTGGCTCCTGCTCACTGTGACTTGGTCCTGTGTTCTCCTGGTCTTCATCCTGTGTCCTCCTGATCCTGCGTTACTGTGTTCTCCTGGTCCTTCGTTGCTGTGTCCTCCAATCCAGTGCTCTGGCTCCGTGGTCTCTGATTTAATACCAGCGATCCTGTCCCTGCAGCCTTGCTGATTTATTTGTTCTTGTTGTCACTACATTAGTCTTGTGACTTTGGATCTGTGCCCTACCTGATAGCCGTGGTAGCTGCACAATCCTACCCTAATACCTAAGGACTATTACAGTATTTGTTGCCTGCTTCGTGCTTATTTTGATTTACAGTGTATATATTTTGTGGCCTTGTCTGCGTATGTATATATTTTGTTTTACTTTTTGCTTTGGTTCCCTGTAAATATATATTTCTTGATTTAACCTATTTCATTTGTGTCTTGGCACTTATTTCTTTGCTATAGTGGTTCCCACATTTAAAGGGACAGTGCTGCTCCAGGGCAGCACCCCTTCATGTCATTACACTTATCTGACATTAAAAGATAAGCATTTGAATAAAGACGGGACAGGAACATCCTGAGGTCGAGCGAGGTCATACATCCTGTAGAAGGGAGGCCTCTCAAAAGCATGTTGCAGAATACATTTGCCAAGGTCAGCATAATTATTTCAAACATTATTTTAAAGCATATAAAGCAAAAAGAGTTAACTATTTCATATTCTTACACACACACTGAACATTTTATAAACACTGCACCCCTCACATACAAACACTACCCCACACTGCACCATCACATACACTGCCACACATACACACACACACACACACACTGCCCCCTGACACACTCCACCCCTCACTCACACTGCCCCCTCACACACATTTACCCACACACTGCCCCCCCACACATGCGCACACTGCCCCCTCACACACACAGCACCCTTCACACACAGCACCCTTCACCCTCACCCTTCACACACAGACACACAGCACCACTCATACACACTGCACCTCTACCACACACTGCTCCCCTCACACACACACACACTGCACCCTTCAAACACAAACAGCACCTTACATACAAACATAGAAAAAAAAAAGTATAATAGAATAAAAGGAAAAAAATAGATATACATTTAAGTACATATTTAAAATTTTTTTTAAAAATGCACTTGCACTATAAAATTGGTTACTGCGGCACTGGTGGGCGGTAAGAAAGTTTTACCATCAACAAAGATACAAAAGTGGGCAGTAGGTATTAAAAGGTTGATTACCCCTGGTGTAGACAGAAGGTATAAGAGTTATGAGAATTGTCTTAAATTATGAAGATTACTGCATCTAACAGTGGGTAAGAAGACAAAAGGTTTGAGGATTCCTAAAATGTTAAAGAATATAGAAGACCCAAATGGATATGATTGGATGGTTTAGTCAGTCCCCTGAAATGCAATAAATGGAGAGGATTACCCTGCTAAAAAATAGGGTTCCCAATTAGAGATGCATAATTAGATCTAATCTTATTGTTTCGATAACCGAGCCCTTATACGTTCTAAGTATTCTCAATTGTGATATGGCAAATATAAGATTAAGTATTTTAATAAAATTCCCAACTTTAATGCAAGTGAGAATATCCAATTGTATTAAAATATAATGAAGAAAGCATTGCCTATCTTTAAAATGTTTACCATTATACCTTGTGATGTATTATTCTTCACATTGTGAGCACAAAGAACCATCTAGGTTTGTTTAGAAAATGATCTTTGAACTTAACACTTTTCTCTCCAGGCAAATTCTAGCATAAGTGAGGAAATACACAAGCAAGATAATTATCGATAGATTTCTAAATTTGTTCAAGGTGAAATTCCATTGCTTTTATGGTATTTAAGAGGAGAAGTGCGTCAAAAAAGCACATGGGACAGAGACAAAGACAGACCTACGCATAAAATAGAGGATAACTCTGATAATAATTATTATGAAACAAAATAAATAAAATATCCAATGAGAGCAGAATTTGATGGCATTGGAGCAGAAAGAGGCAAAAAAATGCAAATTAAAATAGTCTTTATTAGAAAAAGGAATGCATCTATACAGGACTTGTTTGGGTAACCTACACAGAGGAGTTAATGGGAGTTAATGGGAACACCAACCCCTAGAGATAAGTAATGAGAGAAACTCAGTCACCAGAATAAACTAGTAAGAGCCCCAGGCGCTAGCACTCCTCAGAATCTCAGAATGTTAAGAATGCATACAAAATTTAAGATTATGCTAGCTATGTGTCTGAAGACGATGAAAAACAAAGAAGCAACCCATAAATTGATTGAAGATATTAAGATACATATACAAATCTAACTAGGTATAAATGGAAACATCCCAATTAAACCAAAACTATATCTATATCAGACACCTGCAAATATATCTTTAGAATACAAACAGTGACAGGGAAATAGACCACTGAAGAGGAAAGATTCAATGGAAAGAAAGCCATGTAAGTAAGACAGGAGGCACAAAGTTTCATGAAGAAAACAAAAGGAAAACCGCAAGATTGTCCCAAAACAAAGGGAAGGGAACATGGGAGGGAAAATACTCGCCTCCTGTCATTACTAAAATGAAGATTATAACTCCACTAAAGTTAGCATAATCTTAAATTTTACAACATGACAGGAGGCTTCATATTTTGTATTTTTAACGCTGAGAAAAGGCCGCATTAGATCCCGTCCAAAAATAAAAAGTTTGAAATGTGGTCTCAAGAGACCAGTCCGCCGCTTGTAAGATATCAAACAGCGACAGCGATGCACCCGCAGAGAAAGCCAACAAAGCAGCCGTGCCTCACACGGAATGAGCGAACAAGACACCCACACCCGAGACAAAACCCATCTGATTCATCTGGCGAGTGTGGTAACAGACACGGGATTATAAGGTCTAACGTAAGACACCAGTAACTGTAGAGAGGCAGAGGATTTTAGTGGAGAGGTAACTTCTACATAACTCTGTAAGGCCGATATAACACACAACTGAGGGTCGTAGATGAAAAAGGGATAAAAGACCGACGTCGAGTTGAGTGCGACGGGAAACACAAAAAGTGACCTTTTTGAGATACCGAAAAAGCATTAACATCAAATGCCTGTACATTCAAAACTCGCCGGAAGGAGACGAGGCAAAGCAAAACCGCAAACTTGGCCGAAAGTTGTCGAATTAAAAAGCCTGTCACTAGGAGGCCAATCACGTAAAAAATGGAGGACGATTTCAACGTCCCAAAAACGTGAGTATTTGGGACCCAGGGGTCATTGAAGGCGAATACCCCTCAGTAAGTGACATACTAGCGGGTCTTTACCCACCAGAACCCCTGAAATGGGATGTGTGCAGCCGAAATTGCAGAATGCACAACATTAATCGATCGATAGGATTAACCTGAAGAAAAAAGGGAAGATATAACATTTAAAATGGATGACATAGAGGCAGTAAACGGATTGAGGTTCCGTTCCATGCACCAAGCGGACCAGAAGGCCGACACAAAGAGATAACATTGTCTCATCCGTAGTGCCCATAAATCCCAAAGGAGGTCTCTAGCAGCCTATGATAGTTCGCCAATCTGCCAGGCACCCCGGAAAGAGCCAAAGCCACCAGGGGTACATGATCGTCAAAGAGCAACGAGTGAGGATTCCCCTTCAGATCCGTGAGGTGAGTCGGATAAGACGTTAGTAGGAGAGGAGGACATAGCGGGAGTGGTGGGGCCTGGAGGCTCTATTATGTTTCGCATTTGCCGTCATCACTTTAGAAAGTGCTTTCCCCATAGACGCGGCTACAGCTGCATTAATCATGGCTTGGAAGTCCGCAGGAGTGCTCTGGGAATCTTCCATGATACAAGGTAGGGCAGGGACTCTAAAAGGCAACGCGGCACAGGGCGAGTGGCAGGCATGGGGTTAAAGCTGTAGGCTTCAGTCTCACTATATCAGTGACAGTACCACTATATTTGTGTCATTAGTACTAATGATAAAAACCCCAGCAGGGTACAAAAACCAAAGATTGGTATTTGGGCCTCACCCAGTTATCAGCAGCACAAATTGAAAGGGGCTTCACCCCAGATGATTCCCCAGGGTATTAAGCCCTATAGTGCGGGCAACAGCTGTCAGAAAGATACACACAGGAACCCTTGCAAGAATTTACATGGAAAAGAATATTTTTTTTAGGACCCCTGCCAGCAGAATCCAGAAGGTATACAGTAGTTCCTGTTTAGCAGCCTGGAACAGCTCCCTAGACTAGAAGGTAGGTAACCAGGACTCAAAGGGTGATAGTAGCAGGGTGAGAGAGCCAGATGTGGCACTCGCATGGCAAACTAAAGATGCATCCGAGGGTCTCACGATACGCGAGCTCCAAGATGGCCGCCACCACAGGAACTGGGTGCACGGCCCCTTTAAAACTGTGTCCCCAGATTGTGACAATACTCTGTTCGTGGCTTTTTCCCATATGGTTCGGTAAATGGGGCTTACTGAACCAATTACCGAAGAGGCGGACCACACACAAGTGGAAGTGTGCAGCCTATTTACCTCCCAGGCTAGTGGTTAACCGCAGGTTAATTGCCAACCGCTGGGTGGCCTCCGTTCGTACAGTCGAACACGTGGCGTCGGCCATCTTTGTTTAGTCGAACGCGGTCAGCTGTGTTTTGCCTTTGAACTCATGGAACTGAAAACGGCTACACAACGGCACGAACACCGCTGACCCTTACCTTCACCTCCACTTCAACACTTCGACTGAAATCGAAGTGCGTTCGATGATCGAACACCATGTTAGAATGGGCGCCCTGTTCGTGCATTCATTTTTTGTGTAAAATAGATCAACCACACAACCCAAATCTATGGAACTGTTTTGGGCAGGAAAGCCATGCTTGCGGTCGGTCAAGTAGGACTTCCACCTAACTTTTGAACCACTGGACCAAATTGAATGATTTTTGGATATGTTTGTATATGGAATATACTGATTCAAAATATGTAAATTTTATGGGAATTGTATGTATGGTTTGGAAGTTATGGATATTGTATAAAACTGCATATAGGGGAGGGTTTGTGTGCCTTGCTGGGAGTGTCTGACTGTACTGTAATGTGTTTGATTGGTTGTTGTAACTGCATGTCCTGTATCCCATAAGGTCCACGTGGGTGGTAACATTGTGGGAAAACCTGCATAAAAGAAAGTCCTGTGTGCTCATTAAAACAGATCTACTTGACCCTCTAACTCGCAGCCTCGACTCGTGTTTGTAGGGGACAGCTATAATCACTACAGGGATTGCTATGCTCTGCATACTCCCTTAGCTACTAAGCTCTTGTAAGAGCTCTTGTTCCTGATCCTGCTTTGCTCTACAGATGGAAGAGGTTCACTCACTGGAACCTGGAGCGTGGTCATAGGTCCAGGGTGGATAGCAGACGGTGAGGTCCCAGCCCAGCAGCAGCAGTTCGTGGAGTCTGCAGTACTTATGGTGTCTATGGTGCTGATTGCTGATGGTCCTTTGGTGAGCGCTAGGTGCATCCTTTCTATGGTCCAACTTTCAGCTAGCCTGGAGGCAACCGTAACAATGTGTAAACTCAAGAAGATACTGACATAAACCTATTTGCGTTTAACTCACTGTATTAGATCTAATGTCCACATTGCCAACTTTACCACTTTTTAAAGTCTTAGTCATTCAACCAGCAGGATATGTGGTTACATGTGCCTTTAAATTGTAGATCAGATGAGTCATGCCTCATGACTTATGGACTCTTGTCCATTCCGGTGTCACCTTCCTTGAAAGAGCTTGAGGTACATCTTTCTCTTTCTCTACAGGAGCAAGCCCCCAGTTGCAAAGCACTTCCATGCCATCATTCACATCATTAATTTTAGTAAGAATGTCATTTTTCCACAATGACAGTTTTGAAGGAAAACCCCATCTGTAGGGAATCTTACTGTTACGAAGGCATCTAGTGATAATTCACGCCTTCACGCCATAGCTGACGCCGAAAGAGCAGCATATAGGGAGACATCTGCGTGACTGGGGGACATTCTTGACGCTTTCCTCTGTGTCGTAAGGATAGCTTCCTTCAAACAATAGTAGTGTAATCTCGTAATAATGTCTCTTGGAACTTCAGGAGCCAAATTCTTCGGCTTTGGAATTTGGTGAGCTCTGTCTATAACGAGCTCTGCAACTTCTATATTAGGTGCCATTGCCTGAAAAATATTTAGCAGATATTTTGGAAGCTCTTATGTTTTTACTGTTATGGAAGCTCTTATGTTTTCATCCGCCTTTTCTTCCAAGGAACTAGTTCTAATACCAATATCTAGCACATTTTTACTGATTTCTGCTGCCACTTAAAGTCAGCCTGCATAGGGTCGCAACTCTTGCAACATAGCCGTTAGTCTTTTATCTGAAATGGAAATGTCTTCCACAGCTAAATGGAAGACAGAATCAGAGCCTGACTCAGACATATGTGTAAGTGAACATGAGTCGCCATCATCTGCGTCTGATCTCTGTTTTTCTTTCTTTCCATGTTTTTTGCCTTTCTTAAAAAAATCTTGAACTCTTAAGGCCTTCTATCTCTTAAAGAGGCAGCATGATGTTGCAATTTAAGCAATTTAAACATAAATTAATAAAAAATTAGATTGGGTTTGTATGTAGCGAAAAAAAAAAAAAAAACAGACAAATGGTAAATAACCAGTGAGCAGCCACTAGTTCTGCCGAGAACTAATTAAGTATTAATTATATGAGTTTTGTTTCATTTTATGGCATTATTTGAAAAAAATAAATATAAAATAATTATAGATTAAAATGAACATGTATAGTTCCAAAGATATAAAACCTTAAAAAAGTGGGCTATTCGAAATTAATAGGAGACTCTAAGCAAAATAACTATTGCAGCTTAATGCAATGTTTATATGGCATGTGTATGCCATACCATTCCCCATATACATTTCTGTACATTTATATGAGAGAGACAGACTGTATTAATATCTAATGCTGTGACTAGCACCATTACTGACAACATATGAATGATAATATTTAATAGACTTGCGCAGGGCAAAAAATATTGGCTTCCCCGAATTCATTAGATTCAGATTTTTATGAAAATGTTCTGCTCTAAAGAATTTCAGCTTGAAAAAAATCAGTTTAGTTGAGATTGGAAAATTTGAAACCAAACTGAAAATTACATTGGGAAGCCTTACATTTACGGGAATACAGTGTCTATAGTGTCCCTTTAACAACCAAAAAAAAAAAAATACAACTCCCAGAAAGTCAATGAGTCACTCAAAATGTCTGTTGGCACTTGGCTACTAACAGTACGCACCGCAACCCAAACACTAATTCCCAATTAACCTAAATGGCTCCCCTAACGTGCTATTCAGTTTATTCAGAAATATGATGAGTTCGTCTTGGAATTTAGAAATTTGGAAGGGCACAGAATCAGTAGAAATCTGTCCAAACTGGATCACTAATTTTACTATTTAATAAGTTAATAGAAATCAAAATTCGGCCATGAATAGAACTACTGTTGAGAATTGAACTAAACGTCAGTTATAAAACTATCTATCCCACATGCCTCTGCTGGATAAAGCTTTATGGGATACTTTCATTTCCTGATCTATGGAGTTGTGCATCAAACATATTAACTTTAAAGTGAGTGTATATTCTATAAGGTTTTTTTTCTTATTTATATTGTTTTCGTTTGATAGAATTTATCATTCATTGTCGACATAATGAATTAAAAAATAAATAAAACTCTTGCCTGGATCACTGCTTTAAGGAAGGAAACTGGTGATCTGATCACCAATGATTATATTTGTGCTCCCCTTGACATACAAGGAAACGAAGAAAAATCTCAAACTATAAACCTGTCATTACAAAATGCATGTGTAAATAATTATATGAACTTTAAGAGCATTTTCAAAAATGCTGTATTTCTAGTTAAACTTCATGTACCGGAGGTTACAAACATTAGCCAAGTCATAGGAAGATCAGAATGGGGAAATCATTGTAAAAATAATTTCAAACAATGTTACCTTGGGAATTATTCCCCAGTGTAGATCAAACAGTAGGACAATATTATCCAGTATGTGGTTTTTCTCCTGAAGGAGCACGCATTTAAATCTACAGCAGCTATAAACAGTACATTTCTTGTATGTTTTACTAAACCTCCCCTGACGGGAATGAATAGTTCCTCGTAGTGTGCAGCCCCCGCAAACCTGTTGGAATGCATTTCACACCTCAATGGAGCATATTCATAATTTCATAATCCCCAAACCTCAGTATAGCCCTCCACACATAAAAAAAAAATATAGTGCTAGTAAATTAAATTCCGTGGACTTTTGGCCTGGGTTGTCAGGCATTTCCCGCAAATTATAATTAATAAAAAGACCTAATTATGTAAAATAATTTCATAAATATATATGTATAATTATTATATTATATATACACATATACATCCCAGGTCCCAGCACTCAATGCTCCCGGTCTTTTAAAGGACCACTATAGTGCCAGGAAAACATACTCGTTTTCCTGGCACTATAGTGCCCTGAGGGTGCCCCCACCCTCAGGGTCCCCCTCCCGCCCGGCTCTGGAAGGGGGAAAGGGGTTAAAACTTACCTTTTTCCAGCGCTGGGCGGAGAGCTCTCCTCCTCTGATCCTCCTCTTCTCCTCCCCGTCGGCTGAATGCGCACGCGCGGCAAGAGCTGCGCGCGCATTCAGCCGGTCACATAGGAAAGCATTCATAATGTTTTCCTATGGACGCTGGCGTGCTCTCACTGTGAAAATCACAGTGAGAAGCACGCAAGCGCCTCTAGTGGCTGTCAATGAGACAGCCACTAGAGGAAATAGTGGAAGGCTTAACCCATTCATAAACATAGCAGTTTCTCTGAAACTGCTATGTTTATGAAAAAAATGGATTAACCCTAGCTGGACCTTGCACCCAGACCACTTCATTAAGCTGAAGTGGTCTGGGTGCCTAGAGTGGTCCTTTAATGCTCCGGTGCTGTCTCCAACCAAATTGTATACGATACCAGTAAAGAGCACTCAGGAGTCTTTCAAGGTAAATTTCATCTGTTGCTTTATTGAGCAATTACAAATTCACACAATGTTCCAGTCGACGTTTCAGTCTGTAAAATACTTTTTTTAAAGACAATTGTGTATGTGAGATGGATACCTTATATACAAAAAATGCAGTGATCCTATTTGGAGGTGAACAGGTGAAATGTAACAACGAATTAAAGTGATGTCATTAATGACGTAAACATGTTTGAATTAAGTAATAAATTGAAGTTAACCCTATGTGTAACCGGTATATGAAGCATACTCTCGTGTAGATAAGTCAGAAAGTAATAAAAGATAAATAACTATAAAAATAAAGTATATACAAATGTTTCAACCCTAACCAAGGGAACATAGATACATAGTACATATCGTCACTAGCTAAATATTAACTGAGTTATATAGCAAAATATTGTCAGTGTAATTTTGAAGCAATATACGATATGGACTACTTCCATCATGGAGTTATGGCAAATAACTGTACTATATTAATGCATTCTGTAAAACATAGCTCAATCATATATTATCTTCTAGGTAAAAAACAATATAATGAGTTCTTCTCATTTAAACCAGATGTTGATAATGTTTCCAACGTGTATATCCAGAAAGCCTCACATCTGAGTAACAGGTTATCACGATCTCGTCCTCTGGGTGAGATGGGTATGTGATCTATTCCCATAAAGTGAAGTGAGGACAGGCTATGTCCCATCTCAAGGAAATGCCGGGCGACTGGAGTGCTTGCAGTGCCGCTCAGTAATGCTGAACGTATAGTAGACCTGTGACCCTGCATGCGTTCCCTTAGGTCATTAGATGTCTTGCCCACATAAGTGAGACCACAGGGGCATATAATTCTATACACAACATGTGTAGTCCTGCACGTAATCCGGTGTTTAATTGTGTACACATTTCCAAATTTTGGGTGACAGAAGGTTTTACCCGGTATCATAGAATCGCACGCCAGACAGTTCAAACAGCGAAAACATCCTGCTGTTGTCACTTTCTGTAATGACTGTGCTGTGGACACTATATCTGCGTGCATCAAATAGTCTCTGATTTTTCCCTTTTCTGTAACTCATAATGGGATGTTTTTTAAATACAGGAGGCAGTGATGAGTCATTGTAAAGAACGTGCCAATTTTTTTGAATGGTATCTCTGAGTTTTTGGGACTTTGGATGAAATGCCTGAGGGAAGATGAATCGATCACAGATGTCTTGATAAAACCTGTTTTCTGCAATTGATTCTATTGCCTTTGTGTATGCCACATTCAAAACCGTTTTTGAATATCCTCTTTGTAGGAATTTTTGGAACATGTCCTGAATCTGTATCTTCGCCCGGCTGTCATCTGAGTTATTGCGCAATACTCTTATGAATTGGGAGATAGGCAGTGACTCTTTTAGTTTTCTAGGATGGAAACTTGTAGAATGCAGAATAGTGTTCCTATCCGTTGATTTAGAAAACAGAGTATAGCCCAAGCGATTGCCTGAGTAGAAAATTTGAAGATCCAGGAAATTGATATTAGTCATAGAAGAAGGACTGGTGGAGAGGAAATGTTTGTTAACATGATGCACACATTGAATTCACTTCCTACACCTGTGAGATTCACTTACCAGTCGAGTATGACTAATATCAATTTCCTGCATCTTCAAATGTTCATGCATCAGATTCCATAGCACATACCTATATATAAATACAAATTATTCAAAAAAGTTATATATATATATAAGTCATATATACATATATATATATATACACATATATATATACACACACACACACATATATATATACACACACACACACATATATATATACACACACACACACATATATATATATCCATTGTGCTATGGAATCTGATGGCGGTATAAAAATAATAAAATAATAATAATAATATATATTTTTTCGTTCTATGTGTATTTTGATATATATATTAATATTAAAATATACTTAGACAGTGTATGTGTATTTATGTGTAAATATATATATTGTCATGCTGGAATACCCATCCACGACCCATTTTCAATGCCCTGGCTGAGGAAAGGAGGTTTTCACCCAAGATTTGACAGTACATGGCCCTGATCATCGTCCCTTTGATGTGGTGCAGTTGTCCTGTCCCTTTAGCAGAAAATTACCCCCAAAGCATTTTGTTTCCACCTATATGTTTGATGGTGGGGATGGTGTTCTTGAGGTCATAGGCAGTATTTCTCCTACACTTTCAAACAATGATCCAAAAACACACAGCCAAGGCAACAAAGGAGTGACTCAAGAAGAAGAACATCAAGGTCCTGGAGTGGCCTAGCCAGTCTCCAGACCTTAATCCCATAGAAAATCTGTTGAAGGAGCTGAAGGTTCGAGTTGCCAAACGTCAGCCTCAAAACCTTAATGACTTGGAGAGGATCTGCAAAGAGGAGTGGAACAAATTGCCCTAATCTTTTTTTTTTTCCCTTTTTTTTTTATTATTAATTCATTTTATCATACATTGACACATAGTGAAATTTACATACGAGACAAGACAAGTGTAGCAATGACAAAACATATAATTTACATTGTTGCAAATGTTCTATTCCTATATATTAGGTGAATCCAAGTTAGACAGCTAAGATCTCTCAATACAAAGGTAATTCATATCTCATAGAACCATTATCTAAATAGAAATAGATATATAAATAGAAATATATAAATATGGGAAAAAGTCAGTCTGATCATCTGAAAAAAAAAAAAAATATCTCCATGGTAAGGTTTTCTATCAGGATCTATCGAATTCTAAGTAAGGAAAAAATACAAGGAAATAAATCATTTATTTTCTAGGGTTCGTATCCAATAAATGTATTGGTCTTGTTTATTTGCAGAAAATATAGAGGAACTGGTAGATCTTTTTCCATTTGAAATTGATATAAAATTTGATTAACAAGCTGACTCCTCAAGAAAGGAAGATGTGACTTCCATTGTCTTGCTATTATTATTTTTACTGCTAAAAAAGAGTGGTTTACAAGGCATTTAGAAGAAGTGGAAGAAAGTTTCCAGTTTAAATGTAGCAATGCTGTATCTGGGCCTTTTTTGATTGTAATATTAAATAAACATTTAAGAGGATATTTCTACGACTAGGTGTCGATGTAATCAGTATCTCATGTCTCAGATACTGTTGTGTTTTGTGGAGTAGTTGCTGTGGAGTCGGGCAGATCTGTTGTTTCCAGTGGCATGCAATGAGATTGCGCGCTGCCATTATTAGTATAATCAGTAATTGTTTGTCCTGTGCAGAAATTTGAGCAGGCAACAATAGGAACAGACCAATAGTAGGTGTTAGAATTCCCTTCATTATTCCTAAAGAATTGCCCAGTCGTTGGACTTCAGTCCACAGTGGGGAGATATTTGGGCAGTCCCACCAGATATGCCTCATCGTCCCTATGTCGTTAGTGCATCGCCAACATGTGTTTGTGGTGGCTGGGTAAATTTTTTGTAACTTGTGAGGTGTAAGGTACCACCGATACATAAGTTTCTTATGTGCCTCTATATGGGTGTAGCATGAGGTAACGCCTTTGAGTGCCCCAAGTGATCTTAGCCATTGAACATTATTGAGCTGTGGAAGTCCTTCTTTATGCCATTGGAGTGCAAATCGAAATTCGTCAGTGGGGGATGTTGTCCTAAGACGGCGTACCCAAGGGATAAAGCTTTAGCTTTTATTGGTGTTTTTTGGCACCTATTATATATAGCGATAAGATCAAGGTTTGGGGCGGTAGCATGTTGGGTCGGGGTTTGTACCTTTTCTTTAATTATGCTTTTGAGTTGAAGGTATGGGAATATGTAGCTGGGCGGTAGAGTGTACTTGAGTTGGATATCAGGGAAGGGTAAAATGGTCCCTTGGTGACATATATCTGTGATGTGAGTGATGCCCTTGTCTTTCCATTTATGTAAAGATAGCCACGGAGAGATGGAATGTAGCGTTGTTATCGGAGCCCATGAAGAAAATTTTGTAGTGCTCGTATGTCGTTTATGGAGGTAATCCCACATTTGGAGTGTGAGTCTAGAGGTAGGGAGCATTGGGGTGTTCTTATCCCTGAGGTGTCTGGGCGTCCACAGTACTTCTACCACTGATGAACAAGGAGAATAATTATTCTCCATGTCCACCCATTGGAATGTATGTGAGGGGGCATGCAGTTTAATTGCTGCTTCTAGTAGTGCGGCTTTGTGGTAAAGTACAATATTAGGGAGACCTGTCCCTCCTCTGTTCACCGGAATTTGTAGCAGTATATTCGGGAGGCGTGGTCTCTTATATTCCCAAATATAATTGTTTATTAGCCGCTGTAGTTGTTTGCCTATTGTGGCGGACAAGGGGAGAGGAAGCATCCTAAACATATATAAAAGCTTGGGAAGAATCACCATTTTTACAGCATTAATTTTTCCAAGCCAGGATAACCACACATCTTTCCATTTGTGCAAAGATTGTTGGCATAGTTGTGGGAGCGAGGAAAAGTTGAGTGTGTTAATTCCTCTAAGTGTGGGTGCTATTTTCACTCCCAGATATGTTATGTGGGTAGTTCTCCAGTCAAATTTGTGCTTGTGTTTCAATGATTGTACCATCACCATTTGTAACCTAATAGGTAGGGCTTGGGTCTTTAACTGATTAAGTTTATAATACGAGACCCTACTGTATTCCTCGAGAATGCCCAGGAGCCAGGACAGGGAGTCGTCCGGATCTGCCAGGGTTATGAAAATGTCATCAGCGAACATAGCCAATTTAAATTCATCGGTTCCCACCCGTACACCCCTAATATGATTGTGGTTTCTGATTATGTGTGCTAAGGGTTCGAGGGAGAGCACAAACAAAAGGGGTGAGAGTGGGCATCCCTGTCCCATTCGTGATATTAAATGGGCTCGAGATAAAGCCTGCGTTTGTGACTCTAGCTGAGGGTTGTTTATACAACGCCATGATTCCATTGATAAAGGATGGCGGGAAACCATATTTAAGCAACACTTGTTCCATGTAAAGCCAATTTAGTCTGTCGAAGGCCTTCTCCGCGTCTAGCGCGAGGAGAAGACCTTCCATATGATGGGTTTCCATATGAGCTAAAATATTTAGTATTTTTCTAGTGTTGTCAGACCCTTGTCTCTGCTTAACAAAACCTGATTGGTCATTATGGACAATACGCGTCAGTATTTCTTTCAGTCTCTCTGCTATCAGTTTTGCATAAATCTTGGTATCGCAGTTCAAGAGGGATATGGATCTGAAATTTGGGCATATATTGGCAGGTTTGCCTGGCTTTGGCAATGTGGAAATATGCGCCTGAAGCATCTCTTTCGGCATATAACCATTGGTGTAGCAATGATTTATAAGCTGTGTCATATGTGGGAGTAATGCCTTTGTAAATGTTTGGTAGTACAGGTTCGTAAAACCATCGGGACCCGGAGATTTATGTGTAGGCAATTTAGTTATCACTGCAGCCACCTCTGAGTCTGTGAATGTGCTTGTGATCTGTGTTATTTCCTCGTCTGTGAGAGTAGGTAGGTTGACTTTGGATAGAAAATCCTGAATCTGGGCGGGAGTGGGGACGTGTGTACCCACTGCCTCTTTGAGATTGTACAAAGTACTGTAGTACTTTGCAAATTCGTCTACAATATGTTGCAGGTGTAGGATTTTTTGTTTGTCAGCTGTCAGTAGGTAGGCTATTTTGGAGTTCGGTAGGTGCTCTCTAAGCTTAGCTGCAAGCACAGCGCCAGATTTGTTACCATGTGCAAAAAATTTGTGTCGATGCTTGTGTAAAATGTAGTTAGTTTTCTCTGTCTCTATGTCCCTTAAAGCGGCACTGTCATGCCGAACTTACCTTTCCTCAATCTCTTCCTCTTCTCCCCCTCTCTCGGGATCTGTTCTTCTTTTCTTCCTGTCTTCTTTAGTTTTCTTTAAAATCATAAGACAAAGTAGGGACTCTTTGCCTTATGGAGGATTCCTCCGC